>CM053170.1:63006098-63113270 GCA_012977825.3 Pteromalus puparum
AACAACTGACCAGAAGCCGCCAGCAAGCATAAAAAAACCAGCCTATATCGTTCGCGCGGCGCACGCAGGTTACGGGCAAACAGAATTAAAGCAAAAAGGGCCGATCGATCGACTTTCGTGCGTGCACACCGTAATCCTCTCTTCCCTCCCTCCTGTACTCGTCGTCATCCGCTTCGGTGAGGAAATGACGAGCTGTAGAGAGAGAGAGAGAGGAGAGTAGAGAGAAGAGAAGAGAGAGAGAGAGAGAGAGAAAGAGAGGAAGAGAGAGAGAGAGAGAGAAGAGAGAGGAGCGAGAGAGAGAGAGAGAGAGAAAGAGAGAGCAGAGAGAGGAGAGAGAGAGAGACAGGGAGAGGAGAGGAGGGAAAGAGGGAGAGAAGGAGGGAGAGCAGAGAGAGAGAGAGAGAGAGAGGAGAAGAGGATGAGACGAGGAGAGAGAAGAGAGAGGAAGAGGAGAGGAGGAGAGAGAGAGGAGAGAGAGGAGAGAGAGAGAGAGAGGAGAGAGAGAAGAGAGAGAGAGAGAGAAGAGAGAGAGAGAGAGAGAGAAGAGAGAGAGAGAGAGGAGAGAAGAGAGAGACGCAAGATGAGAGAGAGAGAGAGAGAGAGAGAGAGAGAGAGAGAGAGAGAGAGAGAGAGAGAGGCTTTATGTTGGATTTTTGCGCGGATCATCGAACGTGAGCAATCTCTCGGTGGCCGGCGTAGAGTAGCCGCCTCCGGCGCAATTAGGAAATCCATTTGACGTAATTGCGCGAATGAACGCATATAACCGGCTGCTGCTGCTATGCAGCCGAGGCTACCGCGCTTAATCAAACGGCATCTTCGACGAGAGAGAGAGAGAGAGAGAGAGAGAGAGAGAGAGAGAGAGAGAAGAGCTCCGCTGCTGCTGCGTGTGTTGCAAGTGTACTGCTGCTTCGATGATAAAAATTGATGACGATTGTTTTTGAAAAAAATCGCGTGTATCGAAATTTCGCATCGCACGACCTTTAAATCTCGCGCGATAAAACACGCAGTGCGTTATCGCGGCGTTGCATCTCCCCACGCGTCTCTTTCGTAACCACTTTGCTTCTCTCGTCGCATTATGTAAATCTCTCTTTCTCTATGTAGTACAGAAAGAGGCGATAATTAACCGGTGCGAGCGCGCGCGGGAAAAACAAAAAAGCCCCGCCGCCGTGATATCGGCGACATATTTCATGCGAGAGTGGAGTATAATATGTGTAGAGAGAAAGAGAGAGAGAGAGGGGCACTCTACACACGCCTCCGCGCGGCGCTTTCTCGAATTCTCTCGAGATGGACCGCTCCGCGATGCCGTATCAGCGTGAGAAAAAAGGTAGAGCGGCAGCAGGTACTTTATTTTAGATACGGCCTATTACACCTGTAACGGTAATGAATATTTATAGATATAGAGAGGATCCAGCTCTCTCCTCTCCCTCTCTCGATGATATTCGGTGCGGCTTGTTTTTCTACTTCTTTTCCACTCTCTTTCCTCCTTCCCACCCTCGCTCGGTGACTTCCCTTTTTATTATATTATATTATGCGCGGAATAAATCCGCGCGAGAATGATAGTCGTTCTAGCCTCGGAGAGAGAAAGAGTTATGGGCCTTAATCAATCGAAAATTTGTAAGCCAAACCGCTTTAATAAAGATCGATGAATATGTATGACGGAGCAAGAGAGAGACGCAGGTGGAATATATCGGTTTCCGAAGAGCGTTTCCTGGAAAAAGGCGGTGTACAGAAGAAAAAAATCGCGGCGCGTCACACCACGGGGTTTCCTTTTATTCACTCAAGAGACAGAGGGAGAGGAGAGACGTTTCAGCATGTCTTGAGTTATTGCACCAAGATAGCGATAACATTATTGAGAGAATAAAGCTTCGATAAATTGAAAAAATACACACACACACACACCGACGAAACGAGGATGGAAAGTCCGGGAGAGGCATTTGGTGACGCGACCTCAAAATCAAAACACACGGCTCAGTATATAAAATCTCGTTTTATTTTATTTGTCAAATTAAGAAAATCGTCGATAAATTGTTCGATTATTATGTAAGCGTCGCGTGAACAGGTTGGCGCGTCTTACATTATGCAAGGAAAAGTAAAGCGTGACAAAGTTATGAAATTTTTAAACGCGCTATTTGTCAGAGTAAATACGATTTTAATAACGCCGTAATATACGCGCGTATGTGTGCCTCGGCTCGAGTCTCATCAAAACGAACGACGTTAATCAATCATCATCCCAGCTGGAATATGATGGTTTTGAATAATAGAAACGATGAATACGAATGCAGACGAAAAGGCTAGAAATCAAAATCCAGATGTATAAACATTGAGAAACGTCGTCCATTAAAAGTCGGCGTACTTTCTACGCCATACACCTCGCGCGCACGGGTTATACGCAGCTAGCTCTTCAAAGCTCTCTTCCGAGCACGCACACGCACACACACGTATAATTTAGATTTCATAAAAAAAGTTTTACAGACGCTCTCGTCATGAAACGAAACGATGCAGCGTAAAAATTAATACCGTGACTGGAGGCTTCGGCTATACATCGCGGCCTAGAATAGGCTCAATTTACTATTTTTACCCAATAAAGAGTCGAGCGACGCAAGGACAATTGGCTAATTATAAATACCATCCCGGCGTTATTTAAAGTCCATTCGGAAAATAACGGTCCTAGCGAATATCCGAGAATCCCTGACTATAGGATCGTCATCCTCGTCGTATCCACCTCGAGAAGAAAAAAGAAGAGCCGAGTCCTCGCGCGCGCATATAATATCCCGCAGCGCGAGGCGCAAAAAAACGCGTTCCGTATCCTTGTGTCATCGATAAAATTCACAGCCCGCTGCTCCGTCAGTTCTCCCCACACACGGATACACACACGGCGTGTATGTACGCGGCGACTCGGATGAGATATGAGCCGGAGCGGTCGGGCCGTTAATTACGCTGAATTACACCTGCGGCTGTACAAGAGCCACCTACGCCAGTCCAAGGGAATAGAGACTGGGGTCCGACTGGCACTCTTTGTGGGTGTACACATTCACGAGGGACAGAGACAGAGAGTATATTTCGATCCGAGGGCATGACGAGCTCTGCTGCTGTGGCTGTTGCTCGGGAAGGATGAGCTGGCCTTGATCGTGATAGTGGAATTGATGTTTTAATTGAATTTTAATGGGGCTTTCTTGCTTCATACGATCTGTTATTGTTATGTGTTTTTAATCGTGCTTTTTTTTCTTTATGTTCCAGGTGAGTTTGACAAACGCGAAATCGACCGTCACTTAATAGTGCATTAACAACTTAGGTAAGTTAACGCAATTAAATGGGTAATGTGCTTTCGATGCAGAAGCGCTCTCCTCTCGCTTACGAATTTTATTCGAAATATAACGAGGCCATCGCGGCAAAATTCGATTGAATCAATTAGTCGCGCTAAAAGCCTGGAGTGAAAGAACCCTGAAAATCGGATCCGTTAACAAGCCTCGTCTCGTAACGAGCCGCTCCACTCCACCGTCCACCGATAAACAAAATCAAAAACAACAACCACGAAGCGAGACTTTTATCCGTGCACGCGTAAAACTCGTCAATACACCTATATACCAGGAGGGGCAGCGACAACGTTCGGGTAACAAAATTATTAACCCCGAGCAGTTTCACCTCCCAGCACCTCTGATACAGAGTTCGCGCGCGTGCCAAGCGAGCTAGTAGCGGTACACAGCCTCGCTTTCGACCTTGACCGTGAATCTCATTCCACCCTCGACGTACGGGGTGAGAGATGCAGCACGTGGGGGTCGCCGCCGGTAAAAATCAATAGCGCGGCTGCGCGCAGCGTGTGCGAAAACCCCGGACACACTGAGACAGGCTAATACAGAGCGCTCGTGTGTATGTGTGTGTGTGCCTGCGCCAATCTGGGAGAGAGGAGACCAGCTGATTTCATCCCGCGAGCAAGAGAGAGAGAGAGAGAGAGAGAGAGAGAGAGGGTCGAGGGGTGGGTGGCTTCAAAGGATCTTCCGACCTTGGTGCCGAGAGCACGGCCAGTCGTCGAGAGGAGAGTGGCGGAGCCGAGTTGTACTACTGGTGTGTAAGGGAGTGTGTGTGTGGCGTACAGTTCGAGGTGGATGCTGAGCTTGTGATTATTTGTTTACGGCCGAGTGTGAAAATTTTACCGAGGTGAGTTTTCGGGTTTCTGTGTTTTGTATAATAATTAGCTTGTCGCGTTCATATACTCTGTTTATTATTTAGCACGTCAAAGCTTTAACCTCGGCTTTAACTTTTTTTTCAAATTCGCGATGATCATACAAATATGCTTTTATCGCTAATCAACATTGCATAATAATTCATGCTCGCACTACTAATCCACATTTTGATGTGTAAAACTGTCAAAATCTTTCGGTGTACAGTTTATGCGCAAAAAAGCTTGTAACATACCCTTTTTCACTGGAAAGTGTTTGCTTACTTTGTACAGCTATTTTTTTACCAATGCTCTCGATATGTATAGCCTTTTAAGCACATGCCGATATTTCACCTTCCTGCACATATCGAAATAAAGTTTGCAGACTGCTTTTTATAAAAAAACGCATCGCGCGTGTTGTTACATTTTACGTTGCACTATTAAACTTGGCGAGCTGCTGACGTAGTTTCATCGCGAGTCTATACCTATAAATAAAAAAGCTCGAATTATTTTTAATTAACCCAATAAAATCAATTACACGATTTTGATCTGCAAGCTGTCCAAAGGAAAGCGGAATTTCCGAAATCTCTTCAAATTAGTTTCGTTATAATAGAGAGAACGTAGGTTACGTTTTGCAAAACAACCTTCTAACGAGGTCGCAGCAAACTACACCTACAAAGTAAAAAAAAAGCAAAAAGTAGTTTGCATTATGCAAAGCTTCTTTTTCGATCTAGAATCGCGTTAATTAACGTCAATTACCGCAGTGAGCCTCCACCTTCGTCAAATCAGCTCACGCCCCTAAGCCAATTCCGCGTTTCGCCCAATAAATAATCCGTGGCGCTCGGCACAACAAGCCCAACAATCCCGAGGATGACACACGCTCACCTCGCGCGTCGTAAATAAAATATCGCCATCTCCCGATGCATACGCGCTCACGAGAAAAAAAAACGTAGCATAAAAAGCGTCAACTCTATACGTGCGCGTGTGCAACTTTAAAGCTCTCCCTCTCGCTCCGGGATAGCTTTAAAGCTCGCGGAGCTTTCTCCCAGTGACCCCCTTTAACATGCGCGTTCTCGGCGAAACTCACTCTCACTCTCCCTCCCTACGTGTGTGTGTGTGTGAGCGTGCGTGTGTATACACAGGCACACGAGAGATGCGCCGCGCGTGGCGGTTTTTATCGATCGAGCCCTCGAGCTACTGCTGCTGCTGTTGGTCCAAGTTCGAGGCTGAACGTTCGCTTTTCGCTTTTCCGAGACGCGACTAGCCGAGTTCGAGGTTGCGCGCTTTCTATACTTGATTTTATAGCTATTTTTTTTCTCTTGCTTTCGCGTCGAGGGAGACTTTTCGCGGAAGAGTTGCGAGCTTGTTTTTCTTTCGCCGGTTAATTGCGGGAGCTTTGAGAGCTTGCGGGATTCGTGCTCGGGTTTATCGATTGGATTTCCTTCTTGTTTATCGGGGCGACTGGCTCTTGCGGATTAATTCCACGTTTTTGACTGAAATTTGAAAAACGTTCTTCGTATTGCCGCTCGATACGTGTGTATTGATGAACCTTGATATGCGATGCTGTTTGGTGTTTTGATTGGAAAACCGGGCGTTCAAAACCTTGATTTCGATGAAATTGAACGCGATCAAATAGAATTGCAGAATCCTTATATCTCTACTCCATTTTTTATAAATGAGATTATTGCAAACAATTTATATTATATGGCTAGTGTCGATAGGTGGCGCACAGGCTCTTTCCTATTTTCCTTATCACTATCTGCCTCTTTGGGTCTAATACTTAAGCCGCTTATGCTATAACTGCAATACCAGTGAAGATAAAGACGTGTAATTCGTACAACTCTTTTTGAATTAATAGTTGGTTAAATTGTTGTCCAACTCATTGATAATTCGGCAACGAATAATATCAGTGGGTTTCAATGTGCAGATCGTTCATTTTTAAGAATCAAATTTTCACGTTCCCTTCGTCATATCCACCTTTAATTCACCGCACCCGTCGACCATAGAATGCAACCCGACGACCGCGAGAATCGTTGTAACAGATAAACGTTCCCCGAGAACACGTTTTTCCACAGAAGCAACGCCCTCGCCTTTTTACACGCTGCGCGTAACGATCGCCAATACAACGAGGCGAGGATCGCAAAACACAAATCGGATGTTTGAGATTCGTCGCTGATTGTCGATCGTTTCTTCGAGAATGTCACGTAAAAATAGCCGTGTATGATTGACAGTTTATCTCTCCCTCTCATTCGGAGTCGCGGATAAGAAGTCAGCTGCAGTGGGCGAATGATACATCGCTCGCGAGTTATACGCTCTTCATATACGCGCACGTTGTGTGTATTATATGCGCTCTCGTCGCGGCGGCTCGTTTTATTTTGCAAACGCGAAAATAGAATGCTCGTCGTCATGTCCAGATGCTTATGTTTTTTATTTTCATAATTACGCCGGCGCTGATGTCACTCTTATCGCGGCCGCCTCATCCGCGGATCGCGACGTTTATTTTCAATCCGAGAGAGCAGCGGCAGCTTTATTTCTATACGGCGCGTCCGACGTTTTTTCTTTTTCTTATTCTTATAGTCCGAGTGTTAGTCATTTCGCCTTTAGTGCACATTACGCAATATTATTATCAAGAAGTCGTTTCCTCTCAAAGTAAACAACGCCTCTCTCTCTCTCCTTTCGAAAAAAACTACTCTCGCCGCGCAGCGTCCGATCAATTTGTAAAGATTTGTCGAAAGCGCGCTATTATATGAATAAAAAAAGCGGCCTACCAACCTTCCTACACACAGAGTTGCAAGAAGCCGAGAGAAAAGGAGGAAACAAAAGAACGAGATAGAAGTCGCCCTCATCTTCGGCAGCGGCGCCATTAGCGCGCATTCGCGGCTTGTAAGTCCCTCGTCTTATCGGGCCGATCGGATAGTCCTCGTGGCCTCCGGACGATGAGAAAGAGAAAGAGAGGAGCGAGTCCAAGGTTCAACGGCGGCGGCTCGCTCGCACAGTGTACACCTGTTGGTGGGTGTCCCTCTTTCCTATCTCTCGCTTTCTCTTTTTTCTAGAGAGAGAGAGGAGCCGCCGAGCGCAAGGTGCTTCTTCTTTTTGCGGTCGCTCTCGTCTCATTTGTTAGTGCGCCGTCCACCCACGCCTGCGCGAGGAGAGAGAGGCTTTTGATTTGAATTTCTCTCGGCTGGAATTTTTCTACGGGATTTAATCCTTTTTAGATATGCTGATACCTGTGCACTGTGCGCTACTCCGTTGACGTCGAATAATATAATATGGCTGCAGCATATATAGAGTTTATGAAGAAGCGAAGCGTGAATTATGAAGTTTCCAGCTTTTCGGTGTTAATACGCGGGAGGGACGTACATCCATATTTATGTGTCGATGATGCTTTTACTTGTTTACCGTCGCTTCACTGGATTCTCACGCAGTTAATATGCAGATGCTGCACCTGATGAACGATCCTCGGACCAGCTCTTGCTCAAGCGCACTTCGAGAGATAAGCCGCGACTAGGTTGTATTCGAATCATTTGTTTATGGTAATCGCGCGTCATTGCCAATGTTCATTCGAATAATATAACCCGATCTCGTCGTCATCCACAACTACTAAGCCTCGACATGATTTTCGTCGCTCGGCAAAAAGAACAGGCCTCTCATCAAACTCGAATTAAGTTTCGCGCGTTAAATTCCCCGACAGCTACGAGTTTTCTCGCGTCGCGCAGTGCAAGAAACGGAAAAAGCTGGATCGCATGCCGACGTGTATTTTGTTTGATCGTCCGACGACGGCGTGGCCGCAGCAGCGGCAGGTGTTTCAGATGGACTCTCTGAAAATGGTGTAACGACGGATGCGTTGCGCAAGGGACTACTGCCTCCGAGCGCGTACACACACACATACACACGCCCGTGTCTCACGCCGTGTATTATATATCTCGAGACTTTTCCGAGAGGCCGGAATTCGAAAAATCTTTTTAGCCTGATTTATGGAGCCGTCTCTCTTATCGCGACGAGAGGCGCTATATATACCCGCCGGGAGTAAAGGGCCCGACGACGAGGCTGATAACTAAATTCAATAATGGCTCGGCTTGTCGGCGGTGTGCAGCTCGTCGAAATTGGTGATTTACGCAACGATAGTCGCTTTGCCTCACAAAAAGAAACCCTCTCGCTCGAGTCGAGTGTCTTTTTTTTGCTCCCTCTCTGACAAATCACAGTCCTCGCGAGCATTCGTCCCTCTCGGCAAATTAAAAGAAGGAACGGCGCGAAAAATTCCCCAGAACCTGTGGATCCCTTCACTCGCGCGCTCTTCTCGCGCGACTGGTATATATACACTACACACACGTACACGGCACTTTACACCGAGGCGTGCAATAAGTTCTGGTCTCGGCGGCACGCACGAGAGAGCGACATTCCCGAGAGGTGGCCGCGGAACATTTCGGTTTGCGCCATTTTGTCGTCGCAAACGCGCGAATACCAGCGCATAAAACTCGAGAGCGCACTTTTTCTCACGCGCCTGCGAAATTTACGGCGAGAGAAGATGACACGCACACCGCCGCGCGCGCGCGGTAGAGCTCCTCGATATGACACCGCCGCATCTCATTGACGTGCAGCAGCGCTCGCGCTCGACTCCCCCGTATATGCTTTTACAGCTTCTTACGCGGCAGCAACCCTCTCGTCAAAATACTGACGGATTCCAAGCCGGTTGCATTCCCTCGTGTGTATAGGATGTACGCACACGTACGCATCGAGTGCGCAAAAGCGCTAACGAAACACTTCCCGTGCTCTCACGTCTACCGATCTGTCTCTCGCTCGTCACACCGATCGCGGAATGTCTGCCAGCCAGTGGCATTTTCTTCTTGCGTTGCGTCACCGCGCCTCTTTCTGTCTGTGTTTTGTGCGGCTCACCTGCGCGAGAACGGAGCGAGGGAGAGATCTGCGCTCGTATAGGAAAAAAGCCGAAAGAGACGAGCCGCGCGACGCGCAGCTATGCGGCATGTGCGTGCGAGGGACGCCCTCGCCGCCCACTACTACCTACTGCTCTGCTGTTACGCCGGTATTTTTTTTTCTGGGACTATATCGGCTTCCTAGGATCGGGGGCTTCTGTAACGGTTCTCAATTTTTCGGGGAGAGGCTTGGAGAGAAGTTATTTACCGATTTATTGCTGTTTTGGTTCACGGATGCCGATCAAAACAGAAAGCGCGTTTAGAGACGCAGAGCCTCGTGCAACATATATCGGGAGCACATATAAAATTTCTGCGGCTTTTCCGGTTACGTCCTTCCTAACCACGTCCTTCCGCGATAGCGAAAAAAAGCGCTCGAGCGCGTGTAATTTCTCGTTGCATGGACCGGAGTCGCGTTAATCTCGCGAAAGGATGCGGCTAACCAGATCCGGAAGTCCAGCGGCGCATGCGTGCCTTCGCCTACACCGGATACTCCGTGCTTAGACGTTCGATTTAAATGCCTCTCTCTCTCTCTCTCTCTCTCTCTCTCTCTCTCTCTCTATGGGCTTGCAGCACATATGACTGGCTTGCAATTACTCGTCGACGTTGCTTATTATTCGCAAGAGTTTACGTGCGCGGTGTGTGAAATTGCAGCTCGGGCGGATTTGACCTGAAATTCCGAATACTCTGAAGTGAGTGTAATAACGATAATTCAGCGAAAGAATATTCCAAAGCCGACGAAAACTTTAGCGTTGAGAAACACTGCGGACGGAAGATCATCAGCGGTGGCGGCAGCTCACCTGCTTCCAAACGGTGGCCCCTGTTAATTACACGAACTGGCTCGTCGGCAAAGTTGGCGACGTTCCCCCGAGAGTCTATCGCTCCACTCGTTCCACCCTCACTTCGGTCTGCATATATCTATAGCTGTTCTCCTGCGAAGAATGTAACTATATTATGTAGTGTATTATGGCTGGGTTTCTGCTGAAAAAAAAACAACATTCCAATATTAGTTGCCGAAAAAGGATCGGCGGCCCTCCTTAGATATAGAAAAAAATGGGTGACCTTAGCTTAGAAATTCGGTTACTCAACCCGGCGCTAGTTTCGTAATACGTAGTGTGCGCGGTAATGACCCGCTCGTGTTTTGCACATACGGTATTTAGGAGTTTTTTTTAGGCAAAGTCTGCGATTTCAGTTCATGCAATGCATATATCCCTATAGAAAAAAATGATTCAGCCATTGAAAAATTCGTTAGCGCATCGAAAGAATCAAGAATTTTAATCCTTTCGAAATATCTCTGTCGAAAAATCGAATTTTCCCAATCTCCCGCGCACTAAAATCTCCATAAACGCCAAGCCTCCTCAAATCTCTCCCGAAAACACCGAATTTAAAGGCCAATAAATTAGTGACACAAAGATGCAGCGGCGGCGCTTAGTACAGCTTATACCGCCGGCGTTCGTATACATTTTCCTTGAAATTTCATTGAAGCCGACAAGCCGAAAAGGCAGAGAGCAAAGACAATAAAAAGGCCGGCGTCTCTCGCGGAGAAATCGTATAATAAGTTAAACAAGGTGTCGCCGCCGCGCTAGTGTATATACCTTTGCTGCGCGTATAACCCAGTTAGTCGTGGCTCGTAAAACCGACTCGATAATGGAATACAACGGGCCAGGCCGGCGCTCCGTGTAGCCTAAACCGACATTGTCACGCTTCCTCCTGTCTTCGAAAATTATTTCTTCTCCGTCCCGGCTGCTGCTGCTCAACAGCTTTCGTATAGTAGAAGTGATCTTTATCTCTATCTCCCTCTGTGTGTCTTTCGGATTTACGTAAACATCGTGTCGGCTCTGCGGGATTTTTTTTTTTTTTTCGTTAGATATCTCTTATGCAACCGCGTACATTCAAGTGCTGCTCCAGAATTCATCTCCGAGTTAGAAACAGAGCGTTTTTTGATTCTTGGCAAAAACGGGATTCCCGGTGTTCCGCGATACAGCCCTAATTTTCACGCATCCCTTTCCCAAGCTCGCCGCCTCCAGTCCAGCATCGCACGGCAGCAGCTTAAGTCCCGAAAAAAGCCTCTCTCTCGCTCGCGGCCCAGAAGAAGAAAAGAAGGCACCCGGTGATTTAGAAAGCCTGTCCACCTCCACNTCTCTCTCTCTCTCTCTCTCTCTCTCTCTCTCTCTCTCTCTCTCTCTCTCTCTCTCTCTCTCTCTCTCTCTCTCTCCAGTCCGTGTATATATATATATACGTATATATACACGGCCGGGGCGATCTTCTCGAGATAAAGCTCTGCGGCGGTGGCCTGTGATGTTGCTCTCTCGCGCGCCGAAATAAAGGACCGGCGACACGACTCCCACGAGCGGCGGCAACTTCTCGCGGATTATCGCGGATTCCATTCGGTGTTCAAAGAAAACCGCGGCTTGTTTCGAGAGAGCGAGTGCGTGTGCGCCAGACTTCTCGTCCTTTTATTTTTCTTGTATTATACGTATAAGAGCGAGCCGAGGAGGAAAGTTCTTTCAACTTCGCTCGAGTGTTATAATCGCGGTGTCGGGGCCCTCTGATAAGATGGGAGACTTTTTCGCCTCTCCTCGCACTTTTTTGCCGCGCTGAGGTCGTCGATGCTTCTCGAGGAGAGTTGGCTCTTTTCCCTCCTCGCACCTTGGCGATCTTTATTATAATAACGTTCCAAGCAAACATCACGTCAGGGAAATATCAGCGTTTCAATTAAAGCTTCATAATTGAATTCTTGTTCGGAAAATAAATAACGACGCGAACGGAAGCAAAAAATCCAATTAAATCACGCCGGCAATTGAAATCAGCTCATGCGTGCATTATCTCGAGAGGACGAAACGAAAAAAAAATGCGCGACAATGAATCCCGTATAATATACAAAGAGACAGAGAGCAGAGTGCACACGGGGGGAAACATAATCAAAATACCTAGCGAAATGGAGTCTTTATAGAAGAAGGCGGCGAGCTTTAAAATACAAAAGGGTCGAGAAGCGCTAATGCCCTTTGTTCAGGGCGAGACACTCCTGGAATCCTGTGAGGAACGCGAGAATCTCGTTCGCGCGCGCGAGAGAGAGAGAGAGAGAGAGAGAGAGAGAGAACTGCGCGCGGGGTTAGCCCCTTTAAAAGGCTCGACTCGCCGCGAGAGATTCAGTATATAAGGCCCGCCGCGAATATCTCGCGACTTGAGTGCAAAACAAGATACAAATTGGAATGACGTTGCCAGCAGCGCGACGCTCTTTATATTCCTGCCTGTATCGTCATGGGCGAGGGAGCTGCGCGTTTTGAACTGTTTTACAATTAAGGGATACTTATACTGGGGGGTATCTTTTTCTACGATAGATTTTGAATCATTTGCTTTTTTCTGTTTCAGGTAAGTTATCGGGGGAGGAGCCTTCTAACCCGCTGCGCGAGTGATGTGCCTCTACCAGAAGTCCGTACGTTGCTCGTATAGTTCAAACGCTTATAATGTTTATTAATAAGAAAACAAACGATCGCGGAAGAGAACTGTTAACGAACGTAAATAATCCCTAAAACAAACGTGATACAACCCCAGCCGCATCGTCTCAGCAAAATTACGGTCAGTCCATTCTCATCCTCCGACAGTCTAAACAATAAATTAGCCCAGTTAGCGCATCACGCCGCAATCTCCGCCGACGAACGGAATATAATCTAATTATCTCATAATGCCCGAATCGTATTTCATCTCTCGCGAAGCATCCATTCCCGGCCGTAAAATCGCGGAATCCCTCGGGAAAAATCGCGCGTATACGTTATACTCTCTGTGTGTGTGTGTGTGTGTGTGATACAGCTGCCGCGTTGAATCAGAAAATTGTAAATACCGACGTATAAAATTCGCTCGCATCTCATCGCCAGGTTATGCGCATTTATATATACATCTCGCGATAAGCCCGTTGCGTGGGGTCAACTCGCGTTTATTATCGCGGGGCGCCTCCCTTTTTGAATTTTCCCGCGCAATAACCAACGGATTTTATGCGCCGATTATCGTCGTGACGCGCGCAAGGGCGCGGGCCCATTAAACGGACAAGTGAGAGAGACTCGGCTTCTTAAGAAGGCGGCGGTGAACGCCGGCAGCCGCGAGCACCTGTTGCCGCTTTTCCTTGCGCGCTCGCAAGAGGGAAACTTAACGGAGTTGTTATTTCGCCGGCGTATTTAGATGTTATTTACAGTTTAATGAATTTTTCGAAAGTTTTCTTGTTAACGCTCGAGAAGTATTGCTGATGTGCATGCGAGCGCGCGCGGGGCTAAAAATCGTTATTACGTTCGTAAATACCGTGGCTTCCGCGAGTGAATTTTTCGGAGAACTGATCTGCGCCGCCTCGGAGATTCTCTGCTTCCAAGCGCGTTCTAACGGCGATGTGCATTCGAGCGTAATCAGCTCAGAGGTTTCGGATTATTTCCAAGCGCTTTCGTGCGAGTGTACTTTCTTCGATATTTATTTATATACGAGGCGAGAACCTCTTTGAGGCCCGACTCGGGATTCAATTTGCGGCGGCTCGTTTCTTGACTCCTCCACCTTTCTCCCTTCCGCAGCTGGACTCTTAGTAGTTTCTCCTCGGCTGCGGCGCTCGTATGGGATTAATAAACATTTCGCGGACAATGGCGCGTTGACAGAACGAAAATACTGGCTCTCGACATATTGAATATGGGAGTAGAAAAGCGAAGTCTCATTGTTTAGACTCGCGATAAATTCGTTTTGCATATACACATAACGCTGGATTTTTAATGTTCTGTAAAAAATAAACGGAACGAATTATTTCGAGAAAATGTATATCTGAATTTTGCAGCCTCCACGCACGCGATGTAATTCTTCACTCGCGATATTATCGTGCCGTTTTAATTGAAACTTTCTCGACGTATTAATTGATCCTAATGCCCGACGATGCTAATAAGTCAAATGTACAATGGACTGATTAGACGCTTAATTGATCAAAACCCGCGGCTGCGCGAAATTCGTACGAAACGTACTAATTTATCAGCGAACAATGATCTCCCTCTCCCTCTTGCAATCTATGCTTCGCATCACACACAGCGCGGCGACTTCTTTTTTTCCTCCCGCGAACGGCGATGAAATCGATCGATACCACTTGATTGTCCCGCCAATCACTAATCAGATCAGCTTGTGACTATCGCTCGACGAGCCTTTTTTTTCTAATTGAACGATCAATTAAGCATTGATTTTTCTCCCGCATAGCGCGGCAATTGCCGATGAAAAAGGAGCAACGACGAACTGCTCGCGGCTATATCTTCTCGCGTGAATCAATATTTATGACGCGTTTCAAAACGCTCTGTGTGTACGTACGACTTTTACTCGGTTCGGGAAAGAATCCCAGTCTCGTAAAAGTCGTCGAAAAATCGTAAATCAATCCTAATGACTCTGCATTGTATACCGATACGATCGTACAAAGCTGGCGTGCGTTACGTCGCAATATTAATTGCCCCGACATTTGTCAAAACAAATTTCTCACGAAACATACGGCAATCATTTTTATCCTTGAATTCGAAACCAAAGCAGCGGATGCACTGGTAAATCCACAGCAAAGGAACAACAAAACGAACCCTCTCCCGGTACACATACCCAGTAATTCTCACAACTGTACTCAAGGCAGCCCGAAATTATAGATTTTCAATCTGCCAAGGCCGCATACAGACACACAGCGGTAGCCGACAATAACGAGGCTTGTTTGCATCGCACATACGCGCACGCGCTCCGGTTGACTCGTTTAAATCTCCCTCTCTCACTCCGCGGCGCAATCACGCTCGGCCAATCCACGCGCGTATGATCGACTCGATCAAATCTACCGATAATTAACGAGCCCTCTACTCAGATGCGTGTGCTCTTTCGCATAGCAATGCGTGCCCGAGTCAAGATAATGAAAAAGATGCGGAGCCAATCAGCGGCGAGGGGAAAGATCTGATTCTTGTTCCTTAAACTGTTTTGGAAACGTATCGGTCCAGCTCTCGATGAACATAGTTGTGCGTATAAGTCATAGGTATTTATCGAGGCTCATTAAACTTTATTACTTTGGTAAATTGGGTTTATCTATATAATAACCACACCGTAGTATGTTTACTCAGCGCGTGTCTATTAGTTTCGAAGCGTTTTCTGCGTCTTGCAATCACGGGCTGAAAAAATATTACAAGAAAGTTCAGTGTGTGCATAACACACGAGATACAATCTGCGAAGATGAAAAACCAAAAAGAATCGCTTTACGACTCTATACGCGCGTATGAAAATCCTCCGCTAGAGCTAATCATAAACCGAATCATTCCACATATAATACTGCGGATATGAAAAAAGGAACTCCACACGCAGGCTCTCTTTATAAAATTGACAGTTTCTCGTGCACGTGCGCACGCGCGCGCAAGAAAGAGAGACGCGAGCAGGCAATAAGAGTCGTTTCCGGCGCGGGTATAATCGCGATTTTCCGCGCGTGCGGGCGAGTAGCACTAATCTGCGGCACGTCGAGGCGATGAAGCCGTAAAGCGAGGACCGCAATGATGCGCGTAGCAGCATAAATCAATTTCCGTTATGTACCTATATATACAGTGCGCGCCGCGCCGCACCGGCTGCTATTATTATTATACTTGTGCTTTCTTTCGAGAGCTGCTGCAGCAGCAAAATCGAGTGCACTCTGCGGCCGAGTGTCTGTTTTTTCTCCGCCGATTAATTGTGCGGTCGAGAGGCAGCAGAGGGCTTGGCAGATTAATTGAGTGGAATAAGTGTATTAGGGCTGATTTAGAAGTGCATTCATCAGTGCTCTCCTCTTTCGAGTCCATATCGCGTTTTTTATTCCGCCTCTCGACTTTTAATCAATCCGATTAATTACGATCCGGTGTGTGTATACAGCAGGCGAGGCAAGAACTTTTCCGCGAGCGCGCGGGACAATTAATTTTCCGAGTGTGCAATTTCTATTAAAAACGTTCTTCTTCTTCTTCTTCTTCCTCCCATAAAACCGCCCAGGAGTTCCTCGTAAAACGCTCCCCGCAGCTCGTATATATTCTTCTATCAATCTCTCATTAATCAAAACCGCACTCGCGCGCGAGCGCTCGCAAAACCCATTATATTACGTTAATTACCGACCAGTTTTCCCCCCTCGAGGAAAAAAATCAAAAATTCATCCACTCGTCTCTCTGTGGCCGGGGAAAAACGACAGCTCGAAATGCGCACTGCACAGGATGAATTCGGAAAGCTAGCCCCAGAGGGAAAAGTGACGGGTGGGAGAAAGAGAGAGAGAGAGAGAGAGAGAGAGAGAAACGAGGAGCAGAGGATTACTTAGTGCGGTAATGACGATCGGCTGGGCAGATGTCGGTCGTGATAAAAACTTGCCGTAGGAGAGAGAGAGAGAGGGAGAGAGAGAGAGAGAGAGAGAGAGAGAGAGAGAGAGAGAGAGAGAGAGAGAGAGAGAGAGAGAAGATAGAGCGTCTTCCTCCTCTCGGTTATTCTGCAACAGCATCAGCGCGCCGTATAATACCATCGACTGTGTGGCATACCTGTGCTGCCGTTCCTCCCACTCTTCGCGTCGTCTTTTTTCTCCCACATCTATCGCATTTCATCGCTCAGACTTTTTTCCAGGTGGTCGAGATGATTTTTCGAGATATTCGTGGCATTTTGAACTACTTGTTCGAATATCTCGCGCGTTTCAAGCTTCCGAGAAGTGCATTATTGTCTTGTCGCTAATACGATTAATGGCAGACATTAGCAGTTTTCTAGAGGACAGCAATGATATGATCCGAGCGGACAGATTGCAATTATCTGAATTCGATCGAAAAAGAGTAACGACGTAGAAACACACGTTGGGCCCGGCAGCTATACGCATATTACACTACGAATCAGCGGCGGAATCGCGCAAAGGACTGATCCGCGAATTTCCACCAAGCTGCGTTGCGAAATCCTCGACTTCCCTCTATGTACCCACACGCCTGCACTGTATAGATCTAGCTTTCCTGATCGCCTATACTCACGCGCAGCGCTTATTATCGATCATGCGCTGCGACAAAAGTTCGCGCGAACACATACCTACAGACGCACACACACACACACACACACACGTATGCGTTGACGAGGAGACGGCCATATTCAGCTAATTAAAACTGGATCTCATTAGGGGGACTTTCTATACGGCGCGCGGCGCAGTGTATGTGCCCCCCTTTTATATGCCCTCGTCTTTTTCCCGTTTCGCGCGGAAAACGCAAAAGCGCGTGTCATTAGCGGAATGAAAGCTCTGCGAAGTACGTACTAACCTTGTGTATATACGTACGCGTGTGTGTATATGGTGATGATTGTTATTTTATCGCATAATTGCACGCGCTTAGTTCGGCTGCATAATGAATTCGAGGCTTATTAAGGGGACTCGAAAGGTGGAGGCTTCGCATAAATATTTATCGGTCAAAGTTTTTCCGCGGAGACCGATCCCTCTCGGAACGAGCTCTTGCCGCAGTGAGGAGCGTCGTCATCATCGCGCTTTCATACACAAACTCTCGAACTGCGACTCTATTTTAACCGGCGCGAATATGTTACAATATGCACGCGTGAATATATAGCTCGGCCTAGGCTAAAATTAACTCCTTCGAAGAATTCCAAAGTAGCGAGAGTCTACTTATTTAACGCTGGGACACCTATTTTCATCTCGGCTGAATTTTTGATTAGCCTACCTGGTGCGTCATCGTGTGGAGATTTCTTTTGATAGCGCACACAAAAACAACCGAAAAGAGTACGCATCCCAGGGCGAATAAAAAGAAGCTGCGGCACAAGCGATGCATAGATCATTCAATACTGCACCATATAAAGCTGACGTAAGAATCGATCTTCCAGCAGAAATCTCTTTTCCCTACACACAGCCACACAGTCTCCAGCAGCATATAGCGGCAAAAGCATATTTACGCCGAGTGTACGCCTGTATCGGATGTCAACGCAGTGCGCTCGCGGATTGATTTACCGGACATTCGCTCGCGTTCTCCAGTCTATATTATACATTGCGCGCGCGGGCGCGTTTACACGCTCGTTTAATCGCACTTGTCGGTCGCGCTGCCTTTACGTAATGCGCCTTTCCTCGAGGCGCTCTGCAGTGCCTTATGTGTATAGTTATCTGCATGCGCATGTGGAGCGCTTCTGTATATAGCGCAATAATAAGCCGCGACAATATAAATTTCAGTTTTTATATTACACTGAAAAAAGAGGATACTTGAAGCAAGAGGAATCAGCTTGATTCAAATAGAAAATCTGTTTGGCATTTTTGCTTAATAGAAATCCTCTTGCATCAAGAAGAAAATCTGTTTCGCCCATATCCGCTTGTAGAAAACAAATACATACTTGATTCAAGAAAAATTTTGTTTGAAAGTTATTTATAAAGAATATTTGTAACTAGCGACTTCAAACGGCCTTCACGCATATTTATTTATTTAAATTAAATAAATTAAACAGTGTAGATGACTGAAGGAAATATCTGAAGGAGATAGAGGAAAATAGTAATCATCTATATTTTATTAGAAATTTGTATATTCAAAATGAAAATTACATAAATGTCATGATATAAAAAACGCCATGATTAGCTGATACATTTTTTTTGCAAAGGGCTGCAATTCAACAGCTCCTTTGTAATTACAAACAACCCAATCGTCCTGCGATTCGATTAAGAATGCACGAAGATGCTTGCTCTCTCCGAGAGCAGACCAAAGCTTACGCATAAAAAAAATATCTTTCGTATCTTCGATGTACAAGATATGAAAGATTTCCGCAAATGTAGGCAATATACCTCCTTTTTTACACAACAAAAAAAACCTGGCTTATACTCCCACCCTTGCAACTTTACCCATTTTAAAAATTTCACCGGGCAATTTAAGAGCATTTTTGAGAAATTGCCTCGGAATTAAAAAAACTGAGGTAAATTCTTTAATTTTGTTTTCTTTTTAGGCCCATAAATAATTTCTTTTTGTAGATTGTTGCAAAAAATAGAGGCTAAGTAAAATTGATGTTTGATTGCTAATGACAATGGTAAATTTACACGGTTTTGCGTTACTTTACTGTACATAGTCAGACTTCTATGCTTCGCCTCAAACCTTCCTACACCACGTATTTATAATCGGACCTACTCTAAAATACAAATCAGGATAGTGCAATAAATAGTGGTGCTTAGGTTTTAAAGTTTCATTCGGGAAGAGTTTGAGTCTTAAATCTAAATATTATTTTATTGTTGATGATAGGATATTTATCAATTCAATTTGAATATTTTTTGATAATAAAATTTTTCTCATCAATAAAAACCAATACAAACTTTTTGAATCTTCCAAAATTAAATCACCTATTATTAAAGGTAAATATAAAATAAGTGTCAACATTTCTGCTGCATACATAGACACATTTTTGGTCTTTAATTAAATTCAAGATCGGACGAGGTCTATCACTTAAAATCGCGGGGAATTGGGAATATTTGAAGTTATTTAATCCATCGGGTGTACTTATAAGTATTTGGTTAGCTACGCAGATTCTGTTAATTTGATAAATTTTCCACACTTTGCCGAAAATTAGATAAATCGTGTACCTAGTTCGATATTTCTTGTAATAAAAAAATATCTGTTAGAGGCAAGTATATTTTATATTCACCGCAAAAATATCGTAATATTGACGGAAATGTATATCTACTTACAGCAAACTCTTTTTTCAGTGTATAACGGTATAGTTTCGCGCTCGATGCCAAAACTAATACTCCCGAACGGAAGTGGGCGACACGTTTTCCGAAGCGGGCTATAGCGTCGGCGGCTAATGATATTATGTACAATGCTATCCCTCATCTCGATTGTATACCATTATGTACACCAGCGCTGCTGCTGCTGCCGCTGCTGTTGTAGTATCGCCGCGGGGCCCTTTTCAGGGATTCCTCGCTCTCTCTCTCNCTCGCCCCCTCTCTCTCTCTCTCTCTCTCTCTCTCTCTCTCTCTCTCTCTCTCTCTCTCTCTCTCTCTCTCTCTCTCTCTCTCTCGAGCTGCGTGCATATTACTCTTCTACGCGTGGGCTGTTACGGCGGCGGCACTCATTGTCTCATTTGCCTTTTTCGCGTGCCACCGCAGAAGCGGCTATCGCTAATACCATTGCTCCGTAATTATTTCGCTCGCTCTCGACTCGCTCTTTTAGCAGTCGAGCATCAGCCGTTATATATTATATGCGCCTGATGCAGAGATAACGTGAAGAATTCACGATGCACACAATGAATTAAATAGGCTACTCCGTTGTTCTTTTTTTTTTCGTTGGGAAGGGTATATATGATCGTTCCGTGTGAGATAATGCCGCGGTTTATTTCGGGGACGAGTGCACGGCTTGTTAGCGATTGCGTGATTCGTTTGCTATAAGAATTTCGAACGGTTATGTTTCGTGGATCGATGTATCACTGCGCTCTGCAAATTCAATGAAAATCTCTCGAACGCTTCGAACAATAAAATATCGTTTCCGTAAAATTGATTTCCCTCGGCGTGTTACGCCGACTTGCCGGTAAAATATAGGCTTTCCATCAGCCGTGAATACAACGACGATTTCGATACAGCGCGAGAGAGAGAGAGAGAGAGAGAAATAGAGCGATATTATCGGGACCCCTCGCGGGTCTTTGAAACTGTTGCGAGTATCCGACGGCGGTGGCAATCACCGCTCGCGCGCTCGCGTTTTTTTAGAAAGTTTTTCGCTCGCGCGCTCCATTATAAACGTTATTCATTTATTATATCTTACATAATTTTTCCCGCAAAACGCTCTCTCGATTATAAAGTGACTCCCGTAACGTTTATTTTCCTTCTCTCTCTCTGTTCCAAGTAAGTTAAACGGCTACTTCCACGGGCATCGAGGTATAATTCGAGAGATATATCTGCCGCGATGTGAGTCGAACAAAGAGAGAAAAAAGCCATGCGAGAGCGTATTATACGCGTATTTTTCGAACAAAAAGAGAACCGGAGCAAGTCACGATCGCGATTTGAATTGTAAAGTGGCCCATTCACGTGGCGGCGCGCGAAAAGCGCGACCGACGAGTTCATGCGTCAATGAACGCTTTATGAATGAATGCACTTCGCGCCGCGCTGCTGAGATCTGCGCCTCGCTCGTCGGGATGTTGCACGCGGCACGTGTCTCATGTAGCACGTGCGTCTGTCTGGATGGCGGCGACGTCTTGTGTATTGAGCCAATCTTGCTCTTCACACTCGTTTAACAAGCTCTGTACGATCTAACTTTATGTAATAACAAATCGATCGGAAATTCAACCTAAAAGCCCTCGCGTGGCGCGAACGCCGCGAGCTATGGAATTAACCCTTGCGCAAACGAAAATAAAGTGCGTCAACCGTAGAGAAACGTACACCTCCACCTCTGAGAAATATATGCACGCACGCGATGCTGGATTACACTCGCAAAGTATCCGACACGGGATTACCGGCGCGAATGTCAGTTATTAGAGAGAGAGAGAGAGAGAGAGAGAGAGAGAGGGAGGGAAAGAGGAACGGAAACGGATAGTCCTTGAGGATAACTAGACTGATTCCTCTCCTCGCGCGCGATGATCTATTTGCTTGCAGAGCGATTGCAGAAGACGCTTCCACGGATGATGAGTGTCCCTCGCACGCGTATAAATTTCCGGAAGCCCCGCGTAAATAAACGGCCCCTGCGTCGTTGAGATTCGCTGGAAACTGGAAGACTAATTCGCGTCGCGTGTCATCGCCTCGTATTCTCAGAGTCGTGTATGCGTTGTACGTCTTCACGTGGGAAACGTCGCTGCGAGTCGACCCAAAAAGCGCTATTATACGTTCCCCTTCAAAAGCACTAAGTGCAAAAAAATCAAACGTCCTTTATTAGGTCGTCAGGATTAAAGAGGCGCGAAAAAATCCCTTACGCCCCCTCGCACACACGTGCGGCGCCGGTATAACAATAATGCACACACATCGATTGGACAGCAGATCCCCGTGGGCGATACGAGCGCACCTTGCGTGCGAGGGTGGCCTACACCGACGAAATTCGACGTTCTTTACGGTAGTGGCGTGCGCGCGCGCCGCCTTTTCTTCGCGAGTTGCGGCTCATTTGCATACGCGCGCCGCGCGCGCTTAGCGAAGTGTTTACGATGTCCGCATAATGAGTCGGGGGTGCCTGCCGAGCGTGTGTTTGCTGAATCTCAATTAAGCCTTGATGTCGGCCGCTTTGCGCGGGAGCCGTGTAATTAGGCTTGTAATGTAAGCGTAACAGTCCTGTGCGATAATATAGGTACATTGGAGCTGATTGAATTCTAAAAAAGCGAGAGAGTGAAGGACCTCGAGAGAAGTGAAGAGACGAGGCTCGCGTGCGAAAAAGAAGCGCAGCTGAAAGCTCGCCGCCCACGCGCTGTTGCCTCGAGTTGACCCGGCGCAATTGCTCGACGTATAAAAGTCGTGCCGACTGCGCAGTGTCTCGGCTTTGATCGCGGCGAATTTCGCAGAAGGACGACGCGCCGACTGCCGATCTCTCTCTCTCTCTCTCTCTCCTCGTCGTCGTCGTCTCAGCTATACTCTGATTGAGAAGCATTCGCCTGGCCAATTATTGCGCATTACATACAGTTATCTAAGAACGAAGTCGAAAAAAAGCTCGCATTCAGCGTCAATCGAAGATTTTTATATCGAGCTAGCGTTACTCGCGTAATTGCCAAACGGCCGACCTAAAATGCGCGGGCAATAAATTCTGCAAAAGTCTCGCATTCGATTCCTCCCTGTCTAGCGGACGATTTAAACAGTTTAGCCTCGTTTAGCATTGTACGTATAGGTACGTGTGTATACGCCTCTATATCTCGCGCGCTCGTATAGAAATGGGCTAAACTCGCTGAAAATTCAATGCCAAAGGCATTAATCGCCCGCGGCCCTCCGCCGCGGTATTTGCATAGGAAGCCCGCGTGTTTTCATCCTCCGCTCTGCGGAGAGAGAGAGAGGAGCTTCCCCCGGCTACTTCGCTGCGCACTGCGGATGCCATGACTCTTCCGATGCGGCGGTGAATCCCCGAGAGTTTCCCAACTTTTGCACGCTCCTCGTTGTATACAGTGTATACACAGTATACGCGAGAAGTTTTCCAAGATATGCGAACCTTGAATTCGCGCGTAATCATCATATAGGCGCGTATATTCAAAGTCGACGAAAAGTCGAGCGACGATTTATACTGCACGAGAAATGGGAGAAATCGTTCGGCCGAAATTTCGCGCAAAACATGCAGGAATGCGCGCAGCAGTCTTATGTCACAGGTCACAGGCAGCCGCACGGAAAATTATAATTATAAATCGTGCGCGCATGCGCGTGTACGTGCCTACACGACACACAGCGAGAGAGCGCTCACACTATATACGCACCTATACTGCGGTTGCGGCGGCAGGGCGCATGGCTAAGTACAATGAAATTTATGGCGACGCGGCAGCCGAGGGGACCATTAACGCTTTTTGCCAAGTTCCGCGAGTTGGAGCCACGCCACGCATTAATTGTCTGAAATTAATTTTTCCGCGGATAAATCGCGAGATGACTCATCCCGAAATAAGACGCCTTCTCCGCGTATAATATACTCGCTGCTGTACGTCGCTCTATCTATCTGTGTGTATATGTATGTAATAAAACTTTCGCCCGGTCCACTTGTCACGCGGCGGAGTGAAGCTTCTTTTGAATTTACCGCGATTGCGAAAACACGCCCACTTGCGGCATTATGCAGCCCCGCGCGACCGGCTAACTTCTATTTTCGTCCTCTGTGCGCAGGCTGTACCTCTGATAGATTTATGCGGAAAACGCCGCGCGAGAGACGAGATTTATACGTTGCGAGTTTCGGGGATGGTAAAACAGTATCGATCTTTTTTCCACCTGCGGGTAATTAGGCGAGAAAATAATTTGCACGTGTTTCACCTTTTAAGTGTATTTACGCAGCGGTAATGATAGCTCGAATTATACTTTATGACTGGCATTTATGCGATCCGCGCACTCACAGGCCGACTCCGTCGGAATAAAAAGTAGACCGACGCCGCTGTCGTACTAGTTCGGAGACGACAATAATTTTCCGCGAGCGCGTTGTACTCCTTCGTTATTACAGTGCGCGCAAGTCGTATTTACTTTTTATTTGCCATAACAGAGGCGGTGATAAAAGCCCGAGCGTTTTTTTCGCGTCGACTCCGAGAAACGTTAAACAATCGTAAAGCTTTAATAACGACCTGATGCTGTATACGAGCTCGATCGTATAAACCACGGCTGATTTATAAACTCCTCCTCTTTTGAAAAAAGCGCGCGAAATTTTCATAAGCGCGTGAATGTGTCCGATCGACACGCCGAAAAAAGCGAGAACATATCTCACTCTCGCGAATATAATTTCCATAAAAGCGAGCAGCGGAAAAAGCGCATCATTAGGCTTCTCGAGCATATACGTATACCGCTACGACGATTATCCTCGCGGCGCATCGCGTCACGTAGCGGAAATCAGTCGTCGCCCGCTTCGCGGAAATCTTTTCTTTTCCTCGTTCGCCGCTGTCTGATCTATCGATCCTATACATGCGTGGAAGTGAAACGAGCGCGTTTCCGACTATCCGCATCTAGCTTTCGAAAAACCGTCGACGTTTGTCGCTATATACTTTTTGATAATCACACTCCCACGTACTCGAAGTCAGAGCGCAGACGACGCAGTATAGACTGCCGACTCGTCGCTCGCTTGCGCTCAGCTCCTTAACATTGAATAACAACGTAAAAATCAACATTCCAACCGGACCAGTTTTTCTCGCCAACATTGTTCGCCGATCGTTACGTTTGCGCTCGAGGGGCCGCCTCCCCGCGCAAAAAGCGCGCGTATATAGCAGCAGCAGTTCGCGATTGAAGCCTCTCAGCTCGCTCTCTCGCTCTCGTGGTTTATATACGCGCGCGAGCGGCCCTTCGGTAGCCCAGCAGCAACGTCTGGTTTTTTTGGTAGTCGTCGGCGGCGGTGGCGGCGGCGGCACACAGTGTTTCGTATATATAGCGGCGCGCGAGCGATATTTTGCCTCGAGGCGGAGCTGCTGCCGCTGCTGCTGCTGCTTTACGAGGGAGGAGAGAAAGAGAGAGAGAGAGAGAGAGAGAGAGAGAGAGAGGTAATATAAGGTAGGAGTGCGTGGTAGCTCGCTGGTGTCAGCTCGAGAGCGACGGCTTTGAACTTACGCGCTGCCTTGCATTTCAATTCGGTGTGCGCGGCTTTCTTGCGGTTTCGAGTGTAAAAATCGCGAGCTGCGACTTTTTTCTCCTCCTCGAACGCGCGGGATCGGCGATTCGGAAATTACGATCATTAGATTAGCAGGGAATATCATTATTTTGTACTCGGCAATTAAAATATGTCTCGTTAAGAGTATCCTTCTCGAAAATAGAAGGCAAAAAAGGTGATCTCGTTGATCATTTCTCCACACGAACGCTCTCTCTCTCTCTCTCTCTCTCTCTCTCTCTCTCTCTCTCTCTCTCGTCCTCGAGATCAACCGCCCCACCCACGCGCTTCAACCTGTTCTCTGCTCCTCCCGCGTCGAGGCTACAGGTGCGCTCGCTCTCGACCGACGCGAGAGACATTCCTCGAGTGTATACATCCACACGCGAGGCCGTAGGCAGACGCGAATTTCTCTCCGGGGGTCTGCGCTGCTATCCCTGTTTGTCTCTACTGCTCTCCGGGCGATTCCTATTCCTCTGGGACGAGGGATCGGGCTTTAAGAGGTCAGAGATCTTGGGAAAACCTATAAAGACGAACTTCCTCTCGAGCCGAAAAAAAAATCTAGCAAAAAAGGGCCTATTATAGAATAGACGCACCGCTCTTAATCAGGTGCTCGGCAACATGTAGGTCAGGCGAATGGGAAAGGAGTATATATAGTGCACAACATTCGGTAGACCCCCGCCTAACTCTCTCTCTCTCTCTCTCTCTCCCTCTTCCATATACCATATACCCCGCGACACTCATGCCGCCAGAAATATACGCTTTAATTGCCCGAAAGTATTTAAAATTAGAGCCGCCTCGTTAACAAGCCTTTCGCGGCTTGTATAGCCACGCACGCACGCGAGCGGTATTGCGAACCAGCACCGCGGCTGCCGCCGTGTGAACTGACGCCCACGCCGCGCTGGACCTGTTTCCTTTATACGCGCGAGAGACTCCTTAACTTTTACGAGAGCTATCGAGAGAATGACCCGCGTTTAAGGAGTGAGGGGGCAGAGAAAAATCGCACGAGACCTCGGGCTCTCTTTCACGTCGTTGCTGCCAAGGTGTAATGATTTTTTTTAATCTTGCCGCGAATTTAAAAGTGAAAAAACAAATGACCGGGAATTGTGTCTCGCGAGTGTAATAAACAACGGCTTTGCGCGTATACACACACCGAGATACCTAATACCCCACCGGTTACCGCCGCGAAAAAAATCCGACACTCCGTGGGTATACAGAGAGGAAAAATATCGATAATTGGGTCAGGCACTCGATAATCGTTGGCACTTACGGCATGAATCAGTGCAGCCGCGCGATCATTCATATTTTATTAACGATGCATGCGAAAGAGAGAACGCGTGCGTACTGCAGGTAGCTCGGTGCGCGCATATCTAATTTACGAATTACCCGTCTGTAATTACACTCGGCCAGTCAGGCGAAAAAACGGACGCTTGTGTGTATACGCGCACGTATAAAGAAAGCGCACGTTCGGGCTCTTGGGAAAAAATCGATCGATCGGTTACGTAAAAAAGCCTACGTACGTAACGATATAATTCGAGTGGCTTTTCCCTTTGCGCAGCGCATAATTATACGTTTCAAAAGTCGAGCAACAGTACGTTTCGTTTGTTTACACGGAGAGAGATCGGTATTCGTCTAAATTTGTCTCGCACGCATCCTCCTAATCCGCGATCGCGGCCTCGCGCTCCATTTACCAATTACGTCCTCGGCGGCGGCGTCGATCTTTAGGCGCTCGCATCGATCGCCTTTCTCGATCGCCCGCGCCGCTGCTGCGTCCTTACGCTCGAGATCGTTAATGATCCGATCGTGAATCGCGAATCGGCAACGTGACGCTGCGCTGCTCCCTTTGCTCTGCCGTACACTCCCCGGCTTTTTTTTTCTTCAAATCGCTGCGCGCATCCTTCGGCCAATTAGGTAGCGATGTCTTTTTTAACGAGTCCTCGACCTTCCCCGCGAGCTTTTTACCTCGCTTTTTACCTCTGTCGTCTTCTTTCTATTTCTGGGTCTGCGTTATGCGTACGTCGGTGCAGCTCATTCCGCCTCATTACTTCTATCGATAGCTGTGTTTTTCTCTCTACCTATACGCAGCTCTCGCTTCTGGCTACATATATAGCTTTTTCTCAATGCGTCCTCTCGCAGCCTACACTCGCTGCTTATGGACACCTGTTTGCTTGTTTGTCGATCTCTCGTCTCCATTCGTCGCTACTACTGCTGCGCTTCTTCAATACTTCGCGATGATAACGAGAAAACGCTTAATGAGCTGTACCATTGCGTCCTTTTTCCTTTCGTTATGTGATATAGCCTGCAAATACAAATGACCGCGGACTGCCTCCCGCGAGAACGATCCCGCGGAAGATCACCGGAGGCGTTTAGTTGGTCGATAAATCGCCGAGCTTGCCGATCGATCTTCTCCTCCACGCGGCCTGCGCCCGGGGAGATCGTCTTCCATATTCCGCTTTTTCACTCGCCCGCGCACCTATCCATCGATCAAGGAAAAGCCGCATGAATTTTCACGGCTCGATGCGTCAGTCACCGCGCGCGGCCTTTTTTGCCCTCACATGAGAATTCCAAGTGCCGCCTCAGATTGGACGATCGCGTTGTGCGCTGACGGGGAGGAGGTGGAATCGTTGATCGCGTAAAAACTCAATTGAAATACAAAGTGAATAGTTCTGTTTACCGGAATATTAACGCTCCCTCTCTCTCACACAGCGTAACAGGAGACCAAAACACAGTTTACGATTTTTTCCGCCAACAGCCTCACACCGTCGCGTCGTCCAACGTATTTATCATCGCTCGCAGCGAAACGGTAACACTATATAGCTCCTCTCTGCGCTCATATAATCTCGCCGGAGAGCAAAGCATGGAAAAAGAACAACAGCGACACTCCCATAGAAACTCCTGCACAGAGCTCGCGGAGAGCTATTTATGCCGTCTCGGCTTACAAGCATCCACCAAACGGACTTTCGCCCCATATTCCCGCGCGCCGAGTGAATATTCGCTACTGCAGATCAATCGGCCATGTATATATACGTATACGTACACTCGGGCATTAGGAGAAATTCAATCCCACCTCGACTTTCCTCTCTCTATACAGCTCTCTCGTATATGGTATACCCTCGAGTTGAAAAAGCGCGCGCATTTTTTAACTCGCACCTCACCGCAATTTCCGGCCATAAAGCATCGCTCGCTCGCGTTTCCTCCGGATAGTTTCTGTTTCTCTCTCCGTCTAATAACCGGCGAGCGCTCATTAACTGCTCCAATGATCTCGTAATGCCGGCGCGTACGGTAGCTGTGTACGCGCACAGGTATACGGGAGGAAATTACCGAGCGCGTGCACGTAAGCCCTGGCACACGTGCCTCCCACGTATGCGCCGCGGATTATAAAGCAATTGGACACGTGTGCGCGACTTGGTTCGCCGGCGCTCTTTTTTTCGATCGTTTTATATAATACGCTGTTACAGTCGGCCGGATTTGCTTTTTGTGTTCGCGCAGCGTCAAGCCATTTCGTAAGGGAACCGATGGATGGGGGTGCGATCGATTGGCTTTTTGTTTGACGAAAATTTGTCTCATGGGGGACGCCGATATCGTCGATGAAATTAATAAGATTACATGGAGTATTGTTGAAAGGCGTCGATGCTGCGAGGCGATACTGTCTTTTTACCTCCTATAATTGTATTTGCCTTTTTATCGGCACCTGCAGCAGCTCACGTGCCGTTTCCTTTCCAATGTTCTTTTCACGGGCTCTCGTTGACAGACTCAAACGAATAATAAATGGACATGGCGCGGCGTAAAAGTGCAAAGGACTAGTTTAGACTGTATGTTATATCGACGGGTCGGCGAATTCTGCGCGCGTGTCGAACACCGGACCGCGTAGCGATCAGCGCACGGGACAGGAGGGATTTTTCGAGCGCGCCGTCAGACAGATGAATTATTAAATGACTTTGTTATCAGTTAATTATACAGCTGCACTCTCCGGTGCGGCTATAAATAATGCATCGCGGTATCGATTAATTATTTAGAAATCATATTACTTCGAACGTTGATTTATAACAATGCCCTCTCGCTTGCGCGTCTATTTTTTTCCCTCAGTTTTTTCACTCGTTTAAAACCAATAACAAGCAGTTTAAATTGATAACGAAAATGCGCGGCTGTTTCGCAATTTCAATTTCCGTCTGTCATATCGGCGGCAAAAATGTCTCCGTGTGTATTGATTAATACTGAATCAGTGCGCGCATACGCATTTAAATACGTCTCATTTCGCACTAATTAATTTCGCGTTCTATTCCTTCCACTGCGATTTGAATTTCTTTCAGTCACTTCGCGGGTTTCACAATTGGACGTCGAATGAATTTCCCCGGAAACGTTGCGCGAAAACTGATTTTTTAGGTTACCCAGCTGATTATGAATGCGATAGTTTGTAAATACGTCTTTTGAATAAACGTTTGGAAAAACAAGAGTATTTGTACGTCGCGTAATAGAGGAGTCCGACATTAAGACACGTAACCGTCCGATTCGTCGCTCCTTTATTTCGTTGATTCGCCGTGGGTGGGTGAACTGCGCTACACGACATTAGCTCACTTTGTTTTTCCTCGCTATCGCACGTAAAGTTTAGCCTTCGCCCGCGGCACGAGTCTCGATGACGGATCGACACGCGCTTGCAAAGTTTTACCTTCTTCTCGATGCAATCAACTTCGTAAGAGTTTTACGACTTTTGCACTTTTTCTCGCTCGCGAGACAAATTAGCCTATAAAGCAAACTCTACTCGCACATCGCGTAGAGGTTATATTATTGGCTCGAGATATTGTGCTTTTTAAACAATTTTTTAAACCGGCGAAGATTCTAACGTTTTTATTTTTTTGTGTGATTCCAGGAGGAAGCAGCCGGCAGTACGGTGGTAGCCGAGGCGGAGAGAGGAGGAGCAGCAGGCGGCGTCATAGGGGGCCCAGGCGGCGGGTGCCGCGCTACCTCGATGACGATGGCCGAGAGCGCCGTGGAGGACGCCGCCGCAGCGCCACCCGGCCCGGCGAAGCCGCCCCCACCCTCCTGCACGAACAACAACACCCTGGCGGCAACGGCCAACCGCAACCACCACCACCGCAGTCTCTCCAGCTCGTCGAGCTCGTCCCAGCCCAGGAAGCGCAAGTGCCTCTCCCAGGTCGTCGACATCCTCCAGCACCGCGGCGGCTCGCCCAGCGAGACGGCCAAGTACTCCAACAGCGCCCCCAGCGCCGCGACCCCCAACGCCAATTGCACTAGTAGCAGCCAGGCCAACGCGAGGTACGACAGCAACAGCACGCTGCCCTCCGAGGGTGAGGACGAGGACGTCTTCGGCTCTTCTCCCAGGTCGTCGTCCAGGTCGAACGTCGAGAGCCCCGGGCCGCTGAGCAGCGGCTTCACGCCTTCCGTCAGGTCCAAGGACGAGACGACCACGCCCAACGGACCCAACTCCAGACTCGACTCCCACGAGGACGAGCCGCCCGCCAAGCACCGGAACCACAGTCACAAGAACAACAACCACCAGCACGAGCAGCGCAACAACCACCACAACCACAGCGGCGGCAACAGTCACATACCGCCGCCCCTCTACTCGGGCTGCAGCTGCATGCACTGCTCGTCCTCGCCAATCATGATGCCCTCGCCCACCTCGCCGCTGACCCCGCTGACGCCTCTGACGCCGCTGAGCTTCACGCCTCTCGCGACGCCGGTCTCGCCCTCTAGCTTCAGCTTCGAGCACTACCTTCACACCAAGTACCTGCCCAACCTGAGCCGGAACCGAAGTCACTCGGACTCCGACGAGCCCAGCTGGGACCAGCAGCAGACGCACCAGAGCCAGCGGCCGCCCTCTTCGATCTCCATCTCGTCGCTGATCGGAAACCTGCCGCGCAGCGGCTCCCTCGAGTCCGACACGACGTCCAGTCCCCAGGACTCGCCCCTCGACCTGTCCATGAAGAATCTCCTGGCCGTAAGCATGGCTAGGCCGCCAGCGCTGCAGCTTCTGCCTCCGGGTCTCATGTCCCGGGGCTCCGTGAGCGTGCCGGTGGTGCGGGGCGACGTGGCCTCGCCCACGACGAAGGAGAGCGTGGCCATCAGGTATAACCTGGAAGTCTCGCCGGTGGTGGAGGAGATGCCACCCGGCGCGGACATGGCCTACGTGTGCCCGGTCTGCGGACAGATGTTCAGCCTGCACGATCGGCTGGCCAAGCACATGGCCTCGCGGCATCGGCGCCACGGCAGCCAGGACTCCACGGCCAAAGCCTACCTCTGCAACGTCTGCAATCGCAGCTTCGCCAGGTCGGACATGCTCACGAGGCACATGCGGCTGCACACCGGGGACAAGCCTTACACCTGCAAGACCTGCGGGCAGGTCTTCAGCAGGTCGGATCACTTGAGCACCCACCAGCGCACTCACACCGGCGAGAAGCCGTACAAGTGTCCGCAGTGTATCTACGCGGCCTGCCGGAGGGACATGATCACCAGGCACATGAGGACGCACAGCAAGTACTCCGATAGCCCGATGGGCAGGCAGCAGGACGCCAAGTCCGAGATGCCCGAGAGCCCGACCGGCTACAGCAATGGGCAGCAGTCGCCGATGATCAAGACCGAATGACGCTTACCCGCGGGATGATCCGCTAGAAAGAGGTCCCGTCTGCCGTAGTTTTCGAGATCGACGACGATCTTTTCCCGTCGCTGACGACGACGTTGTTTGCGGTCTCCGCGCGATCGAATCGCCGACGGATACGCGCGAGATTGAAGCGGGCAACGCGACGACGAGCACGGTTTTATTGGAAACAAGATTGACGGCTGAGCAGCGAAGAGTTTGCGAGCGCGAGATACTTTTTACGCGGATGTCCCGGAATTTTCGCGGTCCGGACTCGTGTGCACGCACACATGCGCACACAACGTGGAAACAGCGTCGATCAGTATTATCGCATCTCTGTACGCCTACGAGTCTGTCTCTCTGAATGATTTTTGTTTTTGCTCTCTTCATTATTATCATTATTACTATTGCTATTTTGTACTCGTTGTTTCTTCACAACTATCGTTCGTTTTTTTTTCACTTCTATACCATTTTGTTGAGAGAGAGAGAGGAGACGAGTAGACTTTTTTCTCTCTCGATGCGTTCGAGAAGACGTGCGTTATGTAGTTGTAATGACGGATTGCTCTTCCGATGGGGCAAAGATCTTTGTGACTCTCTATTGACACGTTTGTGGAAAAGAATAAAAAAGAAAACTCTTGAACAAAAGAAAAAAGGTTAAATTATTCGACAAGGTTCGAAGCTTTTATTAGATTTTTTGAATTTTATACTATTTATATAAACATACGAGAAACTGAGTGAAACATAGGTTTAATCGATAAAGAAACAAAAAATGAAAATTGACAATTTTAAATTGACAAATTTGCGAAAGTATTATAGTGACGTATATAGAGGAGAAAACTCGCGTAGGTTGTTTCTTATGTAGCTTTTTTCTTTCAAAAAAACGAGGGTCAAGCTCTCTAAAACAGCAGAAACTTAAATTTAAGTCGCGCAAGAGCAAAAGGCATTCCCGATCACGTGAGAAGGAGTAAAGTAAAAGAACGGTGCTTAAAGGCTTAGTGTTAGTTCAAGAATTGTAAATACTTGTGACGCTTCGCGAGATACTCGGGGAACACCTTCGCTGTATACTCGTTGTTATACATTTCTCTCTGCTGTTTGCCTTCCACACACACACACACACACACACACACACACACACACACACACACGCGCGCGCGCGCGCGCGCATGCATATACACACTTATTATACGTATATAAAGATACACACACACAGAAGCGCGCAGTCTTTCCTATCGCGGATCTCGCGAAAGTATCCATAATGTGCCAAATTTTGAAGGTCAGTCTATAGGCGAACTAACCTAACCCCCAACTCTCCGATTGTCATATATATAATGTAATAACGTATATGTATACACACGCACATGCGATAAAAACGTGTAACGTCGTCTCCTTCCGGACGTTTTTCTGATGATTCACTTTTGATAAACCTGGAAGACTTGAGTACGCGAGTAGCCGCTCTCTAATGGGGAAAAATTCAAAACGCTAAAAAAACTTATTTATTTGTTTGCCTTTTAACCGGCGTTCGGCAACAAAAAAATGCGAATGCCGGCATGACAAAAAAAAAGACACGACGAAAGTTTCGAAATTTCGTCGTCTGTTGACAAAACATTATTTATTGATATATTATTATTATTAAGACTATTTACGTTTTTTTGTAAAAATTAAAAAAATGAATCTTTTTTTATCGTAAGTTCGATACTTGAAAGTTGCTTTCTTTAACGAAACTATTCTTTGCAAGAAAACATGTACCTGCGAAATGAACAAAAAGTTGTGCTAACTGTAAAGTTAATCGACGCGTCACAATTTGAAAAATCACTTCAAGAGACCGAGCGTTTGTTAATGAGTGAAAGTTACTTTTTTGTAATATTAGTACTCGTATGTTTAAGGTTGTCGTTGCTCTATTATACTGATATTAGGAGACGCGGAAGAGAGAATTTGCGAAAATTTTCAATGAGCAAGGTTACCTATTTATTAAACGATAAAAGTGAACAAAAAAAAGATTATTAAAAATTGCTATCGTATAAAAATAAAAATTTGTTAGGTAGTTCGGTCAAGGCAGGCCATGACCACGTAAGCGTAAATGAAAAGGAGATAAAATCCACGAGAGATCCACATGACAAAAAATTTGTAATCGCGGACCAAGCAAAAGTAAAACAAAACCTCAAAGGGCGTCCAAAGGACCTTAACGATCTTATAACTGTGAAATGAAAAGAATTTCTGAATGAAAAAGTAATTTTTCATCACTACTGTGTCCCACCTCTCCGTCGTAAGATGTGCGTGTTCCATAATAATTATAATAATGATAACAAATGATGATAATGAACAGGAATACAAAAAAAAAAGAAACAAAAACAAAATGTTGAACAATGCCGCGAGTATACTCAAAGTCTCCGCAGAACCAGTGACGTCGTTATACAGAGAGGAAAGTGAGCTCTTCCAATATCGAAGAAGACCACACGATTGGTTAATATTGCGCGGGAGCGAGTCGAATCTCTATCTGTATATTTTTGTACAGAAATGTTTTTCTAGTACGTACCTTAACTAAGTGTTTAAGAGACGCCGAGTGATAGATTTTTAAGGAGGACTCTTTAAGCATAGGAAACAAAGGTGGTGAGAAGAGCTTGTTTTATTTGCCGAGTACTTACTTCCGCTCTTTCTCTCTTTGTAAAATAATGAAAATAAAAAATGCTTGCCACTTTACTTGCCCCTTCTATATATACCCCAGCATCAGTGCACCGTAACTCGTTAACGAGGATTGAAGCCAGCGAAACACGACCGACATAGTGTGATTCGAGAGCAAAATACCGAGAACACTTTGTACAAGTTTTTCCTTTATTATTATTATTGTAAATTATATTGTTTTTTGTTTGCAAAATTGCTCTGTGTTTATTATATCATAAAAGGCTCGAGGATACGTTGAGTTTGCGCGTTTGAACTGAGTTTTTCCTTCTTTAAATTTGACGTTTGTGGTATATAAATATTATTATTCTCTAAGGATTCTTCTGTAATATTTCTCAATCGATCCTCGATCCCTTAGCGAAACGAACAAAAAAGATTAAGAATTCAACAAGTTACGATGCGAGACACATGCGAGTGGAAAATAAAGCAGTTAACGATTAGCGTGCCAGACAATCCGTTTTTTGTAATTATCATCTCGATACTTAGACATGAATACGTTTCGTGACGTAATTATTACTATTTTCATTATTAGTTATTACTATTATTAATTATTATTATGATTATTATATCATCATTATTATTATTACTTAGTTACGTTATTAATCAATGTTTTATGCTTCTATTATTTATTTTGTTATCCCGTTTAAAAATCAAACCGCATCCCGAAGAATATACCTTGCGCAGCCCATCCATTTAATCCTCCGACGGATCATCATTACTATTTTCTATTATTATTACGATTATTATTAAATAAAACGATACTGTAAAATCTCTCGTCGGCAGCCAGTCTGTCCCTCTTTTTTCTCTCGCAGCTCGCAGCGGCGCACATGAGTCGTGGTTAACTCTCTTTTTGTAATTAATGAATAAAAAAAAAAAAAAATGCGTGCTAATGCATTTACGTCGTTTTTTCGTCGTGATATTAAGTTCCTCCCTTAACCTTCGTATGAAATAATGCACTTCGAAGTCGTTGCGCGTAAGTCAGTGCGAAGCTGCTGCGAAAAGGTGGACAGAGAGAAAGACTGGCGTTGACGAGAGGAAAGACAAAAAAATATACGTATGCCATTTCTCGAGAGACGAGGACGAAGATACGAATGCCTTTGTAAATTATTAATATTGACTACAATGTGTAAGTTTATTTATAAAAGAAAAATTATGTTGTTTTTTTTACAACATGTGCCAGAATTGAAAAATATAATTTTTTTAAACGAACTCCTGTTTATTTGAATTTTATTTATTTATCGTTTTGCCACCACATACTATCCATCCACATACCCACACCCCATTCGTTTTATTTAGTATTTAGTTCTTCGATTCATTTTGGCTTTACACGTAGAAAAATGTATAAGGAAAGGAAACATCGTGCCTTGAACAATGACGAATTATGGACTTACATGGTGCATCGAACCGTCGCGTGAAACATATCATTATGTTGTTGATAAATGTGTGTAACACACTAATTGCATTACGGAGATCGACGAGATGACGATAGAAATGGAAACCATTTAAAAAAAGAATGATTAAAGAAACCTAGTCAATATAGAAATATGTATACGTGTCTAATATATACAAATATAGAATGTTCTTCGTGATGAAAAACAACGTTTGGACACCTACTACGTACTCGAACTCGAGCTTCTCTCGTTTTTAAGAAACTATATATGAAATTATTCGCTGTATCTGTGTATACTAAAATCGAAGTCACGTTGTACATAATACGTATAATGTAGGAAAGACTGAGAAGCACGCTACCTTCAATGATGAAAGATACTCGACTCTTTTGTCCTTATTATTACCAAACGGGAGATGTATACAAATGCACAATATGATTGACTGGATAATCGCGCGATTCAACGGGAATGAGCAAAGAAACATTGTATACGTATTTAATAATCGTTCAATATGGCGAAAGGAAATAATTGCCCTTGCAACATTTATAAGATGAATGTCATCAATAGTTTTTGTAATTTTAAAAGAGCAAAAGTTCGAGAAAACCTCTAGGGTACAGTTAAAACAGAATTTAACACGAGTAATATTAAAAAAAAAAGTTTTCTTGGTAAATATCAAAAGTACATTTCTTCGAATGCTATACCTTCGCATCCCGAACACATTCTCCCGAGGATGATGTCCCGTTTTCGAAATCAAGCGCAGCGCAGCGCCCGGTTTACGGTTCAATTACAAGCTCAGTCTCTCCTACAACATTGTGCACACAATGGCAAGCGGAAAGCTGCACTAAAAAAGCTAAGAGCATATAATATACATACGTTAAAACCGTTTATTACAAAATATCTCGTACCGTTACTCGAGTTGAAACCCACTGATCATCGACAATAAAGCAAGGGAAACAGTTGAGCGTTTGCGCGCGCGCGCGCGTCATTTGAACATTCCGAAAGAGAGAGTATAGAGAGAATTAGTAAAAACGCGGGCAGATCATTTATTTCGGAATAAAATGCGCGCAAACGCTCGCGGGGTAATTAAACGCACCGAAACATCCTCGGAGGATCTGGAGCGCGCGCATGTGTAATTTGGCAACGCGAAATGCGAGAGCCGAGTCGATTGAACTGTGCTGCAGAAGTGAACAGAAATCGCACACCGCAAGGATGTCGGTGCACACACACACACACATATATATATATATATATATATATATACACGCGTGTGGTTTTCGATACGTGTATAGATGTGGTGTATAAAAGTGATTTTTGCATGCGAGAGAAACGAGAGTATAAGTATAATAACAACGAGAGGGAAACGGAATTCTTTGCGAGTGAGAAAGAGAGGAACTGATACTGAAAGTTTCCGCTTCAGTTTTTTGGATACGAGAGAGCCAGATACAAGTAGGATATTTATCATATTAAGAATGAAAACCTAGAGGATCTTAGCACTTAAATTAAATTGTTCAATCTGTGTCTATACTACCGAAGTTACACGAATTTTAAACAGAAAAAGTGAGATATGATAACAAACGTAGTTTCAATTACTTTTACCGATAGATTTCTTTGGATATAGCAGGTATAGGGCAGAAACATTGGACGTTAAGTCACACGTTTTTTGACGAGTTAGAAAACTTAACGTCCCTTCGTACTGTGCATTTAAAAAATTAAAAAGAAGCGTCGACTATTTGTTGAAAACTTATACTTATTATGTGCAATAGATATCTATATCGTTGCGTATAAAGTTATTTATAATTTAGTCCATAACTATACAAAGGTATTAAATTTCAAATCTATAGAAGTTTAGCACAAAGTTGAAGCGGGAATTGGCAATATCACTTTCTTCTAGCCTTCCTTTCTGAAGATTTATTAACTTTCTTCCTTTGCGACTTACGAACTAGACTATAATACACAGTATGCGTAAAACACGCTGAAAAATAATAACATATGATGTTTCTTGTAAAACGATGTCTCTCTTACAAGAGAGTTGACGTTTGTTTACCTGTTCTATCCCATGAGATATAAATAAACAAATAAATGTATTACATTTCCCAAAGGGAATGAATATTGCAAATATATATAATTTTAAAAAACTGCGATACGTCTCTTTCATTACTCATCTTCGCTGCTTTTATAATGCCATTATTATTTCAGTTTCCAAAAGTTACATCGGTGTTACTTTAATTTATTATTACTTAAACTGAATTGGGATCGGTGCGCTTTAATGATATTAAAGTTGAAAGCTGGATTTATAACTCAACAAGGGAGCCGTTTAAATTTATTACTTTATATTTCAAGTATTACTTTACCGATGATGCAGAATTAAATGAAGTATATTCGTCGAAATAAAGTCCAATTAAAAAGCAAAACACATACTAAAAATTACATAAAAGCAAGTCTGGAGTATCGTGACCTTTTTTGCGTCTCCCAGGCCGGTAACTTGTCGGTAACGTCATATTGGGGCATTGAAAAGTCGATTGAATTCTCGGCAAGCTCGTCGTCTGAAATTCCGTGAACTGTCCCAGAAATTATCCGCTGAAAGTAAAGATTTATTACGATCGATTTCCTCTCGAAGTGGTTAATTCATCGAGGAGTCACGCGCGCGTTCGTGAGCAAAAAGTAACTTTCCGAGACGTTTAAAAATTCTAATCAATTTTATTTTCCGATTTGACGAGATTCGTCCTTTGAAGAACTAAAAAGGCAACGCGAAGAAGGCCGAGTTAGTTTTATTTTATCTTCTCCTTGCTGAAAGCTTAGCTATAACGATATAGTGATACAGAAGAATATAAAAAAAAAAATATAGAATCGATTTAAGAATATCATCAATTACGGCACATCACATCGAAGCTAGATGCGGTCCGTGCACTTTGCATTATGAAAAAGCCTCTCTAAGGCAAATTATCGGTAATTTGCTCTACTCACACAATCATCAGCGCTCACCCGTGTGCAGTGCAGAGAGCATTCGCACACGATCTGAAAATAATCTTCCTACATCTGAGTTAGATATAGACGATGGACTAACTCGATAAGGTACGAACCTCCTCCTACCTGCAACTACTTGCCGCGTGGCGTTCGCCTCTCACCTTTCGACCCGCGCAGCCGAGTTGTATCCACCTCCAATTCGAGCGATAGCAAGATACGAGATAATCTCGCACGAGTGTAATAATGCCGATGCTGAGAAATTCAGATTTGCATCACTGCTCGAATGCGATTGATTCCCATTGTTTACAGCACAATTACACTATTTTCATCGAGGATAATGAAAAATAACTCGGCGATGATTCATACTCGCGGACGGTCGTGTGTGTGCGTGTGTGTGAGCAACTACGCTGCGGAGTTGACACTCGTAACACACTCTCCGCATCGAACGGCATAATATACAATATAAAATTCCCTCGGCTATCGCGTAACAAGATTCCCCAATCTCGTTTTACAAAATCGTCACTCATACACACGCTACAGCAGAGCGAATCCACCTCCGCTACTGTTCAGATCATCAGCATCATCAGCCACTCCTGCATACACAATACGCGTGCATATCTCATGCCCGCGTAATTACGCGAACGTGTCAGTATGCGCTTGTGGCACTCGATGATGATGCTCACAATGGCAACAACATGCCTCGCGTCTACACACGCTGCTTTCCCAAGATGCGCTTATCTTCGAGAGAGAGAGAGAGAGAGAGAGAGAGAGAGCTGGGGGAGAGGGAAGAGCGCACGTCGGGAGATATATCTGCGCGGCCTTATCTCTCTCGCGGTGCGCCCGGAGGACGTGATGAGCTGGTCAGCGGAGGGAGAGAGAGAGAGAGGGAAAGACAGAAAAAGAGCTGACTGCGGGAGACTGCTGCTGCTGTTGCTGCTCGACCACCTTCGTCGTTTATTGTTGTTGTGTGGGAGAGAGCGTGTGCTATTTTCGAGGGCTGCTGAAGCGCTGTATTTTTTCATTCGAACTGACATTGCATTTTTGACTTTCAATATTTCAACTATAATCAAGTTGGAAGTCGCGCATCGTATTATATAATTGAAACGTCGCAATATAATGTATACGCATCCCACTGAATAATGAAAATCTATTATTGTATTTCAATGGGACATTTAAAAGCCACCAATTACTCACGAAGATATCACGAATTTAAAAGCTCCCCTCGAATAATTTATACTCCGATACGATGCAGCGCGCACTCGCAAAAGGGAGATTCGACAAATGTGTCAACGCGGAGATTGAAAGCTTGATAAATAACTCACGTCCACCATTTCTCTCTCTCTCTATATATATATATACACACACACACACACACACACACACACACACACACACACACACACACACACACGCGCGCGCGCGCGCGCGCGGTACATATATCCATCTCGGATTCTCGCGCGCGCGGCTGCTGCAGAATCGATCCCGCGCAAACACACGCTGATGTAATATTCATTCCGAATAGTATATATGAGCCATATATACCTGTATGTATCAAAGCAGGAAAAAACTCGCACATTCCATCGAGCGACGGCGAACGATTTAATCCTCGCGACAAATCGCGGCGTGAATTTTTCAGCGCCACTGTGTACCGGTCAGCGCTGGAGATGAAAGTATATGTGTCCCCCGCCAGAGTCTTTTTGTCCCTTAAATTTTCCTTTTTTATCCGCTCGAGCTTATCCGTCATCTCTCGCGTAGGCACGTTATATGCCGCTCGCGTATGCTTCTCGTCGTCCCGAGAGCGACGATTTATCGAACGCGTTTGCCTCTAGTCACCGTCGTTCTTTTCTTTGGCTTTTTCTCCTTGCTTGATGCTCTTCTCTTCATCTTGGCTTACTCATCAGGCTTATTAATTTCAGGCTTTTTTTCGATTTGCTGCTGATTGTAACTATATTTTTTCATCGAGCTCGCTTATTAGAGTACTTATATTTATAGCAGCTTTTTTTACATGTATATTACTATCCTTTGGACCGCTCGAACGTTCTGGCCAAGTCTCTGGCTAGCAAAGATAGGTGGCGCATAGTCATTTTCTGATTTCTCTCTTCATTACAAGGCGCTTACACTTCATAAATGCGGTGTTCCATACCTATGCCAATCCTACCTTAAGCTTATACTGCTTGAGCTGCTCATGCTTTAACGGTGCTTGAGTCTTCTGTGGCTGCTTTTTTGTCTTAATCGGACCTAATATGCATGCATATAATAACTGTGCACAACCCAGCTTATTCTAATGAAGACCCAAAATCATTATAATTTATTATCGCACATACAGATACCATCCGACCATTTTTCAGACACTCTACACACGTTTCGAACACTACTATATTTCGAGCTATATTTCATCTAGTCTCAACTTTTTTCTCTCTCTCTCCCGATTTTCCTGAATGTCCAGGGTTTCTCCGTCGATCCTCTTTATCGGAGTCGGATCTCTCGTATAGGATATGAGCGGCAGGTTCTCCACTCCGACGCACGCGCATCACGAAATAAGTTATTGCTCCTGGCTTTTCCACGTTTCTTCCTTTTCTTCATTCCCCGCTAATGTATAACATAATGGCCGTAGTTTCTCTGAAATTGAAAACACGACGGCACACAGCCGATTGCTACGAGAAACGCATTTAAATAAATGCTATTTCGGTGTAAAATCTAATTGGGCCTTAATCAACTTCCGATTCATCACCCATTATCGGAAAATTCCAAGCACCCGTTACTTTACATTCGAACAATACATATGCGACGCGTACGATAAAGAGAAAAGCTTCGTATAGCAACGCCCACGCACACGCGGTGGTTACCTCATCAAGTGCCCGACGCGCCGTCGTTCGATCGAGCGCTCGAGGGCTACTTTTTCCCTCTCTCCTCCGCTCTGTATACAGCTTCTTGCCGGCCACTTGGATCGATCCGGTTCGGTCGCAATCGCCGCGAGTGTATTACCATTACAAAACGAGCAGCGGTTGCCGATCGTTCTCGCTCCTTTTTCCGCGGCGGCCGTGGGGATTTTTCTTTTGTGTTTGCGCGCACGCGCCGACGCCGCTGCCGCCGTCGCGATAATGGAGATCGAGAAATCGCGTCGAGAGATCGGTGTGTGTAGCGATCGGCTGATGTACGCGCGGATATAGGATCGTGTGGCGCGTGGCGGGAAAAACGAAATTCTTTTCGCGCGCGGACGATTGCCAGGTCCATGTTTGTTAGAGGGGATTTACGAGCGGGGATGCTCACTATGAATGAATGAAAATCGCGAGCCGAGGAATGCCACGGCGAGCGATTTGTGATTGAATGGGATCCTGCGCGGCGCTGTTTGCTTTTTTTTTTTGTGGCGCGGTGTGCGATTTCTGGTTCGTAGCATGGCTTGTTTATTCGGCATTTGTTTTTATTGTTAATACATTCTATGGGAGGCAAGCACAGTTATAACCGGGTTTTTATTGAGAAAGCTCTGATGTGGCGTACGTCTGTGAGGATGAAATTGTTATTAATTAATGAAGTGCGTGCTATTCTACACGAAGACGAAATTTCTACTTCCACCGTTTGAACTGCCAGGTTCTCTAGTCTCTAGCTAGCAGCGATAGGTGGCGCATAGGCACTTTTTCATTTTCCTTATCTTAATCTGCGCGCCGAGTCTAGATATAGCGGTGTGCCGAGCTTGACAAAAATACCCTGTTAAACTTACACTACTTGGGTCACTCATGCTGTAATTGCCTACTAGTAAATACTGAGATTTTGTCGAGAGGATGAATTTCCAACAAATCAACAACGCAGTAGCTTCCGAGAGCATCATAACATACCTATACATTATACGCATCCCGGCCTCGAGCGTTCCCCTAAAAAATCATCTCGATCTCACTCATATTATATATACCAATCGATCTACATACAAGCGCAGGTCTCGCACACACCGTGAAAAAAAATGAAGCCGCCACCGCACACTCTCGAATCGCGCAAAACAGGAAATACCTCGGGCGCATTATAATCTTCACTTCGCGTATACGCGCGCATTCTCTCTCCGCGCATGCGCAGAGGATCGATCGGCGCGATCGACGATGAGAAATTAGCATTCTTCGTGCTATACGGCGGCAAGTGCACACGATGCGGAGAAAGGGAGAGGGAGAAGGACTGTCCGACAGCTCCGCGCTATAAATCAGCAGAGCGCGCGCTCGCGAGACGGTAAGACACTGCGAAGCGCGCTGCAGAAGCCGAGAGCGAGATACGCGCGCGCACACGGGCACAATGAATGGAGCCGCGGAGAGGAAGAAGGGACTGAATGGATTGGATGTTTAGCGTACACGGCCGAGATTACGATGGAAAAAGGATCGGCAATCGGGTAATTCCTCGGCTGCTCGTGGAAAAGAGAGTTTTGCATTAGATAGTGGGGGTGCTGCAATTAGCATAGCCTGCTTTATACGCAATTTCAGTAAATGTTGCTTACGTTCAATAATCTTCAACGATAAATAAAAACCTGCGTACTTCGGAGCACGTTTTTCTCGACAAAAAGAAATGAAGCTTCAGCGGGCGCGCGACACGCAGGCGCTTCTTATACCTGCCTTGCGTATACCCTTGTTACACATCCGGCATCGGAGGCCATAGAGGAAAGATCGAAGAATTCGCGCGACGATTTACTGCGGCATCTGTGTGCGCGTCGTAGTGTGTATATCCAGGGAATACGTATATATATGTTCGTACGAGAGAAATCGCGAGAGAGACGACTAGACGTAGACGTATTCCAGGGATATGGTCGAGCTCGTATAAACGTCGCGTGCGTCCTCGTCTATTGTGCTACTCCGCCGTGTAGGATCGATGCCAGTAGCGATGATGATCTCGAGAAGCTTTATTGGATCGGTTTCGTAGTGCAAACTGTATGTACTATCGGCTGGGTGCACATACGGTAGCGTCCCCAAAATCTGCCCAAATCCATGTTATATCTAATGGGGAAAAAATAGTACGAGCGGCCGCCACAGGCGTTTCTCTGCCCACTTCCATAAAAGCACGTGTTTAAACGACATCAGCGCCAGCCCTCCCCTCCCTCCAGCTGCAGCCAGCGAATACACAACTTCAATAATTGATCCGATCGAATTTTTATTTTCCCCTGAGAGAATGCAACGGTAGTTGCATAGGTATAACAAAGAAAACTGAAAGCTGCGAAGCAATCCAACCGGTTCCTCTCTCTATCTTTCTAGAATTCAGCGATCTGTAAGCGCCACGCTCCGCTCATTATTCAAAACATTCGAAAATCGCGCCTACACTTCGCCACACTCCACTTCCTCCCATACCTCTTCGAAAAGCAACGAAATTCCTCCTCCGTAATTTGCAGCGACAGCAACAGTAGCTGCCTCCAGTCCCATAAACCTCCAGCCAAAGCCGTTAGCCGATCGTCGCTCGCGCGAAACGAGTGGGACTATCCTCTCTCTCTCTCTCTCTCTCTCTCTCTCTCTCTCTCTCTCTCTCTCTCTCTCTCTCTCTAACGACTTGCGCCATTCAACAATCGCCGTCGCATTTGAAATTCGCATTAACGAAAAACTCGCCCCCCGAGGGGGATAGCTACGGTACGGTAGTAGTAGCTCTCGTGATTTCCATTGGCATCGCTCGATAGAGTATAACAGCCTGGCCGGAATGCGCCGCGGCGTAGGCGGCGCGAGAGAGTAGAGATAGGGATCTATGATCGCGCGGTTATATGCGTGCAGCGCATTCAGAGGCTGCTGCTCCCGAGCTGCTTCGTTTAGCCTCTTTCTTCCGAGGCTGTGCCGCTGCTACTCGCGATTTGCTCCTTTTGCCGAGAAGCATATATATATATATATATATATATATATATAGCGGCTGTTGATAGCGGTGCCCGCGAGACCGAGAGATGGGTAGGTGTATAAGCGAGGTTCCTTAATGTTTCTACACGGGAGGCAACAAATCATTAACGAGGGATATATACCCTGCACTTCTCGCTCGCCTTTGTGGCTTGTCGATATACGCGTGTGGGAGAGATCTTCTGTTTGGAACTTTTCGTTATCGCTTCATTTTGGAAACCGCACGTTGAAAGTTTATACGAAACACACCTCTGTATCGAATTTCGACTCGAGTAATTTACTTTTGCGTGTGTGCACGCGGCATACGTATACAATACAAGAACAAGCGAAAATTATAAATACATCCCAGTCCATCAGCGCGGATAATCCTGTTCTTCTATTTCACAAAGGATGTGCCAAGCCAGTCCCCGCGATATAACTGTCTGAATCGTGGACTCGCACTCTCTTTCTCGCGGGGCCGCATTGCAGCATCAGAAAGAGGGCGAGAAGGAAGTGTAACCGATGGCAATCTATTGGATAGCGCTGTCATTTTTCAGAAACACGAATGAAGAGAAAATCAAGCTGTAAGGCGCGAGAGGTAACGGCAGCAGCAGCAGCATACTGGAGTATATAGATAATAATGACAGGAGAAGGCGCAGAAAGGATAACCGATAAGGTGTAAAGTACCCAAGAGAAACAAGAAGCGAGAGCAAAGTGCTAGAAATAGCTGTATCTTTTTCCTCCTGCGAGAGGAGCGCAGATACGTCGATAAGATTTATTAATAATTTTTACGGGTTAATAATTCCGTCCGAAGCTGCATCTCTCTCTTGCAATCGCCGTCGATTAATAATGTATTATTGCCGTGACTGCAGTAATAACAGTACTTTCGAAATCTTATTGATTCTTCTCGAATATTGTTTCACCTCGTAGAATCGCACAACCCCCTACCGTTCTGTGAATTATATACGCTCTCTTGCAGAACATCTCAGTATTTTCTTCGAAACTCCGTACAATCCTTCCAAAAATCACCTCTACATAACTCACACACTCTCTCTCGCTCTCCTCCAAAACCCTCATTACGCATACTCCGCGCACACCATCCCCCTAAAAATCCAGAACAGCTCCGCCCGAGATAAAGCCAGCCTCGCACGAGTCCCTGTACACTTACACCCAAGCGAGAGAGAAAAAGCCTCACTCGAGATTGTACGCACATATAAGTACGCGCGGCCCTGGCATATCGGAGCGGCGAGATGATTCGAATGCCGCGCCAAGTGGCGAGAGGGAGACTCATCGGCACTTTGTGCGCGCACTGTCCGTGTGTATCTCGGCCGCACTTTTCACGGCTACCGCGAGTCGGCCGCGATCCCTGATAAGGCCACGCAGGTGATGAAGAATTATGTGGATTCTTTCGGGAGGACGTTCTTATACGCACTCGCTGCGCGTCGATAATATGCGTCTGGTATGGATTTATTATTCTGCGGCTGAGAATCGCATTTCGGGGATTAAAATGAATGCAAAGTTGATAGCCAGCGATCGATCGCGTTGGCTTTATTTTCCGAAGCGCGAGGTGCTCTTTCCTCTGAATCTTCGATCGAGTTATTAATAATCAACACGAGTACGCGCGCACAGCTCGTCGTCGCATAAATAAAACCTAACCGAATTTAAATGGCTTATCGAACTCTACACGCTCGACCGTTAAAGATAACATGAATCCTGCTATTATTAATCAACCCCTTCGGGCAAGCGAAAAACGAGAACCCGATGCACACACGAATCGGTGTACACTATTAAAAACTCGTTATGCGAAGCTCGATCGTCGTCCCAAAAATACATCACCCACGCTCGCTCTCTCTCTCTCTCTCTCTCTCTCTCTCTCTCTCTCTCTCTCTCTCACGACTGAAATTATTGCTTCGCCTTTATCACAAGAAGCTGCTGCTACTCTCTACGCCGCCCTCTGCAAAGCGAGCAATCGAAAATCCGCGCGGTCGACAGTCCACACCCACGCCAGCGGGTCTATGATATATGTGAAAAAAAAAGAAGAGAGTAGAGACGCGGTTCTATAAATAATGTACGCGGTGTACATGCGCCGGGGCAATTAATATAATCATCGTCGCCCCGAGAGCTAATGACCGTAATAGCGCGATTAAATGCCGAGCAGCGCGTGGGTGCGACGCGCTGCGCCTGGAGCAGGATTTATCGATGGTTATCGGGACGACGCGCTGCAGCGCGGCCTGTAAGTGCCGGCTTGAAAAGTGACGGGGATGTTGCCGAGTGGACAGGTAGGTATGTTCTTTTTCTTGCTTTGGGTGTGGTATGAATTTTTATTCTTAACTGGGTTTCGGTATGTTTTGCCGGTCTCCGAGTTTATAGCTGCAAAACGAAACAGTTTTGAACTGAGCGTTTTCCCACCGCTTGGACTCTCCTGGACTCCAGACTCTGACTAGCGACGCTAGGTGGCGCGTAGACGTTTTTCCGTTTTCTTCTACCTATAACAAAGTGCGCGCACACTGTATAGGTATATTATAGGTGTAACGGTGGCCATCGTCCATGCTCAAACTGCCTCACTAGGTCACTTGGGCCATTCATATTATATAACTGCCCTGCGAGTCTGTATAACAGTGCTAGATCATCGCGATGCATTATTCTCGACGAGCGTCGATATATATTCTATTAAAATTCATTGATTTATTAGTCCTTCATGCATCGTGGCGTTTTTCCTTTATTTATTATTTTATTAAAATCAGTATTACTGCAAAGAAATTCGATTTGGATTTTCGTCATAAAAAATATAGCACACGCCCATAATAACTCACGTGCTAATTGCATTTATTTTAATTAATTAGCGGAGTAATTAGTCTATGCGCAATAGCCGTATAGTATGAACTAATATTTAATTTTTACAAGAATCTGGTTTCACTATTCCTCCATAGTTACACAGTTTGATAAATTTAATTATAAATCCATTATCGATTATTTATAGCTTCTCCTGTTATACGTCTATAGGAGCAATGAACATAAAGCACAAATTATGTAATAGCATACAGAGAGAAAGTGAAAGGTAGTAGGCGTAAAATTATTTGATTGTGCTTCTTCGATACATACCGTGCGAGCGCTCGAAAAATCAGTGGCAGTATACACGCTGGTTTATGCATTAAAAATCAATCCAGCGTAAATTCAACGTGGACGCTTACACGCAAGTGCATAAATTCAATTATTAAAATTTAATCCGTAAAAATATAAACGGACGCGAGGATATTTCAATTGAATAAGGATTCGCCGTTGAAATATCATGTTGATTACATTATTTTGATCTCTCGTTACGAAAAAAAACACTCCAATTACTTACACGAATCCGCTAAAACTTTCCAATCAGTTGAATACCATATCCTAAAGAGCTTTCAATTAGAAGCGTAAAAAACCACGCATATCTACGAAGATCCGCAGTTACTATATTATCCGCGTGTATGATGCATAGAAAAAAAAAATGATAAAATTAAGATCCGAAGGCACTCGCGCGCGCGTGCGATCGGCCAGAAAAATACAAGCAACGACCGAAACTCGGCCGAGACCACACGTACTGCAATCATCGCCACGATCAGCTCCATTTAATTAATTCCGTATATCCTCTTCCTAACTGTTCTCAGCCCGAGTATATTTTTCGATCGAGTCCGATCGAGTCCTCCTCGTGACGCATAGCAGCAAGAGTGAAAAAAATACGCGTATTGCATCAAACGTGTTATAAAAATCGCCGACTAAAAATATACGGCGGAGGCGGAGATCCGCAGCAAAAGAGAAAGAAGCCGACGCGCGAGTGGAGAGCGACAATAAAGGAGGGACATAATCGAGCCGAGTAGACGTTATTTTTTCGCGACTTTACGAGGATGCGCTCGGGAAAAGCGAGCACCGCCTCCGCCGGAGATGTAGAATAAGCCGCGTTGGGAGATACCGCGAAAGCGCTCGCTGATGCTCCTTCCGCGTAAAAATTAATGGACGATCTTTGCTGCGAGCTTCTCCGCTCTTTCGTGTTCTGGCTTCTTGAATCTTGATTCGCCTCGGTTACTTCTTTTATGTATTTCTGATTCTGCGGTGCTGTGCATATTAAAATATTCACACGGTTCGTTTTTATAAAAAGCGGAGAGTGTGTTGAAAACGTAAGCGATTTCGAATAAACCGATCTCCTTTTATATTTACTTACAAGAGGACATGCCGCGCTTTCTTTTTCGGACTGCACTCGTCCGGCTGTATACATAATTGGCGCGTCGTCTCGCGCCCACGCGACCCACATAAATACAGCGTTAAGTCGTACTGCGTATACTCGCGCTCGCGCAGTTGCTTTATCGCTTCTCGATGATAATAACGTCGTGCTAACGTTGCCGGGCTCGCGCGAAATCGCTCGTTACATCGGCTTTCTTATCCAACGGGCCCGTGCTCCGAAGAGATACGAAGCGACGGGCGAGGCTGCTGCTCCCTCTCGGCGTGTGCGTTGTAAGTGGCTCTCGAGGCGCTTTTTCGTTGCGCTCTTCTTTTTTCGGGTGGGAGCTGGTTTGCGATGGGCTGTGCTTCTTTTTGTCCGCGTGTATATACGAGCTACTCGCGTTTTAGGGCATATACGCGGCTTTGATTTAAGGCGCGCACGGTAGTCGGATGGCTGCTTCCTTTCGGTGATTTATGCGTCTGCGAGGGGATCGAACGTTATTAGATAATGCAGCCGCGCAATGATATTGGAGAAAGAGAGTGAGCGAGGGTATTGCCAGGAGAAATTTTTGATTTAATTGAGTTTGGATGATAGAGCTAAGAGATGGGTTACTGCACGGGGAATAAAGATCTGTTAAGCCGTGTGGTATACCCCTAAAACAAAACAGCTTTGGTCTGGCCCTTCTCCCACCAGCACCACTTGAACTTTCCGGTAGTCTGAGGCCGGAGAAAATAGGTGGCGCGCTGACGTTTTTTCATTTCCCTTTACAACTATCTGCGCGCACACTGTATAATATTACACACACCAGTGGGTATCCTGTACCAAAACTACCTCGCTGGGCTCGGCTGTAACCGCACCTCAGTCTATATTTTTATGATTTTTATGTTCTTCTTATTAACGACATTATACTACTAGCATTTTGAGGCATCTTAATTGACAAACTTTATGCAGAAAATTGTTCTTGTTGACTGATTTCTCACATGACGTGCTTGAAAGCTAATCACTGATGCGATGGATTTATTCGTACCATCACTCCATTCGCTATCAATATAATATTGAACATTCACACATATATAAAGCAAGTCGAAGCCAATCCAATTAAAATCGAAAGAAAAAAATTAATCAAAAATCTTGCTCACTCCTGCTATAATCCCATCAGGATGCAAGTTCGACCGAGTTCAAAAATACACCCGCCTAACTCGATAATCGAAATGCAGCGACGAGTCAGTCGGTTACTCCTCCGTCTCTCCCCCGCTCGCGAGTGTCGCGCACAGGATAACGAACCGAGTGACTCGCTGAATAATATAAAGCTTGCCGACCCATTTGCGGGGAGCGAGGGGGGGGGGGGGCAAATTATATTCCGGAGAGCTGCTGCCACTGCGCCGAGGAATAATTAAAGCTGATGTTGAATGAAAGGTGCATCGCTCCGCGCTCNGGGGGGGGGGGGGGGGGGGGGGGCAAATTATATTCCGGAGAGCTGCTGCCACTGCGCCGAGGAATAATTAAAGCTGATGTTGAATGAAAGGTGCATCGCTCCGCGCTCGCGCGCGAAATGTAGGCTGAGGTGCAGGGGAAAATGTATATTTATGGACGGGGATCATCCGGTCTGGATTTTAAGTGGAAAAAGCGCTTGCGTCGATGGGAGCTTTTTGTTGTTCGCTATTGTTGTTGACGCTATTTTCGTTGAATTGAAAGTGGCCGGGCGTGTAACGGATTATACTTTTATTGCGGTTGAATTATATGTAACTAGCTAAATTCAAGCGCGCTTCGCGCGCTCATTTTTAATGCACGCGATTTGTCTATTATAATGTCTTAAAAGTATTTAAAACGCTAACATATATTTCATAATTAAGTTTAGATTTGTATTTGATTGATGTTTTTTCTCAAGAATGATAAGTAGTATTTTCTAAAACAAAGCATATTATAACCCAATCTAGTTTTTGAGGTTAGAATATATTAATATGATACAAAATAAGCTATGATTATAAACGAAACAATCGTATCATTAATTATGGTCGTAAACAGAATCAACTGAATAATAGACTCAAAATCAAGATATTAAACTTGAACCATGTATATACTAAAACATTTTAAATTTTGGCGCCATTCAACCGAATGTCTAGCCATAACCAATCAAATCGAGTTTTAAAAGGCTTCACAACATCCAGTCATCTCTTTTTTAAGAGAGGATCAAGGCGAAGTGTTCATTCCATTTTCGCTTGACGCTAACTTGCAGTGAACTTGTAAATATTGAAAAGATAGCACATATCACAGCAAATCAAAAATCTTCATTTGATTTACCGGCACAGTATAGATAGACTGGTTTCGGCTCACCCTATATTTTCATTAGGGCAGATCGGCTCAGACGTCCCGTAGTAACCCCTATCATGCATGCAGCGGCGGCGGCGGCAGCAGCATCGGGTCGCGCTTCGAGCGAGCGACGATATCTGTCATCCGAAATTTACCGCGCGCGACGGATAATCGGAGAGCGACGGCGGCGGCTGCAGAGTAGCATCAACCGGACGTCGCTCGTCAATTTGCCGCCGCGCGAATCTGGGTCGGCGAAGCGGCTGTTTTACCAGAGAGAAACGCGGAGAATTTTAGATGAGGAGCTGAGGCTTTATGACTTAAGGATGAGGGGAATATCGGAGAATCGTCGGCTTGCCCTCAGACGAGTGCTCTCCGGCTATTGTTGGAATCGTTGAGTTCGGAAAATTGATTTTCTTTTTCTAAGCGATGGATTCTCATAGATCGGTGAACCTGTGAAGGATGTCTCCCTCGTTTTACTCTCAAGCTCGCGTTGTTCCTTTATAATGTAACTAACTACATTACTTTTTTTCCATTGTCCCTGTCAATAGGAATGCGCAGAATAATTTTTGCAACTTAATCATTACTTTTGAAAACAGAGATGCGCCACGCATTTGGCAAGCAATTGTGTCACGTGCAGAATTGCGATAACTCAAATTCATACATAAGTATATAAACAATAGGGAAACAGACATGATATTTAAAACCTTTTTTAAAATAAAGTTAAGGTTAAATCTTACACAAAAGTACAAGAGTTACGATTTTTACTGCAATATTTGTTAAGTAATATTGTTTTGAAAATTCGGTTTGCTAATGATACGTTTAAACGATAGAGAGCTCACGTGATCAATATGGCGGCGCAAAGGATGAAAATATATATAGATGTATAAACACATGTAAATTCTAATACATAAAATAACCCTATTGTTTTCTTAAAAATCATAGTAGAGATGAGAGATAATGCTTCAAAATCAAAATGGATTAATAATGACTGAATTTATGTACTCAAATGCCCGTACGTTAGGTTAGGTCTTTATCCTTCGAGCCGCCATATTGGAGAGCTGCCGTTTCAAAAACTACTCAGACATATGAATTTTTAATTAATCATATTAGGGCCTAGAGGTTCTAAATCAGCAAAAAATTGATACATAACGTATTCTTATGCTATGTTCTACTGTATGTATATAGTAAAACCATGTCTGTTCCCTATTATAAAACGTGGAACTGGCTCGATCGGGAATGAACAGTTGCGTATGTGACGAGATAGGTGGCGCACATGCGCTTTTATGTTTCCCTCAGCACTAATTGTGCGCAAAATGTATAATATAGAGAGACGTGCCACCTATGTCAAAACAAAACAGCCTTGTTAGATCCATACGAGCCGCTCGTGCTTTTAACTACACTACAATTATGTATTAATGTTGGTGTGAAATTTTTCTCAACGCCTATACATATGCATACCAAAAATGTAATAATATTAATTCTATGATCTTGCAAACCGTTCTCCAATGTGATATACTGAAATCGACGATAAAAATTCTCCTCGCAGCGCGACACGTCGATCATCGAATCGATCATCGATAAATCGCCAGGTCGCTTGGCGCAGCCCTCATTATAAAAGCCCGCGAAAACCCCCCGGCGCGAGATCTATAAATAAAAGAAAAACCCGCGGCGTCTGCACACGCACGCGTCCCCAAAAGCGGCGGTGGCGTCTCCTTCTTCCCCAATACATATACGTATCAGAAACTCGCGCAACTATACGACCTTAAAAGGCTGTCGCGAACAAGCGCGCGCGCGAGTCTCGCAGAAAAAGGCTAATTAGCCACTTTAAAGGGCAGCCGTGAGTGAGATACGGCTTCGGCCGTCGATGTATATATACCCATGGAGAGACGAAGAGAGAAAAGAACCAAGAGGGATGCGGTAATAATTCCGCGTGCGTAAACCGGACTCTATGTGTCGCGCTCGACCGCCTACGACGCGACGCGTTATCGCCGCTAATGCGTTAAGGCCTATTGGCGCGTGCTCTATTTGGTCGCGCGCGCGCGCGCGCGCTCCGAGAGCTGTCTTCGCCGCCAGCACGATTGCGATTCTGGAGTGTGACGCTGTACAGGATAACCGCGAGGATTATTCACTTTTTGCGAGAGAAAGCGCTGAGCGAACTTTGGAAAAGAGAAGTGCATATTATTATACTCGAGCTCGCTGTTGAAAAGCAGCTGCTGCGCTATACCCGAGAAAAAAAACAGAACTCGTCTATGAAGATAAATTGAATTATAAATTTCCCGAGCAGGTGTTGTCTCCAACAGCGCGTGCAACAGCCCCTAGAATAGAAGAAGAAGAAACAGTGCGAAGGCAAACGCGTGCGTATCAACAATCGTTTTTCTCCATCCCGACGCTCAGTGGAAGCCAAGCATCAGGTAGTACAGTGCGTATACACTACTTGGCAGAATGTGGGGTCCGCCGCTCCGTATAAATTTTCCTGCATCGAGCGGCAATTAATTAGCCACTTAGGCCGCTCTCGTGGCCGCGACAAAAATCCTCGGGACACACACGGCTATAATGCAAAAAGGCGCTGCGCACAGACGCGCGCGAGGAAGTATCTACAAAGAAGGCAAGTTAATTACTTCGAAAAAGCAGGATTGCGGGACGCGTGCCGGAGGTGAGATTAGCCTGAGATGAGCGATCGTCGTTGCCCTTATCGGTTGCGTTCTTTACGCCGCGTGTTTGCATATAGGCGCAGGTGCGATGGAAAAAGTTGCCGGGCGTGAACTGGGGGATAAGGGCGACTTTTCTCGGTACACCCGTACGTCCGGCCTTTGCGCGTTCGTTAATTAGCGCTGATTATCCTGGGAGGAGAGGCTTTTTTCCGCGCGTACGCACGCTTATTTCGAGGATCTGTTTAAGCCGTTCGCGCGAACGAACGGGGACGGGATGAGTATACGAGGATCGAAATGACGCGCTTACCTAGAAACAAAGTACATTGGAGCACGCTTGAACCGAAGCGAAAAACTTCATCAGTAGCGACTCGAGCATTGTTCGCCTCCGTTCTGATCGATATGCAGAGTCAGGTGGAAACGTCCGGTATCTCTCGATTCGCGGCGAATCGGTCAAGTGACCTAACGACAAAAATACTTTTCTCTATCTCGCTGTGCGCGCCGGCGACGGAGGTCAGTCCCACCGGCTCGCACTCTAATTAATTGCCTTGAAAGCTTTATTGGCTGCGCGTCTAAATAATTAAAACTCTCCGAAGGCAAATCGTAATTGAACACTCTCTACTCTCGGCTGCGCGTCGCGCCATATCTCGGCTCTATTCCGCGCGCGAAATTTAATTAACCTTTGGCAGTATCGTCGCACCTTGCATCCGCTTGTCAATTTATATGCAGCGTTAGCTGTGTGTCTGTATATATCCCGATGCGCGAGTTCGCGTCGCCTAAAATGGCCAGTAGTAGCAGGGATCGATAGCCGCCGTAGCTCGCTGTAGAGAACTAGAACGATAAAACTGGTGGAAATTCCGAGGAATCCGCGCGTAAGAGAGAGAGAGAGGCAAAGCGCTGCACTCTATATATAATAGCCGCGCCTTTGGGAGACGGTTTCCAGTTCCGCTCTTCTGCGAAGTGATTCCCTGCGCGCGACGCACACGCGCGAGTTTTATATATATATATATACAAGGTGGAAGACGCTGTCTGTCCGTTTTCGCGAGACGCGGTGTCGGTACCTGTTATGAAGTATGAAGATGGTTGTTATACTGGTAGCCGAAGTCGATGGAAAATAGGTAAGGATCGAGGCAATACACCGTCAAGCTAGCAGCAAGTTTTCCGAAGACACCCGCGTAAAAAGCAGCGTAATCGATATTCCGCCATAAATTATCAGCGCTAACACGAAGACCGCTGCAGGATTACACTGCTAATACCGAAGCTACACGCCTCGTGTGTTGGTACCCGCGTTAAACTCATCCGATCATTAGCTCTCACTGGAGCCTCGGCTACTCTACTCGGACACATAAAAAGCCCGCGAGAGATCGGATCTCCCTACTCTCTCTCTCTCTCTCTCTCTCTCTCTCTAAGTATATCTATAGCCCAGTGCATAGCCGAGAGCGTCGGGCGTCCGTACGTATATACTTGAACACAAGCGATAAAAACGCCGGCCGTTACTCCGTGGCTCGCGCGCGAGCGCGTCACCTAGAATTTCCCCGCTAATTACGCGTTTACCGGGCGCGAGATGTGAATGAGAATGGCTTCGTTGCAAAAAAATCGGGATCTCTCCTAGGGGAGGGGGGCACGAGTAGACGAGATGCGATGCTGAGTAAGATTGTAAATACCCGCGCACGCGAGAGGATTGCAGCGTGAACGGAGTTCGTAGACGAGGTCTGGTGGATTAATGAAATGCCGAGGCTTTTGGCCTCGCTTTTGGCGGGTTTAATTGACTCGCGATTCTTTTAGCTCTGATCTTCTTCGGTGTAACGATTCACTCTGGTGGTTTTTTTCTTCTAATGACTGCCGTTTGTTTACGATATTCTCTATCGATTTATGAGTCAGCGAAGGAAGTACACGAGGTGTGGGCGATCGGTGAACAGCCTCAGTGATTTATTATGATCAGCCAACAATAAAGTTAGCGCCGTTAATTAGCATTCAATCAGGCGTTTACCTTCCTCCCTTCCCCTGAATTGTAACTAAATTAGCGTCATTGTTTCGACATCTGATTTGTTTGATTCTCTCGAACCGACTCTGCGAAGAAAATTACCCTCCCGCGCGCTATATCTGCGGTATATACGCGCGACAAAAGAATACGCGAGTAACGCCCTCGTCACATTGTACATTGTCGCGAGCCCAGAACGGAACAATACTTACGCGTCATTTCGTATGAATAAATGCCTGAGTATTCGCTCTCACCACGGTGTAGGAGTGTCGCGAGGTAAAAATTCGAGAGTCCACCCACGAAATTAGGCGCGATCTCGACGACCTTGACTGGAATTTTTAAACTTATATATTTTATCAGTTGCAACTTCAGCATTCAATCTTAGCTGCAGCTCCTACACAAGAAGCACCGACGTGTCCGTACAGCCATTACGAATAGTCGCAACAACGGTTAATTTTGATTAATTAGACAGACATAAATTGAGTATCGCAAGATTAACGATCCTTGTATTCAAAGGATAAACTTGTAATTAGCGAGGAATTCACGTCGACGAGAGCCGCATATAAGGCTTAAGCTCGAAGGGAAAGTGTCGAGCGCTGCTGGAAGGAAGAAGAAAGAAAAAAAGCCGGCGAGCGAGGGGAAACTAATAAATTGCAAAGACGAGCGAATAATGCGATGCGAAGATGTAGGCGGCCATTGTTCGTCGGTAACAAAGCCGCTATAAAGGAGAGGACGTTATTGTAGCATTGCACGCGCTCTGCGCTTTGCGGTGTTTTGGGCGAGCCAAAAATCGCCTATGATATTCCCATTGTTTTAATAATCACCGGCAGTCGCTAATTTATTCGAATCAGTGCATAAAAATATAGATACTTTCAGCGCAATTTCATAATTCAGGAAGGCAGCGCGTGTATAACGTAGCTAGGATCGACGTAAAGCTGCTATTCTTGAGCTACTGCTGCATCATTCATCTGGCGATCTCCGCTACGCGGGTTCTGAATTTATTTGCCGGCGCGACATACCGAATACGTTGAAACGCGCGCGAAATTATCGCCGAGACACGCGACTGAGTCTGAGTCTCTCTTCCCTACGTATAGATCAATCACTGTGCCCCGTAACATAGTAGAGGATGTATATTCCATCGCAGCGTGAAGTCTGAGATGCAAAAGCCTTTTTCACGGGTGTATCCCGATCGCTATGATTTTTTGAACAATCTCGAATTCGGTACCACAAGACCACGTTGTTTTGCTTCAACCGCGACAAAAGTTTTATTGATCCGCGAAAAAGCTTCGCGTCTATCCGTCGACTCGATCGCGCGCACAGTCATACATTGACCACGCGAATGGCAAACGAAAAAAAGGCAACCCCTCACCCTTCAATAAACAGTCCTCTATCTCCGCTTTGCAACGCTCACTATGCCTTTCCTCATTCCGTCTGTCATTGGCGCATCTCTCCCGTACTTCCTCTCCCCCACGATACACACGGCACATTCTTCTTGTCAATCCCTCTCTTTCTCTAGATTCCTCCATCTCCTTTACACTTCATCTTACTGACCCCTTCCTGATGGCCCTTCGCTCGCGCGTGTTTTCTGTCATTTTCTTGTTTTGCGCGTCCGCGTACGTTCTTTTTTCTCTCCTCTCTTCTTACTCTCTAGCGCGCGGCGGGTGCGATGGAATGTAAATACGCCGCGACCGATGAATTTTATGGTTATTGCCGAGGCGCGCGCGGATTTCCACTTGTTACGCCGCGCGCGCGGCTGCAGCGACGTCTGATGCGCGCAGCTGACGAATGCTCGCCGCGCTGATGCGCCCGGCGTTGAGAGAGCTGAGTTGGCAATCAATGCGTTGGCCTTCTTTTGTGCGCGCGCGACTGCATTATTGACGCGCGCGAGGGGAAGAAGTGAAGTTAAGGATTTTTACAATTGTGCTACCGGTCGAGATGCTTTTTCGTTACGCGTTCCTGAATGACGGCGATCGAGCGCGCGGTGGGTAGAAATCGGTTCGGAAGCCTTGAATTTCATAGTTCGAATCAACGAAAATCTCTTGAATATTCTGGATTCAAGAAACGCGCGGAAATCTCTGTAATTATCCACAAAAAATCCTCAGCAACCAGCGCAGTCCATCATACTCGCCCGCAAGGAAAAGGGACGACTCTCCGCACCGCCTAACCCCGTCCCCTGAAAAACCGAGCGCATAACTCAATTTCCGCGAGCAGCTACCCGAAAAGCGTTGTGCACGGGAGGATATAACGAGCCGCGTCGAATCGCGCTACTCGGGCCGAAAAAAAGCAAACTCGCGCGTGCGCGGAATGCGAAAGTACACCGGGACCGATTCGTCATATCTTATCGTTTCGTCGGCTTCGTTTTTGTCCGAGTCGCAGTCATTGTTGTGTAGGCTGCGCGAGCGCAAGGTAGGCGCTGCACCGAGATGCTCTCTCTCCGCAGGTGTGTTTTTGCTCGGAGATTCCTCCCTCGTAATGTTTGGTTTTCTGTGCGTGTTGCGTAATGGACGATCTGCGGAAGATGAGATTTTTTTCCTCCGACGCGGGGAATGTTTCGCGTTATTAGGAGCAATTTGTCGTAATGTTTGCCATTGATAACGAGCTTTCCGGTTGCTGTTGTTGTTGCAGCTGTGCGGAGTCCGAGTAACCAGTTCTGCAAACCAGTCGTTGTCGCAGTCGCCGAAATAGCGAGAGTTCATTGTTTAAACCATACGCGTCGTGTACGCGATCCTTAACTCCTCAATTAAAAGCATGAAACTGATAAGAACAATGGCTCTGCGGAGGACATCAGCTTGTAAGCACGGATACGGAGGCTCGCGACCGTACATAGTCAGACCAGTGTGCGCGGCAGAGCCTATATCATCCGAGGACTAATTACCTATCTCCGTGTATACTCCTCCTCCCGCGATAACCCCGCGCGACTAAACGTTCATTACAAGCCTCATTGTTCGGGCTTATCTTGGCTCGCGCGCTGAGGAATTCGCAAATATCATTCTCGCCCGATTAGATCTCTCAATAAGAGCCCGAGAGCGACAAAAACCGCTTCCCCATTTTTTCCACAGCCAGCCCAACAAATAAGTCTGTATGCATATACATCGATCCGCGTCACGGGCCGGCGAGCTCGCGCGCGTGTCCATGCAAATACCTGCAGCAGCCCCTGCATACACGTGTGCGTATATGCGTGGCTCGCGAATAGATGGATAGAACAAATAAGAGAGGGAGTGCATATCGCGTATAGTGTGTGCATATTGCGTGACACGCGTCGCGGCGGCCTTGTAAGGCCACTTGCCCGCGTACGCACACACGGTATATAGAGAAGCGGTATGGGATAAGGATAAAGGAGCGCATGTATCAGTGGCTCGTAAATACTGTGCGAGTATGTGTGTATATGTATAAATGCGAGAGAGCTGCAGTCGGTTGCTTTATGGGATTTTCGTGCTTCCTTGTATACGCTCGGGGATGTCGCGGCGAGTGGAACGTTTTGCTTTATAGTAGACGAGTGTTGACAGGAGATTCGGACAGATCATACGCTGCGCAGTTATACTTACTCATGGAGGAAGAAGATAAATTCTATGTGAAATGAGACTTCGAGAAGTCGACTGTCGAAAATCAAATACAATTACTCGCGGACGTGTAAGTGTATAATGGTTGAAGCGCAGGCAACCTCAATGCGAAATGTTCCGTTTAATGGAACAAGTGACGTCTCGTGAAGCAAGCTCGAAATAATTCTATTAACGGGATATCTCGCGGATGGCGCATATATATTTTGAGCTTCGCGTTTGTCTTTTCTATTGGAAGTGTAACTTTTCTATTGGATGAATCCATCTGACGAGAACTCTGTTGAAACAAAAAGCTTGTTTCAATATCTACGGTATTTTATGAAAAATATTTAAAAACTGCATCAGTATAATAAATATTATTTCTGATCGGTATTCTTTTTATTCGCAACGTCATATGCGCACTAATAGCCGCATCTGTTCAATCAAATCAGCGACCAGCAGGATGCACTCGACAATAATCGACTCTCTCTCTCTCTCTCTCTCTCTCTCTCTCTCTCTCTCTCTCTCTCGCTCTCTCTCCCTCTCTCTCTCTCTCTCTCCATTCAATCATCGGAGCCATAACGCACATGGCGCATGCACATACTGCGCGCATTCACCTTCGCACGTACAGTCCTTTTATCTCGTATTTCAGGAGCCATAAACGATGAGTTTCGGATCCCTTTGAGCACCGGCGATATCTAGCCGGCGACAAAGGTTTTACGAGCAATTTGCGATTGCCCTTCGAGAGGCCCCCGAGTGCTTTATGTTACCGTTAAACGCTTCTTCCCCCTTCCATACACACACGCGTGGAGTCGTTGCTTCTTCTCCTTTTTTTCATTTCGGTCGCGTTGATTTACGGGCCGCGCGAGGGAGGTTTGGGAAAATTTATGGATGATTCGAAAATTGTTGGCTCTTTTCAGGAGGCTTCATCGTCGCTGGAATATCTCAGATTCATTGGGTTGTCTAGCGAGCGCGAGAGCCGCGCGATAAATTAGGACCGTCAATGGCCCGCTAATAGCCTGATTGTGAGCGGAGATGATGCTGGGAAAAGAAGGAGTGATCGTCGCTCGTAAAAATAGACGAGGATGAGAGTTTTATTATTTTTTCTTGACTCGTTTTATTCGTTTCATCGAGAGGTGAGTAAGAGATTCGACGTAAAATTCTTGCGAAATTTCTGGCATACAAAAAAAATAATAATAATAACGCTACAAATTTTTAGAAAATAATCAGCATTCTGCCGAGGCTCACGCTAAAATAACAGAACGTTCCGTCGCAACAACTTTGCGCAGCGCAAGAAAGCCATTCCTCCGATATTTATCGTCGGCGTCAGGCAAGAAAATTTCCATCCGCCGTTTGAAATTATGTTATTGCCAAAGCGCACAGACTCGTAAAGTTACACGACGATGCACTACACCTTGCGCTGCAGTCTCTTGAAAACTTATCGGAAAAAACGAGAATCGCCTCGACTTTCTCGCGCAACAACAGCTCCACACCGAGACTGTCGGGAAATTTAGAACGATAATCATTCAAAATCAACAGTCGAACGCGTGTACAGGAGAGAGAAAACACGCGATGCATCGTCGGCAATTCAAACACTCGTCAAAATCGATATCGAGAGGATTCGCGGCGCGTCGACGTCAGTCATGAAAAACTTATGTCCGTCAGCGGCGCAGCTCGTGATTGCGCTGCGCGCGGTGTGTATGTGCCAGCTGAGTTTTATGCGAAACTGGTCATGGAAGATTGTTTGACTGAGACGGTTTGATCGAGAGATTTTTTTTTCTCCCCGGGATAACACGTCCTCCTGTAAGATCATTCAGATTCGCGTATTTTGTAAAAAGTGCTTTGATCGAACATTCAACGAGAAGATCAACGAGGGATGATCATCGTCTTCATATAACTCTTATCCTGTAACTAAAAATCAGAAATAAGATTCACCTCCCCCACTCAGTGCAATCATCGATCAACATCGAGTTTCCAATTAAAGTACGGATTACACCGCAGACGAAAAATTAATCACTTCCTCTTTTATACGAAAAAAGGAACGCACCGAATTCGAAAATCGCGCTAATGCGCCGTACGAGACGCGTACGCATCACCGATCAATCGCAAATCGGAGAAGCTTCTCCTCAACACCTATCGATCCGAGCAGCCGATAGCCCGATCCACCGGACACCAGGTAATCTTGCGGGCGTGATATCGCTCCTATCTCGTAATAATGAGGCCGTTTAGCGGAGCTTCATCTTCCCTCCGCGCTGCCGTACAAGAGACTGAGATTCAACGCTGAAAATTCGGAGACGATTTGAAAGACAGCGTGACGCGCAATAACCGCGTGCACATGAAATGGTTAAAAATTTGCATACCCACGTCGTTCACTCGCATCAACCTGCAGCCGAAAGATTCAGCGTATCACGATTTAATAGCAATGCAATCATCCCCTTAATAATCTTTGCCGTCCAGTCGATATCAAAGCCGCTGTCGTACGCCTGCGCGCATACGTCGAAATCGCGATCTATTATCCGTAATTTCAGAGGCACACGTATACGGCGGCTTAGCCGCGAGGAGGATTCCGACTTCCTCCGCGCGCACTGCACGCATCTGTATATAATGCACGCGCGTGTATGTAATTGGAGGCCGATATGCTCTTTGATATTGATTGATGGCATCTCGAGGCTTTCTAATCTCGACGCGGATTCTTTTCGTTTCGGGTGTATTTTTACGAGCGATTTTTTTTCTGGAGTGCAGAGTGTTATCGATCTTCATTTTCACAGAATATAACGACGACCGTTAATCCACATGCACGAACTTTTAACGATCGCGCGGCTCTCCGCGCAATCAAAGACAACTTTTGCTCGTATTTTTTAAAGCCTCATTAGAAGCGCGCCTTTTCGTATGCTTTTAAGTACACGCGTGCGCGCGCAGAAAGTTCACTTCAGCAAAAAAAAAAAAAAAAAAAAGAAACGAACGAGCGAATCCACACAGAGGCCCGCAACGCGCTCATCGATGCCTACACTACAACGCGCATGTAATAACGCGCGCGTAACGCAATTCTAAGCCTCCCCATAAAAGCTGCCCTGGATGTGGCAATTAAAAATTAGTGGAACAGCAACAACGAGCCTCTCTCCGAATCCCACACAATGCAATCCTCCCGTTAGAGAAAAGCCAGGGAAAAAAACGAGGTCACGCATTAACCCGGCGCACTAAAACAGCGCTAAACTCTCCGCCGGTAAGATATTAAAATCTCCCGCGCACCTATCCCTGCGTTTACGATACGTGCGCCTTTACTCAGCGCTCCTTCTCGTTGGTTAATTCTGCATGCCTGCGCAGCTCTCGGCTGCTTTCGATATATTGTCCGCGGGCGGCCCGAAATAAAAAAGAAAACGTCGGCGCAGCAGCGAGTGATGTAAGCCTGTCAGAGACGTCACTGTGCGCGCCGACGATGAAAATTTGACGTAGCCGCGGAGAAACGAAATGAAATGACGCTGTGTGAGTGTGTATGTGTGTGCCTCCGAGGCGACTTTGATGCATCTGAGAGTTCCTTTTTTTCTCTCTTTGGATTTTGCTTTGTGCGTCACATATTAGACGGATCGGGAGATCCTTCTCCCGAGATAAGGCCTTTGGTTGAATTCGAGTCGATTATAACGTGGCTTATTTTGGATGCGGCATTAAATCGTTTCGAATATTAAAAGAGCGATTAAACGTCTATAGAGTGATTTTTGCGCTATTGGATAATTACACACGTGGTGTATTCAATTTAATTTTCTCAGAGATAATGTTTTATTTCACGTCGTCGACTGTTGAAAAATCGTCGAGGCTGCAATTATAAAACTAAGCGCGCGCGCGCGCGCGTCGAGAGGTTCGCGCTCCGGCGGAATTATGTCGAAACGTACTTTAATAAAGTGCATTGATGCATCTTAATTGAAAGATTGAGATTTATACTTTCTCGTGAGTGCGGTGAAAGGCAGCGGAATATATTGGAAATTATTACACAGCCGCGTAATGTACAATGATTCTCTCGTACGAACCCACTTATTTTTCCGCGACATGCATTATAATGCAGACGTGATACTTCGCAAAACGACGTCGTCGTCGTCGTCGTCGTCGTCGGCAGCGTAATTACTAGTCTCGAAAAAGCTTTATATAATAATCACTGATGGCGAACAAGGAAAAAACGTCTCGAACTCAATCAGCAGTCGATCCTCCCTCGCGCTCAAAAATCCAAGACCCAGATTTTTCGTCGAGTTCGCGTGTAGCCAGTCAGTTCTCTAACGAGACATGTGCCTCTCTAACACACACACATACGCGCTGACCATCATCTCACCAACAGAGCGCGAGATGACGGTAATTTCGCATCTCGCGCCTAGTCGTCGTCGAAAGTGAAAGGCTTGCCTCTCCCCCTGCGTCGTCGATAAAACACATACACACACACAAGCAGTCTATGCTCTAGGCGCGATGCCTGCACGCACCATCCGGTGTCAGTGGAACAAGGACTTCTGGTGAGCGAGACGAGTAGAATATGTATGCGGAGGAGGAGGAGGAGGAGGAGGAGGGAAAAGGTCGATGTTTTCACATTTTTTTGGCGCTCGTATGTATAATACGCGCTATCGATCGAAGAGTCTGCGCCGGAGTGATTGATAGAGCTTGCGTCAGGTCGTCGATCGGAGACGTGTGTGCTGCTGCGCTCGTGAAGATATGCTAGTGATTTTCATAAGATGCGTATACGTGTGTGCCTCGGCGTCTGGATATATATTCATGCATAAACGCGAGCCGGTCTCGCGAGATGACGAAAAGAGGATGAGGAAACACGGGGAAACGACGCTTTTTTTTCGCTGGACGCGCGAGTTTGTTTGTAGTTTTATGCGGCAGATTAGTGGCAATGACACATATGAGAGCCTTAATCGCTCGTTAATTTTTCGTTGCTATCCACAGGCCGGCCAGTTTTTGTAAGGTATAATAATTTCAGGGAGCTTCTCCAAGAGCGAGTCGTAAATAACATCGGTTTTTGCCACTATACGCTAGAAATAAGTTTAACGGCACAACGGGGCGTAAGACTCGCTCCGCGGTGTGTATCATAAATTATTCATAAAACTAAAACTGACAGTAAAAGTATTTTGAAAGAAGTTCTGTGCGTCACACTGTTTCGCTTAATTTTCCTCTCCCAACTCACGCAAACTTTTCCTCCGAACAATCGAGACCAATGACACTCAACCGCTTTGTAAACACGAGAGCAAACGATCCAATAAAACGACACCAGATATCCCCCCAGAAAAACTCCTTTTCCAAGAATCGCCTTCCGATCGCTTCGTCCCAATTCCGAGTCCATTCTCCGTCGATAATACCCAAATTCAGCTCGCCGAGAAACTTTCGTCCCTCTCGACGTCAGGCTTGCTTCCACGCACTGGTCGATACTTTCTCGGCGAACCTGAGAAGCCCGTGCTATTGACCCTTTTTTCCGCCGCAGAGCAGGTGATCCGAGAAGGGTCCTCCGCAACAGGTAGATATAAGTATACGTGAGTAGTAGGTGTACAAGCGGTTCGAACCGAATTTCGGAGGACGCTGATGCGGAGGCGGACGCGCGGCCCTTTGAAATTTATATCCAACGCGCGAGAAGATCTTCTTCCTTTTCACATGCCGTTGTCTTCTCTCTCTCTCTCTCTCTCTCACGTGCATGTGTGTGTGTGTGTGCATATGCGGCGGGTAGAGAGGAGATATTCGTTATTATTCTCGGGACGTTATTTTCATATGTAGGCCATGGGAATCGATATATCGGATATACCTGTGAGACGTTCTAATTGTTGATGCGATGTTTTAACCGAAGATCATATTTGTGTATAATTCAATGAAAAATAAGTGACTTTTATTGATAAGCTTGCACTTTCCGATAATTCGCGGAATCGACGGATAGCGGACGGTTAACTGCATAATACCGATTTATTATACATTTATCTCGCGTTTCGCTGATCAGCCTTTTTCCGTCCACTCGGAAATATAAGTCTTTGAACATTAAATTAGAGGAGGTCAAATAATCCAACACAGTGGATTGTAGTACGACATATACCAAGTTCACAACACCAGCGTGTATAGTCATCATTAGCGTATTCAAATCGCGTATCTCTACTCCAAAACAATATCAGCGACATGTAAAATACAATTCGCAAAATGTTCGGTATAATGCACAGCGCGCTGTCGACGCTCTCGACGCACAGGCATAAACTGCGCGGCCGCGAACCTTTTATGCCCTTTCAAAACTGCACGCGCATGTACTCGCTGCGTGCGTCCGTTATTGCTCGTATTACCGCGAGCAATTACACCTGTAGTACATACTAAAGCCTGTGGTCGCAAATATGTCGAATATCCCTTTCAGCGAGCGAGTTCGACAAACTTTTCGGCGCAAAGCGAGTAATGAGAGGTAATGCGAGTTTGCCTTTTTAAAGGATACGGGTTCAAGAAAAATTGAGGGTGAACTCGCAGGCAATATGCTCGCGCGTCCGACCAAAAACGTTTTTTAATGTCTTATTCGGCTGGCGCAACCCTTAATTTTATTTATACTATTCAATGAGAGCTGAGTGCATGCAGTTGAGAGGCTTGTCGCGAGTTAACGGATGTTTTTAGGCGGTGTGTTTATACGACAGCAGGTCGCTGGTTATTAAATTACATCCGCGTTGTCGTGTGCATTATAAACGGTTTTCATTCAATTACACTAATTCGCGCGAAATTATTCCTTCTTAGTATATAGGTAAACATCGTTACCCTCAAATTTAATCGTGCCACTTTATTTCGTATAATCACGCAAATGAAAGTTATTATCGACGACATTAATAGTCCACTTCCAACAACAATCATCGTCTAATGCATGCAAAATTATTCACCTATGCATCATACCCTCTTTATGAACTACCACCGACAAATGACAACGAGCCGCGCTTGTGATGCCCCGTGTCGTTTTCCTACTTCGCGTATACGAAGGCAATGCGATCAAGGCGTGTACCGAGCGCAGTTCATACATTTATGCGAAAAAATGTAATCCAATTTTCCGTAAAAAGATGTTTAATGAGTAAACGCTCATTACAGGCGTTCGCCGCTGCGCGAAAAATGCGGTAAACGCGCGGCTCTCGCTCTGCGCCTTCTGGCATCGCGCGCTAGCTGCTGCTGTATAGCTGCGAGTTGCGAAATTGAATTTAATTGAAGCCGAGCTATCCTTAAGGCAGGCACCTCACTTATCTCTGTATAAGCAAGGAGATCGCGGAGTAAAGAATGGCAGACTAGCGCTGAGAGATCGCGTCGTCGCGGCACCTAATGTATACCTCTAGCTGTACGAGCTTTTCCCGAGTTTATAATCGGAAAAGCGCACTGGTTACGTGCGTCGTAAATGCGACGTTTAAAAGTTCCCTCGTCGGCAATTTGCTGCTCGGAGTTTTTTCGGAATTCCAAGCTGAAGTATATCGAGGGTGTTTAAAATACGTTGCCCTTTTATGGGGAAAAATCCAAGGCCTTTGATTCATCGCCGCAAATAAAACGAGAAATGTATTAGTGTATCGAATTACTATTATATACATAGGTTTTTCGCACAATAATTCATTACATTTGAACCGCATGCATAATAACTTTTATTATTTTCTATACTCGCACTCGCCTCGTACTGCCGTCGATCGCCTAAGTTATTTTCACGATCTTCCAGGACGATAGCGCATAAATTACGAGGCGAACGCAGATAATAATCGCATCAGCTCTCATACATCCCCCGCCGTCGCACAGGTGTTAAATATTCGCGTATCGTTCGGAAAATAATCACACCGACGACGACGAGAAAGAAAGGCTGCCCCCTCGGTGTCTTAGAAAATTTTACAATAGACGCTATAAATTACCAATGCAACATTTAGGTGTATTGCTGCTATACCTGCGTCGCGCGTCACGTTGTCGAACATGCGCTCGCGCACCGAATGATGTATACTCTCTCGGGCTGCGGCGGCGCCTGTACGCCGCGCGAGAGCCTATAGTATACGCTGTATTATGCCAACGACAGCGTGATTACACGCGAGCGAACGGTCCGATAGTTTAGCGCGCTTATGTATAATACTTTCTACTAAAAGGTAAAGGACACGTTTGAAGCTNCGTCTGAATAATGAAAGCAAAGGAGAAGGAGAAGGAGAGAGAGAGAGAGAGAGAGAGAGAGAGAGAGAGAGAGAGAGAGAGAGAGAGCAGGAGAACGGGGTTATGTGGGAAATTTGATTTTTAGCTGTAATGATGGTGATGTACCCTCAATTTTAGTCACCGGTAATAATGAGCAACAAGTATTAGAGAACTTTCCTTCTTCGAGACACAAGAGCCAATAAGCTGTGTATTTATAATTCAAAAAACACCTTTTACAAGGTGCAACGTTGGCAACTATAAGTTATGGGAGTACAAAACCCAACTTTTACCGACAATGTGAAATTCGTAACGTATGCACGCCACAGCTACTGATTTTCGTTTAAATGCCATTTATTAATGCGTTAATATTTTTTTGTAACACAAGCACGATTTTCGCGTTTTTCTGACTTATTAAGCGGGACTAAAGTAACTTTTTTCAGACCGGCGGGCAAAAAAAATTGAAAAACGCCAGCCGGGCAAAAAAAACTGAAAAACGCCCGCTAATATTTTTCGGGAAATTTTCTATATGTCTACATATACATATATATATATATATATATATATATATTTATATATATAAATTTAAAAATTAGTCTACTAAGAGTGTGGTCCCCGATTCTGAAAAAAGTTGCATCAGTCGCACTCAATATCTAAAAAAAAAACGCAAAAATCTGTACTTGCGTTACAAAAAATATGGTGTGCACCAAGGGCTAAGTGGGCTTTTTGGCCTCTTGTGGTTGCAGTACTCGTCTGCGGCTCGTAAACGCCCTCGCCTTCGGCTCGGGCTAACTCGCCTTGACTCGTACTGCAAACTCCACACTCGGCCTAAAAAGCCCACTTTACGCCCTTGGCACACAATATACTATTATTTGAAAGTTGGCACAGTGATAGATGTTTATAAAAGAGAGGCAACAAACTGTTGGTTATTCATAATTCATTGCATTTATTTAGTTTTAAGTCATTTTCTGCCGTGTACTTGTTCAATCGACTCGGTCAGTAAAAATTGGATTTTGGACCCCCTTACTCCTCACAAATATCTATCTTTGTATTATAATATAGTATATTGTGCAACTAGGGGGGGAGGGAATTGGCTTTTTCTAGCGAAGTGATGAGAAGGACACAAGTGCTAAAAACATCACCCGAGTCTGAAAAAGCTACTCCCCCCCTTGTTGCACACCGTGCTTTTTTGACAAGGGCAAGCAAATAATAGGCCCTTTTTTCGTGTATGGGAAAGGAATGGGAAATTGAGAACTGTATAACTGTTGCGTCTTTAACTTAATTTTTTAAATTTTAATTTTCAAAATTTTCAAAATTATCAAAATACTCGATTTTCTATTTATTTCTTATGCACGAAAAAAGGCCCTTTTTTGCCCATGTTGAAAAAAAAAATAGTTTTTTATTTCATGCACACATTTCACACGTTTTTCGCGGACAAGCACTCAATGTTTCGATAAAATTAGTGCACTTAAATTGAAAAACATACAAGTATTTATAGCACGCTAACCTCAAAATGCCAACTTTATTGTCGATTTTGAGGTTGGTATGCTATAAAATATCGTATGAGACTGTTGTGGGAGATGGTTTTCTACCTTGCTCGAGGTTTTTCGCACGAGCGAAGCGAGTGTGAACATAAATTCGATGATTCATCAACAAAATTAACAGATGCAACGGTATCTAACCTGTATGAGTATTGAGCACAATAGATTGAGACATTAGGAATTTAATTTATACTAAGACAAGCTTCTATCAACCATTAAAATTCTTTTAAATACTTCATTTTAGAGAAAATAGACATAATATTCATGAAGAATCAAAAAACAATATTGAAACAATGGTATCCAAGTTTCGTATATTAGCATCGCAAATGATCGCTACGTTAGCAATTAGCTTATTGAAGTTCACGACCGGAAATACTATGGGATTTACTACAATATTCATCAGAGAATTAGCGAAAGAGAATGCTGAAATAACTGTTACTTTAGACGAATTAACATGGTACAGTAAGTGCAACATAAAATTTTATATCAACTAGGAAATCTAAGTGCGCTTCGCGCACCTCATATTATACCATCAATTATATATTTCCAGAATGATTTTAAATTTTGCCGCCTGCTGAGCATTAACAGTTCAAAGCGTTTGTAGGTTATGTTGCGTTTCTAATTCGCGTTCCTTTATTCTTATAATTGGACATCAATTAAATGCTTCACATCACTTTTTTAAGAGAGGATCATATCATTTTGACAAACTGTGTGCCAAATTTGATTTCTCATGCCTGGCATATTATGTGTGCGAAATATTCGATTCTAAATCTCGGCTTCAGTGCAAGAACCGCCCACAAGCGTTAATTGTGGGGCCAAAAAATTCTAGCCTCTTACACTATGTGTTAAAAATAGTATGCCATATTTGTACACGTCAGTAATCATCAAATCGTACTACGGTCGCTCTTGCTATATCATAATTTCTCCTAATCATAAACGAAAATCATTTAAACACAAAGCGAAATTTAATCTTAATACTATAGTAAGACTAATTCTTCTTGAAGTAAGATATGATTATTGTCAGTACAGGTAATCTAAAATCTGTTGACTAGTTTATAAAAACAAGATGGTTGCAGGTACTTTTCAGAATTAATGTTTTTTAAAAAGTGGACGAAAACCACTTGGAATAATTGAGCAAATTGCAGTATTGCGAAGAAGGAGGGGGGAGGGGGGGGGGCAAAAAACGATTTCAAATTATTTTGATTTCAACTTAGATATTATATTTTGAAGGTAACATTAAGATAATTATTATAGACAGCTCACTATTAAAAAACCGCTGCCAATTCATTGGCACATAGCTTCCTCCAACTAAATTTACAGGTCCAATAAATAAAATATTGTTTTATTATACAGTATATTTATGCTTTTTTCAACGTGCAACGACACCTCTATAAGAGGAAGCAAAATTTTTTAGAAAAATCGGTTTTTACATTTCAGCTCTTTACTTGAGAACCGCTCAACAAAATCGTTTAAAATCTTAACAACAAATAGCTTTCTTTATGATAAATCACTAAATAAAATTTTGAAGCATTTGACTACATTGTTTTAGAGATATAAGGAATTTAAAAAATTTCAAAAAAAAATTCAAATCTTGATATCTTAAGAACCATAGGGGTTTCAAAGCTGCGCAACGAACTTAGCCAAAACACATAAAATATCTACCTTTTCCCAAAATCTCAAGTGTAATATAGTAAACATTACGATACAAGTGTCCTATGAGGCACATTCTGGCACGTCGAGGTTAACGCCCGAGCGTATAACGCTAGGTCAGTACCTTTGGCGCGCAGCGCTCGCGCCGCCTACCGGATTTTTTTTAAATTCCGAGATTGTACGAGTAGAAACCTGCATGCAAACAAATGAAAAACATGACTTTTCTAATCGTTTTTTTCAACGAGTCGGGAGGGTTGTTTGTGGTAAAAAATGGTTGTTACGATAAAAGCTGGGTTTTAATCAGTCGATACAAGCCTTTTTCGGCTAAAAAGCATATCGAAAGGTAGAAAACTTTTAGAAAGCTTTCACGTAAGTGAGGTACAGGAAAATATCGGCGAAAACAATTATCGCGAAATAATTGGTGAAGTTTTGCGAGAAACACCTTGTGCAACGAGTACTAAAAAACATGAGAATGTTTATAAAGTTAAAATTCAGGTAATTATATGGATATTTTATGCTATATATTATAAAAATAGAAAAAATATAAGTAAAAATGTTATGTTCTTCGAATTTTTTTTATCAGTGAGTTTTATTGTAGTTTCATTGTAATATATTGATATTAATTACAATATTAACATTTTAGCTTAATCAAAACAGAACAATTCAGAACACAGTATGCAACTGCAAAGGAGGGATGGGATACTGTAAGCACGCTGCAGCAGTTTGCATATATGTGAACACAGAGAATGCTTATTCTAAAACGAATGAACCTATGATTTGGAATAAGCCTTCCGATAAACAGCTGGAAAAATATCAAAAAGGCTGCAGAGTTAAGACTCTTTTTTCACAAGAAGAACCATCGATACTTCCACAGTTTTATCATAGTGTCCCGTCAGTCTCAGCTGAGCACTTGACCAATATTTCTACATTCACTGAAATGATAATTGCTGAAAGAAAGTATGAAGCTGAAAAGGAAGAAATAAATAAACAAAAATTACAAGAAGAACAGGAATTGAAAAAATTACTAGATGTTTATTTAATTTGCAAAATAGTCCGGAATTTAGACGTTATCATAGTTACCAAATTGTAAAATGCACAGAAAAAGGATTAAAGTTAAAAAAAGAAGTTTGCCCTGAAGAATATTCTGCGCAGTATTTATTGGTAAAGGTGAACAAGGAAAATTGGACAGATATCTGCGTTAAATCTGTAGGACAGTCAGAATCTTCATCATGGTTTAGAGAGAGAAAACTCCGAATAACTTGCAGTACCAAAGCTCACGAAATCAAAACGCGTAGAAAAAACCCTGAACAGTTAGCTGCAAGATTTGTTAATGCCAAAAATAAAGGCAAGCCAACCAAAGAAATGTTGTATGGAATAAAAATGGAATCAGTTGCTGCTTCATTATTCGAAACAAAAACTGGAGCAAAAATTCATCATGTTGGCTTGATTGCTTCATATAAACAACCATTTTTAGCTTGTAGTCCAGATGGAATTATTCAAAACAATGAAAACCTTGAATTACTTGAAATTAAATGCCCTAGTTCATGTGAAAATTCTATTATGGTAGATCTTAAAAAGCAGGAAAGTTATGTAAAATATTTGGTTTTCGAAAATGGAAATGTTACGTTGAAAAATAAACGATCAATATTTCACTCAAGTCCATGTATATCTTAGAAATCAAACTATGCCACTTTTTTGTATATTCTAGTAAAGATTTTGTACATATACTCGTTGAAAGAGATGAAGAATTTTTATTGGACGTCATTCCAAAAATCGAAAACTTTTATTACAATCATTTTATCAAGTTATTACCAGCATCTATGATCCCTGAAAAAAATGATTAATAAGGATATTTATTATTTATAAAATCTACAGCAGCTTCTATTAGTACAATTTTTGCTTCCTCCTCAAGAGGAAGCTTTGTAATAGTAAAATTTTCAGTTTTGCTAATACTTCGTGGAAACGCATTTGGAGGTGTTTGGAGTACGAATCATACGTTTTTAGAAAATGTCCGTGCGGATGGCTGTGTGTGTGTGTTGTGATGTACGTAATATTCCTCTAATTTGGCAATGTCTTCATGCGACGGATCGTAATAAAATTTGACATGCGTATATTTTTTCTAATTCTGAATTTAGGTCTTTTTGTTTTATGACTCTGCCATTTTATGGCCATATTATAGCCATTTTGTACTATTTTGAAAAAATATTTTGCTTTTTTATAATGATATTGATTTATACAATATATTCACATAGTGTATCTAAAAACATAAATTTGTCTACTTTTTCCCGCAAGATTTTCTAGATGACTGATCTGGTTCTTTTGTATGATATAAAGCTAATTTTTCGATAAATCATAAATAACTCAAAAATAAATAGTTAAATGTTTTGAAAAATTCATGACAATAAAAACAACGATTATCTACTAGTTGTTAAAATTTTAAGCAATTTTGGCGACTAGTTTTTGAGATAAAAATCAAAAACTAGAAAAACTGTTTTTTTATGTCGTACGATTAGGGATGTATAAAAAGGTTTAAATTGAGTTGAAATTTTAGGAAAAGATTGATCTTTTGATCACTTCGGCTAGGTTCTTTTTGTAGCTTATGAAACCTTTTAGTTTAAAAGATATTAAGATTCAAATTCTTCAACTCTCATCCTGTATACTCTGTGTGACTGAACATTATTATTTTTGTTAAACCATATAATTTGATAATTAAAGCTTAGTATATTTTGAGAGTTTTCATGGTTTTCAAGGAGTTCACGGAGCTCTATCCTTTTGATATCCACCTTAACCCCCAGTCCCCTGATACCCCTCCCCTACAAGTGTCTTCCTAACCTATCCTTTTAGTATCGAATAGTAGCGAATATTTAAATCAAAGAATGAGTTGATTGTCACATGTAATTATCTTCCACTAGCAGAATAGGAGGAAGCTAAGTGCCAATGACTTGGCAGCGGTTTTTTTTTTTATTAGAATTAGTTATAAATTATAATAGTTGTACAAAAACTTTTAAATAAAGATTGAAACACAAGTGCTCTCCATACTCATTACTTCTTAATCAAAGGCTCTTTGTTGTTAGCAAGTATGCAAATTATATACATGATATCATCAATCTTATCAAAAAGCTCGACGTTGATGCGCTGTAAAATTTTAAATATTCTTACTCTTTGTATTGCTCTTTCAATATGGATGCGCACTGATGCTATAGAATATCCTTATTCAAGAACTTGCCCTCGAGTGAATTGAGGTTCTAGTGCAAATGGTGGCACAACGAGAGTACATTGTCGATGTAGTAGTTCAGATATTATTTGCGGAAAACCTTTATCAGCCATTACTTCATCGCCAGGTTCTAAAAGGTTTAGAAATCCACAATCATTAGTAATAAAACTGTCTGTGGTTCGTCCACCATATCCCTTTGATACAAAAGTTATTAATCCTGATGGACTTATACCGATTAAAAATTTTATCGTAAAGCCACCTTTGTATGTAGAATACATTAATATTCGCTGTTCAACTTTAGGAGGAGTATCGCATGCCATTTCAGTGCAATCAATGATTGCTCGACAATTTGGGTAATTTTTAAAAGTTACAGGCATGGTATCTTTGATGGCTTGCTTCGAAGGCCAAAATAACCAATGTTTTGTATTTTTTAGCAAAGTTTCGAGTACACTAAAAAATATACTTGAGACTGTTACTTTCGTTACTTGAAATATTTCAGCTAATGCCTTAAAGCTTAAGCCAAGCTTAAGTTTCATTAAAAACAACAATAATCTGTTGTGTCTTGAAAATTTTTTAAAAAATTGTGGTTGTCCGTCTTTGCCTGCTACAATAAATTTAAGTAAGATATCGTAAAATGACAGTGATATTCCACACAAAGTTTTCATGGATTCATTGGAATGAAGAGATTCAAAACCAGTAAAAAAAGTGTGCATCTCTGCGTCAGGGCCTGAAGCTTTTGATACTGTTCTTTTGCAAATCCTTTGAATTTCATCTACGGAAACAGATTTTCTCACAACTTCTTTGCTTGCAGTGCTGGCTTCAGTGATTATTCTGATTGTAGTTTGTGTATAATATAGTGAAGTTTTCTGTTTCATTTTGATAAAAAATGGGATCGGTCTGGATACCAATTTCCTTCGTTCTTTCATTTAAGCAAATCAATGGTTCTGAAAAAAAAATTTTAAATTATAGTCAAATACAATTATTTGATTTTATTTGAATGTGTTACACACTCAAAGTGTGACTTACCGTCAATAAATTCATCATCAATATTCTCATCAGATTTATTTATAACCAAAATACTTTCTTCTTTTTTCTTATTGCAAGCAATTAATCTTTCAGCTTTACTTGGATTAATCTTCTTTCGTCCATAAATTTCTGGAAAGATTGTTGGGTTGTAGGACACTTTTCTTGGATCATTAGATTTTTCTCCTCCTTCAAAATGTGCACTACAAATTCTGCTCCAGTCCTTCGGCTCCCAAATCTTATTTTTATATTCCTCACTAAAACATACATATACACTAAATTAAAAAGTTCTGCTCTAGGTTGAAAAAATAATATGTATAGTAATACTTAAGAATGAATTTTTAGACACAAAGATAACCTATAATTACTTGACACTTTAAGATATAATTTCATATTTATACTTAATAACATAATTTGTAATTATAATTTATACAAGGAGTGCATAATTATTTTATAAGTACATACACAAATACATGTTTACTCACTGTACACGACGAACAGCAATGATCCATTTTTTTTTTTCGTTCTTGTTCATGTATAGCGAATGTGCCTCGTACGACTCGAGTATCGTACAATATTTTATAGCACTGCTTGGCTAAATCCGACAAGTCACGCAAATCCGTGGCGTATGCAGTGCTTTTTGGCAGCGTGAGGTTAACGATATACACGGTGCCAGAAAGGGCTACTTAAGCCACGGATTTGCGTGACCTAACGCGGATATAGGCCACCCAGTGCTATAAAAGCCTTTTTATGCCCGTAATCTTGGAACAAAAAAAACTTTTGTTTTCAGTTTTTGATTAATTAAAATGAAATTTTAATGGGATATAGTTTGACACGTGACCCATCAACTTGATTTTTTTTGCGAGGTTATTATGTTTGGTTTCAGAGATATAAATTAAAAAAAGCACCTTTTTTATTTTATCTGCCGAACGGAGCGGTCGATCCCGAGGACCAAACGGGAAAAAGTAGATAATTTTATTATCTTCCAATTGTTTGTAAAAGTCGGATGATTGAAAAAAAAGCAAAATAGTGTTTTTCAAAAATCAAAAAATGGCCATAAAAAGAAAAATAGTTAAGAAAATAAATGTTTTTCCCGAATTCAGAATCCAAAAATAGATAAGAATGTCAAATTTGATTGATATTCACGGAGTAGTTTCAGAAATATTACAGTACACACACACGTGCGCGCGCACACACACACACACACACATTCATATGGACATTTTCTAGAAACACGTAATTCGAACTTCAAACATCTCAAAACATGTTTCTATGAAGTTTTAGTGAAACTGAAAATTTTACTATCACAAAGCTTCCTCTAGGAGGAAGCAATGCATAAACTAAATTTGTGCTTACGATCAGCAATTTACTATTGGCAAATTGTGATAGCACGTTGACTGCTCACAATTAATCCTCATTAATTTCCTGTTACGAGTCATATTTACATCTCTTATTTCCATGAGCAAATTCATCGCTTCACTCTTCAATTATTCAATTCCTTATTTTAACTTATTACGTTTAAAAGCTAATAACCTCTTATATACCCATTGTTGCAACGGGATATGTTATGACACCTTGAACTTAAAAAAACGAGAATCGCATGGTCTAAAATTTAAGGAATTATCGCAAAAATTAATTTTTGATCTTAGTTATTTTTATGAAGGAGCAATTCCCTTAGAAAAATACATCGGTCATTAGAAAGATCTGATTAAAATCTTCAAAATAGGATACTCACACATATGCGTCAACAACGGATCAAATAAAATATAGACATAATTAATAAAACGTAAATAGGTTATCTAACAAATTTAAAATATGGGGTTGCGGGGCTTCCCGACGGCACAGTGTATGAAAACTTATACTTGCCATCGGTGCACTACCGCGCTCCTTGATATAATATATAAATTTTTGCTCCTCTTACTCGTTAATAATTATCACGAAACTTTCTTCAATATAATCGCGCGCAACATCTCTCCCGAGCGACAGGTCCGAACTAACGGTGCGCGTGAGGAAAATCAAGGTCGAAAACAATTTCGCGATCTACAAATTAATACCTAAAAGATTCATCCATCAAACTCCGGGTAAAATAAGCACACAGCAACGCGGGACGTCAATCCCTCTCTCGAATAATAATTTCTACCCCGCCTGCATAGTGCATACAGTATACCGCACGGCGGCACGACGACGCGTCCGTTTTCAATCACTCGCCTTAATTCTAGAGTCCATATAGGCGCCAATCGCCGTTTGGGAAAAATCGAAAAAGGCCGAGGTGAAAAATAGGCGAAAAAGCCGGTGCAAATTAATAGTCTATTAAAAGGAAGCTGCCGTCGTTGCGGCCCTCGCAGGATAAAAATCGTGAAAAGCTAATCACGCGTCGTCCTCCACTGCATGCAGGATTCATCAGCGCGGAGGTGTCTGCGCGTGAAAGTGGACGTGCGGAGGCCGTGATGCGTATTATAATTTTCGCGCTAAGGATGCCGGTGATCTGCGTTATACCCTTTTATTTTCGTTTACGAAGGATCGCTTGAATCGTCGGTGAAACTGATAAATTAGGTACAGCTCCACGAAACTCAAAAATGAGCCTCGATTTATTCGCGATGTACGTAGAGAACATAGCCAGTACAAATCCAAGATATTCGTACTTGGATCTTCGGAGCAACGCCAGCTCTGTCGTACAACAACAAGCATCAGAGAGACGCTTACAAATTATAACTAGATCGCGCCGCCGCGACCCTATAAAATCTCTCTCTCTCTCTCGCTCCGCACCTGCGCCCGTGAATTATTATCGCGCTTATACAGTCCTTGCACGCGCTCGCGGATCTTATAAAACAGGCGCTGCGGCTACGGCCGCGTGTACGTTATACGTGTATACGTAATACATATGTCGGTAAATTTGCTTAATGCTGGTTTGATACTTTGTCGGGGTCGACTCTCGGGTTTGTTTGCAATTAAGTACTCGCGATTTAACCGCTAGGCGGAAATTTGTCCGCCGGTTAATGGAGTCGATAATCGCGCGCGAGCGCGGAATTATGCGCGCGATAAAGTCCGATGTTTATCGGCTGCGCGTGTGTAAGGTCGGAGACGAATGTTCATTAGACTTGTTTAGTTAGAGGACCGGAGAGAGAGATTTGTATGCGTAAGAATTTTTCGCAACGGGCGACTATGGGTGTAATGAATGGGGAATTTAGCGGTTGTTTTTTTGTTTGGTCGGTGCAGTTGGATATTTTCTTGGATACTGTGAGAGAAGCTTTGGGAAAAATCTTAATCCAGCCAATATTGGCTCGTATTTCTGTCAAAGATCAACGAGCTTTTCTCGTACGTGAGAACGGTTATGATTCGAAGGCCTGGCGCGTCATTAACTCTTTATAGAGCGGTTTGGAAACACTGTTGTACACTGAAAGGAAAGTATAGTACTTTTGTTTTATCAATGATTTTAATTAACAGCATTATTAAAAAAATATCAGACTCAAAGATATTAGCATGACATGAACGGACCAAGCAGTACCAGGCTCAACATTTTGGTAGTTTTGGTATGAGAAGCGCACCTCTATATATATGAACTGTGAGCGCGGAAGCTGTCGAGAGAAATGAAAAGATGCCTAGGCGCCATCTCTGTTTTATAGCTGATGGAGGCTATAGAGAGCTGAAAGTAGTTCTATTAGCCGTAAGGTATAGGCCAGTCCAAAACATGCTTACACACGACTAGCGCGCATGTCGGTTCTTTTCTCCCCGTATATTAATTTTTTTACCTTTGATAAACAGCAAAATTGCAGTGGTTTTATATCATTATATTATTATTAGTTTACATTAATAACCAATTATATATTAAACTTTTATTTTCATTTATGTAGTTGCAACTATAATTATACATTATTGTGATTTCATTATAAATTACTAATTAATGATTGGGCTGCTCTACGCACATACATTGAGGTCCAACATATGGCATTCGAAGATATGAAATCTGTTCTATGCGGGGACAAAAATAAAAGGAAAAGTCTTCCACTCTGAAATATTCAGAATATTTTATGCAAACGTCTTAATTTGAATTGTGACTAAGCACATATTCATGTTTATATATGACGAATATATTTCTATTTATAATATAACGCGGAATGTATTAGCGGAACCTGTTTCTCTGCGCTACGATATTTTAAAAATCGCTGTATTATCAAATCAAAATGATCTAATTTTTTCAAGCATTGAAAGCTAACACTTTTTTGTTCATTTTATTGTGCGTGATTGTGCGTATCGTAATGATGTTCTCAATAAATTACAATTTGAATTAAAATACTTTATCAAAGTTTTCACCATATCACAGGCTGTACTAAAATTATCTATTTACAGTCGCATTCTTTTAGCGCACTTTGTGTTATGCATGTAAATTTTCTCCATCCACATAAATCTGTATATTTGCATTATAATTTTAATTACAACTTTTAAAAAAGTTATGAAATTATTGAAGATATTTTCAAATGTTTGCATGCAGCTTACACAAGTTTCTCTATATGCATATAAGAATAAGTGTAGGTTAATGAATGCAGTGAATTCAGTCTTAAAAATGTCAAGCATTAGAGTTCAGCAAGTACTGTAGAGTCAGCCGACTAGAGGTTATACAAAAATAAGATCGTTCAACTTTTAAAAATTATTATTTCAATGACTGCGCCAAAAAAAGCACTAGATTTTACCGCAGTACACAATGTGTTCAATATAGCTTATATCAGTTTGATAGTTAGACACAGAATTTTCTAAATATTAATATTTGTATCAGCGTGCAAGTATCCCCATTCGGTATAGAACGTTAAAGTGTTGATAACCTCGTTGTTATAAGTGAGGGTATACACAACGTAGAAATAGTCGCTGATTTTGTGGATGTTGGGTATCGCTAAATCAAACCTTACTAAACGAAAACCATCGATCGTATAAAATTTCTTCGGGAGACATTTGTTTTTCACGAAGAAATCCCTCAGCGGCTCAAGATAGAACGTGGGATCAGTAGTTTCTGAGCACAATTTTGTGGTATCATTCAACAGAAGCTTTCCTGTCTTGTATTCCGCGTCCGAAGCGAATATTTTAAGATAAACTGAAATGTAAAAATAAAGTTATGGGGTTACATCGTTATTCGATAATAAGAATCAGAGTAATAATTAATAGTATATTATGCACTTAGGGAATAAAGTAGGGTGTTATTTGCCTGCACGTAAGAGGATGTAGGTATTTGGACAGTCTACTTTATTTTCGAGTGCATAATATTCACTTTTTTAATAAACCTACCACAAAAGTTCGTTACTCGATCATCGCCCAGGAGGGAAGAAAGAGCTACATATTTGTTTCCTAACCTTACCCTAGGGAATACATGTAGCTCTTTATTCCCGACTCGACGGGATAAAGTACTAACTTTATATACCGGGGTGTGTTAAAAAGCTACTTCAATCCCACTTTTTAGTTTAATAAAGTATCTATGATAGTTAAGCTAAGGTGTAAATAAAATGCATTAAACTGTTTTCTTACCTCAACATCACGTGGCATGTCTTGAAGTTGTTCCCATTCAAAATTAACTTTGTTGTAAGTAGCATTGTACTTAATTATGTATGCGGTCGCTTTGTCTACGTACTTTGGATTATGTTGGCCTCCTTTTAAACGTACTACCTTGATCTGGACAGTAATGAAAGCGTTGATATGATGAATTACATGAGGCATAATGTGATGCTTATTTGCGAATAACGTTGTGCGTTAAAAATATTTCTCAAAAAAATAGTAGCTTACCGGGGGAACCAAACTTTCATTGCCTATTACTTGGTCTCCAATGAGAAGAGTCAAAGTAACGCAAGCAACGATGCTTGCTAACCGATTCATTATTATTTACGCGTTTATTTCAGACGCTACCAGCGATAGACTATACAGCTGGTTCGCATTTTCCAATCGTTTATACTCTCGCGTTCTTCGTTAAGTATCTAACATCCTCAATCAATCAACTGCACTGAAAAACAAATTTAGTAGAACCAAGAATTTTTTTTTGATTTTAGTAAATCATTTACTAGAATCATACTTAGAAAATATTTAATTGAATTTACACAATTATACTTTTTGCGAAATATAACAAATATTTACCAAAATATAACTAGTTATTTGTTACGGATAATCAACAATGGGAAGGCAGAGGTTTAAAAAAATTTTTAATTTCAATTATTTTGTTGAAGGCACAATTTTCTCAGCAATGTTATAGTAATTAACTAGTTGAACCAAGGATGATAGCTGTTAGCCAGTTTCATTCAGTATTCTTTAAAATTAAGAACAGTTTTTGGCTACTAACAGATAGATGTTATTCACAGTGTGGCATATACTGATTTATAATATTAACATAAAAAATATCAACTAACGGCCCTCATTTGTTAACTCAAAACTGAAGTTTCGCGAGTTTTTCTCTAATTTAAGAAATTTCCTCCTTCTTATAATATAAATAAAAAACAGAGCCAAAGACGGTAGCGATATTTCGAAAAATCTTCTCATACTCCATCGGAGACATCAGACTCGACATAAGCAGCTCGTCTCGCAATCATGTCTCACGGCACACTTTATAATGTATCGGGGTGTAGCCGAGCGTACATAATTCTCGCGAGGACTACCTGTTACTCCGACGCGCTCTCCCTCACCTGCGCCCGCGCGTTACAGACACGTACGTTACAAGCGCGCATACGAGTGTTCGATTTCGGACAAGAGCGATCGGAGAGAAAGGGAAGCACCGATGATGTGTTATGTAGTCCCGAGTGAAGGAGGTGTGGGATGTCGAAATGTTTTCAGGCGTAATGCGTAGCGCGGTTGTGAATTCGGATGAGTGTCGGATTTCGGCCTGAGTAGCGAAATATTCTCGTGGGTACCTTATATACGTCGCTTTACTGAACACCGATCGGTTATTCGTGTACCGTTTAAAGCCTTCCTCGTTTGTTGTCGAAAATAACAGAAATCGAAATGAATCGAAATGAAACATTATCAAGTAATTTCATGATAAATATAGATCAAGAATCCAACCGCATCCTCGAAAATTTCCCACACCCTTCAGGCTGTCCGGCTTGTAACTCAACATCGCACGCTTATCAGCCTGCACCCCGCGATTATTTAATTAATGAATTCCGCGCGACGCACGCGACAATGCGGGTGCACATCTCTATCGCGGCCGATAAACTCTAGGCGGCGGCTCTTTAATACCTGTGCCGATAGTCGACTCGTCGGACCGGTGCGGCTGCTCATCTTGTAGCCCCGGCCCGTATCTATGCGCGAGATTTTCCTTCGCGGATATGGCGCCACTTTGCACGCGCGAGCCAGTTGTAATTTGCGGCTTGATAAGGCACCTGCTGCGATTGAGAGTCCGTTTATACAGGTGCGAGGAATTTTGCGCGAATCGGCGGAATATGGAAACGGATTGATCGACGCGATTTCATTGTCGTGAACTGTTGTAGTCGATTAGCCCTTGTCATTGGTGTATTGTGTACGATTTTTATTCATTGTGAATGGTCACCCGTGTGCGCGACTGAAAGATCCCTCGAAAGTCGAGTCAATTCGTGATTTATAAGCTCGTCCGAATTAATATCGTAATCAAGCTTGACCGCATAATTCATGGCTTAAGGTAAGTTTTTATCGCTACTATGGTACTCGCAACACAATAAAGACGTTATTTATGACAGCGCAGGTGATTTATTTGTTTGCGTATATTAAGCGGACGCGAATATCGTTACATATGGGGCAAAGGAGTTAGAAAGAGGAAAGTCGTTCGATTTATTCTTTCGACCAATTAAACGGACCGTAATTACACGTAAAGTCAACCGACGTATAATAGTATCAGACATCTCGCAAACACATTACTTTACAAAGGACCTTGACGTTTCGGTGCTTCAATAGCGTGAGAAACTATATGATACTCTCTCGGTTGTGTAACTCTTCCGAAAAAAGCATCGCTTAACGAGAGAGGCGCCGAAGTGCAAAAGAAATCAATCATCGCTTTTACATATCTTAAAATCGATCGCGCGCCGGTCATTCGCGTCGATTAATATTTCCCCTGTCAGTCGCGCGCGCGCGCGTAAGAGAGAGAGAGAGAGAGAGAGAGAGAGAGAGAGAGAGAGAGAGAGAGAGAGAGAGAGAGAGAGAAGTTTCGGATGATTCACTTCAACGTCAATTTACTCTGCGCGCGCTTGAACCCTGAACTCTCTCTCTCTCTTTCGCACCTGTGCGTATACGTGCTCGTCATGTGTAAGCTATGTATGAGCGAAGGATAAAATCGGGATTCGCGAGAGGTTGTAATTTCTTTGCGTAATAACAGTCATTTGCGTTAATAACGTTTGGCACGAGAGTCGAAAGCAATTTCTAAATATTCTGCAATTATTTATTTTCTCTCATCTTGATCCGATAGATTTGCGAATGTTTATTATAAAGGTTTTTGATTTTTCGATCGGAGAGCTGTGATGGAAAAGTATCTAAATCAAGTTTGTCAGTCGGTTGTATTTCTGAGCATTCTGCGGGGAAAAATCGATGGTCTAGAAAGGTATTCTTGCTTTGACCTGTAACTCATTCAAGAAAATGTCGTAGTCGGATGGATTTATATTTTTTTAAGATTTGTTCTATTCGAAGAATCGTACAGAGTATAATAGAGTCAATTCTCTCGATCTAATGTAATAAGCCATCATTAGCCTTCAATGAATTCTTGAAATTCCTCAATGCTTATCAAATATCCCAAAGGGCCGCCGAGCGACACACAAAAGAATCAACCTCATCACCATAAACCTAATCACAAATCACTTGCGTCCAGCTCTCGATCCGTGAAACTTCACGGCTCGTATAATCGGCTATTTCGCCACTTTAAAAGCCCATAAATAAGGATCGCAGCTCCGCCCAATCCCTTCACGAGAAAGAAACTCCCATAACCCGAGAAGTTGCGCAACTGTGTAAACGCACACGTCAACCTGTTGCTCTCTCGGGAAAGGCGTTTTTCGGCTGCGAGAGGTATATATATATATATATATATATATATATATATATATATATGTACAAGCAGATATAAAAGCGCGACGGATCCCACGAGGGAAAAGAGAGAGAGAGTGCGAGCGAGGAAATCGTAGGACGATCTCGTGCGTGCGATTCGCATCGGAGCTGTTATGTCGCACACTGCAAGGGTGACGGGAACGACCTCCGAGATGAGATCTCGTTCAGGGAACGCACGTATGGGCTCATATTCCATCTGTGTGTGAGAGAAAGAGTTTAACCGTTTTTAATGCGTTGTACGTGACGCGGCAGCGGGGAAAGGATTCGGGAGAAATTTGGAGGAGTGTGTGACGCGTTATCGGGGCCAATATCTGGGAGTACTGATTCAATTAGTTTATACATCGTTTACGTTGAGAAGTCAAGGAGTTGAGTTAATGCTAAGTGATTAAGCTCGAATTAACCAAGCAGTTTGTGGCGTGTAGGCGTATTAAGATTGCTCCGTCGTTTAATAAAAACAGAAACTTTTGTTTCCTCTAACAAGGAGTTTTTCAACTTTTACTGTGAATATGTTATCAAAATATTTTGACGTGTTTGAAAGTACCATAAATTATTGTTTGAAAATGTATGCATAGAAAAGTATGTGTGTACACATTTTTTCATGGTGCGAAATGAATTTCATAACTCAAAAACAGAATGTAAATAGATTCGGACTCGAGATATCAAACAGCTCATTTACGTATTGCGCAAACGACCCGAAGTAACCTTCTTCATTCCCAAAAAATCATTTCCGAAATATTCCCTGTAATCCAAGCTCACATCCTTACGCGTATACACTGCGCGCACTTTCCACAAAAGCTCCACTTTTTCTGGGTATACACGAAAAAGAATCTCATTTTCTCACGCAATAAAGACAAAGGGCAAAGCTCGCCTCAGCTGTGCCTTGGTGCGACTGCGACGTATATAATACACGTATACAAACACACCGAGTGCACCGAGTCCGAGTTTCTCGGAAGCGCAGTTTCGTCAGATCGTTATACGGCGAGTCTCGCTGCACTCGAGTAATTGTTTAATTCACGTGCTGCCCGTCGGGGTGTTGCGTTAGCTCTCCGTTCGCGCTGGAGATCAGAGGAGATTAGCACTGGCAGCTCGTTGTCGGGGGAGAAACGAGTGTGCATTCTTCTCCTTGAGATATTTAGTCCAGCGGCCACAATAGTGGTTCGTGTCACTTTCATGTAGCCGCCTACACCAAAGTTTTTTTTATGTATATTGACCCCCTGAATACTTACCGGTGGTCACATTAAAAGTTATTAACAATTTTTATAAACAAATTGTGATTTGCCGAATTTCACCCCGGGAACAACTTTTTTATGTTAATTGGCACATTCTAAACAAAAAATAATCGTATAAATTTTTTCGTAAAACGCTTAGTTTTCGAGATATACGCGTTTGAAGTTCAAAAAATCGCGTTTTTTGCATATTTTGGCGGTTTATTGCCTCGATCTCATTGAACATTTTTTAAATCTAAAGGGCTTACGCTGTTCGTCTAACATTTAATTTTGAAATTATATGCACTATATTATAAGATTTTGATTTTATCGGCTCTTACGAAAGCCGAAAGTCCGCGCGTACTGGAGCGCTTGAGCGACGTGTATTGCCGTTTTCGCGCTATAAAGCGCGCGACTGAGCTTCTGCGGTATAATGAATCGCTTGAGGGTAAACTATATCTTATAATATAGTGCATATAATATCAAAATTGAATGTTAGACGAACAGCGTAAGCCCTTTAGATTTAAAAAATGTTCAATGAGATCGAGACAATAAGCCGCCAAAATATGCAAAAAAACGCGATTTTTTGAACTTCAAACGCGTATATCTCGAAAACTAAGCGTTTTACGAAAAAATTTATGTGATTATTTTTTGTTTAGAATGTGCCAATTAACATAAAAAAGTTGCTCCCGGGGTGAAATTCGGCAAATCACAATTTGTTTATAAAAATTGTTAATAACTTTTAATGTGACCACCTGCGGCAAAAACACCCAAGTTTTTTGGATTCAGGGGGTCAAAATACATAAAAAAAACTTTGGTGTAGGCGGCCACATGAAAGTGACACGAACCACTATAGTGGCCGCTGGACTAATTGGATTTGGGCTTGAGTAGCTCTTGAGTTTTGCCCTGTTTAGGAATTCAAAGAGGCGAGAAGGTGTTACTGCTCGAGAGCTGTTGTGCGAACATAATATAAACAAACGTTGCAATTTTTGAGAGGACAGCGTCTTTGAGAATCTCATGATTAAGCGTCTCGATGACCTGTACCTCAGGTTGCGTCTTTCCTTACCGCTGACTCAGGGGTGTTCAACTTTCGTTTCTGTTACTATATTTTGAGCGTCTGCAAAAATCAGCGAAAGATAACATTTGCAGATTTTTATATTAAAATCCACCGAACCAAAGTCAAAGTTTATCCTCGTATTCATCAGAGAGAAGACTCTTGTCAAACGTATACTAGCAGGTGAAAACGAGCAGGACAAGTCTCCTTCACATCCATATCGCGATTAAATTCGCAGGTGCAAAGTGTCTAGGATATGGTATCCTCACACCTCGACCTCTGACGATCTATATTTACATATTTTTTCGTCGAGGCGATCGATCGCGAATTCCGTGCTGTGCGCTAACTCTCTTGTCTTGAATTTTATCGGCACTACTTTACATTTTTATTGAATAAGTGCCAATTTATGCACGGACCGGCGATAACTCATCTGAGGCACGATGGATTCGCCGAGGCTATAATTGGAAATATATTTTAATTCGATGATTGTCAAGCTTTGTTTTATTCTTTTAGACATTTTGAGGAATATTTTACGGCTACGCGCGGCGGAGGAGGACATTCTCACGGAAATAACTGTGGCATTCACGATTCAGTCAGCGAGACTTCCGAGAAATGACAGATTGCGCGCGCTATCTTTGATGAAGTTATCGATAATATTGGACTTATTTAGCGACCGCTTCAATAAAATTTGATTGATATTTGAAAAAGGTGTTGAATCGGAATCTCGAAAGACGTACGTTGTACGGAACTTTTTCCGTGGAGGCTCATCACTGTGACAGCACGACAATACACATGTCTTCGGTGTGTTTGTCCAGCCGTATATACAGATGCGTCCTGACTATGCAGAATTAGAATAATATGACGTTGCCGTATTCGTTAGGTATTCAAGGATCATTTTAGTTTTCGCAGATGCTTGTTATTGTGTTGAAATCCCAAAGAAATTTTTAAGTGCATATCTTGGCTTTTTAGTTTGCGTCACAAGAACGATTCATCATTTTGCGAGCGTAGGCGAACATTTATAATGGATATGAAGGTGGCGTCAAAAGCGTTGTACAGTTTTATGTATAATCAATATATACTAGTATTAAAATCATATTATTATTATTATTTATTAGAGTAATTAGTATTAAAATCATATTATTCGGCATTATTTATTATAGGGAAAAAATATTCGCTATATGTCTCTTCGAGGAAGCTGTGTAATAAGTTTAATTGGGGATAAGGTTAATTGGGGATATCCAGAGTCGACGCGCATGCGCTGTACGAGCGTGGCCGCGGTTTGATATAGAGCGCATGCGCGTCGGCCCCAGTTAACAAGCGGCCAGAGCCGGCGGGAATTTCCAGAATTCAAAGTTTCATTTAACGGTGTGTGTACATCGGTATAGCCTTCCACCGAGAGCATCGAACCAAGCATATGTTGTGGTACTTAAACATTATGTCGGTATTTTTAGGTTTTGAATTATTGACCTGGCAAGTATGGTTTCACACTTGAGTCTTGAAGACAAAACGACACCTCTCTAACGTAGCCTCGATAATTGCCATGTACCCGCACGTCGGAGTTAAAATTACTTAACCCACCCGACACTGTTAAAGCACGTGTTTCTTTTATTGAATACAAGAATAATAAAAGAACGAAGAATTCAGCAAAATATTGTTTTTATTTATTGTCTTTTCTCATTGTTAATTTTATACAAAAATTAAGCAAACTTGTACATAAAATGATACAAAAATATAATAGCAATACTATGTCCACAAATTATCTAGTCTTGATCACTTAATACAAAAAATAAAATATGATGCAATATGTATAATTTATTTTATCTTAAATTACTCACTATACCAATATACTTAAAACACTATACGTCAGGATGTCTACTTATAGATTCTTCGCTTCTCACCTGCGTTCCTTATCTTCTTGAATACGAGAACCGGTGGCGAATCATCCTTCTTAATTTCCTCTTTCTTGCTCCATTTAGATTTTTTCTCTCTCCAACCTGAGGCGCCCAGTTGCTTGAGGTCGTACTCAAACAACAGGTTCGCCAACGGCGCGTTTCGATTTTTTTTTGGCAATCTCAAACGCCGTATTTGAACTGGTCACTGCCTTCTTGACCAAAGCTCCATTCTTCAAAAGCAAACGAGCTATTTGAATGCAGTTTTGCTCAGCAGCTAAAAATATCGGAGCCTTTGATTCTGGCGATCTTCTGCTGGGGTTGACATCGGCTCCGTGCCTCAACAACAGCTCTACCATTTCATAAGACTTATTATTTACCGCCAAGTGGAGAGGCATCAGTTTGCGTGCGTCACGCTCGTTCACGTCTGCTTTCTGTTTAAGCAGCACTTTTGCCATCTTCAGATTATCGTTTCTCACAGCTTCGTGCAACGACATCGTCGGTTCATCTTTTGGTCGCTCGGTGTCCAGGTTCTGCCATCTGACTGTTTTCACACAGCCGTTAGGAGATCCGAACATATCCAAATCCTCTGATCTTCTCTTAAGCACCGTAACACGAATCATGGTGATATTTAAGTTCATTTGATAATTCACACTGCAACAGGAGTCAGATGTTGATACTTCGAGAGCTAACTGCGATATGATTTCTAATGGCGTCTGGCGGACCTATTATAGTACTCTGGCCCCCCCCCCCCCCACCTTTTGTTTTCTTGGAACCGGAATCCACCCTTTACACACCCCTTTACTACCCCTCCTCCTACATTTCATGTCGCAAGTCTTCTCTCCCCCCTAGACTCACATGCGGGACAGTTAATATTATCGATTATTTCAGTCAAAGTCTGATATGTTTCATCTAGCGCTTTCACAGTGGCGGGTGGTTTAAGTAATTTTAACTCCGACGTGCGGGTACATGGCAATTGTCGAGGCTACGTTAGAGAGGTGTCGTTTTGTCTTCAAGACTCAAGTGTGAAACCATACTTGCCAGGTCAATAATTCAAAACCTAAAAATACCGACATAATGTTTAAGTACCACAACATATGCTTGGTTCGATGCTCTCGGTGGAAGGCTATACCGATGTACACACACCGTTAAATGAAACTTTGAATTCTGGAAATTCCCGCCGGCTCTGGCCGCTTGTTAACTGGGGCCGACGCGCATGCGCTCTATATCAAACCGCGGCCACGCTCGTACAGCGCATGCGCGTCGACTCTGGATATCCCCAATTAACCTGCGACCGGCACTGGGGGGAATTTCCAGAATTCAAAGTTTCATTTAACGGTGGGTGTACCTGCGAATCGCCGCAAGCATAAAACAAGATTTGCATTTTTATTTTGAGTACTTGCTGCCCCTGTGTACAGTATTGGATGTGCCTCCGTGCATTTGCGGCGCTCGAGGCTACCTCAGATATACTGCCATCTTGCGTCAGCATTCGCAAGCAGCGGCAGCGACGCCGGCGGTGCCCATACGGCTGCCCTCGGACCTCATGTACTCCAAGGTATCTTCGTGTATACCAAGGATATACCTAGGATATGCTGAAGATATATACCGAGATATATACCGAAGATATATACTGAAGGGTATCCCGGAGGTATACCAAGGGATATACCGAGGGTACCCGAGAATATACTGAGGATTCCCGAGGGTTTACCGAGGATATCCGAGGATATCCGAGGGTACCTGACAGTATCCGAGGGTATCCGAGGATACCTGCGAGTATCTGAGAGTATCCGAGGATACCTGCGAGTATCTGAGAGTATCGGAGGGTATCCGAGGATACCTGCGAGTATCTAAGAGTACCCGAGGATACCTGCGAGTACTGAGAGTATCCGAGGGTAACCGAGGATACCTGTTATGCGAGTATCTGAGAGTATCCGAGGGTGTCTGAGGATACCAGCGAGTATCTGAGAGTATCTTGGGATTGCGGATGGGCTACCTTCATGTCAGTGCGGCCAACGCGACAAATATTGCATGTAACTGCAAATATTGCGCGAATGTAGGTGCGTTCGTCTGTTATATCACCTAAGTTGATACTTCTAAATAAGATTTCTTAGATTCGCATCTTAAGGAGGTTCTAACCCTACTACACTATAGTCAAAATCGGTGCATTCTTTTACTTTTCGTTTATTTTTAAATATGCACTGTTAAAGAAGCTGTAACCGTAAACCTACAACAAATAACAAGTTTTTGAGTAAATTTAACAATCATATTTTTCCTGATTAAGAATAAAAGATTTCCTGTAAAAACTGATTTGACTAATTTTTTGAGGTTAAATGTCCGTTTTCGGCATTCTGTAATTTTTTTTTATTAGTTAGAGGTATCCAATGATATTTTTTAAGGGTTCTAATTATTTATCAGATATTTTTCTTATAGTACAATTTTTTTTCAACAAAAACTTGGCGTTAAATCTTTAGTAATACATAAATGAGTACGACGAAATTGCGATTTCCCATAAGAGTCTGTGTTAGACAGTAAAATATAAAAACATTGTTTTCTCGACTTGTAGGTACCCTAGCTTTCTGAAAATTTATGTAGATAATTTTGAGGCATATGCGAACCTGTATACGAAATTTCAGAATTATCTTGGTGTTATGTCTATTTAGTATAGAGTCTTCTTAAAGCGCTAGCTATTGAGACGCGAGTCCTCGACTCCTTCGCGTGAGAGTGTACGAGTTGGGTTTAATTAAACCCGCCCGTGGGATGCGGGATTTGCAAATCGCGATGGATTGTTGTTTTTTAAACTTTAGATTGTAGTACAATAACGCCGAGGAGGGAACGGATTTTTTAAATTATTTGAAATAATTAGAAAATGATGTATCAAAGTTTAGAATGAAAACGTAAGGGATTTTAGATTATATTATTCAATTCTCGATTCAATCTGTGTCTACTATTTTTGTATAAAGAGATTCGCGTAAATAAATACACGAATTTTGGACAGAAAAAAGTTGCGATGATAAAAAACGTACATTATATAGTATATACATTCTTTGTTTAATAGTAAAAAGGTGATGTTACGTACTAAGCAAATCAATGAATTCGCGGAAAACAAATTTAATAATTTCAGAGGTCTCTTTGACAAGAAACAAATTACCAGTGTTAAGCCAATCATACGCTTGCATTATACAAGTTACAACCCAAAACACCATACACATACCCTTACTATACATACGTAATAAAAAATAAAGTTTGTACATACGATAATACCAATAAAGATGTTAAATTAAGCATCATCCGGGCCACACGCATCCTCTTCAAAAGAAATTTAACATTGCAATATCAAAACCCTCAAACAAAAAGCCGTCAAGACCAAACTCGCGAGCAATCAAACTTTCAATTCCCTTTCAACGATTTCATAAAGCCAATCCGTTCCGTCTTTCCCTCTATCCTCAAGTCAGCCATCCGGCACCATAGTCGTTCTTGATTTTAGGCGCACGCTGTAACTTTCGTATAATGAATTAACTCGGATTAAAATTTCACGCACGAAAAAGAGACGCGGCGGAACCGCGGAAAGGACTCTCTCGGATTATGAATTCGTCGCTGTAGAGCCGAAAATGCTGTCTCGGGCAGGAGGGAGGTCTGAATCTTTTTTACGGCTAATTACTACTTAATTGCAAGGTCCGCGCGTACGTGTGCTTGCTTTAATTATTACCATGTCAGGGCCAGACGGAGTGACTCCGACCCAACCTGTTGCGTGTCACATACGAGCGACTTCCTTTTTCGCGAAGAAAGGGCTACGCTGCAAAAAGTCGACTGCATAATTTCACCGAAAATAAAGTAAATATTCTCAACTATAATGCAAAACAGCGAGTCGCACGGCTATGCTGAGAAAAAAAGGCAAAATCCGCATCCGCGTTAGCAAGTCCACCCCTGTCTCCGCACACTCCAGCCCCGTCGTCCGAGAATATATACGAGCGATAGGCTTTGATGAATCGCTCTGCTCTCTCTCCATATAACCGCCTCAGCCGTGCATAATACGGCTGCGGTATATATGCAGTGCGTATCTCGCGTCGGAGGCGCCGCCGCAGCACCGTAAATCCTCACCGCGATAAATGACAATTGCGCGAGGAGCCATTGGCTACCGGGCAGCAACGCACACAGTGGAACAGCCGATCGCGTGGGCGGATGTGCCACACACTCGAGAGATAGTCGCTTGACTGAGTCAAGCCGCGCGTGGGACGTTAATAAATTATATCATCGCGCGCCACCCTTTGCTACGCATGTTTCTCCCGCTGTCGCTTCTCGCCTGTGTATTATTATATATACACAACACTAACTGGCTGCTGCTGCTGCTGCTGCTACTCGTTGTTTCCGTCGCTTTTCTCGCTTTTTCGGTATCTCTCACTCTCTCGGCTCTCCGCGCAGTGTGTTTCTCTTGGCTCGCGCGAAATGATATCTCCATTGTCTCCGTGGCGGAGAGGAGGATGAATTAATAGCCCCAAGAGGCGAGAGAGCGTTATTCGGCTGACAAGATTCAAGGTTTATGCGCGGTGCGCTGCACGCTGTGCCGTGGAAACGGCTCTCGAGCTAACACGTGTCCGCGAGATGTTGGGACACTGATATTTTTGACGGATTCGCTGTGTGTTGGAGGAGCTCGAGAAGATTAGATTATTGTCTCGGTGTACGTACTTGTGCGTTTTGAGCGATGGGATATTTTGGGCATCGCTCCTAATGCTGGAGATTCTGCGAAGGAATGTGGCTTTTGGGCAAAGCTGTTGGCGTGGGTGTCGTTCTTTTTATTTTGTTCGTAGAAATCGAATAAGGTATGCTGGTGATGATTTAAGAGGCATCTTATTATACAGGTAATGTAAATTAAAATGCCATCGAAAGAAATCACGATGGTACACATATTCCCGAGCGCGGTTTGAGCAAGTGGATTAAAAATATGCACATCCCGTAATTACCGACGATGACAATATCTCGACTTCAATCGCTGTTCGCGGCTGCTCATTCCGCGCCAATCAGTCGCTTAACGAAATTCGATCAACGCGAATACCCGCGAATCTCGTCCTTTGATACTGTCCGAAGCAATTTGAATAAATAACTCGAAGCTTATACATACCTTACGTCGGTTACACCTCTGCATTTAAGATCCAATTATCATAATTAAATTTTTTCCCGACCATACATTTTACCCTAGATCTGTAACCGTTCAATCTTTTGGACCCGTGCGAAATCCAATGTTCAAAAAACAAACAAAAAAACAAACAAAAAAAAACAAAAAAAAAACAACCGATCTGAAATCGAAATTCACTCGACTATTAAAAAACGCTTCGAGAAACCGTTATCCTTATCGAAGTCCGCATAATGCACGTCGTCTCGAGAATACAAGGAGAATAAAAAAATGATCTCTCTCATCCTACTTCTCCGGCGAAACGTCGAGGGATAAGAATCTCGAGAAATTCTCGAGCAGAAGACAGAGAGAAAGCGTGTCCGGCGAGAGAATGCAGTCGAAAAAAGGGCAGAAGACTCCGAAAAAGCAGTCTGGCCCTTATCCCCCGACACTTCTAATCGAGTCTTCCGGAGCGCGAGAACGAGATCGTGAGAGGACAAAAGCAACCGCTGCGGTGATCCATCATCGTGGCAATTATATGCGAGAAGATGAGGACGCGTGGGAGGTGTGGGTGGCGAGACACAGTGTCTCGATTTTTGTGCGGCCGGAGAGATGCGGAGATGAGTCGGAGCGCTCGATCATGTTTGGAGAGACGAGGGAATCTTGGGGACTTGCTGTGTGTAGAAAGTTATCCTTTGGTTTTCTGTGTAAATATATCGCGCGGTTGCGTAAATATTGATTGACCTGGGAGCGTGACGTGTTGATAATAATCTGCTTCCGATGTGACTGCTGCAGCGGAATGATTCGTTTCACAGCAACAAGAAACTGAGTAAAATGCTATACTTAGATTTGTTTGGGGGACGTCACTTCAAAAAAGTAACACACAAACAACAAGTAGCTCAACGAAATTTTCTTGCACACACGCCGTTCTCACTCTCCTCTTTGCCTCGATTCGTGTATATGGCAAGGATGATCTTCGTTTTCTTCGTCGTCGTCTGGTACGACTCGGCGCCGAATTAAACGTGCCCACGCTCTCTTTTTCGTTCACGAGGCAATCTATTTATCAACGGCTTACAAGGCCGAGAACGAGATTTCCTGATGCGTGTACGAGACTCTCTCGAATCACGAAGCGACGAGACACTTATGCTCGTTAATTTAGAACGGTCTGATTAATAAGTTCGCTTTTTTTCGTGAGACCTCCAGACAATTATTTTGTAGACTCAATATTTGGAATGCGGTTACGAGGAGAGAAAAATGATGATGGATTTGATTTTGCAGGTTTACGAGCGAGATGTTTCAAGGTATTGAGTGGGATAAAAACTGTAAACTGTTCGTTTACGAATTTTGTTGTAATCTGCAACGAGAAATGGCTATACAAAAGCGAACGAAAAATGTGATACCAGACAAGGATGTACTCACGTATTACACGACGTCATACACTCGTCCGATCGTCCGCTATCAAGCAAAACGAGCGCGTCGAATCACACCGAGAATGAAAAACAATCGAAAAAAAGGTAATCAATCGATGTACGCATACCGATCGAGCTAATAGCCAGTCTCTCCACAGCGCGAAAATCACGCGTCGTTAGCTCACCCGATATACGTATACGAATCCCCTCTCCATCTCTCCCTTATTATGCTTAGCTGAAAATCGGCATGGACAGATACCGATTATAAAGAAGCAGCGCTGATGCTCACGTCCGCCGATTTGCCGCGCGCGTCTCGCTCTCGTCGTCGATAAATCAGGTTTGTTTGGCCTCCGAGCACACGCGTCGGTTCTATAACGGTAGTTATTAGCTGTCGGCCTGTATAATCCGTGAATTAATTATACAAATACACGAGCGAGAGCCAAGTCGAGAGATAGATATAGAGAAAGAGAGCTGCCGGCCGTCGATGGAAAAAAATATGGAACGAGGGAGGAGGATAGACGCGAGAAATGTGAAAAGACCGAGAGTCGTAGGCGAGCGGAGGAGGAGCCAGATGAGGAATCTCACGGCTCTGGTATTTTTATGCGATCGTGGGTAATTCTTAATCGATCGTATTTTACTCGCTTCGGTGGGAACATCTTCTTTTTTTGAATTTTTGAATGATCGCTCAGAAGCTCGTTTGATCATTTTTGGATTAACACCGCGGATCGCGATCTGAAATCGGAAATTTTTTTTTTTTTTTTTTTTTTTTTTGACAAAAAATAATCGACCCCACCCAATCCAGTGCTCAGCAGCATTCCAACAGTAGCCACCTCCGAGTATAATTACCTCTCCCTAAGCCACATCGGATGGCTATACAGAGAAAGCGAGAAGTATGGGAGGCGGCGGCGGGAGAAATCCCCCGTGACATCCAAAGACGAGTTCCTCTCTCTCTCTCTCACTCTATAATCGAGCCATTCGCGGAAATGGGCGTAGAGAGCACCCGTAGGAGAGCAGCGGCAACAGCATTGTCGTACCCGGTCATCAAGCTAATGAGCGCGAGCCTCAAGCGCGCATCACCTACATTCGATGCTGCGGCGGCTGCTACTGCTACAGTCGCAATGATCTCGTCGGACTCGGTGATCTCGTGTCCTTTAAGTGCGCAGTACGGCCGGTTGAACGGACGAGGTATGTGTAGGTATAGTAAGTAGAGGATTACGGTTTCGGCCTGTCGCCTTCCTGCACCGGATGTACTGTGATTACAGGTGCTGTGAGCGAGACGTAGGTGTTGCCCTTTTTGTTGCTCAGACGGCTATCTGGTATATAAAGAGGATGCGGCTGATTGGGAGCGTCGGAAATTGGTAATATTGAATGATTTCTGTGCTTGATGCTGCTACTGTAAAGAATCGAGCTCTCTGGATTTTAAAATAGGACCTACTTTCTCTTTATCAAAATTTACTTTTAGCTTTAATTATTCAAACATTCATTCTTACGAATTTTAAGATTGCAATCTCAAATATTGAATTTGCCTCTGACAAAAGCTCAGGATAACGACCCGAGCGTGTCGCAGAAATTAAGACCTTTCCCATTAGACTAGTAGACTCTCGAGGTATTTCTAGCAGATCCAACCTCTCCCAAACAGAGGGATTACCGAACTCATCATATATCCCTGATCCCCCGAACTTGAGTAGTCTGCAGCCTGTGGGATAGATCCCCTCCTCGGCAATAATGCTGTCATTGGCCGTCGCGCCGTCGCGGCGATAAAGCACACACCGCACGGCGTGTTAAGCGCCACTTTTGGGTGCAGTTGTCCCTCTTTCTCACTTGCATACGAGTTACAAGTAGCCGCCGGTCGAGTGTATAAACCCGAGGAACGAGAGAAATAGGAGCGAGAAAGGGATAGCTGCATGTACGTTTAGATTTAGATTTCGTTTATTTGGCAAGCGCGGCGATTCTGAAGCGTTGCCCATTTTCCGTTCTGCGCGTGGGACACTGTTTTTTCCGACAAGTTTATATTGCGATATTGTGGGCAGAAGATCTCGGCTGACAGATACACCGGCCTTTTGGGGATTTTGAATAAACTGGGTTAATGAAGTACGTAGTTGTACATATTTTCAATTCGATATTTTAATGTCAAGTATGTTCACCCATTGATCTGTTGGCAACAAACAACAATCGACGACGTAGACCAGATGAAAAGGCAACGGAAAAAAATACGGCCAAAGTAAAAGCGCATAATATATGTTGGTGGTTAGTCGCGCGCCATAGTTTTCGTCCGCGGCCTCGTATAAATAGAATTCCGCAGTGAGAGAGCGAGACTCTCATCGCGCAGAGAGGTATCGGTGCGAATGCGCAGTTCGAATGTATATACGTATATATAGTCGGTGCTCTCGAGTTCGGACTCTATACGACGACGATGGGCGGACTATTATAAGACAACCGCAAACCTGTCAACAGCCGCCCGTGTGTCTTGCGAATCCACGTCGTGTTCGGGGACGTGGACGCGAGCAACGAGACGAAATCAAGGAAAAAGAGCTGAAAGTCCGTGTACACCACTGCGGGTGTCTCCTGGATAATACCGAGAGGGTGTCGACTGCGAAATTTGGCTCTTGTGTGAAAATATGATAACTTTCGAGTGGATGTGTAACGAGATGAGACGCTTTAAATGCATTGTAATGACTACTAATTGTTTGCTTATGGTAATGATGATGACCCGAGATTTGCAGAGTAGAGTAGTAGTAAGGTGTACTTGGTGGTGTCGTTTACATTATACGCTATGTAATTGAGATACGGCAAGAGGAAACTTTTGTATTTTCGAGATTTGGGACGACTTTAGATTATCCACTTATACAAATGAGCCTCGGAGAGTCTTAATAGCATAAGTTCTTCTGGGTTATTGAGTTATATTTATTGTCAGTCAATTCACGGATTACACGTGCGCAAAAGTAGGCTCGTCTTCCTAAAAGCTCGCTATCTTCATCCTCTCAGTACAATATCCATCTATATGCAAATTCGATCTCTCTAGATCCGAAAATTAATTTTGCAATCTTCAAAAATTTGCTTATCCACACGAACCGTCTCCACCATCTTGAATCTCACTATTCCCAAGAAGCCCACCTCCACCTCTCCTTCACTCTCTCGGACACAATATAGAGTATCGCGTACAGTAGTCGACGTTGTTCTGCTAATGGTCTGCGCATTCCCCTTCTCTCCGGCGACGGCAGCGGCGGCGTCTTCTTTCACAGTCAGCTGATTATGACATGTTGCTCGCGTCTGCGGCGCACGGCGGCGGAACACCATTTGCCCGGCTAATGACTCGCGGACACTTAAACTTGCCCTCCCTTATTGCTATTTGCAGGCGCGAGCGGAGCCGTCTAGCGCGACCATCGCCGCGATCATCTTCGATGATGACGAGTGCGCTGAAGGGAGAGACTGTGCGCGAAAACGTCGTTGGTGGTAGCGGGAGAGACATCTTTTCCTGAAAATCTGGAGAAAGTTAGGGGCCGACTAATGAGGGCGACGGTTCGACGGCTCCCATTACGTGCGAGCGAGAGGGGCTGGTTTTTCGGGATGTTGCGGTGACGCTCGGATTTTGACGAGTTCCTGCGAATGTCGAATTGCCGTATGTATTTTTATTCCGTCTCACAAGCGGGCCAATCTAACCAAGCTTCATCAAGTAATCTCTCGACATTCTCCGAAAATAAACCACATATCCAACTACTGTACAACGAACGTTCAGTAGCTCGCGCCACCCACTAATCCCGGCTGACCTCCTGCGCGCAGGGGCACGACGCGCGCAAGAATATCGCGTTTCATAAATGAATTATACGCGCCCTCGAGCTAACTCCATCGCGGAATACCTGCCACAACAACGGCAGCACAGCGTGGGAGACGTCCAGATGAAGACGCGCTCGGCGATTCCAGCGCGCGCTGCGTTACATATTATATCCGTAACGCCCGCGCCGCGAGGAGGCGCAATTACTCATCGCGTATACCGCGAGCCGGACCGCGTAACAAATTGCCAGTCAAGTGGCAACACACGACGTGTCGCAGCGCAGCCTCGTGTGTGTGTGTGTGTGGAGGATATAGGAGGGTATACAGCCGCCTGGTATTCCTGTTGCGTAACTATGCACACACTACACAGACGCAGTGCTAGCGTGCAACGCGCATCGTCGCTTTTGCGCGCCGCTGAGGCTGGAATGAAGGGGACAGAGGTACGGAGGAGAGACACGTCGTGTAGGTGACGCCGACGGGGTAAGGCGGGATGCGTATATTTTTGGTACACCTGCGCGTGAGTCAGAGGAATCGGGGCTCTGGCGCTGCTTGAAAGATGTAATCCGATATGGAAAATATAGATTAATGAAAATCGAAAATATACGCGCTATCCATTGATGAACGACGTTCTGCAAACGATGATAAAATTTCCGATGGTATTCGCGAGTATGTGTCGATTCATACGACTCTCGGCCCAAAAACCGTTCGCCGCGAGTTATATGAATGAATCTTGAGAACAGCGCGACAACAAGACTAGCCAGAACTCAGCTCACTTCAGCTCCTCCACCCACGCGCGAGCGCCGTAAATTTAGCAGCCAAGGCACATTATGCACGCTTCAGCTGCGACGCATTGGGCGTGTATGTGAGTGCGCGCATTGACACTCGGCCGCACGTCTCAACGACGTCGGGATTTAGAGATGAGGAGTCGGCAAATTGGCCGAGGTGATACCACGCGTGTATGGTATATTCGAGTCGAAAAAATTGATCAGTGGTATATGAATAATATGGTTGAAACTTTTTCCGATTGCAGTTGTTTGTCTGATTCTCTGATAGAGTTGAATCAGAAAAAAACTGTGACAGAGCTCGATAGGCGTGAAAGCAAACATAATTAGATTTATTGGAATAATCAAATCAGCCGCCATTATACCAATAGCGCTCTTTTGTGCGCGCGTTGTTATCACGCTCTCGAATCGATACTCGTTGTTTTTCTTTTGAGGAGAATACCGCTGGAATAAAAATCAAATCGGCACCGGTGCGCGATGAGGAATTATCGATCAAACTCGCGAGAGCCGCAGGTGCAATATCTTGCACACTCACGTGTTCGCAAAAAAAAAAAAAACGCCCGAGCTATAATACACTGTCGGTTACGTCGCTGCGCTTATTTTTCCTGGTCGACACATATACATACTAGATGACATCGGAATTTTGTCGCGCTTTCTTTTTCCTGCCCGCGTTTGTTTGATAAGCTTTGCTATTCATTGGATAACGAACACGAATTGACGTGTCGTTAATTGAGTTATCGATAATACCGCGTCGAGATTTAAAAGGCCCCGTATAACTCATCCGCCAAACAATCCTAAATAAAAAGCAAACGCGTCAGCTCGAAAACATAACTATCACACTGAATCACTCGCACAGCGTGCACGACAGCGTATTCTCCGGCCGGCCGCGTCTCATCCTCGGCATCACAAAGACACCACTCGCGCCTCTAATATGCGCAATTTATAGCCCAAAACGAAGAAGCACACGATCTCCCGAGCCTCCCACAAAGGAATAGCGCGTTGAGGGCATGCACAGCGCAAAGGGAACTAGCGATTATAATTATTCGTCGCCTCGGCTTGCCGGCATATAATCCGGGGCATTAATTAAGCGTGTAGTCATAATAACCCATCGTCTCCCCCGTGTCTCAAGCGAGTCGCGATGCTCCTATATCGGCGCCGGCAGCGGCGCGCATTGTCCGCCGAATTAACTAATGGACCGCGGAGAACGCGAAATTGCTTTGAGAGCGCGTGGACGTAGGAGTTATGTCACGCGCACTGCGCGTCTCTCTCTCTCTCTCTCTCTCTCTCTCTCTCTCTCTCTTTCTCTTTCTCTGTGTGCGATCGTGTTGCTCGGTTTCTACGCGCTATTTTGTCGTAGACCGGCTGATGCATGTGCGCGAGTATACAGCTGTTGCTGGGAGTATATTGTTAGGGCCTGTGGAGGAGTTGCTGCGAAGAGATGCAGTTGCAAGCAGGCTGTCAAATGTATGGCGGATCGTTCATTTTTTTCTCGATCGACTGCGTATTCTTAGACTGGAGTTCGTTTTGATTGAATCGAATTGAAAGACAATTGAAAGTAAAAAAATATTAAGTCAACAATAATCTCTGTTAACTTTAAAAGTTAGGTTTAAATTTCAGTTCATAAATACTGAGTATGTTGACACTCAAACAGTTATCGCATGAGCGGCCCACGCAGGCCTGATAAAAGGCGGCTTTGACATACCTAGGTGACGTACCGCTATACCTATATGAACTGGGGTTACAAATAGTGATGAGGGAAATACGAAAGCGCATATACGCCACCTACTTTCACTGGCCGGAAATCCGAAAATTCAATGCTATGACGGAAGGGCCAGTCCAAAACTGCTTTGCTATATGATGTTTCTCGCGCGTACCGCAGTGGGATTTGTTCGTATGCTTTAAGAGTCAAAAATCCGTCGACAGCAAATGATTTTTTTTTAATGAGTTCACGTTTTCACGTCTCGCTAACTAAATTACGAGATACATACGCATGCTGTTTGATATCAGATATACATATACGAAAATGCGTGGAATTTTGATCAATTATTGAACAAATCACTTTATGTATTTCGTACATTTTTCAAATCATAGATTCAATTTCTACTCATCCATTATTAATTCACGCCTATATTCTGTACGGAGTTAAAAAACGTACAGTTCTAAGCAAACTTTAAACAATTTGTATCTAACAGAGATGCCGTAAACTGGCGCGACTATTGTTATCCCGCGTAAGTATATCCGTAATTGACGAAGCGATTTAGCTCGGTTTTATTGCCCTCTATATCCTCGCTCTCTCGCGCACAAACAGCTGTTAAATCCCGGTAACGAGACGATAAAGTAAAAATCCTGCATAGAAACGCGCGAAAAGGGAAGAAGTATATCGCAGCGAAAGACACTGCTGCTGTTGCTGCTGTAGCTGCAGAAAAGGACGAGAGTGTCTGGAGAGACGGAGAAAGAAGAAAAGAGACAGGCGGACAGTTTAGACTAAACAATGGCTCACTTTCACTCCGACGCACTGCACACACGCTGCACTCCCACTTTTCTTCGCGCGACCCACGCTGCTCGGTGCAAGCTTTTCCTTATATTTCTCTCGCTTAATACCCGCGTGAATGTGTCAACCCGCGCCGCGTCGATCAGGCCCGCCGGACAATATTTGCAATTTATATTCGATCTCAGCACTTATCTGAGTGATTTATTGGATCGTTAATATATCGCTGCGAATTTCAATAATTTAAACATTTGGCGCTTGTAATTAACTTTACGATTGTGCGCCGTTGTTGACGATAAAAAGTGTCGCGAGAAAGAGAGAGAGAAAAGAGAGAGAGAGAGAGAAAAAGGTGTGGGTATAATACTTTATTTTTCGATCTAGGTATTTTTCCGTAGGTACCGTTTTTTCTTCGCTCCGTACTATATTATCTTGTTCCCGCGGGAGGAATTCGCCGACGGTCGAGATTTTTACTATCAGCCATAAATAACGGAATATATATCGCGCCGTTAAGTTATTGACAGAAAATTTAAATACGAGATTCATTTTTTAACCCGACCGAGGAGGGATATTTCGCACTTGCTCAACGAGCGAACTGCTCCATGTTTATTCAGGCAATTTCTTTGCAAATCTTCTTTCTTCATTTCCCTGACAGAAAAAAAAGAAAACAGCGTCGGCAGTTTTCGCAGAGTACAAATTGATCATAAACCCGTGTCCCGCTGCTGATTTACTACGTTTTAATGAGAGCTGAAAAAAATCGTTCCTTATCTAGGGAGAATTCTGGGAAAAAAATTGCATAATTAATCAAAACCGATCGCAATCGCGTTCTACATAATCAACTTTTTGTATAAGCAGCACAATAAATCCCTGTATAATACAAAAATAGCATCGACGGAGAATATTCCCCTTCGGTAGCAGATAAATTTTCTCGCCGTCCATCTTCGAATCTCCACGATTAGCAGTCGTTTATTCGAAAGCCTACGCAAAAGCACCCGCCGAGCCGAAGCAGGTGCAACGCACGTGAATCCCTCCGAACGTTGCGATCTCCGTCCGCGATCTCAAGTCAGCTCTCGCCCACTTGGGATAATTGCGTCGAAGACGAGCTGATTAACTGGCCGAGCAAAGGGTGTCCCACCTATATCCAGCGCGCGGATCTATTTCGAGATTTGCAAGCCGCAAATCGATCCGACAACGGTGTACGGCTTCGTGTGACCGATCCGGTAACGAATCACAAGAGGCCGCAGTCGTTTTTGAACGAGACGTACAACTGGGGTATCGTTCGATTATAAAACCTGCTGGGGAATATTGGAGAACTTTGATGGTGCTTCTAATCGTAGATTCTTAAAATAATAAAATTTTGACGAGTAGTCTGTAATTTGTATATGAGGTTGTAAGGTTTACGCGCTTACAAGCAAAAAAGGTGGCGGAGGCAAAAGTACAATAATCGATAAAGGGCTCTTATGATGGATAAAGGAAGGATATAAATTTAATAGCGCATCAAAGTGACGCTATTTTACAAAAATGTCAAATAACGTCATTTTTTGTATTTCCCGCTTAAGGGGGTCTCAAACCCATTTCTGCGATTTTACCGACCTTGCGGCCGGTAGTGCAGGTAGTGCTTATAATAACCTTTGGCGCCATCTGGTGTCAACCACTACAAAAATATGCAATATCGAAACTCACACTGCGTGTTGCCGTACACGCAGAATTGATATAACGAAAAATACCTATACATGATGATCTGTATTTCGTATATACATCATACGTGTTTCGACTATACGCATTTTTTACAATACTAGGAAAATCGACCGCGCTTCGCGCGGGTAATATCGTTACGCACTTCTTTCTTTATATTCTAAATAGAATCCAAACGTTAACATTTTCCTTACTCTATAATAATTATAATCTGTGCGTCCAGAGCGGACGGGTGGGTGCCTATCACCACTACACGGCGCGTCCTCAGGTTGCGGATAGAGGAACGGCCCCTGAGAAAGAGGTTAGCTGCGAATAAATCGAATAAGCAGCCGCGGACAGCCGATAGGCCCGGGCGTGGGTGTGATGAGCCCACACTGGCGATCGAACGCATTCATCTAGAAACGCTACGCAAGCACCACAACAACGAACACTCAACAATATTTCTTATTTCACTCTCTCTTCATACCTAACTATGTCTATAATCTATCTCTCTTAGCACACATTACAAAAATCCTGCTGCCGTGGAGAATGCGGGAGCGATGACAACTGCCCCGAAAGGGGATGTGTAGAATGATTCGCCACCTGGTCTTACACGGTAACGAAGCCAGCGTAGGCGCGCTGCCTTGCAGGGGGGCGTTAGGATACGAGCGTGATTCCGTAGTGTGTCCGACGATGAGCTGACTCCGTCCTTATCAAAGTCGGAAAGCTCTCATACTTAGTTCTAGAGAGGTATGGGAGTTATCACCTCTAGAACGGATGATTCACCTGCGATCGGAAACAGGATCCAAAACGCGTGGGTTTCACTTACTACCATGGCTCAAAAAAACCAAAACCAAACCAAAATCAATAGGGACTTAAAGGTAGGAACGTGGAATGTGCGCAGTTTATACAGAGCAGGCGCGTACCGGGAAATCTTAAAAGAAGCTGGCGGGTACAATCTAGACTTAGTAGCTATACAAGAAACTCGGTGGCAAGATAGCGGTATGTTAGGAAACGAAAACTTCACCTTTATGTACGGAGGCGCGAGCGGACATTCCCTAGGTACCGGATTTCTGATTAGCAAAAGAATTATACACGCGGTTAAAAGTTTCAAATTCGTAAACGACAGACTCTCGTATATCGTCATCGAAGGAGCGTGGTACAATTACGTGGTTATTAACGTGCATTGTCCTACGGAGGACAAAGAGGAAGAGGTGAAGGATCTTTATTACGAAGCCTTGGAGCAATTAATCGACCAGTTCGCGTCTTACGACACCAAAATAGTAGTGGGGGATTTCAACGCTAAAATAGGGAAAGAGGAAATGTTTAGGCCCACTATAGGCAAGGAAAGTCTGCACGAAACCAGCAACGATAACGGTATTAGAGTCATAAATTTCGCGGCGGCAAAAGATCTTATAGTAAAGAGTACGTGCTTCAAGCACAAGGATATACACAAAGTAACGTGGACATCGCCGGACGGAGCCACGAAAAATCAAATCGATCACTTTCTTATCGATAAGAGGCGCCACACGAACGTGCTTGACGTAAGAACCTATAGGGGGGCGGATTGCGACTCGGATCATTTTCTAGTAGTGGCCAAATTAAGAGCCAAATTAGTAGCTGGGCAAAATAGTAAACGGGCGAGCAAAGTAGAAACGTTCGATATTGAAAAGCTACGGAACGGGATAGAACGAATTAAGTATCAAGTAGAAATAAGGAATCGGTTTCAGGTACTCGAAGAAACGGATGCACCGACGGAGGTAGATGACGACCCGAACAGTCTTTGGGGGGATATCGAAAAAGCGATAAAACAGGCCGCGAATAAAGTGCTAGGTAGAAAGAAAAAGCCAAAGAGCAAACCATGGTTTGACGAAGAGTGCGAACTCTGGTTTGAAAGGCGCAAAAAGGCCAAATTAGACAGCGTACACAATGGAGGCGATAGGGCCGTAGAAGAGTACCACGAAATAAGAAGGCAAGTGGGGGCGATTTACAGGAACAAAAAGCGCGAGTATCAAAAGAATCAGATTAGAAAAATAGAAACTAATAGTAAGGAAAATAACCCGCGCGAGATGTACAAAGGAATTAACGATATTAGGAAGGGTTTCCAGAGTAGATCGCAATTAATGAAAGATGAGGGCGGGAATCTCGTTACAAGCGAAAATGAACTGCTAAAGCTGTGGAAAGGATATTTTGATAAGTTACTAAACGTACATGAAAACTGCGAGGAAACGGGAGACGAAATCCACACTGCGGAACTCCATATGGAAGAACCGACCTACAAAGAAGTAGAAGCCGCGATCAAAAAACTAAAAAACAATAAGGCCGCGGGAAACGATTCTATACCAGCTGAACTACTTAAATACGGGGGCACCGCGCTTACATTCAAAATTTTTGAACTAGTATGTGCTATTTGGAAAAATGAAACGATACCGGAAAACTGGAAAGAATCTATCATTATACCGATTTTCAAAAAGGGAGATAAGACAGATTGCAATAACTACCGGGGAATCTCACTTTTAGCTACCTGCTACAAAGTTCTATCAAACGTAATACAGGCCAGACTCACGCCCTTCGCGGAAGATATAATAGGAGACTATCAGTGTGGATTCCGGCGTAACAGGTCGACGTGCGATCAAATGTTTACTATAAGACAGTTGTTAGAGAAAAAATGGGAACATTGCGAAACAATACACCAACTATTTATAGACTTTAAAAAAGCGTATGACTCTATCAAACGAAGCAAAATGTATCAAATCCTGGTGCTCCTCGGAGTACCAAAAAAACTCGTGAAATTAATTCAAATATGTCTGAACGGAAGCACGGGAAAGGTCCGAGTAGGCGGTAACGTATCCGAATCATTCATGATACGCGACGGTTTGAAACAAGGTGACGGTCTCTCTACAGTACTCTTTAACTTAACGCTAGAATATGTTGTTAGAAAAATGCAGACTAGCGGGCTAGGTGCAACCCTTAACGGAAAAACACAAATTCTAGGGTATGCGGATGACTTGGACATACTAGGGGATAACGGTGCAGCGGTAGCGAGAAACGCGGAAATTCTCATAAAGGCGGCTGAGGACACGGGTTTAGAGGTGAGCGAATCGAAAACGAAATATATGATCATGGATAAATTGGGCATTTGCGAAGGTGAGGGTGATCTTAGAGTCGGAAATTATACTTTTGAAAAGGTTAGCGAATTCAGATATTTAGGCACAACCATAAATGATCGAAACGAAATTAAAGCCGAGATTAACAAGAGACTTCATTCGGGTAATGCTTGCTACTACGCCGTGAATAGATTACTAAAATCAAAACTGCTGTCTAGAAATGTAAAAGTAAGGATATATAGGACTATAATAATGCCGGTAATCCTGTACGGGTGCGAAACTTGGGCGCTTACTAAAGCGGAAGAAAACCGTTTTAGGGTGTTCGAAAATAAGGTTCTGCGAAAAATATACGGGCCAAAGAAAGATGAGGAAACCGGGGAGTGGAGGAAACTGCACAACGACGAGCTACATAACCTATACGCGTCACCGAATATAAACAGAATAATTAAATCGCGAAGACTAAGATGGGCAGGGCACGTTGCAAGAATGGGAAATGATCGCACGGCAGCGCGTATAATGAAAGGAAAGCCAAATACATCGCGACCTCTAGGTAGACCTAGACGCAGGTGGGAGGACAATGTAAAAGCGGACTTAACTGAAATCGGACGGGACGGCGCGAAATGGATAGGGTTAGCACAAAATAGGGATACGTGGAAGGCTTGCGTAGATGAGGCGATGAACTTTCGAGTTCGAAATGCCACTTAAAAAAAAAACAATA
>CM053170.1:63121138-63136125 GCA_012977825.3 Pteromalus puparum
CTCTCTCTCTCTCTCTCTCTCTCTCTCTCGCACACACACACGCGCCAGCCGCACGGCCGGCTCTCCCTGTCTCGTTCCCTCTCTCTTTCTCTCTCTCTCTCTCTGGTTCTTCGCTACTCCGCGCGCAGGCTATGCCCGACGTTGACGGCAAGCCCGTCCTGTTCCCGAGTAAAAATTAGATACGGCTTACCGTACGTATCATAAGGTCCGGATCCGGTCCACCTGAAGTAAACTTCAGGCGCTAAGTCAGGCTTTAAGACTCCGCGCGAATCCGGCCCTGCTCCGAAATAAATATTAACAAAATCCAATCATAATTGGTACCTTATAATTACCGGAATACACCCTGAAATATCAAATTTTGTAAATAATTACATTGTGACTTACTGTGACCGTAGGATTGCCGGAGTATAAACTGAAAACGCCCAGCATAACCTTAAAATAAAATACCGTGACTGGCAACAAATCAGTTTGTTTGTGATTGGTGTGATAAGGCTAAACGAAGCAGGAAACTAAGAAACCGTAATCATTATAAAAAGCGAAAGTTCACTGAAAGCTGTAATACTGATAAAGAAACTGTGAGTTATACAAAGATTTGGTAAGCATTGTTTTATCAACTAATTTTTATTGAAATATATGACATTGTTTTGTGACTGTATATTTTATTTTGCAGAAAAATCACATTATTTGTACTGTAAATACAGTAAAAAACGACGACTTTGTGGAAGAAATCACAAAACTGATGAAAAAAATTTTATCTCGAGAAGTGGTCATTGCTCATACTGCCCAAAGACACAGTAATCACAAAACTCGCATATTCAAAGGAACAAATTTTTATATCTGTTTGAAGGGTAAAAACTATTTTCAATTTATCAAATTCTTTATATCTTTATGTCATTTTTTTAAATTTCATTAATTTATTTTTTATTTTAGATGCTCTAATGCACACCTATACTGGAAAGATGGTTATCGAAGATGCAAACCTGTGTCAAGCAATTGGTAGCGTTATTAATAATGCACCAGATTGGGATGGATTTCGAAGCAAGAGGATAAGAACGGTGTACTAAAATTAATTTTTATTACTACTTAAATAATTTATTAATTATTATTATTTAACTTACCTTCTATTTTTTTTTTAAAACGATATTTCATTATGTGAAAATGTATGTTAAAAGAAAATACTTAAAGTAATTTCGAAAAATTAATTTTTTTATTATTATGCTAAAAAAAATCTTTTGAAGTCCCTTATTTTATTTCAATTCGAGGTTCTATAGTCGGTCTTTTCCGGCGGATCAATAAACAAGTATCAAAGATTTTTGTTGACCCGGGATAGCACGGAATTAACCTGAATTTGGTTACTCAAAAATAATTTTAAATTTAGGATGCTTTTTCGAAGTACTGATATGTGCTGAATTTAAATCAGGCGATTCGGGGGTTCTATAATGCTGTAGAGCGAGATCCGGTGCCGGATTCCGGACTTATACATCTTCAGGTACCTTTCCGGCCCTTAAATTTCCGGTTAAATTCAGTTTTTATCGGGTTGCTAAAGCCGTTCACCGGTTTCTTGGTCTTCGCTGCTCTCTCCACACACGACACTCGCGGAGCAGTGGCCTGCGCCTCGCGAGATGACTGTTGTGTAGGGTGCGCCGACACAACCGACAATTCGTTCTCTTCCTCTCTCTCTCTTCTTCTCTCCCTTCTCGCTATCTCGCTCGCTCTCTCTCCAAATGCTAAGGTAGCCTCCCCGCTGGCCTCCCGGCCGCTGGTTTCCCCGTTCCTCATATGTCCTCTGTCTCTTCTTATCTTTCTCCTCTCTCTCGTAGACTCGACGACGTGGCCTTCTCTCGTTCGTGGTCCTTCCCTCTCGTGTAGTCGAAGGCGGATGCGACGGGATGGAAAGGGTCTCAGCCGAACGTCCTTCCCGTTCTGGCTCCTTCTTCGTCGCTGTCGACGGAGATGGCAGCGGGCGGTAGAGCGACTCTGGATTGCCGCAGTGGCGGGCGGCTGGCATTGGTCGTCTCCCGGGATGGACTCCTTCTCGGGATGGCGGGTCCAGTCGTTGATGCTGCTGTCTGCTCTCTACACACTCTCTCTCACAACTCGCCACACTTAACACTCGGCGTGCGATTCTCTCTTCGTCGATCGTTGTCGCGTCGACGGGATACAGGGCGAGAACTGCCGATCAGCTGCGTTTCGCTTGCGCTCGCACACTCTCCCGGCCGTTAGCCGCGGCGCATAACGTAAGTCCGATTGGCAAGCGAGGGCCGAGACGGGTGATTGGCTGATCGTCTCGCGCCAGCTCCGACCGGGCGAACTTGTGTCCAGAGCTCACGAGGCTGGCAATTTCGCGATTCCGGGACGTAGCTCTCGGTCGGAAACGCGGGCTTCGCACGCGCCGACTGTCTCTTCTCGGGCCTTTGCGTTAAAGGGAATTTGCCGCAAAACAGAACACACGTTTGTCGTGGTTCGACGTTTGCAACGTCGCATATCTTCCCGGATACATCTCTCTCTCTATACATCTGCTCGCGACAACTACGCGGCTTCTTCGAGGTCGTGCTGGCCCACATACATCCGGCACGCCGCCAACGAAGCAGGTCTTCGCAGGCATGTGCGAGCGGACGACGGCGAAGCCTTGGCCTTCGGACGCGGGTTCCATACCAGCCTGTAATCCCCCCTCCGCACTCGAACGCAAGTCAGTCCTCGTGACTGCAGGAGCGACGTGAAGCGGTCGAATTATCCGGCACGAATCGGCAAGGCCAGCTAGACGCGCCAGGTGCACGACAGGGTCATCTGAAACGTCTTCGGGCAGGTAGTACTGTCCTGGGAAGCGAGCTGAAGGGTCCCTGGAACGGGTAGCTCGCGCCTCTAGGCTATAGGACGCTAGTTGGCCTTAGGGAGGGAGCGATAACATGGGCTCGTGTGGCGAGGAGAACGGACGCCCGCAACAACGCGCGAAGAAAGCTAAGAACATCGCCGCCAAGCCCGTCGCCGCCCAGTCCGCCAGTGCCAATACCACCACCGCACCTGGCCTCGCCGCGGCCAAGCCCGTTGCTGCTGCCAAGCCCGCTCCAAAGCTAGTACTACTCCACGGCATCCGGACGCTCGAGGAGTTCGACCCTGAGCGCTTCAGGAAACTTCCGAGAGCCGTCGCCTCTCCCTCAAGGAGCTATTCAAGCGGCCTCGTCACCGCTCCCCACAGCGAGCCCTTAAGCCTCGCCAAGCTTAGACTGCTCAATACACAACCGGCCCTTTTCAGGGCCACCAAACTGTTGAACGTTGGGGCTAACGCCAATTCGCTTCCTTTTCCCCGCCAAGGACTCCGAGGAGATCCGGGGAAAGGAACAAAATAGTACCCTGATCTGCCTACCCCTCCTACTCTTTCCTTTTCTTGGAACAAGGGATCCACCCCCTCTTCCTACACTTCGTTGCCTAAGTCTTCTCTTTCCCCCACCCATACTTACCTGCGGAATGGTAAATATTATCGGTAATTTTAATCAAGGTCTTAAACATCTCACTAGATTTTCTGTACACATTCCATATTGTTCTAAATAAAATTGCAAATCCTGGCAACTGAATAAACGTCGGCATGTCTCATCAAAACATTTCACTTACTTCAACGAAACTACACCCCTAACGACAACTTCATATCGCATCCAAGACAAAACATCTCTCAGAACGCGAACGAGCACTTTGCTCTCAGGCCAAAGAGCATAGAAGAGGACACCATTATTCGCCCGTATAATTTATACAAGTGCGCAGCCGGGGATAAAGTAAGTTATCTTGTAGCGCCGGGGCGGTGGAGGAGGTAGAGTACCGCACAATGGTAGCTTCGCAAAACGATGAGTTCGCCTAGAAACTCCTTTTGGTCTCTTTCTACTGGGCGACACCGTATGTATCGCGTCGTTCTCACTTCCAAGAGCAAAGTAGGCATGCGCCTTTGTTGCCAGCTCACGGAGGGAGCTTCGTTTTGCTTCTTTTGCAGCACACGCTACTGCTCGTTGAATTCTTGCACCTTATCGTGCGAATTTCGAGTGCAAATTGTCGGGCGAATTTTCCATCGGTGCTTTCGGCCTTCTTTCGAGGAATCTCGGCTCGTTGCCTGAAATCGGTTGTAAATTAATTGAGGTGTACTTTTGTTCCATCTGTGAAATTTATACCTACGTATATCATAAAATGTAAATTTTCTCGGAAACTGTAAGATCGTAAACGAAACGCATTGCACTAAATGTATATTCGTCATTGTCACCGAGAGAAATTCAGCTAAACACGACAATTCCACTGAAGCTAAGTACCAGACACACACAAACTCGGCCTTAAAACCGTCCACTTTCTCTCTCTCCTCCAGCATCAGTTTAATTCACGCGCGACAGATATTTCATGATGCGATCCAGTCCGCCCATCTCGAGCAGCTCCTGCAAAAGTCACAACGTATAAAACACGATGCCGCCACCGCCGCCGCACTGCCTCCTCCAAATCCACCGTACGCAGACTGCAAAAAGAGGCGCTCGTTCTCGCGCGTCGATCAATCATTTAGGGGTAATGCACGCGGGCGCGCAAAACTGCATACAGTCTAGCTTGGTGTGCGTTTTAATGGGATTTCTAGAGGCAAGTCTCTCGCCGGTGCACAGTGTATATAGTATACGCACAGTAGTGCTTAGAGTAGTCCCTATACGCCACAGCCGCCGACTCGAATAATTCACATTGTCCGTCGGGTCGAGTCGTTCCAGGGCTTTCTTTTGCCAATTATTTCGGGACGACGGGAGCGAAACGAGCGCGGAAAGAAAAGCGCAGCGCGCGCGTGACAGAATAGATCGCGCGATTTTCTCCGCACACGCCGACTAATTTAGCCGGTGCTGCACTCTCTCTCTCTCTCTCTTCTTCGGCTGAGACAACAACGCCAGCGACGCATCGCAAGCTCGATCGTGACTCCGGAGTCAAAGGGGTTTTTTTTTGAGGGAAGGTTCGATGCCAAGGCTTGTTTTTGGAATGAGAAAGCTTTCAATGCGAGGTGCTCAATGAGAGATTTGGAGTAGTAAGGCAATACAAATTTGTATTCTTTCTGATTCTTCACTCTTCAAGGTTAAATAGAAAGTTGGGCATGCGTGAAAAAATAAACAACTAATTCAAAAGGCCCAGGTACAGACTATCCCTTTTTACCATTCATATACCATCGCACGCGAAAACGAACAGACAATTTTTATAGGTTATAATAAATGTCGTACACCGGAGTTGTAAAGTGCTCGATTGAGCGAGTAAAAGTTAAAAAATTTTAAATATCTGTGTCCGTTCAAATATATATTGCAGAATCCTGATAATTCAATTTCTTACAACCATTATAATATAACTTTACTTTTTGTTCTTGTTCAAATTAAAATACAACTTCGAATTCAAAATCGATCAGAAAACGCACCCTTTTTAACCAACCAATCAGACGATAAATATACCTCCTTTAAGATAAAGCGATCGAAACTTTAAGCTAGCTATAGGTAGGGTAAACTGCCATGGATAGATGGACACTTAAAGCAGATGAAAATTAATACCAATAGATGGTCAATCTTTTAATTAATATAATACAAGCAGATAGAAGTAATAAAAGAGATTTCTTCACTTAGTTTCACACAGTTCTTCAATATTAAGGATAGATTAGTTTAAAAATGTCTATCCTCAATGATAAAAGTATAAAATTTGTCAAAAATATTAAGCGGAGAAAGGTTTTCTCTAGTAGACTGACAGAGTGCACAAATACATCTTGTTACAACTTTAGATGCGCTTTGCGCGCGCAGTTAATAGCATGATCAAACAAGCCTGTTTTAGTATTGGTAGCGCACTGCTATATCTATATACTCGGCGCGCACATTGTTATGAGGGAAATGGAAAAGTGTCTATGCGCCATCTATTTGCACCTGCCAGAGACAAGGGAAGTTAAGGCGGTGACGAAAGGGCTCGTACAAAAGCCAGTCCGAAATGGCCTGAAGTCGTAAAATTCTAAATATTAGTATAACTGTTTGAATATAACAAGAAACCACCCTAATACCTGATTTTATTATAAGCATAATTGTTTTACTTATCATTCTAAAAAAATTGAAAATACAACTTCGGATTCAAAATCGAACGTACTGCAAAAGCGCCCTTTTTCAATTGACCAATAACTCAATTGAAAATATAAACTTTTAGGTAGGATTATACTCTGCTGATTCTTATGTTATAACCTTTTAAAAGTCATATTCACAATAAAATACGTACAAAGGCAGGTCATATCTAAATATATAAAAAATAGGTCTCCACTATCGCGCTTCGATACAATATTATATTATTAACTGAACGAAATTATTTATCATCACTTTCAAGCAACTTATTTCAGTATACAGACAAGCGAACGCTGATTTTATTCGCGAGTATGAATCTGTTCGCGTCTTATCTACAATTATAATCATTTTTAAAACAGAGTAGTTCAAGATTTTTTTCCCGGCTAAATCAATCCCTAATAGAGGCTCAAATAGATGCGGTATACGAAAAATCAGGTATCGCCTAATGACTTATCATAAATCAGTCTCGACCAAAATTGAATCAAGTAATAAATCAGCCTAGGACATGCGCTCCACGACGTCGTCGCTGACTTATCACCGTAAACAAAAAGTTCGAGCCAACGATTATAGCGTCGTGTGCACAGTTTATACCCATACGTCGAGCCTTCTATATACGTCCTATCCGCACGAGAAACATGAACAGTCACTGTAATAACGCGCGGGCGCGTTCGCTAAAAATGGCGTTTTCACGGAAAACGGGAAACCGATTCCACGAAGCGATCGTTGCCGGACAAAAACCGGCGCAAAAAAGACAGACTCGTATGTATACGTACACGCTGCTGCCGGGTATAGACGGAAAGTTGATTGACGCAAAACGTTTGTGTGCGCGCGCGCGCGCGCGAGAATGACCGCAGCGGTGACCGGTTACGCTAATTGAATGTAAATGCAGGCCGAGTGTGTCTACGTCTTTTGATTAAACGCACGGACGTGGGGGGAAGGAGGACGTGATCGGCTGGATAGGTGTATAATATAGAGTCTGTCGATGCGAGCGGAGCTGCTGAGTGTCGCGACGATCGCTGGCTGTTTATTAATGTGGGAGCTGAGATCATGCGATTTTTCTTCATTGTCACGGTGACTGATGCAAGCTTGACGTCTTTGCGCGATGAGATGATGAATTTTTAGTGAGTATTGGAGTTTTTGCCAAGCTTCGCCGCTTTTCTCGCGGATACTCAAACTTCAGCGCGTGTCGAGTTTCAATAAGAATGCTCGAGATCATAAATTAGCCACAGCGACGAAAATTAAAATATTCCAACCCATGTTACGACACCACTGCAGCCGGGTTATATTCGCCACCACATCAGTCCTCCTTGCGCAACTCGCAAACTTAGAGAGACTATCTCTATTCTCTCTCACTTTGCTTCCAACACCAGCACCACAGCAGTGGCGCGAGCGATGCTACCTGATACGAATCTATGCATACATCCCGAGAGAGGGAGAGAGAGAGAGAGAGAGAGAGAGAGAGAGAGAGAGAGAGAGAGAGCTGGGGCACACGCAAGTGGAGGAAGCAGCGCGAGGGCATACATCATCCTTATTTTAACCGGAGCTCCACCGGCTTATCAGGAGCCGGCGATCTGCGCCTAATAACATTCGCGTTATGAATGGCGCGCAGACCGGTGCATTAATATATTTCGAGGAGGAGGAGGAGGCCTCTCTCTCTCTCTTTCTCTCTCGTGTGATGCAACTGTATACCTATGTGTAGGAGAGAGAGGTTCAGGTGCTGAGCTTGTTAACAAAATGTTGCGTTGTTGAGGCGTCGTGATTGAGGGAATGAAAAGAGAGGGGGTGCGAAAGAGGCTTGATTTATGGGCTGCTAGCTGTGTGCACGAGTCGGACGAGTGATCTCTCTCTGGCGAGGTGTGTTCGTGGGAAAAAAATTGGAGCGAAATTTGTTCGGACGAGTAAGCTGCGGCTGATAATTGCCGATTTGCATATGCTGCTGCTGCTGGGTGATGATGAGAATGTGTGAAGCTTTCTTCAGAAAATCGGCTTCTGATTCAATTTCTTCATTATTTTGCGAACAACCAAAGCAGGTGTGCGATTAAAACCGACAAATATCACAGATTCCATCGCCATATGTTGACACAGTAGCACGCTAGAAAAATCTAAAAATCCATGTCACTCCAATCGAATCGAAATGCGTATCCTCGTGCCTATTTTGCACCTGCATCCGCCGCAATTCACTCAATTCAACTAAAAAAAAAGGAATGATACTGCTCCACCTCGCCTTATCAGCCTCGCGATTCAGAACGTTCAACGTATATAGCCCGATCGATCGGCACGTCTCATAAATCCGCTAGGAAAACCGTCAACATCTCGATCGCTCTTTCTCCCTATCCGTAAAATCCCGCGCGCTCGCGTAGCCCTCGGCGTAGGAAGGACATCCGAGAGTCCTCTCTCTCTCTCTCTCTCTCTCTCTCTCTCTTGTATAAACTCTCTTGTGCCGTACTCACACGCGATTGAAGATAATGTTTTCGCGATCGTGCTCGGCCATGTTAACACCGAGTCCCTAATAGTTTCCGCGCAGCCATTATTATGCGCGCGCGGCTGCGGCCTTTTTTGCGCGAGTGAGCGAGAGAGCTTGTCTTTTTATTCCGGAATATGTGTATCGCGTACACGGCTCTCTGTGCGACTTTTTGCGCTGATGTAGCTTGTTCTCTTTTCCCGTGCGCTCGAGAGGCTCAGTGCGAGTGAGAGCGCCAAGAATTTTAGAGTTTATAGATTTGCGGGGGGAATCGTTCGATCGATGCATGAATACGGTCTTGTGTGCGCGTGTATAATGTATATATCCGATCTTACGATCTACAATTACTGAATATCATTAAGACGATGCGTGCGCATACATTGTGAGATATTTTAGAGGGTAGATGCCGCAACGATACGATCGCGCGCGCGCGTTCGATCAGGTGGGAATTTTTGATCGGTCGGTTTCGGTTGTTCCATCGTTCTTTATTGGGTTATTTATTGCACCTGAAAAAAGTTCATTTACAAAAGTTGAGCAGTTTTGAAATGCGGTAAATCGAGCGAGTTAATTTTCAGAGCACATAGCATAGACAAAACTATCCCTGCACCTCGTTACGCAACACCCGCCAGCTAACCCCTTCGACTCGTTGTCTTATCCCCTTTTCAACTTACGCCGAGAGAGAGAGAGAGCGAGAGAGAGAGAGAGAGAGAGAGAGAGAGAGAGAGAGGGAGAGAGAGAGAGAGTCTCTCAAGCAGACACAAAGGCGAGAGATGGAAAGAAGAAGTGCTAGCCATCGGGTCTTGTAGTCGGCGACGTTGAGCGATGCCTCGGCAGTAGCGATTGTGTTCGCGGATTTTCGGTTCGTCGTTAGCATAAATTTAGCCCCTAGTCGGGATAAATTTAGCCACGAGTCGCGGGTAACGATATTTCTCTATATCTCTCTTTCTCTTTCTCGCAGGAGTGCGCGGGACCTGTACAAGGGAGTCGAGCCGATCGCTCTTCCTTTATTGTCTCTCGGCAGTTCTCGCCTTATTTTTGGCGTACGTATAACGTAGGATCAGTTGTCGATTTATATATACCTATACGGCAGTGCTCGCGGGCTAATGCAACTTCCCACGAAAACGCGCTTCGGGCCTTGTTCGATGTTGAAGCGTGGATTGATGAGACTCGTTTTTTAGATGCGAGTCTTCGACTCCTTCGCGAGAGACTCTACGAGCTGGGTGTGGCTAGAATGAAAGCCGCTGGTGGGACGCGAGATTTGCGAATCGCGATGGAGTGCAGTGCCGTTGCTTTTTATACTTTTACTCCTGATGTCTATGCATGTAGCAAGAATTTTTCGCAATACTTTAAAGTTTGATTTTCACTTTTAAAAAATTCGGAGGCATTTTCAGAAAGTATTAGGTATGGCATCATTCCTGTTTATTGTTTCCTAAAAATTGAGTAATAAAAAGTAGAAAAGGCACAAATATAATATTACGAGCTCTTATGAAGTGATTAAAACAAGTAACGATACAAATTTAACAACAAAAAAAAAAGTTAAAATATCGACTTAAATAAATGAAAGTAAAAATATAGAATAAAGCTAGGCCACATACTAGATAAACAGTTTACATATTCTCGCTTTTTTCTGTCTCATTTGTTGATATAATACACGGTTATTAACTGAAACTCAATAATTTCTTTTATTCAGAGTAATAAGTTTGTAATAAGTATGTTTTAGATCACGACACTTTTTGTATCTCTAAACTTGCAATATAACGTTGAATTATTTTCTCAATATATATGGGCGATTCTGCCGTAACTGGCTCAAATCAGGCACACAAATGTTATATACTAAAATCGACTATTTTTAACTTGCCGGACGGTTATTCTAACTGGAATTACATACAAAACAAGTCCCTAAAGCTAAACCACAACATATTACTTTTATAAAAAGTTATGTGAAGAATCCATATTTGACTAGGTTACGGAACTGACATTTTTGTAATTCGTGAAACTACGATAGAACGATTACTGCAGCGCGCTACTAAAACTCCAGTAAATTTTAATTTAATTTGGTAAAAAAAAATTAAATTATCTAAGATATATATATAGTTTCTGTTTTCTGTTTTATTTTTATTTTAAAATTATATTCTATATAAAATTTATAGATTATAAAAAAAGATTAAATATTTGTCCAAATTAAGAAAATAAAAAGAAAATTCGTTACTAGAAGTAAAAGTACTGTTTAACATCTACTGTTAATGGCATTTTAAAAAGTTTTTTATTTAGAGCTTCAGAAATTTATCATTTCAATTTATATATAATTTAAAATTAATTAATTAAATTCTTCTGGTCGTATCTATTGCCTCTAAATCTTTTTGCCAGACAAAATGATTGACTTCACACAATTTACTATATTATGTAAACAAAGATTCAGAGTGAGAAGAAAGAAATGCATATCTATTTTTGGATTCTAAATTCGGGAAAAACATTTATTTTGTTTCCTCCTAGAGGAAGCTGTGTGATAGTAAAATTTTCAGTTTCGTTAAAACTTCATAGAAACATGTTTTTAGATGTTAGAAGTTCGGATTACGTGTTTTTAGAAAATGTCCGTATGGATGTGTGTGTGTGTTTTTTTTTTTTTTTTTTTTTTTTTTTTTTTTTTTTTTTTTTTTTTTTTTTTTTTTTTTTTTTTTTTTTTTTTTTTTTTTTTTTTTTTTTTTTTTTTTTTTTTTTTTTTTTTTTTTTTTTTTTTTTTTTTTTTTTTTTTTTTTTTTTTTTTTTTTTTTTTTTTTTTTTTTTTTTTTTTTTTTTTTTTTTTTTTTTTTTTTTTTTTTTTTTTTTTTTTTTTTTTTTTTTTTTTTTTTTTTTTTTTTTTTTTTTTTTTTTTTTTTTTTTTTTTTTTTTTTTTTTTTTTTTTTTTTTTTTTTTTTTTTTTTTTTTTTTTTTTTTTTTTTTTTTTTTTTTTTTTTTTTTTTTTTTTTTTTTTTTTTTTTTTTTTTTTTTTTTTTTTTTTTTTTTTTTTTTTTTTTTTTTTTTTTTTTTTTTTTTTTTTTTTTTTTTTTTTTTTTTTTTTTTTTTTTTTTTTTTTTTTTTTTTTTTTTTTTTTTTTTTTTTTTTTTTTTTTTTTTTTTTTTTTTTTTTTTTTTTTTTTTTTTTTTTTTTTTTTTTTTTTTTTTTTTTTTTTTTTTTTTTTTTTTTTTTTTTTTTTTTTTTTTTTTTTTTTTTTTTTTTTTTTTTTTTTTTTTTTTTTTTTTTTTTTTTTTTTTTTTTTTTTTTTTTTTTTTTTTTTTTTTTTTTTTTTTTTTTTTTTTTTTTTTTTTTTTTTTTTTTTTTTTTTTTTTTTTTTTTTTTTTTTTTTTTTTTTTTTTTTTTTTTTTTTTTTTTTTTTTTTTTTTTTTTTTTTTTTTTTTTTTTTTTTTTTTTTTTTTTTTTTTTTTTTTTTTTTTTTTTTTTTTTTTTTTTTTTTTTTTTTTTTTTTTTTTTTTTTTTTTTTTTTTTTTTTTTTTTTTTTTTTTTTTTTTTTTTTTTTTTTTTTTTTTTTTTTTTTTTTTTTTTTTTTTTTTTTTTTTTTTTTTTTTTTTTTTTTTTTTTTTTTTTTTTTTTTTTTTTTTTTTTTTTTTTTTTTTTTTTTTTTTTTTTTTTTTTTTTTTTTTTTTTTCGTGCTTATTTTTGTGACCCTCTTTTTTGAGGTCAAACCTTAGCTCGCGGGTCACCCTTTTTAGTTTTTGATATCCTCCGGTAAGATATCGGCGCCGTAGGACACACCGTCTAGTTGCCCGTTATCATTCAGACTGGAAGTTTGGTCTGGCATACTGATCGAGGCTCCCTCTCCAGGGGATCTTTTCTCTCCCTTTCTTCTCCTTGCGACGCTTGGCGCCAAACTCTCCTTCTTTCGACCCCCTCTGAGTATTTCTCCTCCTCTTGTTTGTTGACCCTCCCCAGCGACTTGCAACGAACGGTGTGTTAGCTGTTGGGGTGGTTCTGGGGGTAATCGCACCTTCCTAGTGCCGTCCTGTTCTTTTTTAATCTGCGCAGACTCGAGTGCGTTTGCCGTAGTCTTCCGCTTCCAATCCTGTCGTTGCTCTGTTGCACGAGTTGTCATCGGCCGTGCAGCACCAGTTCTGTAATAGGGCCCTCCTACTACGAGGAAACAAAAAAGAAAAGAGAAGAAAAAAGAAAAAAAAAAAGCGTCGTCTCGCCTGTCATGTTTGTACTTAGCTTATACGCCAGAGATTCTCCGCACGACCTTCTAGGCCTCAGACGGTCGAGTTAGTATCTGCGTAGAACTCTCCACTGTTCCAGGTTAGCATTCCCTGAGCCGCAGCTCCTAATGCAGTGGTAGCATACTGAATCCATGACTGGGGTATCTACCTCCATAGCTGGTGTCGTGAAGTTTGAGGCCCCGCCCCCAAAATCCACTGGGCCCAGCGCCCGCGCACACCGGGGCGCACCCGATCCGGTAACCGGTTGGCGGCATTGGGCGTTTCAGCTTGACGCTGGGGATGTGTGTTGTCTAACTCGACGATCCATAATTGGTTATATTCGGTTGGTGGCCCTTCCCCTAGCTGGTTTTCGTCCGCCTCGTGATAGTTTTAGTTTCCAACCGATACCCTCCACGAAGTGTGAGGCGTTCGGCGGGCCTATCCGCGACCTTGCGGAGGCGGCCAGATGGGGGAGAACACAGCAAACTCCGCACTGAAGTGTGTGTGTGTGTGTGTGTGTGTGTGATGTGTGTGTGCGTGGTGTGTGTGTGTGTGTGGTGTGTTGTGTGTGTGTGTGTGTGTGGTATGTATGAGGGTGTGGTTGGTGTTGGTATGTGTGAGTGTGTGTGTGTGTGTGTGTGGTATGTGTGAGTGTGTGTGTGTGTATACCGTGATATTTCTGAAACTACTCCGTCAATAACAATCAAATTTGACATGCAAATCTATTTTTGGATTCTGAATTCGGGAAAAACATTTATTTTTTTATTTTTTCAATTACTTATTTTTTTATGGCCATTTTTTGATTTTCGAAACACATTATTTTCGTTTTTTTTAATCATTCGATTGTCATAAACAATTCAGCTAAAATGCATTTTCAAGATAATAAAATTACCTACTATTCCCGGTTTGGTCCTCGGGATTGACCGCTCCGTTCGGCAGATAAAATGAAAAACGTGATTTTTTTAAAAAATTCATATCTCTGAAACTAAACATCACAACCTCACGAAAAAAAATCTTCATGGGTTACGTGTCAAACTATATTCCATTAAATTTTCAAGTGATTTGACTACTTATTTTTTCAGTAATAAATCGAAAACTAAAAAAAAATGAGTTTTTTTTTTGAGTCTCGATTACGGGCGTAAAAAGGCCTTATTGCACTTGAGATTTTGGAAAAAGGTAGATATTTTATTTGTTTTGGCTAAGTTCATTGTGCAGCTTAAAAACCCCTATGGTTCTTAAGATATCAAGGTTTGAATTTTTTTTGAAAATTTTTTGATTCCTTATATCTCTAAAACAATATAGTCAAATGCTTCAAAATTTTATTTGGTGATTCACCATAAACGAAGATATCTGTTGTTGAAATTTCAAACGATTTCGTTGAGCGGTTCTTAAGTAAAGAGCTGAAATGTAAAAACCGATTTTTCTAAAAAATTTGGCTTCCTCTTATAGGGTTGTCGTTGCACGTCGTAAAGTCCATCCCTACGAATTTATGTCGTACTGATATATTAAAAAAGCATTCACATTATACTGTATTTTAAAACAATAATTTATTTATTGGAACAATAAATTTCGTTGAAGGAAGCTACGTGCCAATGAATTGGCAGCGGTTTCTAATTCTATTGATAATTTTATACTTTATTCTGATCTTCCAACATAAAAATCATAATCTGAATCATTATTGAATCATATGGACAGGGTAAGAGAGTTCTTTGAACTTGTACTCACTTACCCTGTAAACTATTAATCTCAAATATAATTAATTAATCAGACTTTTAGTGCCCCAATATGGGAAATGGTGGGGGGGGGGCTTTGGATATTTTCAAAATCACATAAAAACGAAACAATTTTACGATTATTAGGTGTGGGGGCTATAGGGGGGGGGGAGTCTTGCGAAAATGACTAATATAATATAGGAAGATATATATATATATATATATATATAAATATATTACTCTACATTACCTATGGTGGGGGGCTGTAGGATATTTTTCAAAATCACATAAAAACCGAAACAATTTTACGTTATTTGGTGGGGGGCTGGCGTGCGGAGGAGTACGTCTTGCCGGAAACTGAACAGTATGAATCATAGGGGAAGATGAATATTATGAAGTTCACTGGGCGAAGTATTTGAGCAGCCTGTTGCGTTTATTATATATAAAGTATCAGTTATAGCGAGGGAAGTATATGCCTATAATCTATATATACTATATATATAGAAATCTCTTCCTATATTACTATAGTCATTTTGGGCACGAC
>CM053170.1:63138305-63276936 GCA_012977825.3 Pteromalus puparum
TGTAACGTAATAATATACGTTACGTATCTTTATGCGCGAATATTTAAATAAATAATAATTTTTAAATATGAATTCTCAAAATATAAACTTGGAAGTGAAATATTCGGTTTAGAAGCTATACGATTTTAGAAAATGCATTGAGTAAGCTGAAAGAATGAAGCTTTGTTCTACGTGATTCGGGACTCTGGAATTTAACTGCTTTCCAAGTGTTTTTCCGGGGAGAGAGAGTACGCGTCGCAACATGTGTTTTCTAGAACAAGCTAAGCTTTGTTAAAAAAAAAGGGATCGAGGGAGGAGAGAGACGCAGGACTGCAACGGGCATAACAGCAGAATGCAGTCGGTCTCCAGACGTGGAAATGAACTCACGGATTTTCTTGCGCGAGATTTTTTAAGTTTCATGCACTTTTAATGCGGCCTATTGACGGTCTCAAGCCCGAGAAAATGCAGAGAGGAAGTGTTATTAATTAATTTCTTCAAATTAACTATTTTAAAAAGTCACGTTACTCAAATCGAACGTATTACACGTTCTTAGGACGAATAAACGAACGAACTTAGTTTTATTAGCATATGTATTATGGGCGCGAAAAGTATAATACATCACGCGCGAGTTAATTCAAATTTAAAAATATACGTATGCTATGCGTTATGTATCAATAACGCTCAATATGCACACGTGCATAAAAAAGGCCATTTTCCATGCATGTAAAATGAATAGAAAATCGAGTTTTTCTAGCAGCGGGAAGAAAAATAATTTTCCTCCCGCTGTGATATACTTACACACACACACACACACACACACATCTTCCTATATTATATGTTCATTTTGGCAAGACTCCCCCCCCCCCACCGCCCCCACCAAATAACGTAAAATTGTTTCGTTTTTATGTGATTTTGAAAATATCCTAAGCCCCCCCACCATAAGGTAATGTAGAGGGTACCTTTTTAATGCAAAAACGGGCGTCAAAGAGTAAACGCCCAGCTTTAATATTAAATAATTAATTTTAATCCCAAAACCATGAAAAATATATTGTAATAGGTCTATAGTTCATACTATATATGATGGAATTTTTTTTACATGTCGTACTTTTATCTGCATCGACCTTTTAGATTGAAATCCGTGTTGGAGACAGGTTACGGAACTGACATTTGNTCCCGGCAGAGGGCGCTGAAACGAGCCTCAAAGTTATACCTGAGTCACGTGGTTCTTTAAATAAAGTATATATATATATATATACATACTATACTTACTTTAAATAAAGTATATATATATATACATACTATACTTACTTTAAATAAAGTATATATATAGTATATATATATATATATACTTTATTTAAAGAACCACGTGACTCAGGTATAACTTTGAGGCTCGTTTCAGCGCCCTCTGCCGGGATATGGAAGTGCGAATACTATATATGATGGAATTTTATTTACATGTCGTACTTTTATCTGCATCGACCTTTTAGATTGAAATCCGTGTTGGAGAAAGGTTACGGAACTGAGGCCTATTATATTGCGTAGTTTTAAATATAAGCCTGCATTCTCGGTTTTAACTATTGATAAATATAGTTAGTTATGCCAGACATACATAAAACCGCTTGTGCGATTTTTTTTCAAATGTGTAAACGCCTGGGAAGCAGGCGCGCAGAATGAGCCAGTTACAGCAGAATCACCCATATGTACAGTTTTCGGGTGATGTATTGAATTCTGGAAAATTGTTTCTTGAAAACTCTGCATATTAAAAAAATGTTTAAGAAAATAATAAAAGAACAAAGAATTCCAGAAATTTTTGTTTTTATTTATTATTATATTGTACGTTTTGATGTTCCTTATTTAATAGAAACAAATTTAACTAATACTTAAAATATATCACAATATATTATACTATCAACAACAGCTTATTTAGTATTTAATTACTATCTATATTACAAAGGTATAAAACAGAACATTTAAGAATCACAAGATCATTTCGCACCCGGGATTGAAGCTTCTTTTAGCAGTCCATATTTTCCTGCTATGGTTTGCGTATTCTTCTTGAGTACGTAAACCAGCAGCGAATCGTTCTTCTTCGTCTTCACCTTTTTGCAACATTCCGAGGGTTTTTTTTAACCTGCAATATGATCTCAGCTGCTTTACGGCGAACTCTACCAACAGCTCCGACAACGGCTTGTTGCGATTTTTGTTCGCTATGTCCAACGCCGTATCAGCTTCAGTCACTGCTTTCGTGATCAAAGCTCTATTATTCAACAGCAATCGAGCTATTGCTATGGAGTTTTGCTCGACAGCCAAAAATAGCGGAGCCTTCCATTCTGGTGATTTTTTGCTGGGGTTGACCATGGCTCCGTGCCTCAGCAACAGTTCTACCATTTCGTAAGACTTGTTGCTTACCGCTAAGTGGAGAGGCATCAATTTGTATTCATCACGCTCGTTTACGTCTGCTTTCTGTTGAAGCAACACTTTTGCCATCTTCAGATTATCGTTCCTCACAGCTTCATGCAACGACATCGTCGGTACCTTTTTCGGTACTTTGTTGCCCGGGTTCAACCGTGTGAGCGAATTAGTAATGTTGTCGACGGCGTCGTTGTAAAAAGGATATCCCAACATATCCGAATTCTCCAATCTTCTCATAGACGTTGTTCGAATCATGGTGAGATTGAAGTTCACTTAATATTTCACGCTGGGGCAGGACACGAAGTATAGCAGAAGTCCGTTGTCGATACTTTGAGAGGTAACTGCGATATGGTTGCCGGTGTGAACCGACGCCGACGGAGCTATAGACAAGTATAAATGATACCGCCACGATCCTGGCGGACTAATTTTGAAGCTGAGGAAATGACGTCCATATTGACAACCGACGTATTATACCTTTATAGATTATAGATCAAAGATGACAGTTCCTTATCTTCCAAAACTTGCTACCTTATGGCAATTAACGTAGAGTTTTGGCGCTGCAGTATTGTTCACTATTCAATTATAGTGGCCTAGCTACTCCACCCTCACTCTTTTTTTCTTAGAACCAGAATTCACCCCTTCACCGCCCGTCCTTCTACTTACACTTCGGGTTCTCAGCCCCCCCCCCCCCCTGACTTACCCGCGGAATGATAAATGTTATCTGTCTTAAATAATATCTTACTCGATCTCTTTTTAAAAAAGTGATGATCAGATGTTTGGAAGCCAGTTATAAAGCGATTTGATTAGTTGAGAAACAAATATAATCCGGTGTAAATGTAGTTACGATTTTAAATTTCTAACCTAAAAAAAATAGAGCGCGCGAAGTGAACGTTGGATTTAGCTAGTCAAGTAAAAATTTCATAGATCTTGTCCTGCGTTTCTTAAAAACACAGATCGTTTTTTTGTTGTACAAAAGAAAATAAAAGAACAAAGAATTTTGAGGAATATTGTTTTTATTTGTTACCTATAATCTTGTCTTGATGATAGTTGTTCCATACAAGATTTGAGACTTAACTTATACTTAAAATGATACAAAAATGTAATAATAATAATATCCACAACTTATCTAGTCTTAATAACTTAATACAAAATTTCAAAAATTTTGAATCTACATGATACATCTAAATTGGTGTAGCGTGATGTAGACGTGCATAAAGATGATGCAACGTATATATATTTTTCATTTTATCTTAAATTACTGACTATACCAATATACTTAAAACTCTATACGTCAGGGTGTCTACTTATAGATTCTTCGCTTCTCACCCGCGTTCCTTATCTTCTTGAATACGAGAACCGGTGGCGAATCATCCTTCTTAATTTCCTCTTTCTTGCTCCATTTAGATTTTTTCTCTCTCCAACCTGAGGCGCCCAGTTGCTTGAGGTCGTACTCAAACAACAGGTTCGCCAACGGCGCGTTTCGATTTTTTTTGGCAATCTCAAACGCCGTATTTGAACTGGTCACTGCCTTCTTGACCAAAGCTCCATTCTTCAAAAGCAAACGAGCTATTTGAATGCAGTTTTGCTCAGCAGCTAAAAATAGCGGAGCCTTTGATTCTGGCGATCTTCTGCTGGGGTTGACATCGGCTCCGTGCCTCAACAACAGCTCTACCATTTCATAAGACTTGTTATTTACCGCCAAGTGGAGAGGCATCAGTTTGCGTGCGTCACGCTCGTTCACGTCTGCTTTCTGTTTAAGCAGCACTTTTGCCATCTTCAGATTATCGTTTCTCACAGCTTCGTGCAACGACATCGTCGGTACATCTTTTGGTCGCTCGGTGTCCAGGTTCTGCAGGTTCTGCCATCTGACTGTTTTCACACGGCCGTTAGGACATCCCAACACATCCAAATCCTCTGATCTTCTCTTAAGCACCGTAACACGAATCATGGTGATATTTAAGTTCACTTGATAATTCACACTGCAACAGGAGTCAGATGTTAATACTTCGAGAGCTAACTACGATATCATTTCTAATGGCGTCTGGCGGGCCTATTATAGTACTCTGGTCAACCCCCCCACCCACCTTTTGTTTTCTTGGAACCGAAATTCACCCTTTACACACCCCTTTACCACCCCTGCTCCTCCTACATTTCATGTCGCAAGTCTTCTCTCCCCCCTAGACTCACATGCGGGACAGTTAATATTATCGATTATTTCAGTCAAAGTGTTGAATAATTATCTATCAGCGTGATCGATAAATAAATAACACAAACAGAGTTACTTCCTTGTCATGTAAAAGTATTTATTCAAGCACAAAATAGAAGATACAGTACGAGCGAGACAGTTGAAGAGCTTCACAACTGCTCGGACTCCGTGTCGGGCTAAGACTGAATTCTGTCCTCCGCTGAGGGCATTACAAAACCTCGGAGACGCGGCCCAAACAGCTGATCTTACGAGAGACGCCGATATCCAGGTATGCGGAGATGCGGTCGAGGCGTAGGCCGACTGACCCTCCGTTTATGGCCCTCGACGCCGCTGCCGCTCACCTGGGCATCATATGGCGCGCACTCTGCGGAGTGCGCGTCTCTCGCCAATCCTGGATTGCCCTGCTTGTCGCACGTCCTTGGTCGGCAATAAACTCGCCGCGTCTCGGAGGAGCTTATAATAATATAAAAATAATGCAGACGCGCTCCGAAATTTGGCGACGAACTCTGCACGGCGTCTGCACTTTGGGTTTTCCCCGGAGTGATTATAAAACTATAAACTAACGGATATTATTTCTAAATTACTATGGATATACGCAGAAATCCAACACAAAGTCTGATATGTTTCATCTAGCGCTTTCACAGTGGCGGGTGGGTTAATAAGTAATTTTAACTCCGACGTGCGGGTACATGGCAATTGTCGAGGCTACGGTAGAGAGGTGTCGTTTTGTCTTCAAGACTCAAGTGTGAAACCATACTTGCCAGGTCAATAATTCAAAACCTGAAAATACCACAACATCGGTACATCGGTATAGGCTTTCACCGAGAGCATCGAACCAAGCATACGTTGTGGTACTTCAACATTATGTCGGTATTTTCAGTTTTTGAATTATTGACCTGGCAAGTATGGTTTCACAGTTGAGTCTTGAAGACAAAACGACACCTCTCTAACGTAGCTTCGACAATTGCCATGTACCCGCACGTCGGAGTTAAAATTACTTAACCCACCCACCACTGTGAAAGCGCTATGGGTTTAATTAAACCCGCCCGTGGGATGCGGAATTAGCAAATCGCGATGGAGTGCAGTGCCGTCGCTCTTTTTATAGTCTCACTCTCGATGCCGATGTATTCAGCAAGAAATGTTCGACAGCGCTTTGAAGCCTGATTTTCAGTTTTGAAAGATCTGGTAACATTTTAAAGCGAGAGATTAGGTAGGATCATTGCCGTTTGTTTTCCACTAAACAAGAAATCAAACGCACCGAAAAAAGTAAAAATCCATTACACAGATAGTTAGCAATAATATAGGTCGCCGCTATAAGCCCATCCCACGCGCACTGCTCACGAAAACCTCACAAATCCGCGTAAATACAAGGAAGAGAATCTCATACAGCTCCTCTCCTTTTCTCTCTCTTTCTCTCTCCTACATTCAAATGCGATAAGGATATAAATTCAGGCCTCGAGACACAATAACGATGGCGGAATATAAACTTAGAAAGCGCGCGTAGATTTTCATAATGGACGCATAAATTACGACAGGCGGAGTCCAGTGGCCTCGCGCGCGCACGCGTCCGCGGAGAGATCTCTCGACTTGCTAGTACAGCGCTGCTACTGCCGTGTGTTGCGCCGAGAGGCCTGGGGAAATTCTCAGACGGCGACGCGCGGAATTAATATAGACTGCACACGCAGAGCGTACAAGTGAGCGTATAGAAATGCACTTCTTATTGCCTGATGAGTCTTTGCATGTGTATAATTATGAGGAGACGATATTAATTATTGGTATACCCGATTCGCGTTCCGCTTCTTTCTACTGTCGCTTTTGGATCCTTTTTTTAATCACGACGCGCTATAGATGCTCATTCAATCTCGCCTCAAAAGTAACGATCCCCCATTTCCGCTCCAATTAAGGACCACCCGATTTATCGACGCAAAAACCGAAAGTTCGCCGGCGATGCTAATTACTCTCCGCTAATTTGCTTTTAATCGGGCGACGGACGCGCGCGGGAGATAAGAAATAATCGATTCCCGTCGCGCGTCATTTTAGGCGCTTAATTCGAATCGACGGCTGGCTGCGCGAAGCCGAGTAGGTGAGTTTCGTAAATAGCCCTTCGAAAGGAGCCGCTGTACTTTCGGATCTATCGATTTGAGATTATTTTTAAGATTGTCGTACTTTCGGATTGAGATTATGCAAATTTCGAAAAACGAGCACATACATCAGACAATCGTTGCATCTGTGTGTGGTCCGTTGATAATAGCGAAGCTGATCGATAAAGATAAATATAACCGAGGGCGGAGACACGGGTGTAACCGAGATCTTTCCCATTAGCTATTAAGCGCACGGATATGCATATGAGGAGACTTCGATTCGCATAACTAGTGCGGGAGAGTATGGACCTCAGGACCTGATTGCAGGCGTTAAAGCCCGGAACATTAAGGGACATTGTGCTTGTTTTTTGCTCGACAGGCCAGTTCAAAAGTTAGTAACACATACTCAAGAGGACTTCAATAGCTCGTTTGTAGAAAACAACCATCGCAGTAGGCGATTATGGTGTGAAGTAATATAGCGCACAATCTCGTCTCGAGATATCGTTATAGGTGTCTTGTACTTTTTTCTTCCTCTTGATATCTCTCGCTGCAGTACGAGAGCTTGGATACAACCTGTGCATTATATTTATCTAGTCGGGGATCTAGTTTTGTTGGGCCTATCGAAAATTATTGTAGTGTAAAACGAGCCGAGCCGCGAGCCTGTTTAGATTGTGTAACATATGCCTTCTTCATTGCAGAACCAGTTCACTCGTTAACTTCAAGTGCAAATATACACGAACCTAAGTATTGCAAAAATCGCTAAATTTTATTATGATAATTTATGCTAATTGTTAATAGCTTAATAACTTGCTCTTGTCGTCCCCCTACGTAACAGTTATGCCCACACGCGCGTCGTGCCCGGCGAAAAGCCCCGAACTTCACCGTTGAATACGTTACATTGCATCCAGTAACGTATGAAAAATCCATGACTCGCGCATACATCAACGAGAAACGCGAGTAAAATCGATTTCCATGCAAAACAATCGCTGCGCTACCCAAAACGAGTTTTAAAGTTCGCACACACCGAGGAATCATAGCAGCAAGGGGGAAGAAGACCGCTTTGTCTCTCTTTCGTCGACCTCGCGTATATGTACAGATGCCGGAGCGCGATTTTCGTAACGTCTTTAGCTCGGCGCATCTGCCCGGCGATGTACCTGCGTAGGCACCGAATTTTCGGATGCTTTTTAAAGAGAAGGGGTTGATAAAAGGGCTGTGCAGGTTCCTCTGCTGTATGCGTAACGATATTCACGGAAGTAGGCAGAACGGAAGCGAGCAAGTCACGCGTGAGATGCGGTCTATTGTTACTGCCCTTATGCAGATCAGAAGAATCTCGTCTTTACAGAGAGGATACGGGGTGTAGTCATCAGGTGATCGGTTGCGCAATGAAGGTGTATATTGTATGCGATCTGGTATCTCTTAATATTTCTCATCAGTCGGCAACAATTTATTTCGCTGTATAAAAACACAGCTCGAAATTATCCAGCCGTAAATCACGGGGAATGATCGTCAGGAGCTCGCTCACGCACGTACGCTAGCGATTTATCCCGCGGCATCTCTTCTCTAGTCCCGATCGGTATAAAACCTACACCGCCGCGCGGTGTTAACAACTTCATAGAAGCTTATCGGCAGCCGAGCGATCGCCATTCCGTTCGGTTCCGTATCTGCCGAGGGAGAGAGAGAGAGGGGGACATCAAAGGCCCGATCGCCGGCCGATTTTCGTCCTCCTGGGGTAATCGAGAAAGCCGTGTGTCTCTTCACGCGCGTGCCGAGGTCGGAGTCAATAGGTGCCGACGACGACGCGATTATCTTGATTTTCGAGGAGGAAGGGGCTGTGGGTACACAAAGTCGGAGATTGAGATACACAGCTGTTGGAGTACGGAGGAAGCGTGATTTCGGAATTATATATATAGCATAATTCAATAACTTTCAATTCTAATTAACTGCCGAATGCGATCGCAAAGCTCGCGGCCCATAACTCAACTGCGACTATTCGAGAGCGTGCCAGAGAGACCCCGATATAGGGCGAGCCCGCGCGCGGCTACGTACCGAGAGCGCACTTTAAATATCCAAACGAAAGAAAAAAGAAAGTGCCGGGGAGATTCTATCCCAGATTCCTCTCTCTCTCTCTCTCTCTCTCTAGCTCTCTCGCTCGCTCTCTGCTTTATACTCGTTAGCGATAGCTCGGCGCAATAAATTTGATCGTCCCGAGAGTTTCGGAGAGAGGTGCACGCTGCATTCCTATTAATTAGCGTAGTTTAACGCAAGTTTGGAGCCTTCTTTCCACCGCTTGTCGTTCGTCTTTACTGCGTGCTCTTTCTCTCGGGCGTGTCTCCGGACTCTTCGCTTGTCGCCGCGCGCGGACACTTTCTCACATGTGCATGCTTTGGATGTAGGATGAGCTGCGGAAGTCGCATTTGTTCGAAATGCTGTTGGCTGCTTATATTGTAATAAATTAATAAAGAAAGTGTGTGTGTGTGTTTGTGTGTGTGTGTGTGTTTGTGTGTGTGTGTGTGTGTGTGTGTGTGTGTGTTCGCGCGTGTGGGTGGGTGTGGGTGTGTGTGATGAGGATGATTTACACCGATTCTTAAACGTGTATTTCGAGAATTTGGTATGCATAGCTTAAAAGTTGTAAAAAGTTGCTGAGAATGGTGAATATGCAATTTTACGGTTTTACACTGAAACGTATATGTAAGAATATGCGTCGATAATCTGAAACTCGATTTGATTGGTTATGGTTAGACATCCGGTTGAATGGCAGCGAAATTCAAAATGTTTTAGTAGTTTAGGTAAGTTTGTAATCTTGATTTGAGTCTATTAGTAAGTTGATTATTTTTATGACTATAATTAATAATAATTTAATAATATGATTGTTTAGTTTAGAATTATTTTAGTTTACTTTATAGAATAATATTTTCTATAGCCATAGTCTGTTTCAGTTTCATATTTAGTATATTTATAAGCGAGAACCGCTGAAAGTACGTACGTTACGCAACGTGCTCGCGCGCAAAAAGTCATCATCTGACCGATAGTCCAAATCCAGCTGCGAGCTTTTTCAGAGAAACATGACACATTAAAAAATCCACGCTATCTCGCTGACTCACAGCGGAGGTCCAGCGCGACCCTGTATCAAATTTGACTCACCTCCAATCTCAATTCCTATACACCTATATAGCAACGGCGATTCATCTCCTGCGCCCCTCCCGAGCCCGTGCTCCAACCGAAAACTTCCTCGACGACGGCCGGCTTGCGCCGCATCATAATAAGTCGCGCAGCAGAGAAAAGAGAAGCGAAGAAGACGGAAGGAAGGAAGGCAGGAGCGATGATCTCCCTCCGTCGAAAATAAGCATCGGGGGACTTTAAACCTTGAACCGTTGTGTACACTGTTCGCTGTACACCTTTAGGGGCGAAACGTATGGGATTCAACGTATCTCAGCTGTTTGCCCCCTCCACGCGCGACACACGTGAAATCTTCCTCCTCTTCTCCTTGTGTCTCATTCTGATGGCTCTTCTCCTTTTTTCACGTTTAAGCGTGCCTCCTTGCACACGTCGCAAGGGGAGAAGCGCAGCATCACGGCGATATTCCTCGAGATAATGGGATTCCGAGGATGAATTAGGGCTTTGATCGGACGGATTTATTTACCGGTGGCCTAATGCCCCGCGCGCGCGCGCTCGGAAATGGACAGGGTAGGGATTTTATAGAACATGATGCTTGATGGCGAACAATGAAGAGTGCGGGGTGAGTGGAGGTCGATTTACGTGCGGCTGTGCTTATTAATTTTTTAGGTTGTTTATAGAAAATTCGACGTTGGTGAAACATTTATGCATGATTTATCGAAATTCTAGTTTTCGTAAAGAAAGTCAACAATTTTAAAAATCCTGTACAGAGTGTATATTTTCAAGAGGATGATATTTAAATAAATAACCGGAAATCATAATAAGTTTTTATCAACTGACTTATTTATAGCTCGACGTGTTCACAAAGGTCGTCCAACTCCGATTCGGTCGATCGCGCGCGAAGAATCAAGTCGTTCTCCAAGAAAATTCTCCAAAAAAGTCAGAAAACGATTTCCTCTCTCTCTCTCTCTCTCTCTCTCTCCGGCCGCACGCGTCCGCTCGCCGTTTTACACTCTCCCCCATACAGCCATACCAAAACGGAAATCAGTCATAATTTCCGCGATAATGCCATGCTCGCAGCGCACGACCCCATCACCCGGAGACCCAAAAAAAGGAGGAGGAAGAAGAAGAAGAAGAGAAAAACCCTCGCCGCATCAGCGTCAAGAAGCTCGCGCAGGTATAAATCCATTCTCGGCACACAAAACGTACGTTACGCAATCCCCCTCATACGCATATTATACACACACACGCGGTGCATCGGCAGCGAGGGGAGCGAAAAAAAGGGAAGAGCGAGCGAGAGAGAAGCGACGTACGGCACGCGCCAAGCAGGAAGAACCGGCGGCCAAAGGTGAAGGAGAAGGAGGCGTATATGTATAGGGAGGAAAGAGAGAGGGAGACAGGTTGCGGCTGTATGGCCACAGTGACAAGGAGAGATGATCGAGGCATATATGAGAGAGGCAGCTGCGACCGGGACCTACGATTCGTCTATCTGCAGCGATCTTGACCTGATCTGTCTCGCTTGCGCGCGCTTTCTTTGAGGGTACGATGCCCCCGCGCGAGCGCGCGCTTTTGCACTTGGCGGGAGAGAGAACGACCCGTACGATTTTCGCTGAATCAGGAGTGAAAACAGGATGTCGGATGCGTAACGAATTCAATTCTTCGATTCGAGGAAAGGAACATGTAAATTGGAATTGTAAAAGTTTTTGATAATGTTTATTGCTTTTTATTGCTCGTGGAGTGTTTTTTAAGATCCTAGATTGAATTTTATTATCTCGGATGCCAGTGACATTTATATCTCTCACGTCGACTCCCGCGTAAGATTCCTTCTGGAGAACAGGCGGCAAGAGACACGGTGCTCCATGGTAGCTACAGAAAATCAAACTGGGATAGTGATAGATACATTCTACGACTCTGTATAGAGACTATAGAAAGCTGGAAAGCCTAAGCGACGGGGATAGAATCAGTCCAAAACAGATTTGTTTTACAACTGCTTTCAGATTTAGCACTACTATAACGTGTGGCGGATCTTTCTACTCCGCGCATAATTATATAATATCCCACCTTTAATATCCCTTGCATCTTGCATCCGCACCGACGGCAGACTCGCAGACAGACCGTCATCCTCTCGAGACGTATGACAGCAGCTAGAGCAGCAGTCGGCGACCCTCTTATTCCTTTTCTTTTCTTCCGTCTGTCTCTCCCCCCGCGAGAAGGGACGCACGTGTCAGGACAGGAGGATCGGGCCCCGCGAAAAGTTGACTCTACGGCACGCGCGCGCGTCGACCGCTCGCTTTCTTATTCTACCTTTTTTCTCCGCTTTTTTTCGCCTTCTCCTTTCTTTCTTCGCCACGCGTGTTTTTGGGTACACATTGTTGCATGGGGGATCGAGTTTTTTCAGGGAAATTTTTTTTCAAGACTTTTGAATACGTTACTGGATTATCATAATAGAATTATTAAAAGAAAGATGAAAAATTATTCAACCGTTGAAAAAATATCCATACGTAAGTTTTCGTGACTTTGAATACTCGATGGATCATTGGAATTGAATTTCTTATGCAATGATTGTTTGTTTTTTTAAAGAAATGATTGCTTATTGTATTTCGGTATGAAATTCAAAAAATTTTCAGAAAAAAGAACGATGAATTTCAATTTCCGATATAAATAAAACTAATCTCTTACAAATTAGTCAAAACAGGCCATACAGAATATAAACACGACCCCTGGTTAGCACCCCCGCTATCATCTCTCAAATCAGCTCCATACAAATTTCGGAACAAAAGTCAAACACATCGTCAATAAATCTCTCGGCCAAGTCGCCCCCGACTCTCGGAACTGGCGAAAGATTAACGACCGATATAAAACAAGCCCGGCGGCGCCATAACCTCGCGCCTCGTGTCCTGCGGCTGCGGCTCTCAACAATAAAGCCAACTGCGCCGATGTCCAGTGCGAGACTGTGTCCACCCCCTCTTTACGCTACAATATTTGGACACGGCTGTTCAATCGCGCTTGACCAGTAGTACATCGATGCGACACGTCTTGGACTCTTGAGCAGCTCGAAATTTACGGGCGACGTCGTTTCGTGCTGCGCTAACAAAACGCCGGCATTGTCCTACCCGCACCCCCGCGCTCTCCTCCGCCTGTACTGCCTTTTGAGGAGCTGCAGCTGGTTACGGCGCGATGCTTTCTTTTCTTATATGGCTTGCGCCAAGAAGGCACGCATTATGTACTATGAGGGAGGATTTGCTCGGTGTGTGTACAGTAGGTTAGCGAGGGGGAGTATTCTAGACGACGCGTGGTCTCTCGACGATGATCGATGCTGATGAATCAAGGCGTTTTTGTTCGCTTGAATTTGCTGCACGCGCGCTCGCCTTGGGCATCTTGATAGGTATTCAAAGAATGGAGCAACTGCACAGAACGTTTGATCTTAGAAACTTTGTTAAATAATTTAAGACTGCACATGCATTCGATCCGTTACACCATATAATTCAGCGCACAACAAGCCCATAATCATCGTCGCATAATATCGATACACTCATCGGTGTACTAAAAGCGAACTCGAATCCGAGTCAATAAAGAATCAATAACAACGCGCGTCGCAGCAAAACAAGGGCAATAGCAATAATGTCAACGATAATCGCGAGTAGGCGATCTTTACGATTTCCTCTGCCGACGCCACCGATCCGAGCTCACTCGCTCCGATGATCGACGACGCGTAATTGCGGGCATTTCTTGTCGATACGTCGTCGTGTCCTGTATCGGCCGCGATCTACCGCAATCTTCCTCGGCGTCGTCATATTCTCTCGCTGGAATTCCAGAATGAAAACACGAGTCGCGGAGAGGATAAGTATGTATTCGGATCGATTCGAAAAAAAGCGATCGTTTCGCGTCCGCGTGTGTTCGCTTTGTACGCACGTGCGAAAAAAATTTTAAACTGCGTTGCACAACTAGCCAAACTTTATACATTGCTATAATATAAAGTTGGCACACCTGAACAAGCGCTAGTTGACATACCTATATAGCCACAGTCACGTATTCGAGTGAACACGCGCAGCTCTCTAAGAAAATAAGGGCAAACCGAGAGGCGAAATGAAGCCGGGGAATCGTTGCGTACATGCGAGTCCCGTCAAACGTATCGCGTCTCTTTTTCAGGATCGGTGTCGCGCACGCGCATAGCGGCGGCGCTTGACGTCCTGTTAATTAAAATAGCGCGCAGTTAGTCCGGCATTAGCGCGACTTTATTGCGCGCCGGAATCCATCGGTGCTCTTTCGCTATCGCCTCCTCCGCCGCTGTACATATACGCGTGTATACGTGCGCTCAGCGTAATTATACCCTTCGCGTCTCCAATAAGGTCGTCCACATTGCCGCCGCGGTTACCCGCGTGCTCGAGCGCGAAAAAAGCGGTATAAGGAGAAAGCTCTCCGCGTGTATTCTGGAATGTCTGCCGTGCGCCTGTGGATGGATGTGGGCAGGTTTTTATTTTTTCTGTAATTATCAGCAGGACCTTTTTTGCGGGAGGGTGATGTCGGCTTCAGCTGTGCTCGATTGAATTATTAATTTATAGAGCGATCGCGTTTTTTCGCTGATGCTCGTATACGGGGAATTAATTTATTCTCGGGGGAGGCAAGCTGTGTCGCTGTGTGGCAGGCTTTGTCTCGGCAATGGCGACGATAATTTTGGAATTCATCGCGAACAACGTTTGATCGATGGAATTTTTCTTCCGCAGCGAACTTGTTTGTGTACCTAAACTTTCCACGAGTTTTCATAGAATTATCGATTAAAACTTCTTCTTCAATTAAGCCGAACGCACGATTTTAAGTGTCAATCAGCCTTAGAGGGGGATAATTACACCAGATTCTTATTTAATGACATATAAACTGCGACAGTCGGTAGACATTGGCGCGGTAAAAGCAAGTATTCAAAGTAACATGCTATATTCCGAGCGGCTGTCATTTATGATTTTACAACTCGTTTAAGCACTTATTTCCTTCTTTGCTAAATGCTAGGTTTATTACTTTTCACGCCAAAGTTGGAAATTATCTAAATTAGAATCGTGTTTATATAAGAATTGGCGAAGACAGTAGTTTTTTGGTGTATTTTACCTTTCGAGACTTTCAAAGATAATGATATACCGTTAAAATATACTATATATGATTTTTCTGTTTTACCGATGAAAAAACCTAGCCACTACAAATTGGCTGAACGCGTGCGCGGATAATTATCGACTTTTCAGCCTCGCAAGTGAAATAGTTGCGCCTGTTTGCAGTTGCAAGTCATCCGAGACTGTTGAATAAAGCATGGAACATATTCTGTACAGGAAAAATCGCGGAGATAGCCTATTAAATTAAAAAGTCGTTAGCACGCTTTCCTTCCTTGGACTCAAACTATATTCTACGACTGCTCGTACGATTAAATGTGTGTCATTCTTTTCTATTAAATTGCAACGTATCACACGGAGCGGGTTTTATGGACGAGATTCGCTCGTTAAAATCTTGTAAAAAAGTTATTTGTATGAATATCGCAAATCTAGATAGTGTTCAACTGTTTCTGGCTCTTTCGCAAAAAAATCCTGTTTTCGGGTCATCTCTGGTTGACAAATTGACATAATCCAGCCGAGCCAACACAGGAAAAAACCGTTGAGCAAACAAGACTTGATTACAGCCAGCTCTTCTTTCGAAGACCGTTTTCGCCACTATTCACTTTTGGAGCTGTAAAAGAGAAATAAGAGACGCGAAGCGAGCTGTAAAAAAAGCCGACCATCAGGATGTTGCGTGCGCGTGTGCGCCTGTATATGCATGATCGTCACGGCAGATGTTTCGATTTTTAATCAATTTAAGAAAGCCCAACCCTCGCATAATTCCTTATACGCGAGGCTATCCGCTTGTTTTTTTTTATTCGTACTTTCATCACTTTAATCTTCATTCTCTGATCTAGCACTGACCTTTGAATTTCTTTGCATAAATAAATTGAATCTCGTCATTTGTCGAAAGTGTGATCAATTTTTCTTGAATTTTTTACACGAAAATCTACTATATTTAATTTGGAAACCCACAGTTGAAAAAGAAATTTCGTACCATAAATATCTGCAGAAATCCTTCGGTCTTCCTTTTTCGCAGACACATATGAACTCTGCTGCTCAGTTCTTCTCCTTCAGGAACGCCACCGCAGCAGCGCGTGCGCAGGTGCAGCATCGAATTCAATAATTATGTATTTTTGATTGGCAGATGCCCCCGTATGTATGCTCTATACTCTGAGCTCCGAGCAATACTTACAGCAGCAGAACGGCAGCAGAAATTCCACCCCAACTTGAAAAGTGCAACGCACTTCTGGAGCGGCATTGGCCGAGTGGCCTTTATATCCGCGTGTGCCGTCGTCAGACCTTCGCCTTCGCTTTCAGCCGTAAAATAAGAGAATACGGAGATCCTTATCCATCGCTTTAATTTAGCGCGAGGCAACGCTGACGATTCACTTTCGACAAATGTATTCTTTTCATCTGCATAATAACGTGTCTTATATATCTCTGTGCTCACTCGTGTTTTATATATTTTACAGCCCATTATGTTAGCTTGTAATTGTGCATCGCGATTATTTGACGTTTGTGCACTGAATGGTGATGATTTGTAGATTAGTATATTTAACCTGAATTTTGTCTTGCTAATAATGCCTGTTGTGAAGAAAGCATGCTTTTAATCATAACATGATTTTCTACGAAAATAATTAAGTGTACAAAAAACAACAACAAAATAAAAATGACTTAATTAAGACGCACATGTTTACTACATTTTTAATTCTTGTTTAACCATAAACTTATTCTTGTAATTGTAACTTGTTTAGCGATACGGTCTTAACGAGATCTTTTTCACGTATTCGCGCATGATCCCAGAAGTACAGGATCGTTTTCGCAGTTGTTAAACGCGCAGGTGCATCGTGTGTCATAACCTTATATACCACGGTAAAACTGGCAAGAGGTGGTTCTACCGGGCTGAAAATAAGAAAGAAAGTACTTGTTTAACGACAGAAGAAATTATTTTTGTTTAAAATTTATACTCGATTATTTATAATGCGCGTAGTTACCTGAAACGATAAACTGTTGAGTCATCGTGCAATCGTACACGCGCAGCATATTACATGAATAAATATTATAAGCGCGTATCCATAAGAATGTCATTACATTAACTGATTAACGAGAATTAAAAGTTTTTTGAACTTTTCAAGAGCAGACGTCTGGGTTTGAATATTTTTGTTGACATTCGTTATTTTTTAAATTCAAAATTTATTGATTTTATTATGTTCATCCTCGCCAACCTCGATGTAGGTTTTATAACGAATCTATCTTAGTATTATAATTGTAATTTATCCTCTAAAAAGTTATGAAATCCTTAAAGAAATTGTCAAATGGTTTTCTCTATTTTTATCAATATAAGCTAATGAATGTAGTGAAATCAGTTTTAAAAATGCCAAGTGTTAAAAATCATCACACTAGCAAAAAAAAACATTTCTTACGATCGAAGAAGAATTAATCTAAAAACTAATCCGAATCATCTTGTGCAAAGAAATGAGCAACATCATAAGTATACAAAAATCCAGCAAATTCCTCTTAATTATAGAAGAATCATTTAAACACAAAGCGGATTTTGATCTTGAATAACTATAGTGAGATTAATTCTTCTTGGAGTAAGAAATGATTTTTGTCAGTGCAGGTAAGCTAGAATATGCTGACTAGTTTATAAAAAATAAGATAAGCATTAAACTAATAATTTTGAAAAGTATAATTATCTTATTTTTTATAAACTAGTCAGCATATTCTAGCTTACCTGCACTGACAAAAATCATTTCTTACTCCAAGAAGAATTAATCTCACTATAGTTATTCAAGATCAAAATCCGCTTTGTGTTTAAATGATTCTTCTATAATTAAGAGGAATTTGCTGGATTTTTTTATACTTATGATGTTGCTCATTTCTTTGCACAAGATGATTCGGATTAGTTTTTAGATTAATTCTTCTTCGATCGTAAGAAATGTTTTTTTGCTAGTGTGCTGATTTTTAACACTTGGCATTTTTAAAACTGATTTCACTACATTCATTAGCTTATATTGATAAAAATAGAGAAAACCATTTGACAATTTCTTTAAGGATTTCATAACTTTTTAGAGGATAAATTACAATTATAATACTAAGATAGATTCGTTATAAAACCTACATCGAGGTTGGTGAGGATGAACACATAACTTATAGTTGCCAACATTTTACCTTGTAAAAGGTGTTTTTTGAACTGATTTCATAACCTTTAAAAGAGTTTCATTAAATAAACTTATAAAGAAACGTTTATGACACAAACACTCTGGCAAGAGGCCTTAATATTGTCGCTGTTTACGGAGACTAGCATAACTCAAATTTTCTGCTCTTTTTTTAATAAAGTCCTCTTTTGTATAAGGAAAACAGCGACATGTCAAGTTGCACTAGTCTTCGTTGGACATCTACGTTATGCTAGTCTTGGTATAGACAGCTGTGATATTGTACAGCTAAATATTGATGTTGTATATCGGCCAAGCAGCGTAGTAGGCTAGGACTTCTAGGTGTTACGGGTATGCTAAGCTTAAAGCTGGTCGCTTCGTTGACGTCTACCACCTCCTCATCCTCGAATTTGACGAGATGATTGCCATAGTCGATCGCGTTCCAACTCGAACTCGTTCTTGGGCTCTGATTGTTTATTGAAGCGTGGAGCATCTATACGGCGGTCGTTGTTGCGGTGCCTGCTAGCTATGTGGCAAGCTCTACTGCACTGATAATATGTGGCCTTAATTCGAGCTGGATGAGTTGACCATGATTCACGTGGCGCCACAGTCACTCTTATGCCAAGGTTGAAACAGCTGTAACGAAAAAAGGAAGATCTTGTCATTCATTTTCGACTCCGGGGAATAACTAAATGTATAATGAGGTCTTGAAGTTAGAGTATCTGGTTGCCGGTGAGGAGTCTTTGGCATACGATTCGAACGAACAGCCACGGAGATCATCCTTAAAACCGACGAGTCGTCAAGGACGAGTAAAGAGAGCTCGTGAGGTGCTGAAGACAAGCTTAGCTAGTGACCACCGATCACTATCGATCTTGCTCTTGATGTCGCAGTCCATAATGTTCTGATGGTGCAATTTGTCGATGTCCAGTGTCTAGTCAAAATGGTCGTTGAGGTTAGAATTACAGCCATCAATCGGATCTTGGTCGAACTCTAATAGTAGAAAATAGGCATACTTGAAATCAAGCTTAGATTATCCATGGCTTACGCACGCTGTCGACTTGCTCTCTATATATGTCGCTAGAACGATTTCCCAGCGCCTAGTTTGCAGTCCATTGATGTGAGTCAGAGGTCCCGAGCACGTTGCTATGTTTACTCTCATACACGTCGAGTTTGTGACTATCTATGATATAATGAAGTGCTTGAGTCGCTAGCGAGCGCCCAGCGCTTATACACTCGGCGGTAAGGTATTCTGTTAGAACGTTTTGAACCAAATGGCAAAGTCGCATGGTTTTTGACGGTACCTGCTTATATAACCTCTGCAAATCTAAAATCATCAGAACCATCAAAAACCGTCAAAACCCGTCAAAAATTGGGCGACGTTGCCATTCGGTTCAAAACGTTCTAACAGAATACCTTACCGCCGAGTGTACATACACATATATGGTGGGCTTGGACTTGTCTGGACTTATTGCGGGATGCTGTCGGTATGCTGAGCATGAGGGTGGACGGGCTCAGGTACTGCCAATCTCCTGGGGAAGCGTTGGCTCCTCGTTGACATTTACTTCCTCTTCGTGCTTAAACTCAATGAAATTGTTGCCGCAATCACGTCCCATCTCCTATTCTCGGGTACGTTGTCTAACGCGCCGTCCAGGAGTCGCTATATACAGCTGTCGTTTAAGCGCAGGCTTCTGATCCTCTTTAGGCTCCGTTTTGACTCAAAACTCCGCTGCACCGATGGCAACACAGCGATCCGATTCTCTCTCACTCTCACTCTCTTGATCTTTTAGATATAATATGCAGCGCTCTATCTCCGTGCGCTCGGCTCTCTGCAGCGGATAGCTCTCTTGAGGTCTTTTATTTAATAATACAATGACGTTTCGTATAGATGTAAATAAATAGTTAGTTTGTATTGTATATTGTATGTAAACAATTATATGACTACTAACCTCCCATAACCAAGAATCTCAGTATTGTTGCAACCGACTGAGCCTGAAAAAAGAGAAGTGGGGAGGCGAAAAATTAAAGAAAAATCACAAATTAATTTTCAATCTTAATTAATTTGCTGAAGGAGCATTTTTTTCAGCAAAAACCTACGGTAATTAGAAAGATCTAATTAAAATCTTTAAGATAGAATACTCATATATGAGCATTAATATCGGATGAAGCAATATAATAGAAATATTCGTAAAACGCGTATAGGTTATCTAGCAAATTCAAAGTATAATAGGGTCGCGGTGCTCCCGACGGCACAGTGTATAAAACTTATACTTGCCATCGGGGCGCTACCACGCCCCTTGATGAAGACTGGAGCTTAAAATATTAATTGAAGTAAAAACTATTTTTAAGAGCAATGATAAGATAGATATTATAAGATAGATATCGCAGATCTAAAAAATGAATTTTCTGAAAACTCTGTCGAATATAGACATCCAAACAAAAGTGCATCACGTTAAAAATAATGAGATCAAAGATTGACTTTATTTCTTATCAAAAAGTTTCTTGCACCTATGAATTGAGGACAGTCATCGTCATCGAGTGTATCAGGAGTCTAGAAAATTTTCAGTCGATTAGTAACTCGATGAACCGTAATTATGTCTGCGGCCGAAAATCTTTATAAGTCGGCAGTCACGTTGGTTTCACACACACGTACAACACTCGCTGCTTGTCACGCTTCAGTTATTCCACGTGCTGGCTGAACTTTCTGCGCAGAATAAGAAGATGAGACGACTAATTGTGATTATTCTGATGTGTTGTGTGATATCGAGTGTAAAGTGTTTGAAGGAATGGAATACCGAAATTTACGAGAATAGCGACAATGACTACCAAGAATACAAAGATGAAGATTTATTGTTCGACGAAAATTACGACGACAGCATGTTCTTCAGAAAAGTTGATCCAATGGACGAAGCTCGAGGAGTGGATAGAAATAACTCAGAAGTAGTGCTGAATTGTTTTGGAATCGGCGGCAGATTATCAACTATGCTGGATTCTTATTTGAGAAAGGATGCAAATGGGACAAAAGCTCTAAAGGTTTTGTTTTATTCCACTTCGAGAAAACAACCGAAAAGAGTACCGATGCGACACGGCAATTTTTTTCTGTTAGACGAAACCGATTTTGATATCACGCGACGAACGATTTTCATCGTGCATGGATTTTTCTCAGACGGCAACGAACAGTGGATCTTTGACATGGAGAAGGCTTTGTTGAAATGGGTAAGCATATGCGTAATTATCATGTTTTAAGATGTTTCTTAATCTCTTGAATTTTAAAGGGTGACGTTAACGTGTTTGTTGTGGATTGGAGCGATGGAGCTAACACGTGGAATTATTTTAAAGCAGCAATAAATACAAGAACAGTCGGAAATCAATTAGCAACGTGAGATTTTCTTATATTTTTCCGTCTATCATTCTAACTTTACCTGATACATTTGCAAAAATAAACAAATCTTCAGATTTATTGGTCAGTTGATCAATCAGATAGAACAGTGGAATGGTCCAGATCCAAGCGAATGGGGCCCACTCCACCTTATCGGTCATAGCCTGGGAGCACACATTTGCGGTCACGCAGCCTACGAACTAAAGCGAAGGGACAGCAAGTGGCCTGTCCAACGTATCACAGGTCTCGATCCAGCCCAGCCCTGCTTTCGACATTCGGACTTAGCTTTGCGATTGGATCTGTCAGACGCTGAGTTCGTGGACATCATTCATACGAATGGCAGAATTTTAAAGAAATTAGGCCTCGGATTGCCTTATCCACTAGGTACGTATGAATGGCCTATTAGTTGCGGTTGGTCTTATTGTTCACATAGTGTCGACGCGTAGAAGTGTGATGAAACTTTGATCGCTGCCGCGCTACGTCACTAGTATTTATAAAGACTGTTTTAATAGCGTCGGTTATCTTTTGTGTTTTACCACGTATGTGAAAATTGCGTGCTCTAATGTGTAGCTTCCGCTTGAATTTGTGGAAATTAATATTAAGATCTGTCAGAAATCAGTTTTTTATCGCCGAAATATCAATCACAATAACTTGTATGCTGATCCATCTAATGCAACGCAAGTTTTTATACAAGTATGCCATTTACTGGCTAAGTTTGAAAACAGCTCACACACACAAGTAGATAATTATAGAATCATTAAATAAATATTGCTTTTTTCCTTAACGGTATAGATAGTTTGACGCGGGACATAAAGTGATATTATGAACTAACAGTGTGATTTTATTCTTTGTACATCGATGTGGCAATATATTGAGAAAAAAAAAGATTTTACTTACGACAAATTCACTCTTACATTTTTCTTGACACGTTCGTATTGATCCAGGTGAATATTTTATCGATAACTAAGACTCCTATAAATCGAAACTACATTAACATTCGGACTACAAAATTGTTAAATCATTATCTGTTAATTCAATAAAAATCATTGTCTACAGTGAATTAGCAAAAACCTTTGTTTATACTATTTTCCTAGTAATACTACAATACACAAAATTATTTTAATTTAGGCCACGTTGATTTCTATCCAAACGGTGGGAATGTTCAACCTGGATGTATTTTGGCAAAATCATCTATATGGAAATATTTGCCGTTACCTATTGAAAGTATGTAACAATTGGTAAAAGGCTAGAAGAAAACATTCATTGTATTAATAATTTTTTTGTCCTTTGCTAGAAATCAAGAAAACAATATGCAGCCATGGACGGTCATACATGTATCTCACAGAATCTATAATCACAGCAGTAGAAAAAAATTGTACTTTCTGGGCACATGAATGGGACATGTCATACATCGGCGTCGAAAAAATATTATCGTCGAAATGTGAAGATAAACGAGCTGATCGCCGGTGTACTGAAATGGGCATCAATGCAGAGAAATATAGCAATAATGGCACCTTTTTTGCTATAACAGGAAGTTCTGCCCCTTACTGCAGTAAGTTGACACATTTTTGGCGTAGTTAAATTATTAACCATGTATAATTTATAATTCTTTTTAGATGTCGACACTCATGCAATGGAGGAATTAAAAAAATTCATGGAGAAGCTTAAGAAGAAATTTTTATTTGAAGTGAAGTAAATTCCATATGTCTTAATGATTAAAAGTGTACGTGTAAATGCAGTATTACTATCAATAATTGAATTAGATTTTAATTTTTATACTCTTTCTTATGTATTTTATAATAATAAAATATATCGTAATTAATAAACGAACAACTAATTTTACGAACAATTGTACTATTATTGATCTTAGTATACAGGCGCATACATATTATATTAGTAAACTAGGCGTATCTACCTGTTATAATAGACAAACAAATATATTGAGTAATAGCAAACCATAAAAAAGAAATACATATCCTTATACTATAATATGTGAAAACAGAGTAAATTATACTACAGTCTATACTATATTGTTTTCCTAACAATCAATTAATGTCTGAAAAGCAATTAGTATTCTAAAACTACGCGGATAAAATTGTTAGACAGCTGTTTTGAAACTGTAATAAATCACAATATAATGAAGTCATCGCGGTAGTGAAATTCTTGATTTGTAACAAATATCGATACTGTTACAGTTATGTCGCATTATTCTTAGCCCATGTATAGTAGACTGATCTTGAAATATCTAGAATCATCAGATGTGAAATAGTTCTTGTATACGTTAACCTGTTAGTACACAACTGGAAGCCGCCTAACACCCGCGAAAAAAGGATTGTATGTAATTCACATGCGAGATACATGTTAGCTACATATTCTTGAATACGTGTGGCAAACATGCAAATTATGACCGAAATCTACATGTAGCTGAAGTGTAGCAAAAATGTATTATGATGTATTAAACGATATAAAAATGATAATCTATTATTATTCAAATTTTACATTTGAAACATGTAGCATACATGCAGCTTACGTGTATCAAATATATTTTAATTTATAATTCATAATGGCGTTATTAATAGTTGACCACAAGAGTTTTCTCACTCAGATTCTTTTGTATTTACTGGTACAATAACATAATTTTTGTTACTAACATTTATATTAAAACAAACACCATCAAGCTTTTCGATATTCACAGCTTCGTATGAATTGCTGTGATTACAACAAAAAATCGTGGGTATGTAATCGTTAGTTAAATTACAAAAAAATGCCAACTCTGTATTACATACATTAACAATTGCATAGATAACACAGTCGTTACAAAACTTGTCGCAATTGCACAATCTAACAAAAGTTTTTATTAAACCTATTTTTTTCTCATTATTATAATTATATATACAATACGATGAGTTTTTCTTTTTTTTGCTAGCACATGCATCAGATTCGTAATATACGCTGTTATGTAAAGATTTACTAAACTGTAAACACTGAGTTTTATGCATTTCTAATGGCAATAACGCATCTTGGATAAAAGTAGGTATGTTTTTTAATTCGATTATTTTTCCAACAGCATAGATATTATCTTTGATTGTAGTGAGTTTACGTCTATGTGTACCAGATTGAGATAATTGTCGACAAAACGCATAAACTTCACTGTTTTTATCTAAATAGTTCTCTGTTAATTCCTTAAGGTTCATAAAATTTGAAACGGCAAAACAAATTTGTAACTGCGAGTATTTCGACCCGTGAACAAAACTTTTCAAAATGCCATTTAAATTTTCAAAAGGAGCACACGACGTAGTCCACAGTGGACCTAGTTTTCGGACAACATCTGGCAGGTGCAATAATGAGTGCAAATTGCAAGTTCTGTATTTATTCCCGTATAGAATGTCGAATCTTTTCACATATTCTGTTAAGAGCTGTGTTGCTTTATGTATATCTTCTTCGCTCACACTCGAACTATTCAGCAGAGTTATTGCGAAAACTAACAATATGTGGTGTTCTAAATATTGCCAAGGCATGAGATCGTGTAATAATGGCAAACTAGTCGCATACAAAAGAGTTTTAAATTCGGATGACTTATAATACGACGAATCACTTAATGTTCTCGGTATCCTTACTATATAATCCGGAGGTTTTAATGAAACGATTCTAGAATTTACAAGATTAATATAATTAATTAATGACGACTGATGAAAATGATGTTTCGCATCAAACCAAAATTTAATCAACTTTTTCATCATTCCTTCATACACACAGTGCATTACATCAACGGATGTACTGCAAATATAGTTCAAAACAATTATACCAATAGCCGACGGACCTTTTACGCCAAAAAAAGCTTTTTTTGTTTCGTGCGCTATTTTTGCAAAAGTTTTGGTTTCCTCAGTCGTTCTCAAATCTAAGTTATTTTTAAAAGGGTACGTTTGAACGTTATCTATCCGTTCTGTACGAATTTTACATAACGGGCATCCATAGTCGCCGTTAAATTGTTTCAAATTTAGAAACGCAGCTTTTGCCGGAAGATCGCACGTACCGCAAATAATTTGCCCGCGTACTTTTTTCGGTGTGTCATACCCATGTACTCGCAAATCTACACCTTTGTACAGTGTTCTTAATTCATCTTCGAACACATGGACAAACATATTAGGCATAGGCTTAGAGTTACCAAACCATAAGCCTGCAAGCATTACATTTTCTGGTTTAAACCTTTCTTCATAAGGCAATTCATTTATCGCAAGGAACAAAGGCCAAACATTAAATTTAGATGAATTGTACAAAGATACACCGTCTGTATTCCACATGAAAGAAATATTATTTGGATTATCGAAGAATCCGTCGCGTATTAATGATTGATATATAGCTCCATCATATATGTCTTCGTAATTTCGAACATTTGTTTTTCTTAAAGTTGAACGATGCTTCAGTAATTTATAAAAACCAGGTCGCGTAAATAGTTTTTTTAATTGATCCAAAATCGGAATTTCTAAAAAGTAATTTACACTTTTTTTAGTGTTGCATTGAGAACAAAATTCTTTGTTTAATTTTATGGTACACGAGGAGCAATAAAAGTGCCGTTTTAAGGGCGCGTGAATATCACTAAAAAACTTTTTGAATTTATACATTGTTGTTAGACATAAATTAGGCGATTTGCAATGCAGCGCAATTAATTTCAATATAGCCGAAAGAAGCACGCCGGAAACTTCAAATCTAACAATTACCGACAAAATAGCTAAGCAACTTTCTATTACGGTGATAGGTGCATCTTTGTACAAAGGTTCCGAGGCATTTTGAAATTCGTTCGTCGTATCCGAGGTCGCATCTGATTCTTCATCATCTTCATCTTCCGCACTTTCCTCGCTTGATTCTGCCTCCGATTGTTCATCACCAGTGAATGCAGATGAACACTCAAAAAACTCTTCGTTTTCATTGTCACTTTCCAGTGCACTTTCCGCGCTTGATTCAGAAGAACTTTGGATTGCTGATGGTTGGATTCGATTCCGCCCAGCTCGAACACGGATGTTCATAATATCTGCTCAGTATATATACGAGCATTAACTACATGCTCCAAATGCACAAAAATTAGAATAAAAAATAAAACAAACTGTTCTGGTGCACTCCGCCATCACTCATCGAATCTTCACATTCGATGTCAGTTTCTTGCGCTGCCTCTTCACTGCTACTCTCCACAGAAATTGAATCAGCACGACCCCGCCGGATTTTTTTTCTTATTCGATACTTCGTTGATTTCGAAGCGTTTTGATAACTTCTTTTCGGCATTTTTTATCACAGTAACTTCCCGTGTATGCTTATTTGTTGGTTAACTATTCACTCGAAAGAAATGCAAGAACATGAAACAACGTGAAATCATTCGTTTAACATAAAGGTAAAGAATCGCTGATTTCACGTCGATGCTCAGTTTATTGACAAGATTTGTTTGCACGGATGACATTTTGCAATACCGATCGCAGTGCAACGGAAACTTATATCCTTGTGTTACGTTTGATTATCCGAACAAACGCAGTATAGCATTATTAGAGAGAGAGAAGAGCGCTCCTGCGGCTTTGTGTTCGCTGGGGGTCCTCGCTTTCACGACACCCTTGGGCTCATTATCGAAGGGCACGATCATTTTTAATATCCTTGTGTTACATTTGATTGTAAGGCGCAGTGCAACGGAAACTTATATACTTCTGTTACGTTTGATTGTAAGGCGCAGTGCAACAGAATTCATACTGTAGTTTCGTTAAATCGTGAGGCTACGCAATATGATTTTTTATATTGTGCTGTGGAGGAATAAAACCTACAGTATAGTAGATGAAACACAAATTGTTTTCAAATCCAATGGCGATCAGGAAGCCAAATGGGAAGGGCAATACTATCCAATGACAGCAATACGAGAAAGCAGTAAGTAAAATAACCTAATTATTATCAATTTCTGTATAAAGCACGCTCAAGTTGTCTTGCGGCGGAAGTGCAATTCTGGTTTAGGTTATGCACGGAGCATGCGATCGATGCGTATGGGTTATGCACGGAGCTTGCGATCGATGCGTATGGGTTATGCACGGAGCTTGCGATCGATGCGTATGGGTTATGCACGGAGCTTGCGATCGATGCGTATTAATTCTTTTAAGCGCGAACAAATGTAGACTCGCAAAATTAATTATACGTAAATCGTTATCTATTATACGTAAATCGGACTTCAAGTGCGTGAGTGTTGCTTTGGCAAATTATTAATTTGCTTCGATTTATTTAAGGTGATAAAGAATGGCTCGAGTCTTTGGTCGTAACTGAGGAAGGCGATGTCTTTGTTCCGCACGAAACGCCGAAATCTGCTATTGTAGCTAAGAAAAGAGAGGCTAATCTACATATGAGGCAGCTGGATCAAGTAAAAGGGAAAGTTGTGAGAAATTTGGAAGAGCATTTATTGAACTCAAAGAGTATTTTTGATGACGAAGACTCTAACCAAGAAATCATGAATGAGAATCCCCCAAAAGGCACAGCCGAATCAAAGTCATCTTGTCCGTTTCTCGCTTCTTCATATCTTGGTAAGTATACTACATAAGTATAGCGGTATAATTTAATTTAAACACTTAACTGATGAGTTAATTACAGTTGCATTTTATTATACAGTTACAGAAGATTCAATAAAGCTATTAAAACAGATCGTTGCGAATCTGGAATATTTGTATCAAAAGGAACATTCCGAGAAGTCAACTGGAATCGTCGACGATTCAAAAGCTGCGAAAGATGGCACATATACAAAGTCTGATAGCTCCGAAATGGTAAGTTAAGTATTTACGTAAAACTAGTAAAAAAATCTATCAAATTAAACATCAATATTTTCATTTTTTAGGTTGAATTAGTACCAAATTCTGGAGTACTTATTTCGGAGGTCGACTTATTTCTTTTTAAATCAATCAATACCAGAGACCCAAAAGAGATGGTACGATTTCTATTAAAAAGTATTGTCGGGGAGGAAAATTTGTTAAACATGACGCTGAGTGGAAAAGGAAAAACCTCCGATAAAACAGCTATCCCAAAAGAAGTTTTAGCCGCTGTAGAAAGTAAGAAAACCAAAATCAATGAATTACTGAAGTACTGAATTAAAATACACGATTTTTCATTATCATACTTCTGTTTAGAATTTGTTTTGATAAAGAAGAGTAAAGGAAAAAAGTTCACTAACCCGGAATTCAGAAGTTGTATTACGACGTTTTTAAATTCACTCCGCCAGACCAAGCTAAAAAAATTGAAGAAAGGGTTCGAGAAAGACGCAGATGAAGGCAAAATCCCATCAGACAAACCGAGTGTTCCAGCTGCAGATTCTATAGCTAGATGTTCCACGACTAACAATATCACGAAATCTAAATCTGATATTTTATTAACTGATGATGAGGGAGAAGAGTGGTATACCGCTATAAGATTCGATAATGTGGATAAAAACGCAATTGTAATTGAAAAAAGCAAAGAGTCAGAACGAAACGAAAAAAAAAGAACAAGAGACAGTGAAGAGAGAGAAAAGGCTGGGTCGAGTAAAAGAGAAAAGAGGCAAGAACTAGAGCAAACCAAAGAAGAAAGAACAAGATACAGTGAAGAGCGAATGAGAGACAGTGCAAGAGATAAGGCTGAATCGAGCGAAAAAGAAAAACCAAAGGAAGCAGAACGAGGCAGGAAAGAACGATCGAGAACCAGTGAAGAGAGAGAGAGCAGAGCAAGAGATAGGGCTGGATCTAGCGAAAATGAGAAAAAGAGAGAAGCAGAACGAGACAGAAAAGAACGTACGAGAGACAGTGTAGAGAGAAAATGCAGAGCAGGAGACAGTAAAGAGCGAACGAGAAACAGAGAAGAGAGAGAGAGCAGAGCAAGAGACGGCAAAGAGCGAACGAGAAACAGAGAAGAGAGAGAGAGCAGAGCAAGAGACGGCAAAGAGCGAACGAGAAACAGAGAAGAGAGAGAGAGCAGAGCAAGAGACGGCAAAGAGCGAACGAGAAACAGAGAAGAGAGAGAGAGCAGAGCAAGAGACGGCAAAGAGCGAACGAGAAACAGAGAAGAGAGAGAGAGCAGAGCAAGAGACGGCAAAGAGCGAACGAGAAACAGAGAAGAGAGAGAGAGCAGAGCAAGAGACGGCAAAGAGCGAACGAGAAACAGAGAAGAGAGAGAGAGCAGAGCAAGAGACGGCAAAGAGCGAACGAGAAACAGAGAAGAGAGAGAGAGCAGAGCAAGAGACGGCAAAGAGCGAACGAGAAACAGAGAAGAGAGAGAGAGCAGAGCAAGAGACGGCAAAGAGCGAACGAGAAACAGAGAAGAGAGAGAGAGCAGAGCAAGAGACGGCAAAGAGCGAACGAGAAACAGAGAAGAGAGAGAGAGCAGAGCAAGAGACAGTAAAGAGCGAACGAGAGACAGAGAAGAGAGAGAGAGCAGAGCAAGAGATAGGGGTGGATCAAGCGAAAATGAGAACAGGAGAGAAGCAGAACCAGTAAGAAAAGTACGTAAGAGAGATAGTGAAGATAGAAAATGCATAGACCGAACGAGAGACGGAGAAGAGAGAGAGAGAGAGAGCAGAGCAAGAGATAGAGCTGGATCTACCGAAAATGAGAAAAGGAGAGAAGCAGAACGAGTAAGAAAAGTATGTACGAGAGATAATGTAGAGAGAAAATGCAGGGCAGGAGACAGTAAAGAGCGAACGAGGGGCAGAGAAGAGAGAGAGAGCAGAGCAAGAGGTAGAGCTGGATCTATCGAAAATGAAAAAAGGAGAGAAGCAGAACGAGTCAGAAAAGTACGTACGAGAGATAGTGAAGATAGAAAATACAGAGCAGGAGACAGTAAAGAGCGAACGAGAGACAGAGAAGAGAGAGAGAGCAGAGCAAGAGATAGAGCAGAATTTATCGAAAATGAGAAAAGGAGAGAAGCAGAACGAGCCAGAGAAGAACGTAAGAGGGAAAGAGAAATATCTAACAACAGAGAAAGCAGAAAAGATAAAGAGAAGGACGGTAAAGAGCAAGCAAGAGTACGGGATAGATCTATCGAAAGAAAAAAGCGAAAGTTAGAAGAGAGCGAACGTCGAGAACAAGAAAGAGAAAGAGATAAGTATAGAGAACAGAAAAATCATAACAAAGCTGAGAACGATAGAAAAGATGGAAAAAGAGAAAGAGATAGATCTTATGAAGAGGAAAAAGTACGCATGAAAGAACGTATAAGAGACAAATCATATGAGCACGAAAGAAGAGAGAGAAAAAGATAGTTCAAACAAAAGAAAAATAATGCGTTAATCCATGTTTATTTTCATGTATTTTATTAAGTTGAATAAAAATCAGAACCAGTATTAAAATTAGTTGCACGTGTCCTACGCGTAAGATACATGTTAACTATACCATTTTTATATTCATGTCAGAAACATCCCCAAAACATGTTTGTGAATGAAAGTTCTACATGTAGATTTCGGTCATAATTTGCATGTTAGCCACACGTATTCAAGAATATGTAGCTAACATGTATCTCACATGTGAATCGCATACAATCCTTTTTTCGCGGGGAAACATCGTGTTCCGTGATATTGATATAAACAAAAGTATACTAGTATCAGTGATTGCGATCGTTAAAATTTTTATACTAAAGCGACGAATTTCGACTTGTTCCGAGTCGTCGGAAAATTTACATTACTTACAACGAAGCATATTGATTGACAACGCTATCAAATATACGGACCCGAGTATTTTACCGTGTTATCAGTGACGTATAATTAATTCATATAATTTCTAGTAAAAGCGTCTGGGTACCGCTGTTGAACCCAAATATTAGATAATTTTGTGTACATATTTTAAACTATATAAGCGGCCGTCTACTCATTTCTCAACTTAAGTCACACCGCCTCAGTAAAGTGTCTACTTTCTCTATCGTAGTAGCAAATACGTTAAAATGAAATCACATCTCTTGATACTTCTCGCAACATTTTATTGTATTTTTTTATCGTTGGAAGTAATTGAAGCGGGCAAACATAAAGAATTTATGGATTTGAATGATGACGAAATTTGTGAAGAAGATCGATACACTCTAAATGAATCAAATTCGACAAATAAAACTCGCCACAGAAAACTTCGGACGAGCGAAGCGGCGTTGGACTGCCTCGGCTTGGGAGATCAGTTGTCTAAAGCTTTAGATTGGTTTTTGAAAACCGATTCAAACGGAACAAAGGCACTGAAAGTTAAATTCCATGCAATCTCAAGAAGCAACCCAAAACGAGTCACTCTTCAACATGGTGAGAAATTCGATTTGAGCAAAGTGGACTTTGATATCACGCGGAGAACTGTACTGATTGTCCATGGCTTCTTGTCAAATGGAGACGAAAAATGGATATTTGATATGACAAAAGCTTTATTAAAATGGGTACGTTCGTATTCTCGTTATTTTTAAACATGCATTAAATTCAATAAATTTCATTGTACAATTATTTTGTAGGATGACGTGAATATCTTTGTCGTCGATTGGAGCGATGGTGCTAATACATGGAACTATCTGAAAGCCGCCGTTAATACGAGAACAGTCGGAGATCAAATTGCAACGTAAGTACACCTTGAAATCATTATTTCAATGGCATCGTTTTTTCTATATAGGTATATAAGAAAGTGCAGGATTCAGTTCTTAGTCATTCATCAAAAAGTCTATTACAAAATACATGGAATACACGCAGACAAGTTTACAAATTTTTTCATAGTTTTACTCGTTTTGTACATAAATAATTTCTACAGGTTCTTTGGTCAGCTTGTCAATGCCTCAAGCGAATCAAATGAAATCGACAGCAGCAAGTACGGGCCGCTCCACTTCATCGGTCACAGTCTAGGCTCTCACATATGTGGCTATGCTTCCAAGGAGCTCAAGAGGCGCGAGAGCAAGTGGCTTGTGCAGAGAATCACAGGATTAGATCCTGCTCAGCCGTGCTTCAAGAACTCGGACAAATCGTTAAAACTCGACAATAATGACGCACCCTTCGTCGACGTCATTCACACCAACGGCAGAGTTTTGTCGAAGCTTGGACTTGGCCTACCGTATCCAGTGGGTAAGTAAATTCCACGAAATACTAATTAATTTCGTATTGATTTATGGAAACATATAATTAGCAAAGTATCATTTATTGCAGGACACGTAGATTTTTATCCTAACGGTGGAAAAATACAACCAGGCTGTATCTTGTCTGAAACATCATTGTGGCGGTATTTGCCTTTACCAATCCAAAGTTCGTAATTTATATTTCAAAATACTACGATTTACTCTCGAACTAATTGTAATAATAATGTATTGATTTTTCTCCTGTAGAAATAAGTGAGACAATATGTAGTCATGGAAGATCTTACCTGTACTTTATTGACTCGATTATGGCTGAAGTGAGAAGCAGTTGTACATTTTGGGCTCTTGAATGGGACATGTCTTACGAGGACGTTGATTCCATTTTGAGGACTAAATGCCATAGCGAAAAGTGTATTGAGATGGGAATAAACGCTGAAAAATACAGTGTCAATGGCACATTCTTTACTATAACAGGAAGGGCAACGCCTTTTTGCCGTAAGTTTAGTTTTTAAGAGGCTCTCTTGAACAATAGATTATAAATGTGGATTTTGTTCTAATCCATCATTCATGCTTTTTATTTCAGTAGTTAACAAGGCTGACAAAAAGGAAGTTAAGGATATCATCGATAAAGTGAAAAAGAAGTTACACTGTGCGTCTAATAATACTGAATCACGGAAACAGACATTAGTTATATATGATTGACGCGTATTCATAGCATAAATGACGAAAAATTTTATCAAGCAGTATTGAATTTATAACGAAAATGGGTTTAGAAAACTTAATATTGTTTTTAAATTTAATTATTTAATATTTATTTCACTCATAACTATCAGCACTATTGTACTTAAATAAAATAAATTCATAAGTGTGGATAAAATCATAGAAAATTATGTTTACTATTATAATCATTGTTATATAAATTCACTTATCCGTTATAATTTATTAAGTATAATATCATTTATAAATCTTAATTCTAATACACCATTGTAAAAATCTCCAGAATTAATTGTAAAAAATAAATGCCAAGACTTTTTATATTAAATAATAAAACGATTTTTTTATTTCACATAATTTCTGTTACATTCTTCAAGTAACTTTGAGGTAATCGAATTTCATGTATTCTGAACCGTTGGAATAATTATGCGATACCTTAACCTATCTATATAGCTATCTAATAAAATCGACTAGCATCAGCTGCTAGCACTGTACAGTGTAGCTCATGGCCTGCCCCTACTTATAGTTACACAGGCTACAGATCTCCGAGCTTTTTACGAGCTGTAAATCCGTCAGCAATTAAAGTAAGTGTCACGGTCGCTTTGCGCCAGCGAGATTTGCGATTCAGCCGGTCATCGCGCGTGGGTGTTTGAACGTTGAGCAAGAGGTTAACTGCGCAGGCTTAGCCGTGCGGGCGTAGGTGAACGGAGATATCAGGCGTCGTTCGAAGCCACGTGACTTTTTACGATTTATTCGTTCCAATGGAAATTGAAAGGTACTTTATGATCGTTGAACGGGACGTGTGGAGTATGGTGTCGAGTAAGAATAGGATTGCTCGAAAAAAAAAAGAATTTACAGTTTCTTATGTACACTCGGCGGTAAGGTATTCTGTTAGAACGTTTTGAACCAAATGGCAACGTCGCCCAATTTTTGACGGGTTTTGACGGTTTTTGACGGTTCTGACGATTTTAGATTTGTAGAGGTTATATGGGCCGGTACCGTCAAAAACCATGCGACGTTGCCATTTGGTTCAAAACGTTCTAACAGAATACCTTACCGCCGAGTGTATGTTGGATATGTATAAGTGTTTATAAAAAATAAAAATTTTATAATTGCTTTTTAAGTAGAAAAGGTGACCGACTCTAATTGTCATCAATTATATTTTATAACATATGTTATCGAGTACCTACGTGATGATAATTAAATAATTGACATAATAAAAAATAAGCATGGACTTATTATTGCGAGGATACTGTGCATGTGACAGCAATGGGTCTTATTTGCGCAAGCGTGCTACTTGATCAGGGCGCAAAGGTTTTATGAGCAAGTTTTCCCTGCATGAATATTAATTTAAGAATTGAGTGAAAGAACTCAGAGTGAGTTCAGCCAAAAGGAAAGGGATGAGTGAGTGAAGGGTTTATTATAAATAAAATATACGATTTCGCGGTACACAAAAATCACTTGCTTTGGCGTAAAAACCCTCACGGATTAGAGGGAAAAGCCTCAGCAAGTTTATGCTTTATTAATAAAGGAAGAAACTGAAATTCTACAAATCAAAGACAAGAAAAGCGACTCTAGAGAAGAAACAAATAACCTTAAAGAAAGGACGCACGCAAACGCAAAGACGCGAGGTACCTTATCGCACGCAGAGAGCTCTCTTACCGCAAGAAACCACAATGGGAAAGCCGCCGCTGAAGAGGGCGATGATCTAGCCTCGCCGTAGTCCGCCGCTGCTTCCGTCCTGGTCTCAGAGGTCTGGAAGCCGGGCCTGGGGAGCGAGATGATGGTCTACGCCGTGCACCAAGCGCGCCCCGACGTCTCGGGGAGCCAGACGCTTGGCACGAGGGCAACAAGAGGTGTTGCCGCTGCTCGCTCGCCCCGAAGGAGTCACGTAAAACACGTGGACACCTTCGCCAACACAACTTAATCCTATCGCCTCGAGGCACACTCACACACGCGCACAAATACACACACGCGTACGACGCGATCGCTAATATTCCGCTATACAAGAAAACACGGCGCAGAACGAGGTGAACAATGATAATTCTGAAAAGAACTAATCACTGAGACACCATACAATAGAAATGACGAAAAACGTAAGGTAGCCAAACGTGCGAACCGCTAGGCAGTCCTGACAGGAATGAACGCGCGCGGGCCCTTCGTGCGCTCGCAAGCAGGGCCGGCGGCGCGCAACTCGACGCATGCGCGCGCGTGCTCTCAACGTCGCAACGGAGAGCGCGCAGCGGCGCGAAATTCAAAAGGCCTAAATCTGCTTACACTACTTAATTAAAAGAACTGAACATCCCGCCCGCCTTCGTCTAACGGACGAATTAACCACCTGAAACCTACTCAAGTCTTCTTAGCCCCTTCCTCGATATGCAACGGACAAAGACGAGCAACGTGACGACGAAGAGAAGTGGTAGCAGTCTTCACTGTAACCACACGGACGAGATCATCTGGACCTGGATGCACCTCCACGATTCGTCCTAACGGCCATTTGGATGGAGGATAACGATCATCCTTGATAAGAACAAGCCTACCTACGCAAAAATTCTCGGTGGGATTCCTCCACTTCTCTCGCTGTTGCAAATGGAGGAGATATTCCGACGACCACCGACTCCAAAACTGGTTACGTATCCGCTGGAGCAACTGAAAACGACTTAATCGATTCAGAGGCACGTCCGGCGTATCAGCATCAGGAATCAACGCTGAGGCACTTCCTGTCAAGAAATGAAAGGGTGTCAACGCATGGAGGTCATCGATGTCCGAAGTCAAAGCCCCTAATGGACGAGAATTGAGACACGCTTCTATCTCAACGAGAACTGTCGAAAGCTCCTCGAACGTGAGAGTGTGTTCGCCTACGACCCTTTTTAAGTGGTGCTTCACGGATTTCACCCCAGCTTCCCACAAACCTCCATAATGCGGAGCACTAGGAGGAATAAAAACCCAATCCGTCCCGTCATTCGCAAGAACCGAAGCAACCTTCTGATGAAAATCCGACGCCCGCTGGAACATCGCCTTTAGCTCCTTGTCTGCTCCATGGAAGTTGGTGGCGTTATCGCTGTACAGCTTCTGGCACACTCCTCGCCTTCCAACGAATCGACGATACGCACTAATAAAAGTGGCTGTCGTCAAATCGCTCACCAATTCCAAATGAATCGCGCGAGTGGAAAAGCAAACGAAAACGACGATGTACCCCTTGTACGACTTGTGTCCACGACCCTTTGTTGTGCGAACCTGAATGGGACCAGCGTAGTCTAGACCTGAAATAGAAAACGGCCTACTAGCCTGCACTCGATCGGCGGGTAGATCCCCCATTAACTGCTGCGCTGATTGAGGTTTGACCCGCTGGCACGTCACACACTTATGGATCATGGACTTAACTAACTGCTTCCTGCCAACAATCCAGACCTGCTGCATTAGGACGCTGGAAGTTAACGTGGGTCCGCCGTGCAAGCAAAGTCGATGAGCGGAATAAACGAACAAGCGACTAAGAGCGGAGTCCTGCGACAAAATCGGGGGATGCTTGCGATCGAAGGACAGGCTGGAGTGAGACAGTCGACCTCCTACTCTCAAAATATTATCCTTGCCAATAAACGGATTTAATTTACTGAGCCGATTGCCTTTTGGCAATCTCCCTCCAGCCTTCAACGCTTCGATCTCGACTGCAAAACTGCTCGCCTGCGACAAACGAATGACAATGCTGCGAGCTTCCGCCAACTCCGACAGCGTAAGAAACTTAGGAAGCGGTTCTTGATCTCCTTTTCGCCTACGATACCTAAGAATAGGACGTCGAGCAAACGCAACGACCCGAATTAAGCGAGCCAACGAAGAAAATCTGGTCAACAGCTCCGGTTCCGACGGCACCTTCTTCGTATGGAGCGCTCGCCTAGTCTCTGCAGGCTGTGGCCACTCGTTCGGAGCTTGTGAAAGCCAGCTAGGTCCGTGCCACCACAGGCTAGTCCCTGCTAACTCCGCTGGTCCAGAACCTCGAGTCGCCAAATCCGCCGGATTATCCTTGGTCGGTACGTGCGCCCACGTCGCCGACGGCAGCTCGGTTTGAATGTACGACACCCTATTGGCAACGAAGGTCTTCCAATGACAAGGATGCTTTCGGAGCCAGGTAAGGACAATCTGGCTGTCCGACCAAGCAAAAACCGGAGTCGCACTAAGAAAATCGAGTTTCCTAACGTGGCAAAGGAGCTTAACGAGAAGCGCGGCACCGCAGAGCTCTAGGTTAGGAATACTCACTGTCTTTACCGGAGAAACCTTCGTCTTGGCAGCCAGAAGAGACACACTGAATGTGCCGTCTCCCTTGTCGACTCGCAGATAAACGGCAGCAGCATAAGCTCGAGAAGAAGCGTCCGAGAAACCATGCAACTGATACGAACGGGTAGAAGTTACACCTAACCACCTATCGATCGACAACGACGGCAGTTCAGACAGAGACTTACAATACGAATACCACCGCTCGCGAAAATCCTCTGGCAAAGGCGTGTCCCAGTCACACTTCTGGATCCACAAATCTTGCATTAAGATTTTCGCAGTCACTGTAACTGGCGAAAGCCACCCGAGTGGATCAAACAAACGAGCGATATTGGAGAGAATCGAGCGCTTAGTCGAAGCCTCTGACAGCTCGGTGATATCTGAAACGGAGAATCGAAACTGGTCCTGAGCAGGGTTCCAGTGAACGCCGAGTGTTTTGACCGATTCATCCATATCGATCTCCTTTGCGGGGCCTTGTCCTGTCTGTGGTGGAAGCAGCTCTGGATGGTTAGCAGCCCATTTATCGAGGGAAATACCTGCCGAGCCTAAGAGCTTTGTAAGCTCGACCCTCTTCTGCACCGCAGTGGAAAGCTCGTCCGATCCAGCGAAGGTGTCATCTACATACGTCTCGGAATTGAGGCATTCAGCACCAAGAGGAAAGCGAGCGCCCTCGTCTTCTACTAATTGCTGCAACGTGCGAATAGCTAAAAACGGAGCACAAGCCGTCCCATAAGTAACTGTCGTCAAGCGATAATCGACAGGAGGAGAATCAGCAGTAGGAGCCCAAAGGATCCTCTGGAAATCCTGGTCCTCGCGCTGCACTCTGATCTGCCTGAACATCTTAACTATATCCGCTGTAAACGCGAATAAATATCGACGCCAATTGAGCAAAATCAAGGCGAGGTCACTTTGAAGGGGAGCACCTGTAAACAAAAAGTGGTTAAGAAACCAACCATCCCGAGTGCGTCGAGAGGCGTCAAAAACAACCCTAAGCTTCATTTTTGACAACAAATACAGCACTACTGGATGATGCGGCAAGTACCACGCAGCTTCTCGCCGAATCTCCGACTCCGGAACTCGAACCATATGCCCTAAGTCCTCGTACTCCTTCAGAAATTCTCGATAAGCATGAGCGACCTTGGTATCTCGAGCAAAGCGACGATGCAGCGATTGGAGCGATCCAAGAGCCATTTGCCTTGTCTCACCTGCAACTGAAGGTAGCTGAGATTTCAACGGGAGACGAACCTCGTACCGTCCCTGCGGATCCCTGGTGTGCGTCTCCTTGAACAGCTTCTCGCAGGCTTCGTCCTCCGGTTTCAACTTAGAAAACGACGAAGGAAGCTCGTCGAAAGTCCAGAACCTCTGCAGCATTTGGTCCAGCTCCTGCATCGAAGCGCAGTGCAATACCTGCAGCGGTGTAGCAGAGGTATGCGACTCCGCCCGCCGTGAATCCTTCGCCTGCAAAACTCCGGAAACTATCCAGCCGAAAGCCGTATCCTGAGCGACAAGTTGCGAGGAAGGAAAACGTCGTACGCCTGATCGGAGCAACTGCCCGTATACATCAGCCCCGAGAATCACATCGACCTTGTTAGACAGGAAAAACTCCGGATCTGCAAGAGTAAGCCCTGCGAACTGCTTAAGGTCGAGATCATCAATGCTGTCGACTGGAAGCTGCGACGTTAAACGAGGAAGAATGAGCGCCTCTGTCGTAATCTGGAAGCTTGCGTCGACCCTGGATTTTAAAACAAGCTGTGTCCTTGAGCGCGCAGTGCCCGCTGCACTAGCGCCAAGCCCTGTCAACGGCACGCAGGTGTGCTCCTTTCGGAGCCCTAACAGCTGGACAATCGACTCCGAAACGAAAGAAGCCTCCGATCCTTGATCCAAGAGTACTCGTACATAGGTGCTGTCTCCTCTCGGGCCTACTAGCTGCACCTTTGCTGTAGCCAGGACAATTCTCCGCTTCGGAAACGTGACGCCCGCTGCATGCAGACTCACGACAGATTTTGAGCCAGAGCCGCCTGCCTGGGATTTATCAGTGTTCGGCTGCCCAGCTTGCGAGTTTCCCTGAAATTTAAGGTGCAAGAGGGTGTGATGTTTACCCTGGCAAATAGAACAACGACCCGAAGAGTTACAAGCGTTGGCTCTGTGAGAGCCAAGGCAATTGAAGCAACGCTGCAACTGCTTGACCGTTGCCAACCGCTCGTGAGGGTTCTTGTCCTTCAGCTTGAAGCATTTCGAGAGAGGATGCGTGCCGTTACAAAGAGCGCAACCAGAATTTCCAGACGGACGAGAGGAACTACTAGCGTGGAAAACCTTCCGAGGTTGAGGTCCTGAAGTTGGCGTAGAGGCTGGTCTCTTCTCCGCCTTGCGCTCCGAATAGAGCATCTTAAGAGCTTGAGCCCGTCTCTCAAGAAACTTAAGCAAACTTGAAAACTTAGGAAGGGCACTGTTGATGTCGCGCTCCGACTCATCCTCCTCCGGCACGTACTCCTGGTCCTTCTCACTCAGCTCAGCCTCCCACAGCTTCCGAGACTCCGGATCCATGCGATCGGACAACAAGAACACAAACCAAATATCCCAATGATCAACTGGAAGTTTCAAGTTTGACAAAGCTCGAACGATCCGCTTGGCCTCGTCAGCGAACGCACGCATTTCAGCAGCAGATTCCTTCTTCATCGATGGAATTTCTAAAAACGATGTCAAGAGTTTGTTGATCATCAGCCTGGGATTACTATAACGATCCTTGAGCGTTTGCCAAGTACTTGCATAGTTCGCATTGGTCGTCAAAACGTCCTTGATCAGCTCTGCGGCCACACCAGTCAAGCACATCTTGAGATACTGCAGCTTCGTGACGTCAGAAATGCCAGAACGATTATGCACAAGAGAAGTGAAAAGATCGCTGAAACTAGCCCAATCCTCGTCTTTACCTGAGAACGTAGGTAAATTAATTTTCGGCAGTTTAACGACCTGAGGATCTGAGTCCGACTCCCCTATACTAGTGCTATCGTCAGCGTCAGGCTTGTTGAATAAAGCCAGCAGTGTCAGAATCTCATCAAGAGTCGATTCATAAACACCCTGAATGCGATCGAACCAATGATCAACAATATACGCATCAGTTTCTGCATCGTCCCTAACGACAATCTCAGAATGAGTCTTCCGAGTCTCCACCCAAATCTCCTTAACAGCATCAAGTCGCGCCTGGACCATGCTTCTATTAAGCGAGTCACGCGGCTTAGCCATCACGCGAGTGCGTATGCTCTCAAGCTCGGCCTCGCGAGCCGTCTGCAATGCTGTCAGCTTTTTCAGCGCAGTAGGAGCCATGATGCTCGTCAGAGTCCCCCTATAGTAAACGCAAGCTTACGAAAAATAAGTGTCGTGCACGCACGCCGCTAATCCGTGGCCGCAGCCAAAGCGCGTCTAAGAAGTCGCCGCTACCTATAGTCCGCGAAAGTAAACACACGCGCGGCGCGACGCCTCGCTTCCGAGAACGCACGGCCGGCCGAACTTGTAAACAAGAGCGCGCGGCGCTATACAAAGCGTTCACACCGAGGTCGGTAAAAACAATACTAAGAAGTTAAACGAAATATGATACTCTACTGGAAAAAGCCGTTACAGTGTGAACGCGTTTGTGTACAGATTTTATACACTACGTATATCGCACGATTACACGCAATCGAACAAAGAGAATGCACGAAAAAACCAATCACTCACTCCTCACCCGGGGCACCATGAATATTAATTTAAGAATTGAGTGAAAGAACTCAGAGTGAGTTCAGCCAAAAGGAAAGGGATGAGTGAGTGAAGGGTTTATTATAAATAAAATATACGATTTCGCGGTACACAAAAATCACTTGCTTTGGCGTAAAAACCCTCACGGATTAGAGGGAAAAGCCTCAGCAAGTTTATGCTTTATTAATAAAGGAAGAAACTGAAATTCTACAAATCAAAGACAAGAAAAGCGACTCTAGAGAAGAAACAAATAACCTTAAAGAAAGGACGCACGCAAACGCAAAGACGCGAGGTACCTTATCGCACGCAGAGAGCTCTCTTACCGCAAGAAACCACAATGGGAAAGCCGCCGCTGAAGAGGGCGATGATCTAGCCTCGCCGTAGTCCGCCGCTGCTTCCGTCCTGGTCTCAGAGGTCTGGAAGCCGGGCCTGGGGAGCGAGATGATGGTCTACGCCGTGCACCAAGCGCGCCCCGACGTCTCGGGGAGCCAGACGCTTGGCACGAGGGCAACAAGAGGTGTTGCCGCTGCTCGCTCGCCCCGAAGGAGTCACGTAAAACACGTGGACACCTTCGCCAACACAACTTAATCCTATCGCCTCGAGGCACACTCACACACGCGCACAAATACACACACGCGTACGACGCGATCGCTAATATTCCGCTATACAAGAAAACACGGCGCAGAACGAGGTGAACAATGATAATTCTGAAAAGAACTAATCACTGAGACACCATACAATAGAAATGACGAAAAACGTAAGGTAGCCAAACGTGCGAACCGCTAGGCAGTTCTGACAGGAATGAACGCGCGCGGGCCCTTCGTGCGCTCGCAAGCAGGGCCGGCGGCGCGCAACTCGACGCATGCGCGCGCGTGCTCTCAACGTCGCAACGGAGAGCGCGCAGCGGCGCGAAATTCAAAAGGCCTAAATCTGCTTACACTACTTAATTAAAAGAACTGAACACTGCACAAATCGACCCAGATGGTGCCAGTAGCTAGTGTCATGGCCACCGCGCACCCACTAGGTAATACAGTAAAAGTATTTTATTCATTAATATGATAGTCATTTTTGCATAAGCGTATGTACTTTTCTCGAAAGGTGATTCTGATGAAACGTTTTTAAAATCGCGCCTTCTCATTGATTAGGTTTTTTGAATCGAACAATCAGATTGGTGCATTTAAAAAAATGTTCCGTCAGGATCGCTTTCCGTCGAGTGCACAATCAATTTGACGTGATTTTTGCCCAAGAGTATAATCATGCTGCCATTTGGACTGAACTATTGCTTGCGGTATATATTGTCTCACACACAGCCACGCAGGTAAGAACATATTATAATACATATTGCGCGTGAATTTATCCACGAGAAACTGACCAAAACTGGCCGTCTCAAAAATAGTCCAGTAAAATTTTGAAATCGACCTACGATAGAAATGGCTGCATTTTGGTTATTAGGTAAATAAATTAGCAAAAAATTAATTTTACTTATATCTCGAAAACGGCTTAACGTACAGTAAAATGGTCTGCACCAGTCGAAAGAGCGTTCAATTTTGCATTGGATTCGATTTTTTACTCGATTTCGATGAGTGCAAAGTTCCGAGATAATAAATAAAAAAGAAATTACCTAAATGTAGAAGGAAGGGGAGGCGCGACGCGTATAAGCCATGTACTAGACGCGCAAACGACATGTGCATTTCGCGCCTCCCCCTCCTTCTACATTTAGGTAATTTATTTTTTATTTATTATCTCGGAACTTTGCACTCATCGAAATCGACTGTACGTTAAGCCGTTTTCAAGATATAAGCAAAATTAATTTTTTCACACTGTTTTCGCATAGAACCCGTTGACCTAGGAAGCTGCAAATTTCAGAATCGTATTTTTCGACCACGATCTACCTAATAACCAAAATGCAGCCATTTCTATCGCAGGTTGATTTCAAAGCTAATTTTACTGGACTAAAAAGCACACATAGCCGTAGTCAGCAAATTGGGAGTTTCTTTTTTTTTCTCCGTGAGGGTTATCTCAGGCCGGCGCGGAGCAGTTGCCTGTATGTACCCAGTCCCAAGTTGCGTACGAAGAAACGCCAGCGTCATCTAGCCAAAGAGATGGATAAACAGCGAGGATCGAGAAGGGCCCGCCAGAATCAAATCTTGCATAAGATCTTTCTTCAGGATGATCCTCTCCGCTCCATATATCCTTCCCGTAGACTGAATCACTGGATCTAATATATATAGGATTGGAAATTTTGGAAATCTTGATAATGAAATTGATTAAAAAGCGAGGATCAGACGAATGCAGGGTGCATTCTCACATGGACTCCGTATCAGAGCCCTCTTTGAACCATTGGTCGAACTAGATGTTGAACTCTTTTCACTGTAAATTTCTTGGCGGTGACTTGATGAATTTGAATATGACGATTACATGAGAGATCGACCCACCCCTCGGGCACCTGCCACCGGAATGTAAACAAACGCTATGTGAACACAGCGCTTGAATAAGCAGAGAATGGAATTTGATGAAGACCTTGGTCTGTCCGATGACTACCGACCAAGATAGTAGGCAGCGGTTTCCACGAAAACGAATATATTACACTGTAGTATGGTAAAACTTGTCACTTTCTTCTATGAAGTTTGATTTGGAAATCAGATAATTTCCTTGAGTCTTCTTCGGAACGAATTCTCCTCTTCAAAGACGACAGTAGAAATGCACTTGATTTTCTTTCTTTTTGTAGAGGTGAAGAATGATTTCTTTTTATGAGAAGTAAAATTTAACAGAACACTTTCAACGTTTTCATTGGGAGTTTCTTGTGTGGCCGTCATGGCAACAGTCAAGCTTTGGTCAATTCCTCGTTGATCACTCCATGAGGAATTCACAAGAAGGGAATGCTAGGAACTTCCGAGCCTCTCCGAAAAAGCTAGGCCGGAAAAGCCATAGGTTAGGTATATGACTGCCTCTCGTTGCTAGGTCTCAGCCACACGTAGATTCTTACACCCGCGCGTTTGTGCGCATCGGTAACAGGCATGAAGTGATATATATCATAAAACAAGAATCTCATTTAATTTTTGCATATATGTAACAAATGTATCAATTATGACGCTTTGAATTACGAAAAACTAACAAGAGACTCAAGCACTTCTAGCAGAAATCATGAATTATACTGACCTATAGCGCTAGCTCAACTCGCACTTTTGGCATATATTTAGGTTGTTTACACAGCTTTAGAGAAATGCACGTTTGGATCGATATAAAGATATTTAGTTGACACTGATGTGAATAATTTTAATGGAGAAAACAATGAATTTATATGTATAAAACAGTTAGCTGTAGACTGGGATGACTACATGAAAACTGGAAAACTATATTGGCAATATAACCCGTGGCGTCTGCTCGGTGATACGTCATTAATATGGCCGCCGTAAGAAGGGCAATAGTACACTCGGCGGTAAGGTATTCTTACGGATCGTTTTAAACTAAATGGCAACGTCACGTAGTTTTTGACGGTACCGGCCCATATAACCTCTGCAAATCTAAAATCGTCAAAACCGTCAAAAACCGTCAAAACCCGTCAAAAATCGCACGACGTTGCCATTCAGTTTGAAACATTCCGCAAGAATAACTTACCCCCGAGTGTACATCCTTAACATAGGAAAGTTATATTTTTGTTTAAATAAATTAATAAAAACAAAATGGAACACGATGGCAAGATAGGTGATGATAGTGGTATGCAATTTTCACCACGTCAGAGTAAAACTAAAGTGTGTACGGTTGTCACAGTTATGCAAAAACGCATCAAGACTCCGTTTTCACAAGTTACCCAAAATTGGTGAAAGCAAAGTTAAAATAAAAAATATGTTTGACATTGAACAAGAATTAGATCGTTGAAAAGCATGGAAAAAAGCTGTCAAATGGCCAATTATTTCGATTACTCATGCTTCTGTTTGCTTTTTATATTTTTGCAAAGAGGACTATGTGTTACCAGGTCTGAGACCTTTAGCACTAATTTCACCATTTATTTCATGTGGTGCACCTTTTAAGTTCGAAGTTTGTAAACAATAAGCGACGATTCTGATATTTTCAGAGGTTATGGATGATTTGCCACCTTAATATATGTTTAAGAGTTGACGACTTTCTCTCCTTCGACATAATTGCGGCTTGTTACCGTGCACTGGGCAAATCGACATACTTCTGCCATTTGCAGTTTCATGATTTCGTCAAAGTTTATTAATTTATTTAAACAAAAGTATCAATTTCCTATGTTAAGGGTGTACTATCGCCCTTCTTACGCCCTTCCATTTGCCGTTGACTGCTGTTCTGCTCTGACTAAGACGCTTTGCTTCAACTGGACTGCAAGAGGCGGGGCTGCAATAAACTCCAGGTAAGGGAACATTTTGGTTTGAGCCTTTCTATGTATACATATATATCTGCTTGTGCATACAAATCTTTGAACGATTATAAAACTCGGCGTGTCTAGACAAGTTTTCACTGACTAAACTATATATATATATATATATATATATATATATATATACACACCATATATTTGGTAGTAGGGGTTTATGGTGCCTCGCTGGAATATATAGTCCCTTTGCTGAGAGTTGTGCTAAAGCAATCATACTCCATGGGTTCGAATCTGAGCAAATTGACTCTACCTGAGGCGCCTTAAACCCCTATGTACATGAGGTTTATGGTGCCGCGGCATCCGTTGAGGCACCATAAACCCCTGTATATACAGAAAATGGCACCATAAACCCCTATTACGCTGTTTATCATATATATATATATATATATATATATACATATACATACACACACACACACACACACACACACACACACACACACACACACACACACACAGTAAGGAGATGGGGCGACGGGGCATCTTTCCCTCCCTTAATTCTCCAATTTCCCCCACTCTGCCTGAAAAGCGCCGAAAAAAGGGTCAGGCCCAACGACGGTCAATGAAGGATTATGTCCCTTTGCGTGAAAAAAGGGAGAGTGAGGGAAGAGCAGGAATTATGGGAGGGAGAGTCTTTCTCTCTCGCACTAATGCGCGTTCCCTATGTTTCTCACTCGCACTCCCAATTTCCCGATGTCCCGTTTCCCCTTCTCCTTACTATATACGTCTATAAATCATTCTCAGATGTAGCCGAACAACTGAGCCATCAACCGCGCTTGGTGGGCCTCAAGTATGCGCGCGCACTCAAAGTACGTACATTTTCCGCCAGAGGAATTCATTGCAAGACTTCAAGCGCTTTCGGAAAATCTAGTCTAAGTTACGTTCGAACTGTTATACAGAGAAGAAAGCTTCTGCTTTCATTTGCATATTTATAACTTGCTCTACAGAGTAGAGAGGCTACACCGTTCTGTAATTTATTGCATCAACTTGAAAAGCATCCAATCAAGTTATCTTGTGCAGCATAGCACCACACAAACTATGAGTGTGCCTGTGAAATTATTTTTGCCGTGATAATTTCTATACTAACAGAAAATGTTGCCTACAGCTGCCGACCTCGATCGTTATGCCGGAGGTAAGTACTGCATTTTTAATACTAAGTGTCTTATGAATAACAGAGAAAAATGTTCTGCAGGAATGTGCTACTTATTGCACGAAAATAGCGTAAAATCTATATACAAAAATACGCATCAGGCTGAGTTACTTGTCAATGGAAAAATATAGGCTCCTGAATCGGTAGCGTTACTGTTAAAAAGAGCCGTCGCTAAATGCGTATAGTTGGCGTTCTTTTGTTTAACACGGCCTGTGTGCTTATGCCTTATCCGTACAATATATGTTAAACGCAGTTATTTTTACGTACTACAAAATTTCGAGGAGGAATAATTCGTCGCTTCCTACGAAGACTAGCACTGTTAACATTTTCCAGCGAAGAGTAGCACTGTTGAGATTTCCCACGAAGACTAGCACTACTCAGATTCATTTTATTTGAAAAGATTCATTATTTTTTAAAGAAAAACATACATTATTAAGGCAAAGCTAATAAAATTAAAATCAAGGGGCGCGGTAGCACCCCCGATGGCAAGTATAAGTACTAGAGTACTACGGGCTGTCGGGCGCACCGCAACCTTATTTCTTTGAAATGGGGTTTTCTAACCTCTACAACATTTTCAAACATTTATATCTTATCGAAATACGCTATTTTATCAGGCTAATCACTGTTACTTTCAAAGATATTAAAAGAACTTTTATTTAAAAAAAGTTCCATGAAAAATGAATGACCCGTTTTCATTCTATAGCTGACCAAAATTTTGTGTTGTATTTTTCTTTCCATTTATTTTTCTTTTGAGGTACCTGGTGCCGGGGGTGGTCAGTACGAACGTCGTCTCCTAGAATTTTATGGGAATTTGTAACATAATTAGTTGAAACTCGTTACCCGGGGGTTTTTGGGGGTCGCTGAACACGAATATCGCGGCGCCAACGGCCTCCGAGGTGCCTGGTTCCCAGGGTGGACCGTATGAACGTCGTCTCCTAGAGTTTTATGGGAATTTGTAACATAATTAGTCGAAACTCGTTACCCGGGGGTTTTTGGGGGTTTTGAACGCGAATATCACGACGGCAATGTTCTCCGAGGTACCTGGTGCCGGGGGTGGTCAGTACGAACGTCGTCTCCTAGAATTTTATGGGAATTTGTAACATAATTAGTCGAAACTCGTTACCCGGGGGTTTTCGGGGTTTTTGAACGCGATTATCACGACGGTAACGGCCTCCGAGGTACCTGGTGCCCGGGGTGGACAGTAAGAACGTCGTCTTCTAGAGTTTCATGGGAATTTGTAACATAATTAGTCGAAGCTCGTTACGCGGAGATTTTTGGTGTCGCTTATCACTCCGTAGTTTTTGAGGTATGTGTGGATACTAGTTGTATTGCTGTAGAGATAGATTTTAGCGTGTATATCTATTTATTTTGCAAATCTTATTTGACGGTTGTTTTCGAACTAATAATAAATTAATTATCAGTATTTTAACATGTTAATGATTCTCTTTTAAGTTAGTGACGTATAATTTAATGTAATATATCTATCAAGGATAGTTTTTATTATAATTATTGATTACGCTTAAAAATTCGTGAAATCTGTAAAATAATACCTTTTTCAAAAGGTAAAAGGTAGGCAAGTATAAACCTGGTTTTTATTTATTATTAATTTTATATTCGATACTGATATAATTAATTAAAATAATTATTTATATAAGTGACAAACTATGGTCAAAAAATAAATGAAATTAAATAGTAAAATGGCAGTTATGTATTTGGAATAAACTTGTCAAATTGTTCTTTAATACAATTTGTAATTTCATTGTTTTCCTAACGTCATTGTTAATTTATTTGCTGTATTCTACACTACTATGAACATACTTGAAAAACCCGTCGGTTGACAGTTTCTGATGCGAATTGTGTGATTAGATAAAAATTAATAAAATTGTCAAATAAACATAACACCTTTCAAAAGTGAAACACAACATCATTAATAATAAAGCAGATATTGAAAAATGAAAAATTATCATTGAAAAATTGTTTTTTTTTACCTCACCATAAAATTATCAAGCGACGGATCTATCAAGTATTTTCATAGTAGTGTAGAATACAGCAAATAAATTAACAATGGCATTAGGAAAACAATAAATTACATTACAAATTGTATTAAAGAACAATTTGACAAGTTTATTCCAAATACATAACTGCCATTTTACTATTTGATTTCATTTATTTTTTGACCATAGTTTGTCACTTATATAAATAATTATTTTAATTAATTGTATCAGTATCGAATATAAAATTAATAATAAATAAAAACCAGGTTTATACTTGCCTACCTTTTACCTTTTGAAAAAGGTATTATTTTACAGATATATATTCTTCTAATTGCCGAACAATTAAAAAAAAAATTTTAATTTTAAATAATTTTATCGAAACTTTAGAACTGAAAATTAATCAAAAATTACACTTACGATAAAATTATTATTTTTTTTAATTGTTCGGCAATTAGAAGAATAATATAATTTTGCTTCCTCCTAGAGGAAGCTTTGTAATAGTAAAATTTGCAGTTTCGCTAAACTTCATAGAAACATGTTTTGAGATGTTTGAAGTTCGAATTCATGTGTGTATGTATACCGCAATATTTCTGGAACTACTCCGTCAATATCAATCAAATTTGACCTGCATATCTATTTTTGGATTCTGAATTCGAGAAAATATATTTTTTTTTATTTTCTCAACTATTTTTCTTTTTATGGCCATTTTTTGATTTTTGAAAAACGCTATTTTTCGTTTTGTTCAATAATTCCATTGTTACAAACGATTCAGCTAAAATGTATTTGAAAGATAATAAAATTATCTTCTTTTCTCCGTTTGGTCCTCGGGATCGACCGCTTCGCTCGGCAGATAACATGAAAAAGGTGATTTTTTTTAAATTCATATCTTTGAAACTAAATATCATAATCTCACGAAAAAATCATGTTAATGGGTTACGTGTCGAACTATATTCCATTAAAATTTCAAGTGATTTGACTATTTACTTTTCCAGTAATAAATCGAAAACTGTAAAAAATGATTTTTTTTGTGCCACGATTACGGGCGTAAAAAGGCCTTGATATTTTATGTGTTTTGGCTAAGTTCGTTGCGTAGCTTTGAAACCCCTATGGTTCTCAAGATATCAAGGTTTGAATTTTTTTTGAAATTTTTTTGATTCCTCATATCTCTAAAACAATGTAGTCAAATGCTTCAAAATTTTATTTCGTGATTCACTATATAAAACGCTATGTGCTGTCAAAAATTTAAACGATTTTGTTAATCAGTTCTCAAGTAAAGAGCTGAAATGTAAAATCGATTTTTCTCAAAAATTTGGCTTCTTCTTATAGGGGTATCTAGTGCTTTTACAGCAAAATAATTAAATTTGGAAATATTTAAAATAGCATTCACATACTGTATTTTAAAACAATATTTTATTTATTGGAACAATAAATTTCATTGGAGGAAGCTACGTGCCAATGAATTGGCAGCGGTTTTATTAGCTTTGCCTTAATAATGTATGTTTTTCTTTAAAAAATAATGAATCATTTTCAAATAAAATGAATCTGAGTAGTGCTAGTCTTTGTCGGAAATCTCATCAGTGCTACTCTTCGCTGGAAAATATTTACAAATAGAGAGCCACAAATTGATCATGTGCTTAATTATTTTGTATATAGGTCTGGAGAACCTCTCAATGGAAGTGCAGACTAGGCTTGCCAAAATTCACGATTTAGACGGTAAAATTCAGATGATATCGAAACGTACGGACATGCTTATAATCGAGTATTTCAAAGAAGACTTTCCTTTGGAGAAGAAAGCTGAACGTATGATGTACATTGAAAGTTTGTTTGCTAAAACAAGGCGCTACGCAGAGGCCAAAGAAGCAATCTCAAGAGAGATGTGTGATTTAGTTGATAAGAGCGCCTATCGTTTGCACTTTTATTTGTTGCGTTACAAGGGTGAAATCGAAACGAGGGCGGAGATCATCCGCAATGCATCAGATCATCATAGCGAAGAAAGGAGGCTTGAGCGAGATAAAAAGGAAGCGCAGGAAATACAACGACAGGAGGCCAGAGAATTAAAAGTTAAAAAGGAGAAAGACGATAAAAAAGATAAGGCTAAGGTAATACTGTATAATAATCATGTAAATAATGAAAACTAACTTATTAAAAACTAGACTAAATAGTCTTTAATTAAATGTATTGAACTTTTAATCTGTTCTATAGGAAAGAAGAAACAGCCAAGGTAACGAAGTGGGTGAAGATGTTGATGCTGAGATGATCGACATAAATAATACGTCTTGTGCATCGGACGACAGCGATTCTGCAATTAATACTTTTATGAATAATATGCACATAACCGAGGAAAGACAACTAAGTGTCGAGGAAAAGAAATCTAGCAGCAGTGTTTCTAAAGACAAAAAATCACGAATTACTTCTAAAAAGAGCGAGCAGGTCTCAAGCGCTAGTTTTGAACCTAGCAGTAAGAAGCAAAGCAGTAGCCAAGACTACAACAATAAAAAGATAAGCAGCAGTCATGACCACGATAAGAGAAAACCAAATAGTAACAGTAAAATTAGTAGTAGCAAGTCAAGTAGTAGCGCTAGTGATACGAAACCAACCAATAGCCACGCCAGCATCAGTGAGTCGTCAACTAATCGTCATAATGCTAATGACAAAAAGTCAACCAGCAGCAGATCTGCAAGCGATAAGAAGCCATCCAGCGAGTACGTTAGCAGCGATAAGTCGCCAGGTGAATGCCATGATGCCAAGGAGAAAACATCAACCAGCAATAGACCTGCAAGCAACAAGAATTCAGTGAGTGATCGCGTTAGCAGCGATGATTCATCAGACAATAATCATGAGGCTAAGGATAAAAACTCAACCAGCTCTTCAAGCGACAAAAAGAGCATTGAGAGAAACGAGCTAAAAAAGAGTAAAAGTAGCAGCTCAAATCACAAAAGATCCGGCGATACAAGTAACACTGCCACAAAAAAAGCGAACAGCAACACCAACCACGTAAAATCTAGTAGCGATAGAAAACCATCGTCCAAAAGTAAGAGTCAAAAGGAGTCTAAAGATACAAAGAAACGAAGAAATTCTGAGAAAAGTACGATTATCCATGAGAAATCTAGTGTGGCAGACGTTAAAAAGCGAAAAGTCTCAGTGTCGAGCGATGAGGAAGAGTTCAACATTCTTCCTGACCCTAATGAGCCAGTTTACTGCTACTGTCAAAAGGTATCTTACGGAGATATGGTTGCGTGCGACAATGAAAACGAGGTGAGTCTTTATTTTATCTTGTTTTGAGATTAGTCGATATCTTACAAAAATAGGTTGTTAATATTTTTTTCTTTTTCATGACTGCAGTGCGAGATAGTATGGTTCCATTTTGGATGCGTTGGTTTGAAATCAAGTCCACCTGGACAGTGGTACTGTACAGAATGCTCTAAAAAGAGGCGAAACATTGGAAAAAACGTTCGATGATTGTGGCTTGTGCCAATATTTTAATCAACAATGTATACCGTCATATTTCTGAAACTACTCCGTGAATATCAAGCAAATTTGACATACTTACCTATTTTTGGATTCTGAATTCGGGAAAAACAGTTATTTTTTTTATTTTCTTAACTATTTTTCTTTTTATGGCCATTTTTTGATTTTTGAAAAACACTATTTTGCGTTTTTTTCAATCATCCGACTGTTACAAATAATTCAACTGAAATGCATTTAAAATATAATAAAATTCTCTACTTTTTCCCGTTTGGTCCGTTCGGCAGATAAAATAAAAAAGGTGCTTTCTTTTTTAAATTTATATCTCTGAAACTAAATATCATAACCTCGTGAAAAAAATTAAGTTGATGGGTCACGTATCAAACTATATCCCGTTAAAATTTTAAGTGATTTGACCACTTATTTTTCCAGTAATAAATCGAAAACTTACAAAAAATTAGGTTTTTTTGTGCCATGATTACGGGCGTAAAAAGGCATTATTACACTTGAAATTTCGGCAAAAGGTAGATTTTATGTGTTTTGGCTAAGTTCGTTGCGCAGCTTTGAAACCCCTATGGTTCTTAAGATATCAAGGTTTGAATTTTTTTAAAAATTTTTTTGATTCCATATACCTCTAAAACAATATAGTCAAATGCTTCAAAATTTTATTAAGTGATTCACCATAAACAAAGCTATCTGCTGTTAAAGTTTTAAACCATTTCGTTGAGCATTTTTTAAGTAATGAGCTGAAATATAAAAACCGACTTTTCTCAAAACTCAGGATGATCTGCTCCTCCAAGAACTAGCAGAAAAATGCTGATAAGATAAACATCCATCGTAATCCAATTTCTGCGCGATGTTGCTGCTGCGACAGCTTGAGTGAGACGATGTAAAATACTTTAATTTACTTTTTTTTTTAATTTTTATTTTCATTGCCATACATTTCTCTATAGCAACTCGTGCGCTACTCGTCAATATTTCTTTTATGTTATTGTCATTGCAACGTTCATATCCAGGAGCTGGATAAAGATAGGGGATCCGGCGCAGCTGACCACGACGTTGCGTTTAGTCAGGGGCCCCGACGGGACTTCATACGTCCCTGCAATCGATCTATCTCCCTCTCGCTCGCGGGTCTGATGCCGCGGGAGAGGATAGGTTAGTCTTTGGCAGCGCGTGCGCGTTTGCCACCGACGCGCTGAATTCGCATGTAAATGGAATTGCGTTTGTACGCATCGCGCTATCCCTTTTTAGCTGCGCGTTTCCTCGGCTTCGTGAGCGGCACGAGTACTCGCACGAGACAGCATACTCTCGACCAACTACCAGACCACTTCTTTCTTTGGGACACTCCAGCCACGCCATTCTCCACGTGCCAGCGTTCGAGAGGAAGGAAGCTTGCCGTTGCAGCGGCGCAGTCTTAGAGATTCTTCGCTGTTATTGTATACTCATATTTTAATTTCTTTATATTTCACTAATTCTTGCACCCGGGGATATCCTCGTGACTGATCCGGGGAAATCCGACCTATTATAGGGAAGATTTCTGCACATAACTCTTAACACGCCACCGACGGGTTACAAAAATATAGCTACACGCTATCCGACTGGGCCAGCCCTGTCGGTTTTCCCATGGTCGCATTCGCGAAACTTGAATAATTACTAATAATTCACCACTAAACCTTTGTGCCACTAACACGTGCAAGCACAAAGTTACATCAAATAAGTGTTACTTTTATGTGATTTCTCTTCTATTCTGTACAACGAAATACAACCTAATCATTTAGACTCATTAGTTTCAATTGCATACAATTAACATAATATTTCTCACTTAGCAAAAACTCTCGCTTTCTCCATAAGACTTGTTCGAAAGCCTTGTTCAGAGGTGACCTCTGAACCTGTGTCACGAGCAGGAGCAATCGAGAAGTCGTAAACTCAGTAATGTCATTCAATATAAATGATCATTTCTTTTCTTAATAGCCAATTTAAATCATATTCCAATATTCGTATATTCCAATAGATAATTCATTTCGATTCCCTTTCCTTTCTAAATATCCGATTTTTCTACAACTAATATTCATCGCATCAGTTTACTAACCATATTTCAATTTCTATAACTAGGTATCAACAATCCAGCAAATAATCGATTCTTTCAAAATATTTTGTTGTCTAAAATTTACACATGCTTCAAATCTACTCTATGTATGACGTATTATATTGATGTATTATTCCGCTCGATTTTCTTTGAATTAGTTTCATATGTTTATTCATTCTATTTTCTTCGCTATATGGTTGGACAAATAAATAATAGAAACTTCACCGAATTCTACTTAAGTAAATATATACAATTGTGTTGCAATTATTCGCCTTATCCCGCAATCCCACTCAGTACCTTGTGTCTCAGAAAAAACTCTTTAATTTTATTCAGTAGTAATTATTGCGTAAATCTTTCTCTTGCACTTTGAATTTAATGTAAAATTATTAGCAAACGACTGTTCACGTATCAATACAAAAATACATACCACTCTCAAAGAAATATTATTCAAATTAAATACGCGACAGAATCTAAATAGTTTCATCATTAAAACTTATGAGGCGTGGGGTAGCGAGTTTGAGAGTTTTTTTTCTCGCTTGAGCTCATCTTCTTACAATTTCTACATATCTATATCTTCAAAATTAAACGATTAATTCTGCAACTTCGCTATTTTAGAGATTTTGATCGAATCTTTCTGATTATTATATATTTTTTGCTATAAGAAAATCGCTTTTACGGCAAAATAATTAAATTTGGAAATATTTAAAATAGCATTCATATACTGTATTTTAAAACAATATTTTTTTTATTGGATTAATAAATTTTATTGCAGGAAGCTACGTGTCGATGAATTCGCATCGGTTTTTACTTTTGAATAAATATCTCCTTTGAGAGTTTTTGAAATTTAGAGCCAAATTTATGTGTGCGATTCATTTTGTTAGAAATGAATCCTTCTCCCCGTAAAAGTACGTTTCTGTGCGGAACATTTACTCTAAAATTATACCGCGAATCCGAGCATTTTTCCGCAGTCCGTACTTACTTGCCATCAGTAGCGTGTTCTTTTTAAGCACATATATCAGCATGGAATCATCCTTTTTATTTTTCTTGGTATCCGCTTTCTTGGACTTCTCCGAGCTGTTCCTGACTTTATGTTCCGCTAGGTTTACTTCTCTCCTCGCGAACTCTTTTAGCAGTCCTGACAACGCCTCGTTGCCACTATTTTTGACTAAATCGAATACCGTGAAAAATCGAGTCCTTGCTTCTTTGACTAGGGCTCCGTGACTTAAAAGCAAAAGCGCTATTTCTATGGAGTTTATCTCCACGGCTAAAAACAGCGGAGTCTTTAATTCTGGTGTCTTCCTGTTTGGGTTTACCATAGCTCCGTGTTTCAATAACAGCTGGACCATCCTGTAAGATTTATTTTGTATGGCTACATGAAGAAGCATCATATTATCTTCAGAAAGCACGTTAACTTCAACTTTCTGTTGAAGTAGCTTCTCTGCAGTCACAAAGTCGTCCTTTTCAACAGCCTCATGCAACGATCCACCTACCTCCTTTGATTTTTTTGGGGCGATATCGTAATTGTCTTGTCGGCGTCATTACTACTGGATTTACGCCAAGGCGCTGCCTGTATGAAAGATGTTTCAAATTTTCTCATACACAGGAAACGAAGCATGATGAGATAATTCGATGGCACTTGCCTTGTAAGCTGTGACAGGAGTCAGATGTTGACTGTTGAAGAGCTGTCTGTAATAGGTCTCCAATAGATCAGCCACAGCTATTTTTATACGTTATGAGTTCTATAAATTTAGAATTATATCTTATATTATATAAACCAATATTATTTCAGCTCAAGTAATAGATATAGATTAAATAAAATTATAAAAAGAGCAAAAATCTAAAGAAAATGTTTATGTACTGTGTACGGCCTGAAATCCTTCGAGCTGCACTCTTCAGTGGTTGGCTTGAAAATGATTGATATTCGTAGATCGGTAGCCTCTTCTACTGTCGGTGTAAAGGATCCTTGGTACCGCCCCTCCCCCCACCCAGAAGTTGAACCGCCCTAGTAGTGCGGCACTGGGTGGATCGAGTGGATCTTTCTCGGAAATTCTCGATAGATGTACAACAAAGTCATTAGTACGGAAGGTCAGCGTAGTTTTAGAAAAGAGTACACGCACATCTAACAATTTATTGTGGTGGTACAATAGTAGGCACAGTTTTACTTCACGACACCGAACAAACTGTACACATTAAAACTCTACACAAAGATATTTTCCTACACGAAAAAATTCTACACAGATATTTTCTACACAGATATTCTCTACACCTATTTTTTATTATTTTACTACACTGAAAAACTCTACACAAGCGTATAACCTATTGTTAGATCATTGTTAAAACTATTGTAATGGCTTCTGTTCTAACTTCTAACTCTTCTGGCAGTCGACGATAAAAAAATGAGTGTGATGGTCACCTACGCGCAGGAGTATCGTATACTATTTTTTGACACGAGTGTGCGAGTCTACGTTCTTAGCAGATAAGCGTGCGCGAAATCCCGAGTTTCGCACACGCTGTGCGTGAAATTCAGAATTTCGCGCACTAGTGTGAAAATCAGGCATCTCGCACCCGCTACGCAGCTAGGAGAAATCGAATTTCGCACACAGAGTATCAAAAAATAGTATACGATACTCGTGCGCGTAGGTGATCATCACACTCGCTGCGCTCGGGCGACAAAATGCGATCGTGCGAAAATCACCTACTTCGCGCACTCTTATCGTAATATCCAATTTGGCACGAGTGTGCGAATCTACGTTCTTTTAGATGAGCGTGCGCGAAATTCAGAGTTTCGCACACGCTTTGCGCGAAATACAGAGTGTCGCACACACCGAGCGTGAAATTCAGAATTTCGCGCACGGAGTGCGCTCTATTTGACATAGAAAGTCGAAAATTAATTTTTAAATGCAGAAATACTAGTGGAACTGCCAGAGCGACCCAACTTGAGTGAACAAGTCTCGCGTGTTTGTTTACGCAATTTGCCTCCTAATCCCAGCGACTTTGAGATGGGAATAATCAATTCTGCAAACGAAGTTTTCGGCGATGGTAAAGTAAAATGCTGTTTTTTTTCACTTATGCCAAAACGTGTATGGTCACGTCATAGCCGAAGGAATTCAGACTTTGTACAACAACGACGATCGTAGAAGTAAACAAGGCGTTCACTTGCTTTGCTTTTTAGCTTTCGTACCTGCCGATGAAGTCGTTCAACATTTTAGAGCTATTCACGACGAGCTACGAACAGAATTAGACAGTATTGTCGAATACTTCGAAACTAATTATACGTGCGTCTATTGAATGTGAGAAGACGTAGTGGAAAACTTAAATTCACCAGCCGTCCTCCAAGATATGCTGCAGAATTATGGAATCAGTTTGACTCTGTCTTGGACGACACGTCCCGGACAAACAACGTATCCAAAGGCTGGCATAATAGGTTCTAAGTCGTCGTCGACAAACAACATCCGAGCTTGTACGTATTTTTGAAAGAACTGCCAAAGGAACAAGCGGACACCGAAATAATGTTGCGTCAACTACAGCTTGGACATCGTATAAGAAAATGCGTAGATAGAAAAAGAAGGCAATACGAAGAACAACTTCTGTCTGTGGTGAAAAAGTTTTATGAATTCGCGTACAATGATGATATTTTAACTTATTTACGTACTGTTGCATATCATATAAAATTTTAAATAAATTATTATTATTATTTGTGAACTTATATATTTTGGGAAAACCATTCAATGGAAAAAACGGGCTTTGGGAGAAACGGCATCGGGAAAAATATTTTGGGAAAAGTGGCCTACAATCCTTTTTCAATTTGCCGCCAGTGCGATAAATCGATCCAAAGCCGTTAAATACGCGCGAGTTTTGCACGTGTGCTGCGTGAGAACAACAACGGCAGCTCGCGCAGGTAATGGCGCGCGTGTCTTACGATATCGCGCTTGTCCGCGTCTCGCAAGCGAGATTGATATCGATGCGAGTATTTACGGGTTCGGCGAATCGACCGCGGGAATTAACGGCGCGTCTCTCCCATAGGGCCTTTGAGTCGAGTGTGTCGCTCCGATCCGTTTCAACGATACGCTAATTTGATTCTGAATCGTTATTTAGGTGGCACCTACTTGTCGTTGCTGATTTATGTTTATTAGGGCGACGATCTTTTTTCATTCAGCTCTCGAATCATCATAAAAGTCAGAGTGCGGTCCCTCACCTCGTTTGTTAAAAACATCACAGATTGCGGTTCGTTGCAAAGTGAATATAAAGTCGAATTGAAGCTGCGATATACGTACGTACGCATGTACATTGGTTCGGTAGATCCGTATAAGAAACTTCGTATATAAACTCGTCCAAATAGCTCCCCCGCAGTTCAGGGCTATTATCCTTCATCGCATTAAGCAGTCCATTCAATAGGCGCAACATGAGCGTACCAACTTCTGTGCGCAGCAGAGACCACGTGTATAATATATATCATTCGATGCGTCGTCCGATAAATTCTCTCGCATATAGGTATATGGATCGTATAAAATCACCATGCGACGCCAGTCTTTATCCGTTACACAATCTTTATCTCCCCCCCCCCTCTCTCTCACCCTTTCTCTCTCTTTCGCTCTTGCTCTGCAATGGGATTATGACAGGCAACAATAAAAGCGAACAGTAGACAGCCGCTGGTGTAGTTTCATTGTACAAACGGTAAGTTGATAATAAGGAGTTGCGCGGGTGCCAAAAACAAGTCGCAAAGCTGCAGATTGAATTATTTTTCATTTGCAGTACATATTCAATTTATAATAGGCTTGCCCCAAGCTGTAAAGACTAAAACTCTCTTGTATAGTTTTAAATAATAATGTAATTAGTTGTTTTTTAAAGGAGATCAAATCGAGTAGAAACATCGAGAGTGCGCGGTTATGCTTTTGAGCTAGGCTCAACATAACCGTAAACTTTCAAATTTTAACTGCGGATATACTGCACTGCAAATGACTATTCATTTTCGAGCAAAATCTTTACATTTATAAATTCCTATAACAAAGTAAAATTTGAGAATCCATGACAAAAACGCGCGAAGCGCGTCTAAAGTATCTGGTTTCTCTTTAAAAAAGTGACGACCGGATGTTTTGAAGCCGCCATTAATGGGGCGATTTGATTGGTTAAGAAACAAATATCTGGTCTGAATTTAGTTACGATTTTGAACTTCTAACCTTAGAAATTTGAGCGCGCGAAGCACGCGTTGAATTTAGCATAGAGTAAACGTGGCACTGCGCTCTGACTCGCTGTGTTCTGTCGGTGAAAAGTTATCGACAGAGCTTGAAAATTCGTCGTAAATCAACCCAACGACAGAACTTCGCCTGTTCACTTGCTGCCGTTAGGGTATGACTTGTAAACTCCACTCGCAAGTGACAAAAAACTAATCGGTTAGCATATAAGGAACTTCCAGGTCGGAACATTATATATGAATATAAATATGCAATTAGTCTAGCGATGCGTTGTTAGGTTAGTATAGTTGGAATTCATTGATACTTGCGTTGCGTCAATTGGCCATGTCAGCCATATTGATCCACTTTGCGGCTCTGCCCAATTGGGATGTCCAAGCAAAAGTGGCACCCTTGGCGACAGCTTTGTGAAACTCTGAAGCGTATAATAAGTAGACGACGCGGACTAAAGCAAAAGCATTCGTAACCTAGAATCATTTAATATAAAGTAAAGTTAATTATAATAAAATAAGTAATAATGTTAATTAATTCAAATATCTTCACGATTGTACTTGCCATGTTGGCTTTTGTATATTTTTATAAATATATAAAACATTTTCCAGTATGATAGTTGACAAATTGGAACTTGCCACCTCATACCACGTGACCTTATTATACGCTTCAAGCGCGGTGGTAGCGCCACCATGCGAAACTTGGACATCCCAATTTGGTTTAAATTGAGTTCTTGACCCGTCAAACTCACATTCGAGCATCAGCCGCCTTGACAGCTCAATTCACTTTTGTCGGTAAGACGTTGATATTTCCAGAGCGACGTAATTATGGCTGTGCAACAATAACCGAAGAGGGTCATCAAGATTTACCCAAAGCACGTCAAGGTAGATGCCGTACTACATTTTCTTGGTGGAGCGCGGCAGATGACTATTTCCAGCGATCTGGATGTTCCTGAGTCAACCCTAAGAGGCTGGCTCACGGATCCTAATTTAAAGTCGAAATGCCAGCTCCAAGCACGGAAGAGAACCCGCGAGGAATCGAAGGATAGCGAGAAGTCCAAGGACTCGGGGGTTAAGGTAAAGTCCCGCCAACCAACTAAGGGACGCCGCCTCAACACTGAAGCCAGCAAGGAAGTCAACGTACATGTTGAGCTAAGAACCGACGACACCGACGATAAGGAAACGATAGAATCGGTCTCAGAAGAACAATTTTTCAATTATTTTGGCTTGAGCCGGAATAAGGCAGCAGCTGCGATTATGCCTGTTCCTAAGATCCACAGTTATAGAACCAGGAGCAAAACATCTCGGTTAAAAAGGCAAAGTAAGTTTCAGTAAAAAAAAAAGATGAAATGTTTGTATTTATTCATAATTATGTAATATTAGAGTTTTTATATAGCGAACTACAATGACGATGCATTTTGAATGCGACCTGAGATTTATAATTTAATAAACAAAATTAAAAAAATAACACATCGGTATTTTTATATTAGTATACAAAGATAAAGCTAAAACTTAAACATTTTAAGACAAAAGAATTATGCTAATGTCAAGAAGTTTCTCGCGACATCGAAAAAAAATCCCTAAGCATCTCCCCACAACAGCAAACACTAGATATATATCGCCCACTAGTGTGATTAAGAATCGCGTTACTGCAAAAATAAAATGAATACTAGCCGTGAATTTACTGTACAAAAAAATTAAATACAATAAAAATTCATGTTGAACCCTTCACAAACCGGCACAGGTATCCACTTCGTACACATACCTACGAAGCAAAAAAGGTAGACTTCGAAAAAGTCAACGACTGACCTTGGTTATCCATCATCCGCGCGGTCGGAGAAAGAAAGAGGAAAAGACATACGGCATGTGGGAGGTAAGCAGCTCCCTCAGCCGACTCCGAAGGATTTACCACCAACCGAGTGCACACGGGTATATATACCGTAACTCGCGTATACATATGTAAGCGTCTCTCACTCTTGTGCGCGCACGAGTCAGACGTGCGCGGCATTTATCTGTGCAGCACTTTCCGCACGCTTCCTTTCGCAATATAATGCGCACAGAACGAGATGAATACCACGAACCAGAAGCGTAGGTGGAATTTTTTTGGATTTTTACTGAGCATATTTCTTTTGCTTTTAAAAAATTAAGTCGACGTAAATTTTTTAAAATACTTTTAAAAATAATTCTGGGTGCAAGCCTGCAAGAATAGATTTAGTGCCGTAATTGTGTTCGAAATTCAATCAGTGAGAGGATCACCGACAGAGAAAAGCATGAAGAGGGCGAAGAGTGGGTGAAAGCACAAGCACACGTGGAGTTTTATCTCTCGGCAAAATCACGAAATTGCTGTGATTACCGATCAACCTTTGATAATTAGCGCAGAGTTAACTCTGCTCGCAGTCGGACCGGGAGAATTCATTGGAAGCCTTTTAGTAATTAAATTCGAAGCACTGCGGACTGAATTCATCGAAACTTTAAATTAAATTGTTGTACGAAGATAAGAGACCTGACCACCCTGATGATGAGCAAGCGGTAGTAGTATCGAAGACGAGTAAGTGGCAGTCGTAAAAAACAGTTTTGGCCTGGCCATTACCTCGTCGCTTGCATTTTGCGATAATCTGTCTTTGGCTAGCAAAGATAGATGGCGCATTGGTACTTTTCGTTTTCCTCATCACAAATCTGCGTGGCAGGTCTATAACTTATATACTGTGCTGCCTACTGTGCTTAATCTACCTTGTAGGATTTACTTAAACCGCTCATGCTATATTTACCCGAGTTATGTGTCGATACTATATGCGGTGACAAACTAACCAATTTAATCTAAAACGAAAAATAATCTATAACGGGCGAGTAGAATAAAATCGCTCTCTATAGTCTCGCTGCAGCTGTCGAATTCCCTCAACCTCAAAGAACCAGCTCTCGAAATAACACATTATGGAGCTCGCGTACATATTCCGATCTCTCCCTGTCGCTCTGCCTTTCGCAATAATACCTCCTAATCGACGAGACATACGTACCCGCGGACAGATACGGAAAGCAGTCATTGGCGATCTAATGCGCGAATGTCCGAGACAAGCACAGATCGGATCTTCGATTTCGAATTCGTCGATCGACTCTCCTTCTCTCTCTTACTCTCTCGAGTCGGAAATGACTACCGAGCCACGCGCCGATCGGTTTCTCACTCTCCGCGGCAGCGGCGCTGCAGGAACAAGCCGATCGTTATCTGCACGCTTCGCGTGCGCGGCCTCGGCTGTCTTTTTCTTCGACTTGTACGGGTGCGAGTATATATACGTATGTATATACAGTGTGCGTTTGCGCTCGCGCGCTCGGCTGATCGACCGGTGTAACCGGCATCGCTGAGCCGATCGAATTATTACTTCGATCGTTTTGCGCTGAGAAATGATTGCCGATTTCAATGCGTGATGCTATGGGATGAGCTCTCTCTCTCTCTCTCTCTCTCTCTCTCTCTCTCTCTCTCTCTCTCTCTCTCTCTATAGTGGGTGTCTGAACTTTTTGAATTGGTATTGCTGACGTTGGTCGTCCTTTGCTATTTTGCTTTTCAGTTATTTTGGCATAAATGTTGAATTGGCACCGGAGGTAGCACACGTGCTTATTATCTTATAAAATTTGAATGCATTAAAAAAGGCATTTCTCATCTCACAATTAAAAGTTCAACATTTGAGATTCAAGATAGTCTATCACGCCCTTGCGATTCAAGTAATACCAAGAGCTTCCATCCTTCATTCACCAAAAGCCAATTCGCTCGAGCGTATACACCGACTCTTCTCTGTCCGCGCACCCTCCTGCACCTTCTCCTTCAATCGATTTAGCGATCGTCTTCTCCATACGCAAAGGTGCAGCTCTTGTGCATAACTGCGAGCAACACCACGGCGAAACGAGCCAACTCTCTCTCTCTCCCTCGCCGATAAGCATTAGCCTATCTGGGCGTGCGATCAGTCCGTTTAACCGCAGCCGCGCACATAATCGAGTGCGCGGGAAGGACGAGCGACAAGTGCTGGAAGGGGGTAATTGCTTCGAGAGAGCCAGTGCGCTGTATATCGAGGCACGCTTGGACGCCTTTTTACGGTCACCTGTTTGTCGACGACGACGGCGACGCGCCGACGAGCACAAGAGGCATATAAATTGAGGGTTATGGGTTTATATGCGTACGTCCTGCGCTCGCAGCCGGGTTATTGATTATTCGGTGCGCTGAAAAATTACGCCGCTGCACCCGATGCAAGCCTACGATGGCCACCGTGCTTTTGGCGTGCAGGAGACGGGAAGGACGTGGACTATGTGGATGACTTTTCAGTAATCGCAAAATTGCCTGATGTATGACTCGGTAAACGAATTTGAAATTGGAACAAGCAATTATATTCAGAAAAAACTTGTAAATTTCTTCGAATGTCCGTTTGAAATTCTCGCACATCGATATGGTAGCCGGAAATTCTTGCATAATAGAACGACGGCGAAAGCGAGCTACTCGACGTAAACAATCCGAGTGATTTATTCCCGCTCGCTGTACGTTCCTCAGCAGTCAACGGTCCACGCCATCAGCGCGACTCATTTCCCTCCGCCCGCTGCACCGCAATAATTCCTATAAAACACCGATAAGCTACCCACTCGTTCTCTCTCACTCGAGAGAAAAACACGACTCGTCGTTAAGCCCGGCGTATAAGTAAAATCAAGTCCCCGTCCTTGCGGCTCTTTCTCTTTCATCGTCCGAATAACTCGCGTACGGCGGCGGCGGCGGTTTCTAAAATAACTCTTCCGCGCGTATAGGTAAGCGCCGCGTGCATACGATCCGATATCAGGTGCGCACGCAGTGCGTCATCCCGATAGGATCTTTAGAGAGAAAGAGAGGGAGCTGACTCGACGACCTGCGCTATATCTAAATATTTCACCCACTTTCAATGGAGCTTCGAAGATGACATTGTAATATGCTCGCAGTGTATCTGGGGCAATCCGTGTAAATCAATTTTGTAAAATACTACACTGTTAAAAATATATACTCTCTAAGACTGAATCAGTGAAATTTTCACTGATTAGATCAGTGACCGACTTTGTCACTGATACATCAGTAATTTTCACTGAAGAAAAAGTGGAATTCAGTGATCTCATAATGGAAGGTTCAAGATCACTGGCAAATCAGTGAAATTTCACTGAAAAATCAGTGACTTATTGTACGAAAGCTCCAATCGCTGATTAATTAGTTATTTTAGCTGAAATATCAGTGAATTTAACTGATTCACCAGTAAATTGTATTTTTTAAAGTTCTATATTTTCTTGTAAATTATTATCTCTCACTGTTGCATTAGTGACTCTAGTCGTTTTTTATTCATTAATTTATTCATCAAATGCGTCCGGCCCGTCATGTCAGTATGAAACCATACGCGTATGAAAATCTTCAAACACTTTACGTTGAGTCATTGCGCATGCGCTTAGAGTGTCATGACGACCGACGCGTCTTAAGAAGTCTTAGTCTTAGTCTTAGTCTTTGTGGTTAGTGGCGCCACTAAGTGTACGGCCATCAACAGACGGTATGAGTAGTCGGCAGCTAGGCTGCCCTTCGGAATTTTTTGGTTGTACGTGCTGGTCGAGCGAAACCCCAGCTGCTTACTGACGCCTCAGGCATTTTCGGCAGCTGTTAATGGGCGCATACGTCCTGCAACAAGCACAACCCCGCAGTCGGGGAACTTATCCCGACGAAAACCCAAGGAAATTCACCCCCGAAAAAATCCTCGAGTCTCGCCGGGATTCGAACCCACGACCGCTTGAGCACCTTGTCTTGGCAGGCAAGCGTCTTACCCACTGAGCCAAGGTGGCTCTCGTCTTAAGAAGTATAACCTGTGGAAGCGTCATGCGGAGAGCATGCGCAGTGCGCACAGAGTGGAAGGCCCCTACCAACAGGGCCTGCTGCAGTCTGGAGCGTCAGTTCACAGTTGTGGGAGGCATCGCCGAGCGATTGAGCAGCATTTATAGCGTTTCAGAATAAATCATACTACTTGTGTTTGTTTGTGTGCAAGTCGGTGGACCAGAAAGTCGAGAGGAAAATTGATTAACATAAAATTAGCAGTAAAAGTACTGTATGCTACAGAGAAGAAGCGTGCACGTATGTAATGACTCCATAGAACTGAACGACGACAGCGATGCGAGGCCAATGTCGTCAATGAAACTAAGAACGACGATCCATATATGATTGTGATAACGACGCTTTTGATGAATAAATAAAAAAATTAATATATTTTACATTGAATTCAATTTTTGTTCATTTAAAACCATTTTTGTAACTGTATATAATCAGTGAATAGTCGCTGATAAAACAGTGAATAACCACTGATCAATTAGCTATAATACAATATTATCCTACCAAAAATTCACTACTGAAATAGTGAATAATCACTGAAAAATCAGTGAATTTGTAGCAAAGATATTTTTAAAAGTCACTGATTTCATCAGCGAACTTTTCACTGATTACACCAGTGAACTTTCTGTCACTGATTCGATCAGTGAATATTCACTGATTTGCAGTGGGTGATTCCTGGCTTTTTTCAATCAGTGAATATTCACTGATTTTCAGTGAAATTTCACTGATTCAGTTTTAGAGAGTAGTAACCATTACCAGAATTTTACTATAAACACTAGTAGTCTAGGGACATGACAATATTTTTTAGTAATTATTATAATTATGATTTCTCTTCTAAAAAGTCATGAAATCCTTTAAGAAATTGTCTAATGTTTATAGCTTTCAAATGTTTTTCTGTATTTTTATCAATATACGCTAATGAATGTAATGAAATCAGTTTTAAAAATGTCAAGTGTTAAAAATCAGCACACTGACAAACAAAAATCATTACTTACTCCAAGAAGAATCAATCTTACTATAACTTCAAGATGAAAATCCGCTTTGTGTTTCATGATTCTCCCACATCTAATCTGAATTTTCTAAAACTAATCCGAATCATTTCGTGCAAAGAAATTAGCAAAATCATAAATATAAAAAATTCAAGTAAATTCCTCCTAAGTATATAAAAGAATCATTAATACAAAGCGGATTTTCATCTTGAAGTTATAGTGAGACTAATTCTGCTTGGAGTAAGAAATGATTTTTGTCAGTGCAGGTAAGCTAGAATCTGCTGACTAGTTTATAAAAAATAAGATGGTTGTACTTTTCAAAATTATTCTTTTAATGCTTACTTGCCGTCCCGTTGTCTTATAGTCTACGATGTGTGTAGAGTAAATCATCTACTAAACCTGGACGACGGCAAGTCGAAAGAGGTATGCGTATCGTTGCACGAGGCCGTGAAAATGGACGACTTCAAGACTGCGGAGACGCTACTTTACTTGAAAGGTCAAGTGAACAAGCTTTCTGATGACAGCTTGACGCCTCTTCATATAGCAGTGGAGAATAAGTCTTATAGGATGGTCGCGATACTGTTGAAATATGAAGCCTTTGGTCAACCTAAGCAGGAAAACGCCAGATTTAAAGTCACCGCTATTTTTGACAGTAGAAAAAAATTGTACGGAAATAGCGCGTTTGCTTTTGAGAAACGGAGCATTAGTCAAAAAAGCGAGAACTCGGTCTTAATGTACAGTATACGAGTTAGCAGAAAAGAATGGCAACAAGTCATGCGGTTTCAAATTGAATAGTATGAACAAAAATTCTCAAAGCAGTGTATGCTAATGGACGTCTTTTTCGAGGTTAAGCACGTGTTTCGCATAATTCAGGATCTGAGTAGTCTTAAGCAGACTTTCGCCAGTGCTTAAGCAGTTATCGGGTCTTAGACTGGCTAGTGGATCCTGGCGAGTGCGCTCAGTTTACTAAGCAGTTTCACGGCTCAAATTTCTACCAGAATTTTAAAGCGATTTGATTGACTAAGAGACAAATTGCGATTTCGAACTTCTAACCTTAAGCTTATTGACCGATCAAAGCGTGCGCTGAATTTAACTTGCATTAAAAAATAGCGCATACCTTAAACTTAAGAAATGTATTAAGGTATTTTACAAATTATTTCAAACAAAAAATATTTTCACAAGCTGTTGGTAATTTATATAGGTATAAGAAAACTAAAAAAAGAAGAAGTGCACAATAAAGTCAATTTTTTGTCGTCAGGTCCGAAAAAGTGGCTATTTTAATCGTGCTTGTGTTACAAAAAAGTAAAAACCCTGTTGTTGTATCATCACTTTTAATCACAGATATAAATGAAGAAATGAATGGAGTCATTTTTTTAACTTTTACCTTGCGATTAAATCGCCAATCATCAGTTATTAACTTACGTGCATAAATTTCTTCGTAAGTAAGAAATCTTAAATCAAGATGATAACTCAAGAAGAAAATTCATTTAATAGCTTCCTGTCGCGCAACTCAGATAGACGTTAAACTGAATCTGATAGGGATCTTTCTCGGCGATGACAACAATTTTTGCTTCGTAAAATCAACTTCAATGTAGCTGCACACTCCTTCTGAAGTTTAATTTTAGCTTTTTACAATCTTCGGGGTCATAAATATTTTCTTTGGATTTTTCCGGGTTTTGATTGCAATTATTTTTCGCTTGCAAATCTCAATGATCTAACATAATAACTGATATTTGAGATATTGCTCGAGTCGTAAGTCTGAAATCCACACTAAAGCGCAGAACTTTACGACAATAATTATATCGCGGTACAAAGTAAAATTTTTGAGCTATAAACTAGATGCATAAAACTGCTTTCCCAATCTTTATTAATATGGCAATTAGCCAACAATCAGCACTTTTAATTTAACGTTAGTTTGCCTACGTATTGTATCTTTATGTGTATGCAAAAAATCTTTACCTCTATATAATTACATTGATTGAAATTTTTTAAAATATTTTATGTCCACGGCAAATACGCCGTGTATCTCCGGATAAAAATCTTTCCTAAATGATAAAGATTTCTTTTCGAGGCTCTCACGAGTTATGAGGATCATATGTCCAAGAAACATGTCCTCGGCTTGCATCGTGTGCTTTTGGTTACCTGGATTTCATGGCGCTGAATGTACCGTCAGTCAATAAAGACATAAAATATACACTCTTTTTAAAGCCTAAAATTATAAAAAATGCATGCAATATTTCACGAATCTTCGTCATGTATGTATATCCCGAACGGAATCTCAATCGTTCTGAATCTTGTTCTCTGTCCAAGCGATTATCCTACTCGATCAAGCTTAATCTCCCCACGCATGCTTTTACGGCTATGTGACTTTCACGTATTAATTAATCCCTTCACTTTGCGTGGGTTTGTCAAGAGTCGCTCATGTTCGGCGGAAGATGCATCGAAAGACTGAGTGCCCACCGCTTCTTTTCCTAGATCTCGTTTGATGTCGCTCCATGAGAAGATATCTTTATCTATTAGGCGTCACATTTTTCCTGACGACTGGATCAGTCGAAAGCGATAGTAAGAGATCGACGATGATACGACGTTTAATGACCTTGAATTCATTTAAGAGATAGGTAATAAGATAATGTACTGCGGAAACTTCTGAAAATTATAAATTGCTGATAGAAATTGGAGAATTGCGTCATTTCCCAAATTTATCAAAGCTCATCGATGCTGTTTAAAAAAATGTCAAAATTTATACTAATTATACGACCATGAATCAGCAGACTTCGCTTTATGCAGGAATCATTATGTCTGCAATATTTAAAACTTCTAGATCTAATTGCGATAAGACGACGAGTCAAAATACAACACAGGTGTGCGTTGTTCCGGCTTGTTCCCCACCGGAGTAAATGTGATGCGCCTTATCATTGTGTCAATCTTAAATTTCCACTGCTTGTTGATACAGATCCAAAAATTAATACTACGCTAACAAAACTTCAAGTCGATAAAGTAAGTTACAGTATATCCCGTTTTAGAGCATATTATTTTATAAGCTCTAAGTTTTTTCCAGAAATTATTATATTATATTTTAAAAATGAAAAATTGGATAGCGCTGTTTTAATTTTTTTTTTTTATAAACAAAAACTACATGACGGTGCCTCAGCAATCATTCGACCGAACCTAATAAAAAAGCTTCCATTTAAATACATGTGAAGCAATCTTAATAATTATGACAAATTTGAAGTTCCCCCCTAAAATATCGGAGCCAATATAATTGCACATAGAAACAAAAAGCAAGGACTAGAAAGAGCGAAGATAATTCGTCACCCCAGCTCGTCGGCGACTTTATTCCCCAAAAAGTACCCATAAAAAGACAGCCACTCATAGAACCTCAAATGCAGCAGCAGCCACAGCGGCAGAACAGACCGTAGGCGAAAAAGAAACCGTCAGCCGCAGAGAGATAATAGCAAACGATTTCGTAGATTTGAATGGAAGAGGCGCCTAGTCTTCTTTGGCGAAAAAGAGTTCCGAACTGGTCTCCGCTGCATATTCCGGTCCTGCAAAACTGCAGCCATATGCCGCGCGCGGCTATTATCATTTGCAGGCTGCACCGCCGGCACATGTCTGCGCCCGAAAACTCGACGGCGGTCACGCACGTCGCGACGACTTTTTTCCTATACACACCCTCCGGGAGGAGATTTGGCCTTTTGCTTCGTTTTCTGCAGATTTGACTGTTGTATTATGCGCGATGTATGTATGCAGATTCGTATACACATATACAGGTATAGAGGGGTGAATCGGCTGGCAATTATCGATGGCGTCGCGCCCTCGAGATGCAATTTGTAGATTTGTATCTCGTGCACGGCTGCAATTTCTGTGTGTAGGCAAATTAGGTCTACTGTGCTGCGAAGCTCGATATTTTTCGTGATACCGCGGGCTGAATTTTGCATACGATTAGTCATTCGTGTTATTTACTTCGCTGCGTAAGATCGAATGAAATTTGCATAAGCTTCCTTCGTAATTTGCGACTCATTACCCATCATCATCTTCTGCGAATCGTATACGAATTTGGAAAATAAATTTCGATGAATTCAGCTGAATATTAAAGTTTGTGTTTGTGATTTTTGGTGATTCGAGAATTTCCGATTATTGATGTTGATGTGAATTGTTCGTTTATATAGAGGTCGATATGCTGTGCCAACAATAAAAATCATTCTCCGCAATATTTTGAAGTTTTGGTAACTTTGTTGACATAAGCGTTCATAAAGACGTTGTTTTATAAATTGTTCATATCGGCAACTTGTGGAGGGAAATTTAACCTTACTTATCAATGAATTACTTAGGCAAATAGCGTAATTTATCATAATTTTATTTAAAGATTGCCAAAATGTTGCGAAAAAATAAGGTTTATATTCCAAAATAGCGATAATCGACAAATTTCGAATCCATGAACTTTTGTACGATAAGCTGTGCCAATGAGCAAAGGATTTCCCAGTTTTTAAGTTTTGTTAATTTACGTCGATAGACAGTTCTGCCGGAATCACTTTGCAAATCAAATATTCGCGCGCATATTAAATCTTTCCAACAAGTGTAGACGAAGCTCAAACAATCTTCCTAATTAGGCGGTTTAGAGGTAAACAATGGAAATCGTTACCCAGTTGTGCAAAGATTGCGAATATTTGACACATGCTACCGCAGTCTGGCAAGTGCCATTGTAAAATAAATGTCTTGTCACACGCTAACATTAGGAAAGTTAAGAAAATATGTAACAAATTGAATGTGTTTATAAACAGTATGAAATTCCAAATATATCAGGCCCATTCCACTATGATCCATTCGATCAATGAACCCCATCTCATCGCTGACCACACACATCCTTAATAATCTACCAATGTTTCCATCGAATTGGAAGTACAGAAAAATATCAAAGCCAAAAGCCTCGCGATCGCGGCCCGACCGTACAAGCCTCGCGTGCGCATGATTGCAGCCCCTCGAGCTGCCGGTCAGGTGGCTGTATATTCCGTGCCAAATTCAAAGGGCGCGCGCGCGCGACTTTTTTCTTCTCCTTTTTTCAACGGACTATCGCTACGGGCGCTGTAAACGCGCGTCGGCGTTAATAGCGCGTCTCGCGGAGTTGGCTCGTTCGCGAAAAAACAGCCTCGAGGTAGTAGCTGGCTTTACTTCTTTTGGTAGGAGCTTGCGGTGCTCCTTATTTTTTTTTTTTTTTTTTTTTTTTTGATCTGATGCTGCAAAAGAGAAGCGCTCTAGGAGTAGGTGTTATTGCTGATTATTATCTTTACGGCTCCACAAGGTAGTTCTTGCAAATCACAATTATGTCTCGATTTTATTAATGGCGATTCATTCTTCCCTTTGTCCGCTGTGCAGTTCGCGTATTTTATAATTGAAAAATGCTCTTGGCTCATGATCATTAACGATCCTACTTATTTTATTGAAGCACTGCTGATTACCCGCAGACACGCCAAGCTCATTGTTCCCCCAACAACGAAATCCCCCTTTTCTTCCCCACCTCCGAAAATCCTCCTTATTTTCAGATCTCCCTCGCGGGCAAAGTAGCAAATCGTCAGGACGCGCGCGTGCGCGGCTCGCGCATACCCTCAGGACTCGCGCGCGCGAGCGAAAATCAAGAATTGCACTCTTTCTTTCTCTCTCTTGCTCGACGAAGGCCGGCTCCTAACAACTGTGTTTAAATGCGGCCAAGAGCCTCCGTAGGCTATATGCACACGCTTTTAGCGAGCTGCAGCATCGCCGATTTTTCGGAGCCGGCACATATACACCCGCAAGGCCGATCGTAAAGTCTTTGCGAGAGCCGAGGAGCGTAAAAGCGTCGCAGAAGAAACGGAACGAAATTGACGGTCCGTATACGCTAGACTGTGTCAATGTTGCGAGGGGAATCGAAGCAGAAGAATTCGGAAGGTTTCCGCGAAAAAGACGCTGCCTGTGGCGTTTGTTGTTGCGGGAGGTGGTGACTTACGACTCGTATAAGTGTATCATTATTTACGGCGCGTCGCGTGTAATTTTGGGGGAGGAAGACTTTTTTTGAATTTGCGCGACGACGACTCGATCATTGTATGGAAATGAAGGAGTTTTCTGCAACGCGAGAATTTTAACGGTGCGTCGAGCTTGTATTTTACACTTTTATGTGTGCTGTTTGTGCATTTTTGAGAAAGAAATATACTCGAAATAATGCGTGGAGTTTCGTTTGTTAGGAAACGCAGAGGAGATAAAAGTAGACGTGTTAACTGCGTAATAAGACGAGTGCGATACGAAGGACAAATTTCGTCGTCTCATCAATTATTCATGTTACATAGTAAAGAGATGGTGATTCCAGAACTAACAAACGAACAATTAAAGCGACCTACTTTCTCTTCGATTTGCATTTTGAACTGCGCGTAATTTCCAAACGAAAATCTGCCAACCGATTTCTGTGTGTTATTTAAAATACACCCACCAGGAATAAAAAGCATTATATACCCTCCCCCCAAAAACTAAATCAAGTTCCTCGAGCTCAACAATCCACAGGCAACCTCCCGCTGACGTCGAGAAGCGGGGGTGCGCCCCGTTGCACAAAGGGCCTTTTCCGCGCCGCTCGTGATTGCGCGCCTCCACGACTCCAATTTGCGCGCAGCGGGTCGTCTGCTCTCCGCGCCGCGACTGACTAATGCGTGCGCGCGGCTCTTCTCCAAGGTCGGAATATCTCTTTTGGTATACATGCGTGTACTATACAGATGGTGGATTTCGCGCAGGCAGGAAAGGGCGCTAACGCGTAATGCATCATCCGACGTGTCTCGGGTTTCCATCCTTGTTTTTACCGGAGTTCTGATTTTTTTTCGGGGAAGACTGAGGTCGGGATTTAATGAGCGCATTTTTGGGATTTTGTTTACTTTGAATTAGAATTAGTTTCAAGTGTTGGCCCATAACTGTAAGATGATGTACATGACGCTTCTAATAAATTAATCGGAAGCCTATCTGCGAAATGAAATCCGATACTTTATACTTGCCCGCGTGAAAAACCGCAACAAAGTCGTACGGGCTAATTCTATTTACGCGCGTTAAAGCTAGGCCTCTTTTCGCTCGTCGGCATACGTCTTCCGCTTGAGATTTTTGCAGCGCGCATCGTTATTAATGGGCCCCACGTGCGGGGCTGATGATGAGTTTTTGTCTCGTAATTATTTTCCGGGCTGAGCCGGCACTGAGGACGGCGGTAGATTTGCCGACGCGAGAGCGAGAACAGGCGAAAGAAAGACGCCGCGCTGATGAAAGCGCTGTGCGGTCACGGGGTGGTCTTCACTTCTGAGTTTTAGAGGTGTAAGGTGTGGATTTTCTTGAATGCCTGCGTTAATTGTTATAAAATTTGCGAATGGACGTCGATAGAATAAAGCCTGACCTAAAAATTACGTATCTCATCTGTGCTTGGCTAAATTTAGAAACGAGTCTCAAAAATACATCCGCACACGTTGACATCGGAAGAATCACGCTCTACAAAGTTTTATCGGAGTGAAATATCTCTGTGCTGGTGCTCATTAAGTGCGAGAGAGCAAAGGTGTCTAGTCGCTCGCTCCCATTAATCCCTCTCGGGCGGCTCATTTGAATAATCCGATCTCGAACGGCTAATCGCGAAAAGAGCGCGCGCGGTGATGCGTTTGACTGACTGAGCAACTGAACTCTCGTTAATTACGCTATCTGCACACGTCGCGAGATGCCGATAACGGGGGTTGATGTATACGCCGACGCGCGTGTGTATTCGTTCCTGATTGATTGATTTTTATTCGATTGATTTTTATCGGTGGCGATTAATCTTCGCCTAAGATAGGCATTTTCAATTTCCTGCTTTGCTTCCCAACAATCCATTCGTGATCCACCCACACGAGTTATTGGATATGAACGAACTGTCGTCGAACTGTCAGGTGTCCCGAAGCAATCAACACGTCGTCAGCCGCGTGCATCCCCCCGCGAACTATATAGGTACCCTGCACCGCGCTATAAATCGAAGCGCGCGAGAAAATTGATTATCCACACGCCTATTGTAGAACAAAAGAAGAAGTGGACAACTGCGCGCACGCGACCACCTGGTGCATCCTCATCTCGCGAGGATGAAGTTGTATGTACCACTGATGCAAGGCCTTGATGGAGTATTGCGGGAGATATTGATGGGATTCGTTCTGGAGCTGTGAGAAAGAGTGCTGAAACAATCGATATTGCAATTTTTGCAAAGTAAATAGAACATCACAAGATTCTTAAACAATATGGAAAAATTACTGTATTTAATCAGTTAATCAACCATGGCAATGCGGTACAACGGTCTCGAAAAATATACATAATCCATTATATTACATCGATAAAACAATCTCCTTGTCCATCGCAAAGAAAAAACGAACGACTCACTTGCAAGCTGATCTCATTAACCGGCAGATTGATTAATCCGTTAGAGTAAATAAGTCTGGAGAGCGCGAGGCGAGGTATTTGCGCGCACTCACTGCTTATTCAGTAGCCGAGCGCACGAGGCGCGTATTCATTGAGCTATGCAAAGACGTTCTCGGCTGTATAATGCTGGTAGACGCTTGGGCGCGTTTACGTGAACGCGGTGCAGTCGCGGTGTAATGAAATCGACGCTGAAGCACGTCCCCTCGGGTGAGAGAGCAGCACAACGTTCTCTCTTTTTTATTGTTTATTTATCTCGCTTTGCGTTTCTGTCAAGTCATTGGTGAGAACTAATAATGTTAAAACGTTGTTCCGACATAGTTTTAAGAGAGTCTTTATATACGTATTGTACTGTTGATATTTAGGTTAATCAGACCTTTCGGGGCAAATTACCAGCATCGTTAGCAAAGGAAACCGGGGTATTTCTGTTCAGTTATTTGATGTTTTATTATTTGTGGGTTCAGAAAAAGAATAATAAAAGATGTAGGAGCAACAAAATTGAGAAAAGTATGATTTTTTTTTTAAATTACTATTATTTATATCAAGGGGCGCGGTAGCGCCCCGATGGCAAGTATAAGTTTTTATACAGTGTGCCGTCGGGGAGCCCCGCGACCCTATTATACTTTGAATTTGCTTTTTAACCTATTTACGTTTTATTCATTCTGTCTATATTTTATTTGATCCGTTGTTGACTCATATGTGTGAGTATCCTATTTTGAAGATTTTAAACAGATCTTTCTAATGACCGTAGTATTTTTCTAAGGAAATTGCTCCTTCATAAAAATAACTAAGATCAAAAATTAATTTGCGATAATTTCTTAAAATTTCTGGCCATGCGATTCTCTTCTTTTTAAGTACAATAATACAAGAATATGTCAAAAAATATAATAGGTTATAAGGTTATAATATCTGTAAGTTGATACCCTCTTGATTACGACTACGCCGCGAATAAATAATTTCCAGAGCATCGTTTCGTTTTGGAGTCCACCTCGCATTCTTCATAACTTGGAAATCCTGAATAAATACGCACTTGGACTCGTTCATGTTCGAGTCGGATATTTTGATTTCTGCTGCTGCGCCACTTGGAATCAACAAGTTGTTTTGATTTTTATATACAATTTTGCGAATGGTGCATAATTGGTGTTTTCAAATTTTAAGTATCAACGGCAGTCGTGATAGTATACAAAGAAGATACTCGTGCTACCGCTAGTGCATCGTCCGTCAAGATTTTTGTGTCAAAGCGTCAAGCGCTGGTCAGGACGACTCAAGCACTATAGCGTGGATCGTCAGAGATCAAGAGCGAGATCGACAGCGCAATCGGTAGCCCTTCCGAGCTCGGCTTCAACTTCATCGAGCGCTCTCACCGCTTGTGCTCGGCGACGACCCTGTTGGCTGCAATATACCTATATCTTGATCCATACACAAAGGCAACACAATAAGACTAGCGCAACTCAATATTTGCCGTTTTCTTACAAAAAATGACTACTAAGAAAAGAGCAAAAAATTTGAGTTCTGTTAGCCTTTGTTGGAAATCATAATTCTGCTAGACTTCGTAAAAATCGACAATATTGCAACAGCCTCTTGAGGAATTGCTTCTGTAAAAAACATTTCCATTGTAAGTTTATTTACTTAAACTCATTAAAGGGTTGTGAAATCAGTTCAAAGAACACCTTTTACAAGGTAAAATGTTGGCAACTATAAGTTATGTGCCCATCCCAACGAATCTATCTTAGTATTATAATTATAATTCCTCCTCTAAAAAGTTATAAAATCCTTAAAGAAATTGTCAAATGTTTATAGCTTACAAAAGTTTTTCTGTATTTTTATCATTATACGCTAATGACTGCAGTGAAATCAGTTTTGAAAATGTCAAGTGTTAAAAATCAGCACACTAACAAAAATCATTTCTTACTCGAAGAAGAATTAATCTGAAAACTAAGCCGAAGCATCTTGTGCAAAGAAATGAGCAAAATCATAAATATAATAAAAATAAGCAAGTTTCTCTTAATTATAGAAGAACAATATAGACACAAAACAGAGTTTCATCTTGAAACTATATAGTGAGATTAATTTCTTTTTGGAGTAAGAAATGATTTTTGTCAGCGCAACTAAGCTAGAATCTGTTGATTAGTTTATAAAAAATAAGATGGTTGTACTTTTTAAAATTATTCTTATAATGCTTACTTGCCGTCCCGTTGTCTTGTAGTCTACGATATGCATAGAGTAAATCATATGCTTACAAAAAACAACTTATTGATTACTTAACGATCGATACCCACATAAATATGAAAATGTATCGCCTTTTCAATTAAGACAGATCGTAAAGCAAGATTATCAAAGTAAAAATAATATTATGATTCCAAAACTACTTACTATTTATTCAAATTATTAAATTTAGTTTTGAGATTTTTTCTTTACAACAAACATGGAATATTTGAAGATTTTTTCGACAACATGCTGGTAGTAAAGCTTCTTAGATTATAATAAAAACTGTTGTAATTTGAACAGATTCACACCTTAAAAGTACTAATCCGAGTGTTTCATCGATAGACTGCAAGACAACGGGACGGCAAGTAAGCATTATAAGAATAATTTTAAAAAGTACAATCATCTTATTTTTTATAAACTAATCAACAGATTCTAGCTTAGTTGCACTGACAAAAATCCTTAATCTCACTATATAGTTTCAAGATGAAACTCTGTTTTGTATTTAGATTGTTCTTCTATAATTAAGAGGAACTTGCTTATTTTTATTATATTTATTAGTTATACTTTAATAATTTTGCTTTACGATTTGGCTTGATTGAAAAGGCGATGATAAATTTTCATATTTTATCGGAGATTTATCTTTAAGGGAGTCTCAAACCCATTTCTGCGATTTTACCGACCTTGCGGCCGGTAGTGCAGGTAGTGCTTATAATAACCTCTGGCGCCATCTGGCGTCAACCACTACAAAAATTTGCAATATCGAAACTCACACTGCGTGTTGCCGTACACGCAGATTTGATATAACGAAAAATGCCTATACATAATGATCTGTATTTCGTATATACATCACACGTGTTTCGACTACACGCATTTTTTACAATAAAATAACTGTGTATTTCGCATATACACACGTGTTTCGAATACACGCTTTTCTTATGACAAAAAACTACTTTTGAGATGTGCAATTTTTTTTCCCAGAAATTTGAAAAAAATGAGTTTATGTACAAATGATGCATTGTATAAAGTTGAAACTTGGTATAAAAGCCCTTGTTATGTCTTTCAACAAATTTATACAGTTTAGTGACTTAAGCGTAACCAGAAGATCTAGTTTGTTCTAAATTGTCGCTTTTAGCGCAAGTGTTTTCGAACAAAGTAGATCATCTGATTGTAGTAAGTGCATCAAACTGCTGAAATATAGTGAAATACATTACGAGGGCTTATTATATCAAGTTTCAAGTGTATACAATGCACCACTTTTGAGATATGCAAAGAAATCTTTTAGTCAAAGAAATTTAAAACAAAATTGAGTTTATGTACAAGTGATGCAATGTTTAAACTTGAAACTTGGTATGCAAGCCCCTGTTATATATTTCAACATATTTATACAGTATAGTGACTTAAGTGTAACCAGAAGATCTAGTTCGTTCTAATTATACGCTTTTGGCGCAAGTGTTTTCGAACAAAATAGATCTTTTGGTTACACTTAAGTCACTAAACTGTATAAATATGTTGAAATACATAACACAGGCTTGCATATCAAGTTTCAAGTGTATATGTTACATGAGGTTTGAGATATACAATTTTTAACCACACAAATCTTAAAAACTTAAATTTATATAGATGTGCTATATCATCATATAGACTTGCGACAAAATTTTGGCCTGCAAAAAGCTTTGGAAGGAACAAGAAGCGTCAGAAGCTACTTAAATAGCCGTATAAAAGGAGATGTACTAGTATAAGCAGCAAGTTGACCTTGGTCGAGGACCTGTAGTGAATCCTGAACATACAGCTGTTGCAGGAGTTGCTTGTATAGCAGCAGCAGCAGTTGACCAAGCTCGAGTAGCAGCAGCAGCAAAAGTTGTATGAATATAAGCAGCAAAAGCTGCACACACAGCAGTCGCAGCAGTGGCCCCTGAATATGCAGCTGGAGTACACCCTGGACCAGTAACTCCAGCAGCACTGGACTCCGTACTAGTAACAGCAGACCCTGGTCGATGACCTACTGTAGATCCTTGATGCACAGCTGTAGAATGTATACCAGCAACTTCCAACTTCAGGGTCGTCTACAGATGATTGAAACAGGTCAGCAATGCTAACCAGGCCAGCAAACAGCGTGATTTCAGCTCCAGGGTTGTCTTCTGATGATTGAAATGGGCCTTGAAAAACAAACAGCGTGAATCTGGTTCCAAGGTCATCCTCAGATGACTGAAGCCTCCAGCAACCCCACCCAGTAGCACCAGAGAGCGTGAACTTGGTTCCATGGTCGTCCTCAGATGTTCGAAGCCTCCAGCAACGCCAGCCAGTACCACCAGTGAGTGTGAACATGGTTCCAAGGTCCTCCTCAGCTGATTGAAGCCTTCAGCAACGCCAGCCATCACCACCAAAGAGCGTGAACCTGGTTTCAGAGTCGTCTCCAGATAACTGAAGCCTCTCAAAACGCCAACCAGCATCAGTAGCAGCAGACAGTTTTTGTCCAGCTCCAGAGTCATCTTGTTTGTAGCCGTCAATGCCAACCTCTAATGCACAGACAGCGTAAATCAGCTATAGTCATTTACACATAACACAACCACGTAATCACTGATTTCACTGTACATAACACAAGAAATACTTGTGAATTTTGAGTTTCGACGAATCTTCATCTAGACAGTATGTCGGAGGAAGGTATCAGCACAGCCGTAGAAGCAGCACAAACAGTGATAGTCGATCCACATCTAGAATGCATCTTGAAAGTTGAATGTATACGCAGCAGTGGAAGCAGCAAGAGCACCAGCAGCAGCAACAGAAGCAGACACCAAAACAAGGGATAATCTCCAAGCGCAAAAAGTCAAGTTTCTTGCTGGAGTTGCGTATTTTCCTCTACTGCAGCAATCCTTGACGGACTGACACTCACACACTGCATCGTAGCTGATATTCCGGAGCATCACTTTTATATACTTCTCGCACTGCATTAGAAGTAAACGAAGCACTGGCGAGTCTCGCCATGAGTAGCAGATCCGCGAGCGAGATCGCGCTGAGCGGAGGCTGCTTGAAAACATATGCGCTTTTGATTAGCACACTAACACTGCTGTATCGCGTCGACGTGCTGCACTTATACAATTAATACCTTTGAATAACTTGAAGTTGAACTGAACGCTTCAAAACGTCAAAACACAAGGCACGGCAGGCGGCTGCGTGAACGTGTCGCCACAGACGCCAGTAGGTCCCGCCAGTAGGTACGCTTCGTAGATTTTTGTGAGAGACTCACTCGTAAATATAGTCTAGCCTTATGTAGTTCTTGAGAGAAGGAAAAGAGCGCATATGTCGTTTCAAAAAAACAGAAAACGATTTCCTAACACCAAAATCCAAAAATTTGACTGTACTACCCAAAAGGAAATTCGATGTTCGAGCCCTATGCATGGGGCGAAAATTTCGTTCGTTTTTCACGAAAAGCCTCCCTATGCGAGATATCGACGAAAAACAGATTCCTATTTGTGAACACTGAATGCCGTCATCGGCGACCCCGAACACCTATAGACATCATCTATTTGCGCTTCGTAATCGTACTTTCTTCGGGCTAAATATTTTCCAGATTTCAAGGATATTATCATGATATGTTTTTCCACACATAAGACGTTATAGGCCGTGAAAATGGACGACTTCAAGACTGCGGAGACGCTACTTCACTTGAAAGGTCAAGTGAACAAGCTTTCTGATGACAGCTTGGCGCCTCTTCATATAGCAGTGGAGAACAAGTCTTATAGGATGGTTGTGATACTGTTGAAATATGGAGCTTTGGTCAACCCAAGCAGGAAAACGCCAGATTCAATGTCACCGCTATTTTTGGCAGTAGAAAAAAATTGTACGGAAATAGCGCGTTTACTTTTGAGAAAAGGAGCATTAGTCAAAAAAGCGAGAACTCGGTCTTGTACAGTATACGAATTAGCAAAAAATAATGGCAACAAGTCGTTGTTGCAACTGTTGATAGAGACTGTCAAGAAGGAACTGAACATGCAAGATTACAAAAGCAGAAAAAGTTCTATAAGGAGATCAAGAAAAATGCGAAGAAGAAAAACGATTCCCTAGTCGTTCGTGTACTTAAGAGGAACACTATGAAAATGGCGAAAAAATACCAACTACAATGCAATTAATGTCTGAGTATGGCGATAAATTTGTACATAGCATTTTGTATATATTAGATATTTAAGCGTAGTAATGGTAATTTAACATTAAATGGACTGCCCTTATTGGGCTGAATGACTAGAGCTGTTTGTATATGCTCTATTTAAATATAAGTTTAAGTGTATTTTCAATCTTAAAGTATTTCTATAAATAATAGTAATTAATAAAAATCAATCAAAAGTAATAAGACTATTTGGAATTCTTTTTTTCCATACTTTCTTTATAATTCTTTTACATGGAGAGTCCACTCATGTCTGAGCTGAAGCTAAAGAAGAAGGAAGATATCATTTTGTTTACAGGGTTTTTGTCAAGCTTGACGAAGTTGAAATTTGCTTAGATCATGCACGGATCACACTGTCGATTCTACTCTATGCCGCAGTCCAACACACACGTATACCGATATACTTGCCATTTGGGCTCTATCGGCCCCCCTGATCTGGGGTAAACAAAATTGAGCATACACTCTGAATTTATTTTTAAACTAAGCCAGAGTCACTCCTCACGATTATATCTCGCGCCTATTTTATTTATCTCCTTAACTTTTCTCACCTTATTCTCTTTGTGCCGGTATATCGAGCCGACCGAATCTTCACACCACGCTCCGCATATGAGGAAATCTAAGCAAATCGGTCACTTTTTGGGATCGCAAAATGGCAAATTTTCAAAAAGCGAGCACACCTTTTTAACTTGGTTTATCTTGTTCATTATATCATAAAATGTACAAAAAGTCAGTGGAACATAAGAAAACTTCTTTGTGACACTGTTTTTTCGGCCCTTTAAATTTAACCAAAAATAGCCATTGTTCAATGGCGTGTACTTAATTTCCGAAGGTGCAAACGGAAAATTCAGATTACTAGGATGAATGAACGGTAAAAGAGCTTTAATTAAAAAAAAATGGGTTGGAAGTGCTTGATTTGGTCAAAAGTTGTCTACAACTGAAAATATGGAAAAATCATGAAAGTTTGAGGATTTTTCGGAGTCAAGAAATTCATACATTTTTTCGTGATTTTTCCATATTTTCAGTTGTAGACAACTTTTGACCAAATCAAGCACTTCCAACCCATTTTTTTTTAATTAAAGCTCTTTTACCGTTCATTCATCCTAGTAATCTGAATTTTCCGTTTGCACCTTCGGAAATTAAGTACACGCCATTGAACAATGGCTATTTTTGGTTAAATTTAAAGGGCCGAAAAAACAGTGTCACAAAGAAGTTTTCTTATGTTCCACTGACTTTTTGTACATTTTATGATATAATGAACAAGATAAACCAAGTTAAAAAGGTGTGCTCGCTTTTTGAAAATTTGCTATTTCGCGACCCCAAAAAGTGACCGATTTGCGTAGATTTCCTCATATATCTACGATAATGAGCCAACATATCTTGGCGCTTAGTTCAACTCGACTGCAGCCGCGGCTCCTTACGCTCCATTGCACTTTTGCAGCTCTCGGCATAGCTTCACCTCGCGGCGCACTACCGAACCGTCAGGATGATTTACGCGAAGGGTAGAGAGCGTCAAAACCAATATCGGGGATTATTTCAGAAGGGAGATGCTGCACCTGTTGCGCTACCATACACACTAGCTGCCGAAGAGAGCTTTTCCGTTGATTTACGGGAGTAGTGTATACAGCAACGGCGGCGTGATTGTGGGGGAGGAAGAGCGTGAGAGAGAGAGAGAGAGAGAGAGAGAAAAGTTCAGGGAGAGAGATAAATGGCTGCCGTGGCTGTGGAAACGTTAAGTGAGTGGCTAAGCTCGATTTCGCAGGTTTATACGCATTGAGCAAAGCTGATTTCTTTATTTGTTTAGAGTTTATTTAAAAGTCGCGATCGATTGCACCAGAAACTTTACTGACAGACGCTCTCTCAAGTGGAAAAAGTCGCGTTCAGTGAGACGCGGGAGATATAACGTTTTAATTCAGTGCGCGACTACATAACTGTAACCCGACTGAATTCTCTGGCACAAAACGACGCTACCAGAGCGTAATGAAAAAATCATTACCGAATTAACTCCGCCGCAAGATCCAATCGCAATAATTTAATCAACAATCGACGTGGCGGCCTCTTGCAATAACGAAAGAGCTCGCGGGAGCTTGCTCTCGATAAATCAATACCCCGAGAGAGGACGCATTAATTATATCAACAGTCTTCTCTCTCTCACGCGCACGCACACACGTGCACTCGAGAGATTCGCGTATATAAAACAATGAAAGTCGAAAAAAAGGAAGCTGCGCCATCTCGTACATCTTCATCATTCATCGGCGCGAGACAAGCGATCGCGCTCGTATCCAAGGTAAAAGCAATCGAGGATCGAGCCCCGCGCGCGCGCGGAAGACATTAAAGGAAGAGGCGCCAAAAAGTCAAAAGCGAGCGAAAGTCGAGCGAAAAATGAGGACGCAGCAGCAGAGAGAGAGAGAGAGAGAGAGAGAGAGAGAGAGAGAGAGAGAGAGGGGGGGGGGGGGCCTGCGAGAGAAAGATGTATATGTGTGAAATGTGCGAAATAAAATTCGAGAGAGTATATGACGCGACGGGGGGCACACGAATGAAGCGGGCGAGAGGGAGAGAGATTGGGAGAGAAGAGCGTGTGATTTTTGCGATCGCTACGACGTTCGCACCTAATTTTGGATCTTTTATGGCATAGTGTACAGTTATTACGGCAAGATGTAACAGATTGTATTCTACGCCTCAGTAGGTTGCAACAATTTTTCTATTAAATGATTGATTGGATAGCGGAAATTACATTTTAGTTTTTTACCGACTTCTTCTTCCTTTTAAATCAACAATAAAGTGCACTAGTCGATATCACCTCACACAACGAAAATCCCAAACCAGAAGCGGTACCTCTCGCCGCTCGCGGCCAACGCATCCTTTCTCCCTGCAGCAAAGAGCGCCGAAGGCCCAGATATAAGTACCTTACGTAGGAGTAAAAGGGCACCGATGAGACGCGCGTCGGCGCATAACCTCGGCGATTTATTAAGGCCGCGGCATCGCGACGGGAGCCCTTGGCGTCATTAACCGAGGCACTCGCACGCGGATGTGCTCCACCCGCGCCCCCGATTCAGTATATATGGCCGCCTATAAAACAGCAGGCCGCGCATCGTGCGAATAATTAAGACGTCCAGTGATTCGCAGCAGTGATTCGCTCACCGCGAGGAGTCCCCGACCGGTACACTTTGTTGCGATGGAGGAGTTGGACCGAGAGCGGATTAATATGCTGTGGGTGTGGGGATTTATAGGTTCGAGGCTGATTAATTTTATATGGGATGTGGACTGTATATTGTAAGGGTTCGACCTTTCCGTTACAAATTTTTCAGGATAATATTCACGGATTGAATGGAACGCTTTGCTGTACCTATTTTTCTTCGTGCAGACGCACATAGCATAAACATGCGATTTTTATCCGTGCTTTATTCGAACGCATCAGCTTGAACTTCAGCGCGCGCTTAATGCGTTTACGCCGAAAAGCAATCGTCCCTTCGCTTTTGGAATCACCCCAATAAAATCTGGAGGCGGCCCATGCCGCGAGAGAATTTTAACGCTCGTTCGTATCTCGATCGCGTGGGCAGTGGATAAGATACGATTTTTTTCGCCTTAATGAACGATTTCACGGTATCTTTTATGACTTCATCTGCTCCGCTGGCAGGTATGTTCCGCAGAACTTCCCGAAGTGCGAGGAGAATATTTTTATTCTTTTTTCTGATGGCTTATCGTAAAGAGCGCAATGTACAGGTGACGTAAAAATTTTAATATTTTTTGTTCGAAAAATACACGCTACGTATTTTTGCAGAAGAAGAAAAAGTAACGAAAATTATCAGAGAAGCGAAATACTTTGATTTTACAACTTTTCTTGGAAAGCATTTCAGTGTAATTACACTAATTAACCTTGATCAATTTTAAAACTGAAATTTTGGCAAAATCCTTCAAGACAGAAGTCACCAGCTTCTGCACCATCAATATAACCGCAAACACGACAAAACAGCCAAACCCCATAAGAGTCAAAGGCCGCGCCGGCAAAAGTTCAAGGCACTCATTCCTCTGTTCTCCTCGCCTTCAAAGAGCAGTAACCGAACCACCTCACGCCCAGCACGTGCATGTATATAATACACGCGCTCGCCCTCGCACAGCAAAAAAGGAACGAAAAGGACGAGGCACCCGCGCACGCGAACCTCTGCCCCAAGGGCCTCGTCTGTGTGCACATCATAACGCGTGCCCGCGCGCTCACGATGTTATCCGCTGCTACGTTATGCCGTTTTAAAAGGCTCGTGCGCGAGTTGCAACTCCTCGTAATTTTGCTGCTGATGGAACGCGGCGCTCCTGGGCCCAGACGTCGCGCGCAGCTATATATGTATCTGCGAGGCTCAAGGGTTAACGAGACGTGCTGCGAACCAGAGTGACGAATCTTACGGTGTGGGCCTTTGGCTGTTTCTAGATTTGAATCACAATGCGCCCTGGTGTACTATAGGAATGTTCGTTTAATTTATGCGTGCTGTGGGTGAGTGGTCGGTGAATTTATTTGACTACATTTTTACGCTAATTATCATACTGCTCTGATGCTCTCAATATTATTAAAAACGGAACTTATACGAAAGCTCTTATACGAACTTTGACTAGCGATACAGCAATAAAAACCTACAGAAGCACCAAACGAAAGCACGATTCCAATCAAAAAGTCATCAGGTCACGCAGAGACACTGCCTTCACAGTATCCTTCTTCATCCGATTGCGCGAGTTCGTTCGCCCGGCACAACGGACCTCGCCAACTCCTTCCTCAATGGAATTCAATATCGTGCCTTAATACTCTTAATAACGCGCCGAACGAAAGGGCTCTCTACGCACGCGAGCTGCGCGCAGGTATATCCCCAATGCCACCGGGAGTAACATAATAGCTGGGGCCAGTTTGCGTGGGCGGCGGTGGCCCCGGGCGATATTCGATTTCGCGCGCGCTCTGAAAGTATGCGCCTCTATTACACACCGGACCCCGTGATGCTTTTATTTTTTTTCCTTTTTTTTTCTTGTCGACGTTTATTGGCTCGCAGGTATACGTAGGTGGCTGTTTTGGTTTATGGTTTCTTCGGGGAAACGACGAGGTTTGATGTTTTATAGATGAGGCGATTGTTATACGACTATTTTAATGAGTTTTGGATGCATTTTTAGGCGGAATTTTTAAGAACGTCGATCCAGCTCGAGCGCTTTTTTTAAATTAGCGGGGATTTGTCGGCTTAGCCCTCAAGCTGCTTGCCATTTTGCACTGTATACAAGAATATTGTGTAAAAAAATGCCGAAGTGTACGTTTTTGCAATAGAATACAGCGTGAAAAATTAACGTTACCACGTTCACGACGAAGATGATAAGCACTGAGCCACGAGTAAACAACATCGTAAAACGCTTGAAAATTCACCGCAAACTTCCAATGTTTCCAAATGTCGAATACTCGCTCGAAACCCCGCCGAATTTTCAAAACTACCAACTCACGGCATATTTAAACGTCATTCAACGCCGCAACGCTCAGCAGCTTTTTATCCGACTTGGCGCGTAATTGTTCCCCTCCGAGCTAAACCGATTCTCCGAAAGATTATTTTTCGAAGTACGTGGCTGGAATTCTTTGCTGCCGAGGCGGGGGCTACCCACCTCTATATACATATATATACATCCAGCGCGAGTAAATTAGTTCGTTCGTTCGACTGGTCGCTTTTTCGTATACGAGTCCCGGTGTAGTGTGCCGCGGGGGGCTCTCGATTTAAGTATCTGCTTAATACCTTAAGTAATAGAACCTGAAACAAAACCGTTCTCTCTCTCTCTTGCGTATTTATAAACGGCCTCTTAATAGTCTCGATAAATCTCTGGCTTTCATAAGTTATGCATAGGAATTTGATAACATTCCTCTCGTTATAGTAGGCAGGTAGTACACAGTGTATTATTATCGCTGTCGTATAATGTTTCCTTACACTCAGTCGCGATTAGCTTTTGATTACTTTTGCAATAATGCACAAATAAATGCATACCCGAGACCTAACCGTTGAAGCAGAGTTGAATATACTTTTCCTCGATAAATTCGATGTGCACGCGCACTACGTTCTTTACAGCTGGGCGCAAAACCGAATGACGTACAACAGGCTATACAGCGCGAACCTCTCGATGAGAGATCAGTCCCGAAAAAAGCCAATGAGAAATCGGCCATCGATAAATGTCAAAGGACGCGATCGATCGAGAAAAAGGAGACGTTATTTGCGCGCGGCCTGTAATACTCGCTTTGCTCAAATATAAAAGACGAATTGCTTATTCTGCGCGCGTGAGACCGGATGCCGTGTGTCTCTCGCGATTAACATTATAAGCGCAGCGTGTTCGCCTCGTAATGCACACACGCTCTGCACCGGGCCGAATATAAATATATATATCTCTCTCTCTCTCGCGTGCGCTCCGCGCAGTGATCTCCCTGCGTGGGCTGGTAGTCCGGCTTTTTCGTTGCGTCATCCCGTTAGCATCTCTCGAAAGGCGGCCGGCTTCTTTGGATGCTGCTGCTGCTGCTGCTGCTGCTGCCTTGTCATGTGCGCAAAATTGAAATCATGACGTCCTTTGTGTTTCCCAGTCAGATTGATGTTCCTCCGCAGAAGAAATTAAAATCGCTTTGATATGCCTGAGATGCGGGAATCGGCCAAGGATTGGCTAAAAGATCCCTCTCGCTACTCGGCTGGAAAATTAACATTCAATTATAACGAGACCGTAAAGCTCTCGATTATACATTATCCACACGGAGTATCCTTTACATGCACGCTGTACAAAATGAGCTTCCGCGCGCACGCGAATTATTAACATTTGCAGCGCGTATGCGCGCGTATTTTGAACGGCTTAAAATCGATTAACTGAAAAGAGAGGAAAGCGGGGAATCCTTCGCGGTATTCCAAGCGGCAGGAGAAGAAATGCTGTGCTGGCACGCGAGAGTATAGCCGATCTCGATCCGCGGGCGCGGCGTAATGCGGGATGGAAGTTAAGATGAGGTATTATGGGGAATTCCTTAAAAATTTCGGGATTCGAAAAAAAATCACTTGATTAGATTTAATTTGTTTGTTCTCTATACCTATACAATACTGGGAAGAATACGCCAAGATTCATTGTATAGTAGCGTCAAACCCGAGTAACCGTAAAACAAACTAATGTATAGCAGGTTTCGACTGGCCCTCTCCGAAACTCTCCGAGTCAGCGATGATAGGTGGCACATAGACACTTTTCGATATCACTTATCAGAATTTTCGACCACAGAGCATGTATAAAAGTATGCCACCTGGCCATGGCTGCTCTTTAACGGGCTTGTTTAATTGGACCGCTCGCATGTAATAACTGTCTAAGCTTTTCTTGAGAGGACTCTTTTGTTGCATTGTCTGTATGTAGGGAATAACCATCTACGCCTTTAAAAGGCTTTCTATAGAAACCAACAGATTGTCTGTACATAGGTATGGCGCAATGTACTTCTCATATTGTATTTACTTTTGTACTGTGTGTCTTTTTAGTATATTACGATACAAGTGGCATAAATAGTCCATCACGGCACGACGTGTGTATTAGCACCCGAGCGTAGCGAGGGAACTAAACGCCGTGCCGTATCGGAGTATTTATACCACGAGTATCGTACGCTATTTTATAGCACTGACTAGCATGAATCCGCTGTCACGCTGATCCGTGGCCTAAACAGTCCATTTTTGCACCGTGCAGTTAGCGCCCGAGCGTAGCGAGGGCGATCAGCACGGTGCAATAATGGACTATTTATGCCACGGATAGGCGTGACATAGATGCGGATTTATACCACACAGTGCTATAAAAATCTTTTATTATAATTATACTTATTAATATTTATACATTTATTAATAATATAAACAAAATTTATATCATAGGGTTGTGAGCAATGTCTGGGTTGGACGATTTATTCGAACTGGTTCAAGCTTCGCGATATTGATCTCAATCGATAAATTGTCACAATATTTCGTTCTACGATGTGTTCCGTGCTATTACAACTATGCGGAGTTATTTAAAATATATACAATAATACAAGGCACGCTAATAATTCGAACCATAAGTTTTCACATAAATAATATTTTTAAATAATTCCTATTAATAAAAAGAGGTAGGAATATACGTATACGTACGCGAATGCTTATAAAATATGGCGAAAATTCCTGCGCTAATTTTCTATGATATTTAAAATAAACTGTAACGATTTAGCATAAAAGCGTGCATGCACAAGGCGAAGTCGCGTGCGTCATTACACCGCGCGCTTATTTATTTACGTGTATAATACACAAACTCAGATGCGCATCGCGCTGTATACCGTTGCACACATGGCTGCGAACGCATATATTCGCCGGGGAAGTGCATTTGCTGTGACGCGAGCTTTTGTATACCAGGCATCAGACTTTGTATCGTTTTTTGATACTATTTACGTTGAGGATTTTTTTCTCACAGTAAACCGACGTTATTGGAATTCTCGCTTTAAATATAGACTCGCCGCGTTATTTTAAATCGTTGACGCAGGTTCAATTTACTGTGAACTAATTGATCGGAGACTGTTTTTTTATTTACTGACGGTATTAGAGGAAAATTTCGTCGCGATGGTCGAACGAAAATTAGAAATACGTTTCACGTTTAAGAGCAGTGTTTATTAATTTCATAACGAGTGATCTAAAATAGTACCGATTACACTTTACTGTATATTTAATGGTTTTCTACTAAAAATTCCTGTTTTATATCTTCCGTATATATTATTATCTCGAAAATTTATAATATCGAACGAAATATAACTCAGCTAAATCATTAACAATCATCTGTTAAGGAAATCCACAGCAGCAGCCTCTGCGACAAAATTGAACAAACTCATCAGACGTACTACGATTCGAGCGCAGCAGCGCAGTGGGCAGGATAAAAGTCAAGATCCACCTCCCTGCGGGCACAATGCTCGCGCTCTCCCATTGAGTGATTTCGCGTCGCGCACTCGATTCTCTCGAGCGTTCATTAGTCGGCTGATAAACGGCTCGAGCCTCGTCTATCTCCCACCACTATAAGTGTAAATGCGTTGCGCTACTATACGCGCGAGTCGCTGTATCAGAATCTCAAGGCTCACGAGTATGAACGCAGGCGTTTTCTCGCTTTTTTACCGTTTATTTTTTTCCCTTCCTCATCGTCGCTTTTGCTACTCTTTTTCTAAACGAAACTAGCGTATAAAGATTAAAGAAACTTGCGATAAAATCAAGCACATCTCATAATAAATTTTGCTTTATTGTATGAAATTTCTTTTTTAATTTCGAGCAGGCTTCGCCGACCGCTAATTGGGAGTATTCAATTATAACGAGCGCAAAGGTAAACGTTAACAAGCATTTGCAAATTAAATTATTTACATTCCATACCGATNCCCCCCCCCCCCCCTCTCTCTTAAGCATCCTCATCGGCATCATCATACCCACACAGCCGAGAGCAGCTGCTTTGAGTCGTCCGCCCGCGGCAGGTGGAAAGCCACCTCTCGCGGCTACTTCTTGCAAGTCGGCGAAGGTGGCGGCGGCGGCGGCAGCCCTAATCGACAAGCCGAAATACCCGCTTAATTGGCTGTTCGCATTATATGCGGCGACGCGCGATTTTCGATTTTTGTCGTCGGCCGAAAAAGCGAGATCGGCAGATAAGAGCCGCGCGAGCGCGCAATTTAAAAGGGTGTCGCACGCCGCGCCGCCTTTGTCTCTTTCTTGTTATTGCCGCTGTTTGCGAGTGCGCGCATAAGTGACAGCGCTGATGCAGGGGCGTCGGCTTTCTTTTTTTTTGCATACACTCGGTATACGCGGTTAGAAGCGTTGATCGATAAGTCTCGGGGAACACGAGCCGTGAGATAAGAGCGACAAGTTGCTGCGGATCTTCGCTTGAATTTGTATGTTAATGTCGCTGTCGCTGTTTAACGTCGTGCCTCGCCTTTTATCGATGGACTCCTTTGCGCTGATGCGGGAACGTATTAGTACGTATTAATAGGATGCATAGTATAGTATTACAATTATTTGAGATTAAATATTTTTCAACGAATCGACATCAGCAGACTTCGTCATCTTCAAATCGTGTCTGTACAAAATGAGAAAGTATAAGTCCCGCCCGCAATAGAAATTCGGCGCTCGCATTAGCATGAATCCGCCATTAAGACGTCCAGCTGCTTTGAGCAGAGTCGGACTTCCCGCGTCTTCTTTATTCCGGATTAAGATAATTTGCGCGACAGACGCGCAACACGCGCGCGGCGTAGATAAACGTATAATCGCGCGCCATCGTCCGTTATAAATCACGCGGGACGAAAGTCTGCGCGAGTGTAACTATCTGCTGCTGGTTATTCGCGGAATGTTATTATGCAAGCTAGCCTCCCGATTATAAAACGGAGAGATTAGTACGTTACCTCGGATTGAGAGAAGTTAATCCTGGATTTAGAGATTAGCTATCTTCGATCCGTCGAAAATATTGATGCGACGAACGATTAAATTTTGGAAAAGTTTCTTTCATAAATCATCGAAATAAATCGAGCGAGACACACGTTGAAATGAAGAATCATGTAATTTAATCGGTGTCTTCGACATCTTCTTTTCGCTCGTATAATTTCCCGCAGTCTGTCGCACTGGACTTTTTTCACCGTCATCGAAGCGCGTATAAGCGTCTTCATAAGGAGAAAATTTATTTCCCACCTGGGATAAGGAGAAAAGAAGAAGCAAAGCTCGACCTGTAAACGCCCGATTATTTATTTATCGACGAGTTAACGACAACAAGAGCACTATGCCGACTGCTACTATAATACCACGATAAAAGAAAAACAATCAAGCGTACATCGACGGTAGCCAGGACGAGTCTTCCTCGCAGTTCCACACGTACAACCAGACGCGCACACGTATGTGCTCGATCGAGAAGAAGGTGGTAGTAGCCCGTCGCGCGGCCGCGCGGACATCAAAGGGCTCGCCGGCAATAATTATAGAAATATGTGCGCGTTCATGCAAACTGGCTCTCCCTCGATCGCTTTAAAGGAAGCAGCAGTAGCCGAGCAGCAGTATTCCTATATACGTGCAGATGCAGAAGAAACGAGAGATCAGCTGGAGAGAGAAGAAAAAGGGGCGCAAACGAGGGTGTTATTCTAACTGCTGCCGGATGTTATCGAGAGTAATACAGTTATTTATACGGGAACCACCTCGTTATCGCGATAGACTCTCGCGCGCGTGCTCACCGCAAAAAAGAAAATTGCGCTTTTCTCTCCCGCTCTCTCTCTCTCTCTCTCTCTCTCTCTCTCTCTCTCTCTCTCTCTCTCTCTCTCTCTCTCTCTCTCTCTCTCTCTCTCTCTAATTTGCTCTCTACGTATGATGCTGATCTGCTTTGAGCTTGTCCAGCGCGTGGATGACTTCATTTGCCGCGGATGGTTCCGTCCTGATTCCAAGTTTTTCTGAGAGCCAAGATGATCCGAAGAAATTTCATCGAGTATTCCGGGAAGTCGACGCGTGCGTTTTGAATGCAGCTGGCTCGTCGAATGTGGGCTGGAGAATCATCTGAGCTATGCGATAACGAACAGCCGATTGCGGAATACAAGTTTGAAGGAGAATATCTCGAATGAATGCTTTATCTTCGACATTTTTCTTCCTCGGATGTTGACCGTCGACTGGGCGAGTTTCGTAAGTGCGGTGATCTGTAGAATTATTGACGGCGCTGCAAACAAAAATTTAATTGAAATTAAATGTACTGTTAATGAGGCTGTAGATCGTTATTACAAAGTTTAGCGGAAAAAGACGACTTTCTTCGGGGAAAAATATCGCGAAGGAAATTCACCGCGAGCGCGGGTTGCGTTATAACAGGTTGTTCCATAAATCACTCGCATTAAATAATTAAATTTTTATAGAACTGCAGTAAATGGGCAAAAGTTCCTGCCCGAGACTATAAATATATATTAAGTAGGTGAACAGTAGTGCGCGGATTCAAGTGTTGTGAACAGAAGAACAATTTATCAACGCGAGCCTATGTAATTTGGCTTCGCGTGTTTTTTAGCAGCATTTTTTGTGCGCACACCTCGTTGCATAAATTCGACCTGAACGATTTGAAGCGATACACACGGAAAAGTGATTTACTCTAACCTTTTATTTTTTTTTTTTTAAACCTTGCCTATATACTTTTATAAATTATCGATTTCAAAGCATTAATTTATCATTGAGTAAAGTTCAGAAGAAACAGTCAAAAATATATTCAATATGAATAAAAACGCAAAAGAAGGTATATTCAATAACAACGCGAGTCGCTACACTCAGGGCGAATCTCAACGAAGCGCACAGAAGCTCAGCTACATCCATCGCACGTAATGGACAACAACGAGTCAAGAACGCACGATTAAGCCACGAAGCGCGTAATTATAATAATAACGCGTGCGCACGCAGCCGCCCGCGGTACAATATCGCGGTATTATTATCCTTAATGCTATTCAAACAGAAAAGAGCGGCGCATGCGCGGCGATGGCCGCGAGCCTGACTATTATTAACGTAATGTTACTCGTGGCTTGTAGCGTCAGTGTAGTCGCGCAAGAGATATAGGTAAGCGATCGTTCTTATCTATCTACAGAGAGCCTCTTGCAATTTTTTAGGATTTCGGCAAACGCCGATCGAGATGCGTTTCATAACGTTTCAGCTCAGCTCGTAGTGTACACTCGTCGGAAGGTGAATCTGATGGAACATTTAGCCAATGAGAAGGGACCATTTCAAAAACGTTCCATCAGAATCACCTCCTGGGGAGTATACCTCTAATTTAATTGAGAAATTATATCGTTTACGCGCTCGTCAAGGCGAAGTGCATAATGCGTAGCAATTTCCAAGAGTTATCGCTCAACTTATCGAAACGGGCAGTGTTGTATGTGACATTTTAATGTCAATTTTATATATGCGAAAACTGGAATCGAGAGTGAGGCGGCCATTATTGATATCGGTTTCGCGGATAAAAATGACAGTTTTTCTTGAATTTCTTGAAAATTCTTGTCGCTAAATACGACGTGTACACGTGGCACAGAACATGCGAAAACAGGACGATGATAATGAATTTTTCAACGCACGAATGTAATCAATCATAAATCAATTGCCGGTTCAATAATGATACATTTTTCCATGAGTATTAATTTGCTGAGGCTTGTCCTAGACATAATTATTAGTTTCACAATTTTTAGCAACATTGATATGCAGATATAAACAATTTAATTTGAATTTGTAAGGATATTTTTTGCCGAACCTTATTATTCAGCGCATTCTGCAGCGATCGGGAATTACATCCGAACGCTTTTTTATGCATCTTGATGATTGTTTAGAAGAATAATTTATTTCCTGATGGACTTTGAATGAAAATACACGTTCGTGTGATTTTTACAATTGCACGAATTGAATATGCATACAGCTTGGCAACTTTGTGCGACAAAAAAACAGTGAAAAACTACGAGATTTTTTTGTCCAGCCACAAATATATCATTTTCGCGCCCTCAAAGAGACTCCGACACCAAAATAAGTATGATTCAATATTTATCGGCATTTAATCTTTAATCAACACTTTTGCGATTGTCCTCTTACATACAGAACGTTTTAATAGCACAGCACGGAAATACTTAAAAAAATGTTTTCATGTGATATCTTATTATACTCATGAATACAAACTGCTTTTTCGCGTGTAAACGCCTCGCATATTTTATGCTAAACGTCAATTTTCTCGCACTTGTTTGTATGAAGCGTGTTTAAAAAAGATCGAGAGCCAATACTTTTATGATTAGTTTAGTAATTGACTGATTTACGAGATATTATCCATCGCATAATGCATAATCGCAATGAAACGGAGAAAATGTCGTGATTCCTGATCAATTTATCGTACGTAACGAGAAAACTGACAACAGTCGAAATTGCGAAATAAATAAATAAAACATAAAGTAAATCAAGGTAGCTGATCCACTTGGTCTCGCAGATAAAAATTATCACTCTATCGTATTTATGTATTGTGATATATTACATTATCAAATCTAGTTGGACAAATTGATTCTAAATACTGTACAATCGCTACATTTTTGTTACTTTTGGATAATGATCCAAATCCATACTTCACGTAAGTCTAATATTCTGCTTTCTTAAAATGTTTTATCAAGTCCAGACTAAACATGTCATAAATATCTCATAGCTGAAATCATAGACACAAACAGCTCCACACATTAATATAATTAATCGTCGCGCTAAGCAAGTTCCGAGTTAAGCCTCTGAATTTTATGAAAGTAACCCAGTTTCCTGAAAAAGCGCCGGCCAACCTACATAGACACTAACAATAATCGCTCGCACTTGGCAAGCAGGTGGAGGAGGAAGTGGGTGAGCGCGAGCAAAGAGTCTCACGCACACGTGAGCCGTGAAAACACCGGGCGAAACCCACGAATATTAATCTCTAACGCGTCATCTCCTGACAAATGCGAGACACGTCGGAGATTTTCTGCGATCGCGCGCACGCTCGTGTCCGCGAAATCCCACCGAGGCAGCTACTAATTTTATATGCAAAATTATTAATCGTCGCGGCGACGGCCGCCGCCTTGGAGTTTAAAAATACAGCCGTAATCGAGGGAGATGTTTGTGTCATTTCGCGTTACAGCGAGTTTTTGTTAAAATTACGCGCTACACGCGGAAATTGCGCGCTCGCGCGACCTATTAATACGGAAAATTCTAATTTGTTCCAGTTAATGAGGTGCGCGGCTACGTGTGCGTGTTCTACGCGTTCGATGGTAAAAAGTGCACTTTGTCACTTGCCGAGAGCTTTGACGTTCTTTTCCGCGAATTTCTACAGTTGGCATTTGCATACGATTGAGTCAAATGAGATAATATGCTTTTTGCAATAATCGGGCTTGCCGCGTCGATGTGTTGTTCACTATAATTACCAGCGAGATCGACCGAACGGAATGTGTAAATGTATCGAAGTTTGATTTTTTAATTAATCTTTGAATTGCAAACAGTCTTAATTCTGTTGACTTTTTTTAGATGTGCTTAATTATATACATTTTTGAATCCAAATAATGCAAAAACAAAACTGTTTTTTAGAAATCTTATAGATAAGAAGTTAGATATTATTAGAAAGATATGGGTTAAACACCTTAATCATATTGTTTACCAAAACTTGAAACACAAGGTATCAAATAAAAGTTACACGATGACACGTTTGTCTTGACTGGTTATCTCACGAAACTGATAAACCGTGAAACTTGGTCAGATCATCAATCTTGATAATCTGAAGCGATAATGTTCACTCAGGTAAGTATAAAGTACAAAGCTGTAGAAAACATTTATTCTCCACAAAGATGTGGAAATCGCTGGTGTTGTGTCTTGCGCTCTCTGCGCTTTCCATCTCGTCCGCGAAACCATTGACAAAGTCATCGCGATGGTGGGACAACAGCATCATCTATCAAGTTTACCCTCGTAGTTTCAAGGACAGCAATGGCGACGGCGTCGGTGATCTCAATGGCATCACCAGCAAACTCGAGCACATCGCGGAAATCGCAGATACGTTCTGGATCTCGCCGATATTTTCAAGTCCTCAACGAGACTTTGGCTACGACATCTCAAACTACACAGCGATACATCCTAAGTACGGTACCCTAGAAGATTTTGATCGTCTTGTAGCTAAAGCCAAAAGTTTGGGATTGAGGGTTTTGTTGGATTTTGTGCCAAATCATACTTCGGATGAACACGGATGGTTCAAGAAGAGCATCAAAGGTATTCCACCCTACGATGATTATTACATCTGGAAGGACGCCAAGGTAGGACCTAATGGCACTAAATTACCCCCAAACAATTGGTTGTCATTTTTCACTAACTCGGCCTGGGAGTGGAACGAAGAGCGTGGACAATACTACTACCACAATTACGCAGCATCACAACCAGATCTCAACTACCGCAACCCAAAGTTGCGAGAGGAGATGCAGAACGTTCTGAAATTCTGGTTGGATCGTGGCATCGATGGATTCCGTGTCGACGCGATCGCTCACTTGATCGAAGACAAAGAATGGCGGGATGAACCCAGATCCAATCAAGATGTACCACCTAACGACTACAATTATCTCGAACACATCTATACCCGAGATCTGAACGAAACCTACGACGTTGTCAGTTCGTGGAGAAAATTCTTTGACGAGTACTCCAAGGTCAATGGAGTCGACAAAAAGGTGCTACTGATGGAGGTTGGTTCCAAGTTGAATTTCACTTTGAAGTACTACGACATTGATGTCGATCCCTTCAACTTTGGATTCGTTCAGCATCTGAACAATGATTCCACTGTGCTGGACGTTGGTATGAGCATTGAAAATTGGATACAGAACATGCCCAAAGGTAAAGTGGCCAACTGGATTGTAGGCAATCATGACGTCCACAGAGTGGCATCCAGATTCGGCTACGACAACAAGAGAGCTGATCAGATGTCGATGCTATCTATCGTACTACCAGGAATTACCATCATCTACAACGGCGACGAGATTGGTATGGTGAACCGATTTTTCTCCTACAAAGAGACCGTGGATCCAGCTGGCTGCAACGCAGGTCCTGAAAGGTACCAGCTGAAATCCAGGGACCCAGAGAGGACACCTTACCAGTGGGATGACACGGTCAGTGCAGGGTTTTCGACAAATCCCAAAACCTGGCTGCCAGTCCACGATAATTACAAGTCTCTAAATTTAGCTGCACAGAAGAAAGAAGAAGTTTCGCACTTCAAGGTCTTCAAAGCCTTGTCCAAATTGAAGAAACTACCAATTATAACTAAAGGATACTACAAGGCTCTGCTTATCAATGATAACGTGTTATCTATCGTCAGATATTATCCCGGACAAGATACCGTTGCGCTATTCATCAATTTCAGTGATGAGGACGAAATAATAATTGATCGATCGATATTCAAGATTGCTGAAGACATGACTGTTGCGGTAGCAAGCGTTAAATCTGGACTGAAAACTGGAGACCCCGTCAGTGCAAAGAAATTCGTGCTTCCTGGTTCTGCCTCCGTGATTGTTTCTGCCCGAAAATTAGTGTCAAGTTTATTTAACACTGTATGATCTAAATCTAACTTTGTAAATGTGACAATATTGTATCCCTAAAATAAACGTACATTTTTATAATCAACTTCTTTATTTTATTAAAAATCTTCTCCCAGTTCATACAAAAAATTATCTGCGAATATTTTTGGCGCAGATTTAGCAAAGTCCACGACTTTTTTCAAAGCTCATTTCTGTCCATCTCGAGAGCGTCCAGGAAACACGTATCTTGTCCAGTGGTTAGTGGAGTACGTGTAATTACGCGGCAAGTTAAAAATACGAAAGGAAAATTACCTATTACAGTCGTGCGTTTCTCAAGCATGTTTCTATATAAAATACGCCTCGGCGCCCGCTACACGGCCTCATTAATAAATGTTAGAGCTGCGTCTGTCTCTTTTCCTCCCTTAGCATATTACTCTTGTTCGTGCGTTTAAAAATCTCGCAGTATCATCTTACAGTTTATAATTATACGTAAGATTAAGCCTAGCGCTGCAGCCGCAGATTAATTATTTCTTGTTCTTGAAAATTTCAATTTCACTTGACGTCGCAATATATATGCTACTATCAATTAAATTTCGCATCTCTCTTGGTGAATCACTGAATTTTTTAAACTGTAGCTCTTTTTCTCCTTATAGAAGAAGAATAATGAAACAAACATACTGAACTGTAACTGACTTTCTCAAAGACAAAAAAAAGTCGGCAAAACGTTAGCCCATTAGAACGCGCAAGAAAAGATCTTCGTTACTTCCTATGTACGCGCCTATTAATAGTGTTCTCGCCGCCAAGAAATTAATGGCTCAACAAGTTCGCTGAAGAGATGGGCGTTTTTTGCTGCGATTACCGGCCCCCGTCGCTGCCCAGTCCATAAGTTTTCGCTTTATTTTTCGAGTATATTTGTGCAAGCGTAACCTGCCCGGTAAGTAAATCGCTCAATAAAATCGAATGCTATAAAGCAGCGTTTTTCCAGGCTTTGAAGACCAAAAAATGGTCGTACAACGCGGCTGACGTATACCTTTAACTATACGTATACGAGCACAGCTCCTCGATTCGTTTTTTGGAACACAGCGCCGAGCTGAACTTCTCGCTGCGTGAGAACCGCGAAGGAGAAAATGGAGATGATGGCTATACACGCTCGGACAATTTATTTACTTTTTGTAACACTTGACTCTCTGCGAGAGCACCGAGCGGAGGAGAGATTGCGATTCAATGGGAATTCTTAATTTAATTGACTACTAAATTTTCCTGGCTTATTGTTGCCCGCTCTCGTGAAATTCAGTTTAATTATTTACTTTTGTGTAACTAAACGCTGGAGATAAATACATCTGCGTCGGAGAGATAATTACTCGGCTTGGCGCAGCGATTCGGGCGCAAAAAGGTTTACTTGATTACGGCTGGATTTTTACGACAAATTTTATATTTACCGATCACCTGTAACACATATTTTTATTTATGCGCGCTGCAAAAAATACGGTGTTGTAGTACTTGTCCCCTAGCTTCGAAACTTTAAAATTATGTTTCTTAATCTTAACTTTAGCAAAATTTTTAAATTGCGTCCCTGCAAACTATTAAAATATTATATAAAAAATCTCATGCTTATCTAAACTAGAAGACTTTCGTGCGTTGCACCTAACACACACTTAACTCTAGATCCAAAGGTATATTCAATGTATAATACGAGCTCGCGTACCTGCAGCAAAATTAGCAGCCGTCAATATCTTAATTTACGAAACCTCGCGAGTAAAAGACTCCATACCTCGGCAAAAACACACAGCCTCCGTCGTTTGGCTATACATACAGCGCACAAAAGCCGCGACCCCATCCACTGTATTCTAATTACGAAGGTGGGCAGCGCCGTATCTGTCCACGCGCCGGATGTGGAAATTTCGTGAGATCGTCGTCTTTGTCGTGTTCGCCGTCGTAAATTTCCTCCCACCCGATACATCATGTTTATGTATTACCTGCAGATGCAGGGGTTGGACCCACGTAACAGCGGCGATATGTTCGCCCGCGACGGAATAAATTATTTTCGTTTGCGCCAGGCATCATTATTGTCTAGTGTACTTCTGTCGGCTTTGGATGAAAGGTGTATTTATATCAACACACGAGTGTTTGTGCATACAGTGAGGTAAGCGAGACGTGCGTAAATCAGAGCGATAACGTTTATACGAAGGTTTGTGAAATTTCACATGTGCCTGCAATGCGCTGTCGATTTCTGCGAGGCGGTTTTCAGTGCGTGGAAATAAACGGAAGCCGTCTAGAGATTACAATGTTTCGTGAAACTGTATTTTTTTTTATACAACCGTCGAATATATATAATTCGATTGGGACTAATAATTCAAGCGTTATGAGATCAAGTTTAGAGAAAAAACAGTGCGATTTCACATTTTGCAAAAATACAAAACCAAAATGATTTACACAGAGTTTAATCTTCAGACGCGCGTAGTTATAGCATGAGTGGCCGAAGCAGTAAGGCCAATACAAGGCAGTTTTAGCATTGGTGGCACTACACCATTATTATATCTAGACTCAGCGCGCATATTGTTATAAAAGAAATGAAAAAGTGTGCATGCGCCACCTATTTTCATCTGATAATAAGACACGGAGAGTTTAGGCGGTGACGAAAGGGCTCGCAAAAAGCCAGTCCAAAACTGCTTCATTTTGGTATTGATATCGCTCTAGCGGTCCGCGCGTACAACAGTGTGTGTACATCAAAATTAAGTTTTATTTAAGGTTATGGATATATTTATCGAAATCATATTATCATCCCTACTTTCCACTTGAAAAAAGAAAATTAATCATTTCAATGTAATAAATATACTTATCTCAACAGAAAGGAGCAAGCTAATAGCGATTTTAAAAAATATTATGAATATAAAATAATATGATACAAATACGAACAAACGGCAAACGAGGAACATGCCAATTCGATTATTTCGATATATATAATAGCAATCATTATTTTATACGAGAGATTATATATGATGAAATACAGTTATGATTTGTTCATATCTATTGAAAAACGTTATCAGAAAAGTTTGATCATTGGAAACAATTAGAAAATAAATTGATGGATTTAATTCACGCATACGAGTGAAGAAAACAACTGATACTTTTAATTCCATCCTTATATATACTCAGGAGACTTGGAACCGCGCTGTTTTCACTTTCCATCACGCCACTTCCGTCATGTATACAAAATAATTTAATTCGCAGAGAGTGCTCGCGCAACGAAGAAAGCACTATATAATATCCTCTCTGTTGGGCAGCAAACACACACGTCTAGCCGCGCTGCAGTCGTTCCTTTAATGCAAAGTGGCTGTTGAGGTGGGCAAGTTCCGGTAAATCACCGCAAGATAAATGTTTGTTTTATTGCCTACCGTTTTTCTGTCAGACACGATTTCTCGCGGGTTTTATGCGAGGCGTGTTTTGAAGAATAACGACGCACTGTACGCCGCTCAGATCCATGAAGCATCGTCCCGCAAGCGCGCTATGCACTTGCGAAAGCGGACGAGGGAACACAAGAGAGCCGGATAGACTTTATGCTCTCGTAAAGTTTCTTCGAAAACCGAGAGCGATTGAGTTCAGCTTTAGCTGGGATTACTCTATCAAAGTTTTTCTAGCTGATCGAAATCTCTATCAAATTATGTTTTTATCACGTCCAGCGCTCGAATTGGATAGTTTTTATTGATTGTCGGAGCGAGTGCCTATTTATTTCGATTCTTGAAGGAATATTTCACGCTTTTTTATTGATTGGGTAACTGACTGCTTTGCACGATTGAAATAACTTTATCGGATTTAAAGAATGAAATTATACGAACGCGTCCATTATTCATAATGCTCGTGTATAAGTTCGTTATAACTAATGCGCCAGCTGAAGTTAATCCTCATCGCTAATTGATAATGCTGCTTCAGTAGAAACAGACGTATCACGCCAGACCAGTTTATGCATTTTCAAACACGATCAAGTCGACTCGGTATGCGACGTTTCTCTAATTTATTTATTACCAACTTACTCGTTTCGAAAATCAAAAATTGAATTCGCAAATCCTCTGCACATCAACGAAATATCCCGAAAACAAAACAGTCGTGCAAACCTCACCGGCAGCAGCATCAGCAGCGATTAGGCCTAGAGTCTCGTTCCTGCCGCATACGCGCGCGTGCACTTGGTCGCCACACGTGCAACGGAGCTATATCTCAGGCGCGATAAATCTCGGGAGTCAGGTGGACGATGGTCATCAGACGGTCTTGGTCCCCGCAGCGCGCGCGCGCTGCACCTCCTACTCTTCCTCTCTCTTCTTCTTCTTCTTTTTCTCTCTTATCTTCTTTTCTCATTTTCCGCGGTATAAGACGAAGAGGCTCGTGACACAACACACGGCCTAGCGACGACCTTTGCCCGCGAGCTGCGGAGTCTGCACCCGCTATACGATCGCGACATTCCGTGACCCCGAGAGCCAGCTGAGGAATACGCAATTGCCCTTTTCGCCGTAGCGGTGGAGAAGGAGATAACGACGGGTTAGAACGTAGATAGGCTTATAGTTGGCTGCTGATATGCCGAGTGGATGATGCGCGCAGGAAAGCGGTTTGTTGCGTCGTGTTAATTGGTGATATTTAGTCCCTTTGATGGTATTATCGATGTGACTATGTATTTAAGTTGCTTGCAATGTTGTTTAGGAGAAGCGTGATTGTTAACAAACCATGGCCAAATGCTGAAAATCGTCTGTTGCGAGGAGACAAGATGTTTAGAGTCTCTCCTCCTCTTCTATCATTCGCGAAATTAACGCAGAATGATTCGTTGGGTAAAAACTGTGTAATTTATTGGAATTATTATAAACGTAGCAATGAATAGCATAAGATATTGTGTGAATTGAATAGTAATAGATGTATATGTAACTATAAGTGTATGTCCTTGAATATAAGAATCACGGAGCGAGCTGTAATGAGTACTGCACTCCGCGACTGTCAAGAGGAATCTGGTCTCGTTGGGATCCGTGGCTCTTTGAAGTGTTAGGAAGAGATAGTTTTGAGTGCGTAAGGAGGGGCAGTGAGGGTGCTGATTGGATGGGAAAATGTCCGCTGGTCACGTCTGTTGTCGGGGAAAGTCCGAGGGAAAGTCTGCATCTTGGATGCACGTCTGCGAGGGCTGCGAGTCGAGCGCAGGACGTTCGACTGATATAAAAAAAAAGGTTCCGCGTCATAAAATCGGCATCGGCGGATACTTAAGAATCGCGTTGAGTTTTCTGTTGGAGGATTAGAGAAAGGTTCGAGTGACGAATGAAAAAATGTGTATTGTTTTAGTGCAGCAGCTGTCTGTCAGCTGCTGAGTGTCATGCTGTGTCGTGTGTTTGTAGATGCTCATGCGTTGTGTATACATGAGTTTCATATTATTAAAATTACATATTTCAAAAGTTCACGTTGCGACGCAACATGGTATTCACATCATGTATAAGCAATCTGGCAGTTACAGCATGAGTGACCCAAGCAGGTAAGGCCCAATAATTGTCGGTTTTGATGGCATAGGTATAGGTTACATACAGCTATATAAATGCACTGGGTGCGTAGATATGGATGTGTGAAATAAAAAAGCCTCATGCGCCACTTATCTTCGCTGGTCAGAGACACTGAAAGTTTGAACTGTGCAAGGCGGGCGGGAGCGAGTGAAGGGCCAGTCCGAAACTGCTTTCTTTCTGTGTATACGTCTAAGTAAAAACTGCCGACAACGTCCTTTTTGTATATTTTGCCGTGAAAGTTGGCAAACGTGGGATGGCACCTTTATTTGTTTTAATCAATGACGAAAATTAAAGTATTGTTTAAAGAATAGTATATTACGATACAAGTGGCATAAATAGTCCATTACGGCACGGCGTGCCGTATCGGACTATTTATACCACGAGTATCGTACGCTATTTTATAAGCACTGACTAGCATAAATCCGCTGTCATGCCTCTATCCGTGGCCGAAACAATCCATTTTTGTACCGTGCAGTTAGCGGTGCATTAATGGACTATTTATGCCACACAGTGCTATAAAAAATAATTTGATACAGCTTACCCTGAACGAAGTTTTCACTTATTAAGGTTGAGAATGGCTCGTACGCGAAAATGAACAGTCAATCGGAGAACCAATACAATGATTATGTATAGAAATTAAATGAAACTTGAAAAATATGTCGGTAACCATCAGAAACCCAAAACCCAGCAGCAGCAGCAGCAGTCTCAAAACCTTTCTCCATCACCGCCAATAAAACCCTCGCAACGACAGCTCGAGCCGCGAAGGCGTGGGAAGTCCGAAAGTACAGTGCGTGCGCGTGTATATATATACGAACGCACAGCTGATCGATCTCTCGGAATCTCGCCTCGTCAGCGCCGCCGCCGCTGCTGCTGTTGCTGCTGCTGCTTCACGCACAAAGGACGACGCGCAGCCGCGGGATGTAATCACGCGGTCGCGATCTTATCGTTCTCGAAGATCAGCAGAGAAGGAAGAGGAGGAGGAGGAGGGAGAGGAGTGGCGCCTCGAGGCTCCTGTGATATCATCTCGACAAGCGGCGGCACAATGCTCGACGTATTAATTAATACATCCTCGCCTATATTCTTTGTATTACCATCAGCCGTGTTGCGAACTCCGAGGCAGATTTTTCGACTGTCGTCCGATTGCTGCGCGTAATGAGGATTAGGTACTCTTTTATTGCGATTCGGCTCGAAACGAATCGAGTGAAACTTTAATTGTAACAATCATCGTTTTACAAGCAGAAAATTCTCACACAGAAATATTATTTCGATATGTGCATCCAACGCGGAAGCAACGTAACGTCTTAATACGTCAATAGAGCAGCAATTAACTTTCCGATCTATAAAGGTTTAATGCTCTGCTCAAAGCCACGAGTGTAAAGACGCGGCGAAGTATCATAGACGCGCAAGTCTTCATTACACGCGCTTTACTGGCAGTACCACCCAGAACCATTACGATGTATTACGCGTCCGGCACAAATTGCCGCTTGTCTATTCCGCCGACGAGAATTTGTTGTTGTTCCTTTCCTGCACGTTATACACAAGCGCGCGGCGTAATATGCTTTACGGCGAAAACAATGCGTTTTTACCGCGGCCAATATGCTCCTGCTTCTTGTCTAACGAAATTTCGAGGGCAAAAAGTGCTTTGTTTTGACTATACGTATAATACCGGCAGCGTTGAGGGCATATTTCATAAGCAGACAACGCTGAAATTCCCGAGGAAAACGATTTGCCATGCATTATGCATCGAAAACTATATGCGGGGCCAGGAGAATTTTGCAACCTCGTTGTACCTTCCACGAAAATTATAAGTGCCAAGCGTTAATTTATCATTTGTTATACGTGACCAAATAAGATTCTCGTGTCTCTAATTTAAAAAAAATCATGCTTTTTTCTCGCAAAAATCTAAAAAAATTCCTCTCCAAACAAACGAGCAAACTCCTAACGACTTTAACGCTCGCACTTTCCCATGGCGAAATCCGCGCCTTCACTCGCCCTAATCATGTAACGAATGCCCGCGCGATTTAAGTGTGAAACGCTCGCACTTGGCCTACAGCGGAGAGCGCGCGCTCGCGAGAGACATTATTATACTTGTATACGCGAAAAGAAAGCCACAATGAGCCGACGAGGTTCTTTTACGCGCGCAAGCGACGGCTACCGCCTTTGTCGCGGGGAGTTATCGCGTAATGCGATACGCGAGACCGCGTGAAAAAGGACGGGTATGTATAATTTTGACGGATTCGCGTTGAGGCGCTCTGGGTGGTTGTGCGAGGATCGTATTAAGGAGACACTCGTTACAAGTGTGCTGTATAGTTCTGCAGTTTTTGTCACAGCTGCGGCTTTTTAGAGCCTGGGAAAGTTTCTCGGGAAACTTACACCGTTCATTAGGCTTAAAAATTTTATTAAATATATACACACTACATCCCAGCAGTCTTGTAACCCAAAGTAACGTCAACGCGTTCCGGAAACCTTAAATTACCCGCAGCCCGATCGGATCCTCCTGCCGAAAGTGTACAAGCGCGATCCGGCATATAATACACTCGAGATATTTACAATACACAACGACGCTCTCTCGCGTGGGCTGGTGCGCGTCGTCCCACGCACGAAGGGCTTCACCCGCGCAAGTGCGCGCTGAACGTATGATAATAATAATAATAATAACGACAGAAGAGCCGAATGAGTTGCGCAAGAGCTGCGTGGGCGTGTAGTGTAGCCGGGCTCCTTCGCGAATATTTATTCTGCATTGTCGCCTGCTGTTCTCTTCCGCTTGCCGTCGTCGTTTAATTCGCGAGCGCATATTATAAAAGCCGAAATTCACGCAAGAGAAGCATTTTTGGTATAGTGGGTGTACGCGCTCAAAGGTGAAAGGACGATCGGTTTCCCCATACTCGCTTTCAACAATTTTCATTTCACTCGTGTACACAGCGGAATGATAAATCAGCGCTCTTCTCGCAGCAATCGCGTAAATTATCCTCCTCTCGCGCGCTTGTCTAAAAACAATGCCTCCATATGTTTCCCATTGCGCATCGCTCGACACGCGACACGCACAATCTTCGATCGCGGAGTAATTACCTCCAGACTGAAAAATTCGCGCATATAAGCCGCGCTTAATGGAAATTTTGCAAGAGAGAGAGAATCTCTTGAGATCGGTAAGTTCGCCGAAGGTTCGATTTCGATCGAACGTGTGTGTGTGTCTCCCTCCGCAACTATTATACGTTTATATATATATATATATATATATATATATATATTCGCACTGCGCGGATTTATGACATCATTCATTCCTTCGGCGATTCTCGTCACGCCGGTGTACGAACGTATGTACATACGTACGACGTTTTTCTCTATCCCTTGTCACCGTCGTTGCGCAAGACTCGGCCAGTCATTGGCAATTGCATCGCGAGCGCGACGTTTTTTCCCCTTTAATGTTTATTTTCGCGATTACTAAACAGCGACGTTAATATTTCATTAACATTCTTCCGACATGCAGCGCGGAGTTGTATCTCAGAAATGTCACCTGCGCTCGAAGGTTTCGACGTCTGTCGCTCTGGAAGCGGTGTTTAGAGGAAAAAGCGCCGTCTCTCGAGAATTCGCATTATATTACCTATGTAAGTCGTCGGCTTTTTTTATCCGACTCAAAGTTGAGCAAAAATTTCGAAATACAATATATTATAGTCGCGCGCTCGGGTGATTATGCGTTAGCGATTATACAGGCCTGCGTCATTAACAGTGCGGATTGTATAAAAATAAAATTTGATGGTCGTACAGCCGACGCATATCAGTGTCGATAATTGATTAAATGACCGAAAGAGTGTCTGTATACAGCGCTTGCACAATAGTTGCGGAGTCTTGCCGCGTCGGACTTGTTCTACTTGATCATTAGATTATCGTTAAGCGCGGGGTGTTACTTAATTCACAATGATCGAGCTCTCGGTCATTTATAATTTTGCGAACGGCTTTTGCTCTTCTAAAAATGGCTTTTAAAAATACCATAACGACGCGACATACTTTTATGTAAATCAATCGCGTGTATATCGTGTAACTATAAACCCTGAAATCACCTACACACGCAGCTCTTTCTCTTTCTAGATGGAGCATAATTCAAAGAAAAAATCCGCACTTAAGGGCTCGTAAAGCTTGCACACGTATACAGGCGCACCTTCGCTAATCTGGCCGAGCATTATCTGGCATTGTTCTAGATCGGCCCCGTGTAGGTCGTTATACACACGCGGCTTTTCGCTCCGATTCCGTGCGCGCGAGCGCGAGCTTTTGCTATCTTTATCGAGGCCGAGTAGGTGTCGCGTGATTTAAGCGGAGCGACAGCCGACGATTTTCGCTCGATCGCGTGCGCGTATTATGGGATACGCGCTTGCAATACGCTCTCGATTGCGAAATCCTTGCTATACACACTCTTGAGATATATCGAGAACGAGTGTCCGCAGCGGATCATTGGCGCACGCGGTATCGTTCAGCGCGGCCCGCTGAAGATATTGGAAGTGGCGGAAAAATGCTGATTTTGATTTAAGTGACATTGCGGATTTGTTGTTAGCGCGAGAGAACCGTGTGTGTATGCATAGCCGCGCTGATTTACACGCGAGCTGCGGCGAGAGGGAGAGCGGAACGATTATTGCGTTATTTATCGTTGCTTTCGATTTCCATGTCGATGAAAGTGACGAATTTACAACTGAGTAACCTGTTAATCAAATGTTATGTCGCTTGCAATTTCTTTTCTCTCCAGCACACCCACGATTCTTATCTTTTAAAAATGTACGCAACGGTGGAGAACGAGAAATTAAAGCTCGCAGAAATCCGCGATTCGAGTAATGCCTCCCGCGTCAATACCTATTGTCCGTGGCTCAAGCTCCTATGAGAAAAAACTACACAAGTAGTCCCGACGAACAATAGTCGCAGCTACCTACGCAGACTGTTGCCGCCAACGAAAGCGGGAGAAAAAAGTACGCGTCGTATCAATGCGAAGATTGTGCGCCGCGAGCTGTACCATAAATCGCTGGGCCATTGTCGAGAGGGCCGCGGGGGCCTTGCGGTGATTTGCAGCAATTAACGTATGATTTGTACGCGCGCGAGCGAGTGAGCGGGAGTTTCGGTGCGCGGGAGCGAGAAACGAGTAGCAGCTGATGAGGTACACTGCTGTACTTACGGGTTTTCGCATTAGGACTAATTTATGCTTCAAGCCTACGGCGATCGACTTATTGCAAGGAGAGAAGAATGAGGGTCGCGCGGTATCTCGGATTATGGGAGGGAATTGAGTTCGAAGCTTGGAGAAATATTGAAGCTGGTAGACGCGTGGGCTGGGAAAGAGCTGGATAGAGATAGCTTGCGCGGATGTCTTATTCATTAGATGTGCGTTTACGAGGAATTTATTGTCAGAGAACGTGATACAAATTTATTTAAAAATTTAATATTAACTACAATTAATTTTTTTTTAGAAAATGAAGTAAACATTGTGCACTTTCACGGCAGCGAGTAGAAAGTCCTAATCGTTTCTCAACGACTCTATCTTAATTTCCACCGCAGCAGGTATTTACAATCACAGCGTCGACTCATTCGCAAGGCACTGACGAATCTTCCCGATCGCGTCCTACTGCGCGCAGAAACAGACTGCGGTGCAGACGAGCGATTGCATTTTGCTCGTAAACCCTCTCATAGCGAGATAAGACACAAGGCGAAACAGGAGGCAAAGATCTCAGCGTTGCGCGCACGTTTTATACTGAAATAGTCCTGCAAGCGCGTGTCGAGTGTAACTGTAATTTTTCCTCCGCACAGTCTCGAAAGATCTCTGGAATTCCACGCGTGTATATACTCTTCGCTCCGCACGCTTGATCTGACACGAGCGCGTCGGCAGATTTCTGGCTTTGATAGCCGAGCGTATAAAGACGCGCGAATTATGGTTATTGTCACACGCAAGCCGAAACCTACTTCGCGCTCTGCGAGAAAGAGAGGATAAGCCGAGGAAGACCGCTGTGAAATGACGCCTGATAAGTTTTCAGAGGGATTTAGATGAAAGCGAGCGCGCACGCGTGTTCGGCGATAGTTTGATCGGAATCTTCTTGTTCATTTTTGTTTGCTGTTTTTTATACTGGAAGAATCACATTGTAGATAAATGTTTGAATTTAATATTTCAAAATTTCAGCATTGGTATGTCTCGGTAAACTTTAGTTTAGTAAAAAATATTTTATTTAATTGAAAGTATAATATTATACAAAGAATCTGATAATCCTTTTTATTTGTTTCAGATGAAACTTACACAAAGTTTGAAAATCTTTTTTTCAAATTTTCATTTTAAATGCAATAGATATAGATAAGAGTGATGGGTGTTCTAGTATCAGTAGCCAATACAAGAAAACTGATTTCGTTACTAACTGCAGCTTTGACGGTGGACTTTGCGAAAAACAGCGAACCTGTCGTGGTGATATACGAGAATGCGGATATGTTATTCAAAATGATATGGATATATGTCTTTTTGTAAGTAAACCATGTTTCACAGATTGCATATAAATATCAAAGTGATGAGTCAACATTTTCAATATTATAATAGCGATGTCAATATTAGTATTGACTGAAATACATGAGAAAGCATTGAAGAAGAAAAAATATTTTCATAATGTTAAAATTGTATTTGTAGAATAACATTAGCGATAGAGAATGTATATATATATTCGACTACGATAAGGGCAACCTATTATTTTCCTCAGGTGTCACTACTACCGAACATGGACCAAGCGGGTATAAACAATAGAAATATATTGTATTTTGATGTTTTGATTCCATAAGTTGAATATCTAAACGGTTTTTTTTTTAATAATTCACAGAGAAAGAGTAGAGTACTATTACGAACCAAAATTACCAACCCGATCCTACATTTAGAGTCAGTGAACTGATGCCTGATCTTGGACAAAACACCATACCATTTATCGACACTCAGAGTATTACAACAGATCCGTCTACGCCGTTATCTGGTTTTCGAATTTTTTTAACATATGTGGATAACAGTGGTGGTTTTTTTGGCGCCCAAATTATTCACATACAATTTCTATAACCGCATAAACACGAATCTTGAGGAAAATTTCATGGACTAGACTGTGAAACGACTGTTTTAAAAAATTCTTGTCTGCATGCGCATTTTTATTGTAAAATGAAAAGTAATCTCAATAAATTTCTCGGAATCTATGTAGCCGTCAGTAATTTTTTACAAGACCTAAACTCTTCAGAGCAACGTAAAAGCAAACATCCGATCGTAATAATCAACTTTTTTAAAGATTCCTTCATATACCGATCTTTTACCTCAATCTTCCAAGCACGCGCTCCACGCGTCGTACCTACAAGTATACGAACCCTCCGCTCGCGGCAAATCTCTCTTCTCCACGCGCGTGCACGCACAGGAGCGCGGAAAATATACGAGCGCACCGTTTCGCTCTGCATTCGGTGTCGCTTAATCATCGTTAATTATGGCGCGAGCGCAGTGGCAACGCGCGCGCGCGCCCGTTCAGTCGATCGGTTGACTAATTGATTTCCAGCACGCCATCGGATGACGGCGAGGATTAAAGGAGACGCTCTGAATTTATTTGGCGGGTAAGCCAGTCGGATCGGTAATAAAGCCGTGGGGGCACGAGGATGAAGGATGACGTGGAAAAGGAGATGCGCGGGAAAATCGGTTGCTGATAGCGGTCTGGTTACTCGAGAGCTTACGCGTGTTACGGCGTTTTTATTACTTATCACTGTTGGTGATGGCGATGATTAGGAATTTAAGAAGAGAAGCATTGAAATATGTTGTGTAATAATATCATAAAATCATGCAGTTAATGTGCAATTTGTTTCATTCTCTCAACTACTAAAGAATCGATAAAGGCTAATAATAGCTAGTTTTTAAAAACGTGTGAACCATGCGTATAACGATTCCACAATAAACTAACGAATCTAAAATTAACGAAGCGAAACACATAAAATCCACCACAAAAGCTTGCGCTTCAGCTCTTAGCACAACGAATTCGCAGAAGAGTCAGCTGCACTGCGTGGGCAGACAAAAATCCTACGCCGTGATACCCGAGAGTCCGGCGGACTACACTTTCGCGGAACCCCTACTCGTGAATGAGTTGAAACCGATGACGTTCTTCGCGGAAAACGCTGCACAACACTGTGGGAACGAGCCTGTGTCCAGCGAACAATAAGCTCCGCACCGACGCGACGGCCTCTCAGCGACATTGGAAGGAATGTCGACGACAGCGTCGGTGGCGAACTTTGCTCTCTCGGCTGTTATGGCAGCCTGCAGAGCTTCTGAAATTTCAGCGAGAGCGGACGCCGAGAGTTCGATGAAGTTTTCGGAAGAGGAGACGGGCTTCGGGTGACGAAGGAGATCTGCAGGTTGGCTATTTTTAGAGATGGGATGGAATGTACTTGTTGCACCGAGTCTTTTTTATTTTTGTCGCGCTACACGAATTACTCGTTCTACCTTCGTTTGGATTTGAAATTCCATTTCTTTCGGCATGAAAGCAAATTCGTCGCCCAAACAATACGCACCGAAATGAAAAGAACGACAGAGTCGCGCTCTCGAATCTTATCTCAGCGATCCACAATACCTAACAGTACTCCTCCCACCTTGCACGCGACCTCGCGAGCAATTTCCTCGGTGAGCTTATCCACCCCGACGATCGCAGGCTGCGGTCTCATTATACATTTTCGCGGCTTTCTAATTGCGGACACCGGTCCACACCTTCGCCACCTACGAAAAATCGCCGCGATCGCCCTATGGCTATGCGGCGTATCTCGTACCGATCTTCGCATCGAGCCTTATCCTTACCGGTTCATGACTCGCGCGTATAATATAGCTCCACACGGAAAAGCGCTGAGTCGTCGTTGGGTGTATCTGAATGGAGCCGTCTATCGGCTGCCGCCGGCGTGGCTCGATTTATGCTACCAACCGTAATGTAGCTGCATATGATCGGTATGAGTTGTGGTAGCTTCGTATACACCCATAGGTGTGAGGCGAGTGTGTTTGATACACATGCCACTGGTTTTGAATACAGCTCGCAGGAAACGACTGTTTGTTTATTGCTGTAAGGATCGAGCGATTCTTTGGACACACGGGGGAGTATCGGCTGTGTTGGTAGTGTAAATAGATTCGACTTTTTGGATCAGTTTCGTTGTACCGTACACGATCTGTTTTATAAATACACAAGGAAATTTCAAGAGCAATGGCAAATAAATAAATTTTTATTTTTCAACAATCAATGACGCGTCGAATTACAGAAGCCAACCGGTTTATCGGCATTTCACTCGCGTATTCGCGCATTATCCGCAACGAAGCCCTCAATGTAATCACAACAATCGGCGCAATCAGAGCAGAGCAGCGTAACGCAGCAACGAGGATTACTCTATCTGTGTTTCATCATGTAATACAGACTGTATCCTGTTCCTGCCGAGCAAAACACGTGCTACGTGTACACCTCCCATTCAAGAGCGACAATAATTCGGGCAGCGTTTAATCAAGACGCGAGATAACAATTACATATTATCCCCCCGCGGCTTTTTGTACGTATACACACGTATCTGTCGTCTCGATCGAGTTTCGATCTCTCTACTGTATGCCGCAGCTCTCTTATATGCGCGCACTCGACACTTTCACCGGCGAGACACAATCAGCTTCGGCTGGTCGCAAGTTTTATTAACAATCTTCTGTCTTTTTATATCCAAAGCTGTAACGGCGCGCCGTTGTGAAACGGCCCGCTGTAATAATCAGCCGAGAGCGGCGGTAGAATGTCGGCAATGTTTGATTCGACGACGATTAGTGTGTGTGCGCCCGGCGCTGTATATACACGCCGAGGAAATGATTCAGGGGCTGACTGACAAGCGTTAGATAAGAGGAAAATTTTCGCCCGTGCACTTTGGCACGCGCGCGCTGACGCTAATGGGATACGGCTCTTGAGGTTTATCGTTTGCTTATAGGTATATACGTATACACAGAGGCGACGCGAATCGCGCGTTTGCGTTTGTGAATTTAGATGCTTGCCGTTTTTCTTTCTTTCAATCGCGCGGTTCTCGTGAGTGAGAGATAACGTGCTTCGTGCTTCTCGTATTGCTTATTATGCTGGACGTTTTATCGATTCGCTTTCTTTGACTTCGTACAAATCAACGCGTGTAACAAAAAGCACTCGAGGCGTGAACAGCGATTCGTTATCACGTACGAAAACCAAACTAATTCATTCGAAATATCGACGCGATAATTATGTCGACTCGACAGTTCCGTGACCTATTCGAAATAGACTCTTGGAGTTGAAAACGTAGTTGAACCTACGCTGTAATATGTAGAAAGGCACAACACGTTCGCATCTCAAGGCTCGTCGCGAGAATCGCAGCGAAAAGCCCTTGCAGCAGCGCACGTCCTTCCAGGCAAAAAAGTGCCCTTGCACGCGGATGACTGCAGAAGGCGTCGATGGCCTGGCGCGCATTAGCATAATGCGGGACGAGAGCAGGTGCTGCGGTGGCGGCGGGGCGGCGGCTATATCGGGTGACGCATTATGTTATTAGCCGGAGACTCGCCGGCGAATTATCGGGACGTCACGCGATGGACTGTTGCTGCTGCTGCAGCTCACAAAGAAGAGCTTCGACGAGATAGGAGAAATGAAAAAGGAGTACGCAGTGTGCAGCGTCTGCGGAATTAATGGCTATTGTTTGCGTTGACGCATTATATATGTATGTAAATTTATTTTTAAGTTAAGTTCTCTTCTGCGTGGACTTGATTAAAGTGACGAGGTTTTGAGAGATGATGAAAGTGCTGTTTTCACATTCATCAATTTTTTATTTTTACTATCGAAATAAAAGCAATACAATAAGATTTCAAATACACTCACTTTTTATTTTTTCAACAAGATGAAGCAAAATAGCGTGAGTGGCCCAAGCAGTGGACCCATTAAAAGGCAGCTTTGGCATAGGTGACATACTGCTATATATGCACTGAGCACGCAGATTAGTCGTGTGGATGTCAGGAAAGCGCTGAGAAGCCACCTATCTTCGCTGGCCAGAGATATGGAGCTTAAGCGGTGTCGGTGGGGGAAGTGCCAGTCCAAAACTTATTTGTTTTGATAAATCGTGCAACTTTTTGATTGTTAAATAACGAAATGTAGAAAAAACTGTGCAGGTGGGCGCAGTCGTGCCAGATAAGATGTAATTACACTTCTCTTATGGTTATACCTTCATTAATCTCATCGCTTTTAAAATTAAATTCACCGAAAAGTGAGCACATTACGTAATTATATAAACAGCCACGTGCAATCGACACGCGTCGATCTCGAAATTGCCACGAGAATTTGTACAGATCGTCCCCGAAATATCAGCGTAACGAATTCCGTGCAGAGCGAGGGTATAAAAAACAAAATTCATATCGATCGCGCAATTTCATTGTATCTTATTACATACGTCAAGCTCTCCTCGGCTGCGATCCGGAAGTCAAAAAAGCCAATTTAACGGTAACACCGGCACATACAAGCTGCGGCATTATAATCACCGACCTTATCACACAGGCACGGTAATTAACGACGCCTCTTCGCCACTTTTACAAAACGATCGATCCCGAAAGCGCTGCTACCATAAATATATATATTTCCAGCTCAACAGGTAGTCTCCCTTGCTGTATATGTATATAGTGATAAAGAGCTTCCAAAAGCGAGGAGTCGCGATCGCGATCGCGCGCCGCGTTTCCACATACGAACACCTTCTACGCAATTAACCATGCAAATGAGGATACGCGAGCGCGCGAGTCTTGGGCGGGGACAAAGCGCACCTTCGTGCGCATCGCGATAGCGAAGAAGCCTGCAATGCGAGTATGGAGGGACGGATCGAGTGTAATGAGCCGTGTATTAACGAGCTGCTTGTGTGCGAGAGGCCTTTTGTTGGATGCGCAGTTTGCTTATCTGTTGCGGGAGGAGATGGACTGTTGCTGACTGATGTAATTGTACAGGCAGGAAAGAGATAGAATTTGAGGAATTTATAAAACATTTTATTTAAAAATTCACAAAACAAAATAAAATTACCGCACACCGAAGTAGCGCTAAAATTCGCAATGTTGCCGTACACAAAAGGGTCAAACGCCCGAAAAAAAGCAGTCATACGCCCATTGTTCAGCAGTCCTCACGTAACGCAGGTGCATCAACATATCGTTCCGACGCATCGCTACTTATTCCCACCCAATAACCAGGCGTAAACTATACCCACGAGCCAGTGCAATTACGCCGACTCTTTATACACACGCGTGCGCGCGCGAAGCGTTAAAGTGCCATTAATTAGAGTCCCGGCTAAATAATTATCGATGGGACCTACTCCTTCCGGGCCGCAGCGTCTTCGTGCGCAGCTGCGCGCGTGCAGGCTGAAAAGTACAAATATGCCTCGAGACCAAGAGCGGCGAGCCTTATAACCCTTGCCTCGCTGCCATTTCTCTTCATTTCGCCTTGGAGAGAGAGCAGCGAGTAAGTACGCGTACATAACTAGTATTAAGGCCGCGAGGCCGATAAATTTTCATGACCGCGAAGCTCTATAGCTCACGATGGAGAGGAACGAATTTTCGGAAATTATCGGCCTGTGTTTGTAGATATAGTCAAAACTGTAATTTTTTCGTACCGCGCATTGAAACATAATTGAAGGTGTTTGGCGCACGTATAGGTGTTATTAAAAGAAGGTTTGTATCGGTCGGATATTCAATCGCGCCGTTATACCCACGCGTCGCTCGGAAAAAATATGAGGATCCATCTGCCACGTTCAAGAGCGACGCTCAGAGAGTAAATTAAAGTATGCACTGATAAAGTGCGCCCTCGATGCGTTCGATCACAAATGGTAATTTCGACTTTAATGTCAAGCGGTCATATCGCCGATAAGAAGCTTCGCGCGAGTAAAAAATCCTTTCGCGTGAACCTCAACCTCATCATTCTTCTCGCGTAACCTCATCCCTGGACGAAAAAAATAAAAAAATAAGCAATTCACCTGTACAGCGCTTAACTCGGGCAATTTATGGCGGTCCATAATAGCGGAAGTGAGCGTGCAGCTTCTCGGCCCACGCGAAAGGAGATCGATCTCAAGTGTGTGCGGCCTCGTGGAATTACGGGTAATTAATTTTTTCCTTCCTCGACTCACACAATGCCGCGCGGCTCGCGTTGTTCGACGCGACGAGTAAATTGTTCAATGAGGATTTATAGAGTGTATTTATACACGTGGCTAGTGAATTCGATAAAGTGAGCAAGATTCGACGACAAAATTTTCTCTTCTCAGTTATCCTTTGTCCTGCACTAGTAATCATCCTTAATCGCTTCGAATTAAGAAAAAGCGTCAAAATCAAAGAGTCTCCAGCCGACAAAACAACCTCGTCACGCTTAATTCCCCCCTCGACTACACAACGCTTCTCCAGTCTCCAGCAGCAGTACATTCAATTTTAGTATCTCCCGAGAATCTCGCCTACAACCCTATCCCTATCACCTATAAAAGCTCGCAAGGAAAAAACAACAACGACACCAACAACGAACCAGATGAGAGCTGCGGCGAGTGCAATAAAGCGGGAGGAAGCAGGGGTGAGTTTTTTGCAGCTAGACGCTGCACACGGTGGCGGTCCCATTATCGGGTAAATGCGCTATTAACCGAAGCCAAAGAAAGTCCCGGACCCAATCTAGCCTCGTAAAACTGCGGCGGCGGCGTAATAACGTGCGAACGCGCTATCCATCAGACGGCTTGCGACGCGCGCGACGCGGAGAGAAAACGACGAGGGAGTCACGAGTGCGAGCGAGCGCACCTTGAAACCGGTAATGAAGGTCTAGCGCGTCGCCGCCGTTTTCATGAGCGTTAAAGCGAAATGTCGCAAAAAGAGCCGTATGATCGTAGTTGCCAGAGTAAGCTCCTGCTTCTTCTCGTATGAATTTTATGGCTTTTGGGCTTCGATGTAGCCGCGCGCATGTAAACGATGCGTAAGTATCTCTTCTTCATTTTTATCGATACGTAGCTTGATACTTTGTTGCAAAAATTTTTCCTGGATAAAACACTCTGAAAGCTCTAGTCCTCATTAAAATTTGAGAAACTGCTATCACCGTTTTGCGCTCACGCCTTCCTAGAACATCGAATAATGAACCGCGTGCGCAAGTGACTATTAACCTCCTCAACCTCCTCCGTCCGTCTATCTAAAAAAAAAAAACGCTTCCTTATCTACGGCCAATTAAGACTTTAGGGCAATTAGAGGCAGGCCGTTTTCACAATGGCCATCATCATCAGCACTCCGGCATTCAAAACTTTCAACGACTCCTGTGTATCTCTCTCTCTCTCTCTCTCTCTTTCTCTCGAGGTGCGTAAAGCCCGAAGCTGTATACTCGCAGCCCGTAGTCTAATTAAATTCTCAGGCTGTACGCGCCGAGATTAGGTAGCGAGCTGTAGGCGCGTGTGAAACTTGGCTGGACGTGCGACGCGACACGCCTGCACTCCACTTTTCTACTTATCTCGGGAGACGCGAGAGTTTCTCTTCTCTCTTTTTTCTCCGAGTCGTCGGCTTTTTATCTTAATATTTCTTGCGACAGCGCGGAATGGACGATACGTAGGAGGGGGGCAAAGGAGGTCCTTGACTTTCTTGCTGTGAGAAAAAATACTACTCGAGGTCTCTGATGGAAAAGGGAAAATTCACGCCGAAGTAGATAGAGGCAGGCACCGTTCAGAAACCCGAGTCTTTCTTGAAAAATCTGAAGCATCCAAAAATTGCAATACCTCGACCCAAAAGCAGTGTCTCTCCCGGCAAACTGGATCACTCAGCAAACAATCTCCGGGCCGAATCTCTCGGCAGCACCACCCACGGCGAGTCGACGCGTTCCTCTCGCTCTCTCACTCACTCGAGCCCTAAGAAAATCCGAAGCTGCGATAGCATCTCTCGCGCAAAAAAGTCCGAGAGGTGTCAAGCTCGAGCGGTTCTCACGTGCGTGTCTCTCTGCCGCGCGACGAGTCGAGCACTGCAGAGCTGGTATATGTATATATAAGGGAGGGAGGAGAGATAGCGTCGAGCTCGAAGCGGTCTGGATCCGCGTGTACGCGATATCATTAAGGAGGATTTATGTCGCGAGAGGACGAGGAGCGTGGAAAAGAGGCTGCGGGTGCGACGTGCGCTGGCCGCGTTTGTTTTGAGATTTTCGGTGGTTTTTCGTATTCTTTCTATATCCTTACTGTTACGGTTTTACTAAATTTACTGCATGAACGATCGTTTTTCAATGTTGAGAAAAGAACAACAAAAAGTGAAAGCTGCAACTTCTCTTTTCCCCAGCATCGGCGCAGGTCACAACTTCCAGCAGCTGCAGTAGCAGCAGCAAAAAGCCAACCGTAAATTTGTCAACACCAAAGTTTCCCTCCCAATATTTCACCTGATTTTTCCATTTTTTCGTTCGCTCTCTTCCTCGGACCGTCGACCCCAGAACCGCTCAAATTATCCCCTTTCAATTCTCCCACCGCACAGGTGAACCGCATATAGAGACGCGGAACCCGCTCGTTAAATAGTAAACAAGGCGTAGCGCAACGTAACGTCTCAATGGCAAGAAAGAGCGCCTCTCACCCCGCCTCCATTATCTTATCTCTGGACGCGCTCGCGCTCGCGCGTACGTATACTCTATACCTTCGTATGCACTTGATCCTGTCGGCCGGCGCCTTCGGGCTGTGTGTGCACAGTACGATGTTGTATACCGTGTGCGTATATAGAGAACTCGATGCCGAAGCTCCAAGCTGGAAAAATTTGGCGCGAGGAGATACCGTTACGTAACAGTCGGTGATTTTCTATTTTTAGATGCGGAATTGCGTTATTATTGCCGGCTTAAGGGGGTCTGAAAGTCAATTCAAATCTAGATTTCGCGCCACAAAAAAGTAGACGACAAAAGTAACTAATTTGCTTACAACAAACAATAAAAGCAAAATTATGAAAAATTAAATGATTTATATGATTTATATACGAAATATATGATTTTGAGACATTATTCGAATGCCATTCGGCGAGATATTTATTTATAAGTGTCAAACTTTGTAAAATGGTAGATAATTACATAACGGAGGGCAGTGATGTCCTAGTTTTTCATAATTTTGCTTTTATTGTTTGTTATAAGCAAATTATTTACTTTTGTCGTCTAGTTTTTTGTGGTGCGAAATCTAGATTTGAATTGACTTTCAGACCCCCTTAATTATGTGCGGATCGCGTGAGTGCTTTCGACGTCCTAGTTCAATCGGGAAGCTTTTATTTTTATCGCAGCAACAACAAACGCTTGCATAAATCATTATTGTGATGCATGCACGGGTTTAACGGCAAAAATAACTCATAAACCGAAGTCCTAATAAGCTCACTTCTCGATCATGTACAGCCTATATATTTGACTTACACGCACGGCTTATCAGGTCGACTTCAAACGTAATATTTCAAGTAGTCGCAATTCTCGCAATTGCTCCACGCCCTTCCTTATATACAAGGACGAGTCGGTCTTATCTATAGCGATGCGCGCGAGCGAGTCAGCGCGTGTGTACTAGGACGATACTATGCGCTATCGATAAGTGAAAAATGCACGTGCATATTTAAATGCCAAGCTCGAGAGCTGCTGCTGCTGCTGCTGCTGCTGCTGCTCGGCGGAGATTAGTCGCGTGCGCGCGTTATCCGACGGCCGATTTATCGGAGAGTGAGCGGCTGATAAGGTCGAGCGGTAATTTACTTTAATTACGGAGCTTAAAAATGCGGGAACTTTAAATTGCGACGGTTCAGAGCTTTTGATGTATCGGAGTGGTGAGTATGAACTGGCGGATTGAGACCAATAGGGACCTTCATTCGAGTGCAAGATGTTGATCACTAGCCTGATCCTGGTTCGATTTGTATTGTTTTATATAAAATTCTAATAATATTGACGGTCTTTATGAAACGGCATACATTTTCTTTTTATTTGACTAAGTAGCTATAAACAGAGCTAGTATGATGATAGAAAAATAAAACGACTAGAAAAATCATTTGCTATTTTTTCTGTACATCCATATTTGTGAATAACAATGAAATAGCTCTGAATTAAACGGAAGTATCACTCAATCTGAACATGGACTGTGGCAGTTATAACATGAGCATCCTAAGCAGTAAGGTAGGCCTAACAAGGCTGTTTTGACTTAGGAGGCACACCGCTATGCTATACTATATATGCAGTGTACGCGCAGATTGTGATGAGGGAAAATAGAATACGCCTATTATACGCCACCTATATATCTTCACTGCAAGTGAGCGAGTGAACGACTTATTATTGACGGATTTCAAGAGGTATTAAAAAGCAGAGGTCACACGCGAATATACTTTATTTTATCGACCACCACCTAATGTAATAAAGCAGTTTTCCGCGTCTATTATATAAGCCTGTTGAATATCTCACTACAATCCCTCACTCTGGCTCATATTAAACTTACTATATGTAACATTTATTATATCCATACCGAAATGATATTCGATTTCAGATACGCAACACTCAACAATAGCAAGAGAATGTCGAGCAAACATGCGTACAATCCCCATTGCTACTCTCAACTGACAAGTGAGTTTCGACAATCATAAAACGCCTGCTGCAACAGTACGCACAGTAATAATTCCTCGCGACGAAGAATGAAAACGTCAAACTGAGTAATATGAAAACGCTTGCCCGCTGCAAACGAATCGACTTTAGTCTTCCTCTCTTTCTGCCGTCTCATTCCCTTTCTTGCTTCCGCAGAAGCGCTTGCCGCGAAATCGAACAATCACCGACGTGCGCGCGCCCGGCGATCCTTTTACCCGCAGCTCGATCATTAAATTTAATAATTTAGCCTCTGACGCGTGTTATTACCGTCGCGTACACACACGCTCGAGCTTCTGAATCGAAAGAACATCAGTTTTGTATCCTCCTCTCTCTCTCTCTCTCTCTCTCTCTCTTTCTCTCTACCTACTCGGAAGCGATGTCAAAAGCGAGCCAAGGAGAAAAGGAGCGATCACACTTTGTTTCGCTGACCGTTAGACGTGGTATTATTATTAATACGCCGTTCGACGAGGGGATTTTAATGGAGGCTCGATCGCGACGCGATGTGTACGTGTTGGAAGGATCGAGGTATTGTATCGAAGCGACTCTGCGGGACGTCCGTGGCGATTGGACTGTCCGTCGGTTGGGAGCTGGTGTTTTCTCTTTTCGAGGGGTTATACTTATCGCGTCTCCAAAGAAATTTTATATTCTGGGTCGTTTGGGTGTCTGATCGCTCTATCCGTGTACCTGACAATGTACAGAGAAGTATGATTAAAAAAAAAATAATAAATTTACGATAGTAATTTCTAAACAGTTTTTCAAAGCTTCCAAATGGAAACTACGACTACCACCGGTAGTCTATGAATCTTCATTCGACTAAATCTAACTGTGCAAAGTACACCATTCGCCGCTTTATCACCATCATCTTTTATTCGCCTCTTTTATCTGGTTTCTGACAAGGTGGAAGCGCGACGCGCAGCTACGAGTACGAGTAATGACCTCTCGATTCTCTGTAACCCCTGGGTTGACCCTCGGCCAAGAAATATTGCTTATCTCGAGTTGCGACGTTTGCGAAAAATCTATCGACTTCGTTTAGCGCGGCTTGTACACACACCAGGGAACTGCGCGGCGTCGTCCAAAGTCGGGGTCGACGATTTGTCATGATAATGAGCTTTCGATTAATCGTTTTAGGAGTCCTCTCTCTTGATTAGCCACAGGTACTTTGTTTGCGATTGCGTAATTAACTGTGAGAAGTTTGATTTCTCCGAAGATTATCTCGCATGAATTGATTGTAAATTGCGAGTTTGTCGCGAAGTGCTGCAGAGGTTATGCAAGCCGAGACTGTTTACATAAATACAGTAACCTCAAAGATCGAATCGATCGCATTTACGACCACGAAATAAAGCACCAATAGAATTACGCACGAAAGCCACAGGGAATTTATTCATCCTCTAAATATATAATCGAAAAAATTTACACGAGTCCAAAATAGAAAAATATATCCAACAACGACACATCATGTTTGTCAAACTGTCACTAAAAATCTAGAATCGAAAATGAGAACAACACGGATCACAAAACGTCGAATCAGCCAATCGCTCTACATCATGTCGTCCTCCTGCCTATCTTCCTCGTTCTCGCTGCCGGAGTACTGGCTCTTGGCCATGCTTTGGCTCCTGGATCGATTCCGTGTCTGCTTAGCCCGGCTGGTGCTGCGACTGCGCGAACGTCTCTCGCCGGTCTCGCGATTGGCCTCGTTCGAGGCTGCCTCCTCTTCAGGGTTGGGCGTACCTTCGCGCACCAGCTCTACAGGGGTCGCGCTGCAGTCACCCTTGCGACCGCGAGCTGCGCACATGCCGCACGGGTTCTTCTTGCGCCGGCGCCTTGGAGCACAAGACGCGCGCTTGCGCTTCTTCTTCATGCCGCAGGCCGAGCGCTTGCGACGCATGCTGCAGCCGTGACGTTTTCCTGGAAGGTTATGGTTGATTTAGGTTATGATGATGATTGGAGGTGGTTGGTGTAAGCTTTTTTGGTGGATAATGAATGCGTGGCACTTACGTCGCTTGCCGCAGCTGTCCATCTGCGCCAAGTCGAGCGGGCCGATGACTTCGGCATCCGTGTTCAGGCTGTAGCCGGCGGTCGTCTTTTTCAAGATCCCGTATTCAACACCGCGCTTCAAAGCTGTCCTCAGCTGTGGATAGATTGTCGCAATTAATGATTCCGCAGAGTTGGCTTTGATTCACACTCGAAGACAAAAATACGCAAAAGAGCGATCGTTGAATACCCGTCTATACCGATTTTATGATTGCAAGCACGATTAAAGCGAGCTTTCAAAATTCATAACCGCGAAAGAAGCCAGCGCGAGTAAAGAAAAGCTTTCGCGACGTACCTGACGTTGAACGGTAGCCTCGGACGCGTTGTACTCGGCCATGATGTACTTCATGATCTCCTTGGCGGTGGAGCCATGGGCGTCCCTCAGGTTCCTGAGGGCAGCGACGACCAGTCCGGACATCTTCGGCTGCGACTTCTTCGTCTTCATCCTGAGGGGCTGCTCTCGTCGCTCGCGAAGTTCCTTGGCTTCCTTTTCTCCGCAGCGGCTTTTCCAAATTTCCGTTTTTTTTTCTTCCAGGTCACTGATAATTTTCCATGCTGCGCGGTCGATCCGAGAATTTTTCCGTTAAATGTCGGCCGAGAAGGAAGGAGTCCTGGTGAAGGGGAGACGAGGGAGAACAGGTCCGGTTATGTCGACGGAACTTGGTTGACTGAGGCGCGTTGCTACGACGAGCGTTAAACATACGCCGGCCTGTGCTTGCGCCGTCGTCATGGGGAAGCAAACTCCGCTGCTTCGTTGTTTGGGGGAGAGAGAGAGGCTTGGGTTTTGTTTTCGTTTTGCCGAGAGCGGCGCGTTCGAACATTGATTTTTAGAAAGCGTGTTCGAATGCGCTTTTCTGGAAAAACGATGAACCGTTTCATGCCCATACAGTCATTTAGAGAGAATACTGTCTTAACCTTGAAATCAGTGTGACTCGAGCGATGGTTAAATTCAATCGAAAATAGAACACCTCGCACCTACAATAAGACCGTAAAATCCGAGCAAAGGATCGATCTAATTACTCTTCCGAGACGACTACTCAACGAAATAAGAGCATCTCTCTCTCTCTCTCTCTGCATTACCTCATCCAATCCATCACCCGTGGCCTCTTGGCACTCTATGTAAATAGCCCAAAAGAAACAATCAATAATTCTCGTCGGGTATCGGCAAACAGCATAAATCCCGGAGCTCTAATCAAGCTCTCGGAGCAGCGCTTAATCCCGCGAGATTTCGAGCGCACGCGCAGCGAGAAAGATGACGGATGATTCGCCGGGCGCGCGAGGAATCAAACGCGCTCTCCAAGAGCCGCGTCCGGACTCCCGCGGCTAATGCAAAGCTCCGTGGACTTATTAAATGATTGCATTAAGCCGCTCCGAGAGAGAGAAAGAGAGAGAGAGAGAGAGAGAGAGAGAGAGAGAGAGAGAGAGAGAGAGAGAGAGAGAGAGAGAGAGAGAGAGAGAAGGGAGCCGCGTCCGCGGAGATTAATTGCTGCGTTATTACGTCTTCATGCGATGCAGCTACTCGCGCGAGAGAAGCGAAAGAAAAATGTGGGACGTGCGCGTGAGCGCGAAGGGCGAGAGATGGTGGTGCACTACAAAGGAAAGAGTTTTGACCTGGTACAGTTTCGATTTTATTGTGTTGCGGTGACTGATTGCGTTCGATGCGCTCTTCTTTAGGAGCTACGGGTGATGAAGTTGCGTTGCGTAAATGAAATATTATATCAAGTGTAAGATTTGCAGAAACCCGACGCGATTCCAATCGAGAAGGAAGAATTCCCATAAATCCATTTTTCAATCGACGAAGCCTTCAACATTCATAGAAACAGCACATAACTCTCAAAATCCATTCGCACTTGTATCCGCAGCCAAGCGCATCCTCCGTTGCATTGAAAAATCGTTCCTAATTTCCCGGAAATCTTTTCGCACGTAGTACAAGTGAAACCGCTCTCACGCTCTCGTCGTGTCGTCTATCGCAAGAGAGCGAAATCGTTGCCGCGCGAAAAACACAATAGCACAGAGACGCGGCGCACGCGTCGCCTTGATTTAAGCGCAACACAGCTCTGCACTCTCGAATCGTCTCCGCAACGGCTATACCACTTTATTATTAGACTTGTAAATAGCAGACTCTCTTCTCCGTTATATACTTATAAACGCTCGCTAGAGAGAGAGAGAGAAACTCGATGCAGCAGCGGCGGCAGCACACCTCGAGAATGCGAGAGGCGCGCAGGTGGAGCGTGATGCGGAAAGAGTGACACGGGAACGTTATGAAGCCGACGCGGGTGTGTAGGCGCGATTCCGCATGACCGATTTTACGAACGAACGGGCAACGACTAGAGGAGATGGAGAGAAAGGTGTATAATTGGAGTGATTGAGAGCTCGCGCGAGAGGACTTTTATCTGTATGTGTATACATGGTGCGATGTTAAAATAGTCGTGGGAATGATATGATTTGCGGTGCGGAGGAGAACTCTATTCCGTTTTGCCTTTACGGTTCGATCCGGCGAGAGGCATGGATTGATTTACAATACATCGCGTATATACGTCATAATACCGTGATTTAGATGTAGTGACGATTTTTCGAATCTATTTAATGATATATACGAGGCGCGCTCACGCACGGAATATGACAAATCGGAAAATTAATACGTGGAAAGCTGAATGAAAAGCTGACTGACAGCAGCGAGGAAACTACTCGCTCGAGGCCGCCGTGAATAAATTGCCCGGCAATTAGTGTCGGAGAAGCGAAAAGCTACGCGCGAGAAGCTGCGAGTGAGACAAGCTTGCGGAATAAATTTATAACAGCGTAATAACTCTGCCATCAAAATCGCTGTCATTCGCGAAAGTAAAAAACCACTTTCATTCAACAAAGCGTCTTGCGTGTACCTCCCCCAGAAATGAAACCCGACGAATTTATTTATACACACCAGGCGTCCTTTCGATGCGAACGCACAAATATCCGCTTCCAAATTCCTCTCGCGAATCTTCCGAGAAAATCGCTCGCGTTACCTCTCTATTTTCACCTAGAGAAAGTGGCACAGATAAGATAAAACTCTACACCTCTACGTGCCGCAACAACAGCCACCCGCGCCAACGTCCACGAGGCGCGAGAAAGCGCCAGCCGTGTCACGTGTTTATAAATAGTGCTGCGCGGGATCCCGAACGTAATGCAACGACGAAGTAGCGGCACCGAGAGATTTACGAACGGCGGGAGGCACCACTACACGCGCCGAGGCGTTGAACGCGGAACGGAATTCGCGAGAGACGAGAGGCAACGGAGAGGCGGCGGCGAAGAGGGAGTTCGGCGAAAAAAGCCACGGCGGCGCTACTGTCCGCCCACAAAGAGACGAGCCGATAGACGTTTAAGTGAGGCTTTGTGCGCTGGCGATGAAAGGGAGTGCTGAAATAAAGGCTGCTGCATTTTTTTTAAGGCGCTTTTGGCTGTCGGAGAGCGGAAATTCAATTTGCGATAGAAGAGAGCTTTTTTCTGCGATGGTTTTCGGAAGCTAAACTTATATTTGGGTGCTTATGTATTTATAGAGCCTCGATTCCAATAAATAAAGCAATCCGACCTCCTACACATCGCGTAACACGCGAGAGGACCTATTTTTGCCGAGGCAGGCGAAAATTAGCCAGGGCGATAGAACTATATACTCTCTATCTCCGGGAAATCCACACTTCTCACCCCCTTTAAAATCCGTGTATCCACCATCCGGCAACACATCCGCACGTTGCACCGAAGGCAACAAGCCCGCGGCCGCAAAAAGGGGAACACGACTTGCTTCGCTACGGATATGGCGAGGGCGGACAGCCGACGTAAATAATCTTGGACTCGCGCGGAAACGCTGGATTATCGCGTCGAGTTTTCACGCGAGTGTGTATATGCCTGGTGGCTTGAGCTTGTCGTCGGCCACTAATTTTACGCTAAACGGCGATCGAGACTACGCCTACTGCTACGCTTTGGAAAGAGCCAAGAGGAGACGCGAGCGTTGAACGGATGTGTATTCGTTGTGTGATGCTTCCGAATTTTGCGGGGATTTGGCTGTTGTGAAAACTTGGGTTTTGTACGAGAATGTGAGATATATTTGAGGATGGAAAATGAAGGTTAAAAACGTTGAATGTTGAAGTGACAAGAAAAGGAAGCGTTTATCTGTGAATGTCTGGTGTCAGGGTTAAACTTTTGCGATTTGCAGAGTGAAGAGTTGGACACAATAATTAGTTCAGCCGCCACAATAGTGGTTAGTGTCACTTTCATGTGGCCGCCTACACCAAAGTTTTTTTTATGTATTTTGACCCCCTGAATCTTAAAAACTTGGGTGTTTTGCCGCAGGTGGTCACATTAAAAGTTATTAACAATTTTTATAAACAAATTGCGATTTGCTGAATTTCACCCCGGGAACAACTTTTTTATGTTAATTGGTACATTCTAAACAAAAAATAATCACATAAGTTTTTTCGTAAAACGCTTAGTTTTCGAGATATACGCGTTTGAAGTTCAAAAAATCGCGTTTTTTGCATATTTTGGCGGCTTATTGCCTCGATCTCATTGAACATTTTTTAAATCTAAAGGGCTTACGCTGTTCGTCTAACATTCAATTTTGAAATTATATACACTATATTATAAGATTTTGATTTTATCGCTTCTTACGAAAGCCGAAAGTCCGCGCGTACTGGAGCGCTGGAGCGACGTGTATTGCCGTCTTCGCGCTTACTGAGCTTCTGCGGTATAATGAATCGCTTGAGGGTAAACTATATAATCTGTTGGAGATCAAATCGCAACGTAAGTACTGATCAAAATCATTTTTATATCAGTATGTATTGACTTTAAGAATTACATATTTGTAGACGGCAAGAATTTTTCAGTAAAAATTACCGGAATAGCACGTTAATCGTGGGGCGCCGTGTCTTAATTTCCGGAAGTTTTATCTGAATTAAGATATTATTTATCTTGCTCCCCGTAAATTTTACTGAACCAGCACTTTTTGATGGCGAAAATTTTTACCGTGCTGCACAGGAATTCATACGCGTCCATATGCGTCATCTGCCTTCATAACCTCCAATCTAACCCCGATGTACGCTCGTTGAATCCAACGAATTTCTTGGTTTAAAGTCTGTCATTTATGAATAACCCTTTATTTATCAATAATATGACGTTGCGAATGCGTCACGCACATGTATATAACAAAAAATATTATAATATAGAGGCTATGGAGAAAAATAAAAAAGTACCGAAAATTCGGACAAATCGTTAAAACTCGACGTCGGTGACGCACCCTTCGTCGACATCATTCACACCAACGGCAGAGTTTTGTTGAAGCTTGGACTTGGGCTACCATATCCAATTGGTAAGTAAATTCCATGAAGTACTCACTAATTTCCTATTAATTTATGATAAGATGTAATTATCAAAGAATCATTAATCGCAGGACACGTCGATTTTTATCCTAATGGTGGAAAAGTACAACCAGGTGGTTTTTTGTCCAAAACATCAATCTGGGATTATTTGCCTTTACCAATTGAAACTATGTGATAAAATATAAAAATATTATATTGGCATAGTAAAATATAATGACAACAATATAATATAATTTGCTACTTTTTGCAGAAATAAATGAAGCAATATGTAGTCACGGAAGATCGTACTTGTACTTCACTGACTCTATTATGGCTTCTGTGAGGGACAGTTGTAGTTTTTGAGCTCATGAATGGGATATGTTTCGTATAAAGATGATTCAATATTACGAAGAAAATGTCATAGCGATAAATGTATTGAAATGGGGATAAACACTGAGAAATACAATGTTAATGGTACTTTTTTCAGTATAACTGGAAGTTCAACGCCTTATTGTAGTGCGTAAGAACGTATAAAATAGTATCATAAATTATAATTTCAATTATTATTTTTAGTGGTTAATACGAATGATAAGAAAGAAGTAAAAGAAATTTTTGACAAAGTAAGAAGAAAATTACAATGCAAATTTAATCCGGAACCACGAAACGTTCCAAAAGTGAAAAATTTCCATCGCATTCTAAAAGTCTCCGTAAAAATGATAGAATCCACTTACTTTTTCATCGTACCCATCTTCAAGACACTATCAATTTTTTTTATCAAAAAGCTGCAGTAACTACATAACTCATACTTTTTACAGCTAGAATCCGCACATTCCTCAAACGTGACTGATACATGATAAAGTGTCAGAGCAGTTTAGCACACTACATCTTTTCCTAAACTGCGCTACTGCAGCGTTCGACCTTTTTTCGCAGCTCTTTACGCGTGTGATTAACGGCTTGACATTTTTGTCAAAAGACGAGCAGACGCTCTCTTAAACATCCTGTTACACCGGAAAGTAGCGAAAAAGAAACGCGCTAAAAGTCGCAAACGCGAAGCCACTTTTTTCCCTATCATCTCTACTAACTGAATCACGCGCGAGTTTCTCGCGTTCCCAGAAGAATTTACAAATGCTTCTCCCACGCCCTTAAGTCGTTTAAGAATTTTTTTTCTTCTGCAACACTGCTCTCTCTCTACGACAAGCACATACTCGCGCTGCATCCGTCCGCTTTTTACGCGAGCTCAACTTTTTCTAATTTTATTTTCTGGGCGAATTTTTGGTTACTTAAATTTCGGTTACTTAAATGTTTTAGCATAAAAATAATTGTCACACGTCTGGTGTATCCCAATTGTTCCTTTATTGTTGTAGTACATTGGGATCCTTTAAACTTTTAATTTTAAGCATTTATGTTATAAAGAATTTTCATCAAAACTGTTGTATTTTGTCTAAGTTTCATTTTGATTTGACGCGTATAGACCGTGATACACACTGTAAAACCAAACCGTTTGAACTCTGCATTGGTGGTCAGCGAAGATAGATGGCGCATAGGTACTTTCCTATTTCTCTTATCTAAATCTATGCAATATTGCTATATATGCATTTGGACGGTACATGTATATTGCAATATGCCACCCATGGCAAAACTGCATTTTGTTATGCCTGCTTGAGCCGCTCATGCACTTGATGCTGCTTTGCATGATTTATGTTCTTGATTCTTTACCTTCAGCTTGATATATTGTTCTTTTAAATTGTTTTATTTTCGAATGGTAAGAGAATTATACCAACGACAACAATATGTGCTTTTTGTAAAATTCAATTATAGTTCATAATGTTTACGGCGAAACAAGCAGGATCGTTAGTTAACAAAATATAGTATTAAACTATCAAATTATATTTCAAATAATAAGTGCACTAAATAAATTATGGATAGTATATTATTAGGCGTGTACAATAGAGGAACAGATAATGCGCTTCTATAAACTGCAGCATAATACACGTAATAAAGCTTTTTTATACATCACAAATCGATACAATTTACGCGAAACAAAACCAAAAAATAAATACAACGCCGTGCACTCTCTGACAAAAGTAACACCAATTAACGAGCAGTCAGCGAACTAAATAAAACCTATGGAGAATCTCTCGAAAAACAAATCCTCGACAAGCGCGAGAGCGTATACGTAAAAGTAAAGCAAATAAAGAAACGGTATCTCAGCCCTCGGCGTAGCTCAGCACCTCTCAAAAATGATACATCGCGTTCAGGCTCGCTCGAGCTTGGCAATTCATTATTCACGGAGCCGAACGAAGCATATCAGCGCGCCCGCCGCAAAAACGCAAATAGTAGCTCCTCTCTCGAGGCGCACATCCAGCCCGACGAAGAGAAAAAAAAGGAAACAACAAAAAAGCCGCAACGCACCACTTATACACGACGACTCGCGCATCCCCCGCTCTCCTGATTTTCCGCGCGCGCTCGCGTCTAATTGCCGCGTCGCCTCTCGCGCGCGAGACAAACAAGACGCCCAGAAGCAACAATATGCAACGTGCGTATAGCTGATACACGTAGGTACATCTGGGAAGCAAAAAGTCGCCGCAGCAACAGATACAAGGGCCCGCGCTGTTTCGAAATAGCTGCGTGAATGCCCGGCTTCTGCGAGATATGCGAGCATCCTTGCCAAAGCCGTTATGAGAGGGCTATAATAACAGTGGGCCACGACGACGGCGACACTAGAGAGCGAGAGAGAGCTGCTCCTCATTAATGGACGAGAGACCCCAGCCGGAGCTTGAATCGTCGAAGAGACTATGAATGCAGCCTACCGGGGGAGTACAGTCGTCCTGAGAGACGTGTGTGCGCGTCGAGCGAGGCGATGGTAATAATAATTTGGAGCGAGAATAGCGCGTGTCGGACAATGAGACGACGCGGATGCGCGCGGCTAGTGCATTCAGCTTTTCGCCGGTGCGGATGCGCAGTCGTCTATTTGGAAGACAGAGTTATGAATGTAGCGGGAAATTCGTGAATGCGGTGTCGCTGGCGAATGGAGTATATTAATTTTGGGTAAATAGTGAGTTGCGAAGTGTGCCGAGAGAGAGAGCCACTTGGGAGTTCGTTAATTCATTAAGGGAGTACTATTTAAAGATCGATCGCGGTCGATTTCGTTGGTATAACTGACGTTTGAAAAAATATTTCAAGTCAAATACCCTTCTACAATTAACATTTTTCAACGAATTTTTCACTGCCGCAAGCGTGTCTGCGATACTCGATCGAATTCAAACTTTAAAACAATGAAACTTGATCACGTAAACGCGTACTTCCAGACGCAGATAACGAGAGAAGGCCACAGTCGGAAAAAGGGAACAGAAGCTCTGAGCTCCTATACTCCACTCGGGCGCGCGCAACACACACATACGCTGATTATAACGAACCTCTCTAGAGAGGCTATGACGCTCGTCTTCCGCGCTTCGAGGATTGTCGCGATTATTCATAGAGGCGCGGGCGCAGCACTAACACCGCTGCTGCTCTTCATTCTAGCGCTGGCTCTCTCTCTCTCTCTCTCTCTCTCTCTCTCGCGCGCGCGCGCTTGCGAAGAATGGCCCTCTTGTGTGACCGAGAGATGAGCGGCTGCCGTGGGTGTGACGAATTGGAGGAGCCGCATTGCTCGCGCGGCTCCGCCGACTATTTTCGCGACGCCGCCGAGCGTCGCCGGCTGACCGAGATGGACTGGAACTACTTAAGATTCTCGGCGATTTTTGCGGAGGCGACCCCGGGATACAGCTTGGGTTTATTTTCGATTCGCTCTGCGCACCGATGATTGATGCCAGCCGGGAATTGTTCTAGGGACGCGTGTAAATAAACGTGTCGTACATACGCGGTATAATTATTTTGATACCGACAAATTGCTTCGTTTTAAAATTTCGCATGTTTTGTTCCAATTTTTTACCGATACGTGAGAAAATTTCACTACAGAACTGTGCTAAAAATCTCAAGAATCTGGTTTTGAGCTCTGACGATCTTTTGGCACCTACAAAGCTTTCAATTGTCCGCGGCCTGAAAATAAACCACATCTCTATAACGTGTGAAACCCTCACTCTCTCCTTCGCTGATTTATAGAAGCTGTCGGGGACCACAAGAGAGAAGCTCTAAGGTTGTTTACATTCGATGAAGTTGTTGCGTGCGTCATTAGTGGCTTCTACGGTTACAGTGGAAAGTCGCTACTGCTGAATAACCGCGTCTCTGACGTTAATCTGCCGCAGTCGTTTGATCCATCATTCTTCCGCCAACGCTTATTCTCCCTTCGAACGATTCAGCTGTCAACAAAAGACGTGACATCCATGCGTTTATTCTCGCACCTGTATCTTTTTCACATATTTCAATTAACGCATTCACAAAGTTACGAAATACGCAGAAAGAGAAAAAATAAATGGGCAATTTGTCATCCGTCCGGTGTATCAAAGCGGCGCTATGCGAGCGTTCAACTATACGCATAAATTAATTATCGTCATAATTCTCGGCTCCTCGCTCTTCTTAAGATTACTGAAAAAAGCTTTTAAAAAAAGAGTCTGGCTCACCGACACCGATTTATTCGTTTTTTTATATGCGGAATTACAATCGAATCGTTATACTGGCGCATTATCGCGAAATAATATTTTTCTCGTATTTCCTATTTCGTCTATATTGTCGTGAACAGCGTGAGTTACTCCACGATAATACTGCAGTACACCGCTATATATACACTTCGTGGTGAGGCCAGTTCAAGACTGTTCTCTTGTACGGCTTCTGTAACTCGGTGCTAATGCATCTGATTCCACATGCTTGCATACTGCTAGCATGGAAAATCCTTTAATTTTTGTCATAGTTCAAAAAATGAGTATCCAAATTCAAATACCAAGACCATGACACCTAAAATATAAACGGGCAATTTGTCAGCGCGTCTGGTATTAAAGCGGCGCTGTACAAGCGTTCAACTACGCATAAATTAATCATCGTCATAATTCTCGGCTCCTCGTTCTTCTTAATGCACACACCCGCGCGTTTCGCAAACAAGAGCGTTTCGTCACTTGGCCGCTGCGGTTTTCTCTCTTTGTCTGCAAGCCGAGCTTTCCTGGCAAGCTCCGCTTCGAGCCACCCGCGCCACTTCCGAAAACGATTCTCGTTTGTTTTCTCGCTGCGGCCACGACGTTTATAGTGCGCGGGTGTGATCGTTTAAGACGCGTAACGAGGCGTTAATTCGTCCGTGCGAAATCTCGCCAGAATTATTCTCCGTTTCTCCCTCTCTATGTTATGCGAGCGCGTATATTTACACGTATTAAAGACGCAGTAGCAGTTAAAATGAGGAGGACGTCGAGGCGACGTGTAACGCGTGTACAGTGAGACATAATTTTGCAAAATGAGTCGGCGTATCTCGCTTTCTTTCTTCGCGCATTTAGCGTAGTCGCTTCTTGGTACTTTTATTTATTCTCCGTGTTCGCCGTTTGTGTATGCAGATAATGACGAGGATACGGTAAATGCGGTTTATGAAAATTGTTCTTTAGATGCCTATATTATGCATTGTTATTGATTACTTTTTCGTTTGAAATGAATTTACATAAATTTATCTGATACTTGTAACTATTTAACAGTAGTTTATTACGCAGTTATAGCATGAGCCGCCGAAGCAGCAGGCCAAATACGACAGTTTTAGCATTGGAGGCACGCCGTTTCAATATTATCTAGACTTGGCGTGCATATTGTTATAAAGAAAATAGAAAAGTGCCTGTGCGCCAACTATTTTCACCTTCACCTACCACAGTCACGGATAGTATGGCGGTGACGAAAGCTCTCGCGAAAGGGCTAGTATAAAGGTGCTTTGTTTCGGTAATTAATATCGCTCTATAGGTACTACGTATTTTTAGNAACACTATTTTTCCGTATGGATGTGTGTGTGTGTGTGCGTGTGTGTTCGTTCGTATCGACTCTAGCTCAGCTTCTACTTAGTGGATTTCAATTCACCAAGTCTCATTTTCTTTGTTTTTACGAATACTCGGCAGGATAACAGTCCGTTTTGACATTTTCTGGACCCGTTTTTTTTATATCGATTTTTTTGTTTTGAGATTTCAGTTTTTTTCTGATAAAGTTATTAAAAAAGTTGATGGAAGTAGATTGCTTAATATGTACATACAAGAGAATAAAATTACCTATCATTTTACCGCGGAAAATTGATATTACGTTCGTTCGTCGTTTTTTTATTACACACCATAAAGTGCAATTTTTTTAAATCGTTATAACTCGAAAACTAAATGTCAAACCTTTTTAAAATAAATAGTACATTATGTACTAAGGGAGTAAAAGTAAAGTCTCTACTTACTCCCATGGTGTATATAGTACTTTTCTCCACGAGGAGCGTAAAATGCGTAGTGTAGTTTCCGCCCGGAGGGCGTACAGTACGCACTTTACGCGCCGTGTGGAGAAAAGTTTGTTATCATCCATTTTAGCACTTCTATATGTAACTTTTATTAAATATTGAGATATAAAACATTGTTTTAAGGAAATGTAAAAAAAAATTGAAAAAATATTTCAGCTGAGTTTATAGACAACAATTGAGATATAAAAACTATTACATTTCCTTAAAAAAAACGCGCCAAGAGATCTACCGCTTGGTGCTAAGGAAACGATATCATTTAAATGTAATTAATACAAAAATTACTTTGAATAAAATTATTTTAAAGTGTTAGTACTCCCCCCACCACCGCCCACCAAATTATTGCTATTAACTTAATCAAAATGTATAAAATTTAGAATGTGTTAATGTTTAAAGTGTAAAATTTTCTATATACATAATGCTCTCAGAATGCTCTCTGCGTTATCAGGCTTGAGACCGTCATATTTTTACTATGTTAAATAGTCAAATATGGTCGCATTAACAATCTGCTTGAATTATATTTTACATTAATAAGTGTATCCAACTATATATATATATATATATATATGTGTGTGTGTGTGTGTGTGTGTGTGTGTGTGTGTGTGTGTGTGCGCGTGTGCGATTCAAGTATGACTTCTAATCAAAAATTTCATTCCAAACTATATTTTCTATATCTGAATTTTTTTCACTTTCATTTTGAATAAACAAACGATTAGAATCTTTGCATCTAGATAATGATACATACAATTGTCCATGAGAAAATAATGGTTTTTTTAAGTATATTCCTACATTATCGAAACTTTGCCTTGAGATTTAGTAATAGTCATAGCAAACGCTAAGACTAAAGGAAAATGTTTTCTGTATAAAATAATTGGCAATGAAGATAAATTTCCGGTATTTAAAGTAATTCTAGGTATGAAAACTTTATTTCCAATATTTTCCCCAGTTATAATTTCAGCTTCAATGTTATACTTGAATAATTTGGTAACTTTTAATCGTGTGCCATTACACAAACCGTCTGTTATATACTCAAGTTTCTTATTAGCATAATAATAGCTCCAATTTTTAAATTAAGTTCATGAGGTGGCAATCCTTTGCAAATGCTATTTAATATTTCGATCGGAAAATTTATGTAAATATTATCGTCAGATTTATCAACACCTTGATAGTTTGCAGTATCAACACTGTAATACGTTTTTGCCTCATATTATTCATTTTTAAAACAACAAATAAAAAAACATAAGTAAAAATAGTTTAATAATAAACGAATCTTTTTAAATTTATGTAAATAAATTATATTTTTCTTCGATGAATCTTTGTTTCCACAATATAGTAAATTGTGTGAAGTCAATAATTTTGTCTGGGAAAAAGATTTAGAGGCAATAGATACGACCAGAAGAATTAAATCAATTTTAAATTATATATAAATTGAAATGATAAATTTCTGAAGCTTTAAATAAACAACTTTTTAAAATGCTATTAACAGTAGATGTTAAACAGTACTTTTACTTCCAGTAAAGAATTTTCTATTTATTTTCTTAATTTGGACAAATATGTAATCTTTTTTTATAATCTATAAATTTTATATAGAATATAAGTTTAAAATAAAAATAAAACAGAAAGTGAAATGGGGGGTTGGCGAGCGGACCGAGCAGGGGGGCGAAGCCCCACTAGTATATGTATATGTATATATATATATATATATATAGATGATATAGAATTGATAATAGAATATTTTGTATGAAAATGTTTATTCATAAACGAGACATAAACTATATAATACTGCTACTATAACATACCCTGCTGTGCAGCTCGCGCGCCATTTACGTCTTTCATCTCGATTTTTTCTGTGACGCCATTGATTTTACTTAAAAAAAATATACGTCTTTAATCTACAAGTCATAAGCTTTAATTTAAAAAAAAAAATTAGCTTGTAGGACGCGAGTGACCACGCTTTTCGAATAGAAGCGGTTTTTTAGGGGTATCCCGCTCGTCTAAGAAAAACGGCAGTCATGCAGAGGAACCGGAGAGAGCAGGGTCGGAGGGCAGGGCCAAGATTGCGGGTCCGGAAAGAAGAAAGAAATGAAATAGATTTTTGTTATTTTTATTGAGTAGCGTAATTTAAGGCAATACAACAGGTGGACAATAAATAACAGTCATGCTTTAAAATCATGACAAAATAATTATTTAAAACAAAATAATTATTCAATATCGACACTATTCGACTTTTAGAACTTTGGCAACAAATCCGTTATGATCAGCGACGTAGGTGACTTTGAACACTTGATTGGTTTTCGGATGAATATAGGTGTAATGTCCAGAGATACGGTTGATAGGGACCAGCTTTCCATCTTCGTTTGTGATTTAAATGGGTTCGGCAGTTTCGGAACGTGACTAGCCATCGTCCTGCTCGTATGAGCATTGGTAACCACCAATGACGCCTATGTTATTATGATGCGTCCTTTGCAGTATAGCCAAAGGTTTCGGAGTTACTTGACGTGGTGGTGTAGTGCTCGTTGGAGCGGCGAAGACGGCAGCTACCAGGGCAGCGAGGACTATGATCTAAAACACAATGTCGATTAAAATAGTATAAAATAGTTAGCACCATTTTTTACTATAATCCATTTTCTAAGAGTGAAAATTTACTTTTTATTTGTTGTGCAAAAAGTTGGTTTAAAAGTTCTTACCATCTTCATGGTGATAATCTATTGGAACTGAGAAGTTCTATAAAGCTGAAGAGTCGATGAGAACTGAGTGATGAGTCGCTGCAGTACCCCACGTTTTATAGTCGATCTTCGTTTGCTGGTTAAAAAAATGGAATCACCGTCCTCTACCAGCTTTACAACTTTCACCTAATAGCTTTTGGTAAAAACTTCAGCATTTTTTAATGGCATTGAAAAAAACCGCTGCCAATTCATTGGCACGTAGCTTCCTCCAACGAAATTTATTGTTCCAATAAATAAAATATTGTTTTAAAATACAGTGTATGAATGCTATTTTAAATATTTCCAAGTTTAATTATTTTGTTGTAGAAGCACTAGACATCCATATAAGAGGAAGCCAAATTTTTGAGAAAAATCGGTATATATATATATATATATTTATATATTGTCATGTACGCACAATAACGTGCGTAGCATGGCAAAAGCCAAGAAACAAACTACTCAAGCTTACTCCTTGGCCTTTTTAGTTTAACCCCGCACTCCTCTCCACGTCCCTGGGTTTGATCCTTAGACGGCACAGCCGAGAACCTCACCACGACGCAACACACTACACAAAAAAAACTACATTGTTTTCAGTTTTTATTTATTTTTTTCGATTTATTACTAGAAAAATACGGTAGACAAATCACTTGAAATTTTAATGAAATTAGAGTTGACATGGTGGACCCATCAACATATTATTTTATCGTGAGCGGCTTGATGACTGTTGTAGTTCACGAGATATGAATTTTAAAAAAGATAATGCACTTTTAGTCCTTTTATCTGCCGAACGGAGCGGTCGACTCCCGAGACCAGAACGGGAAAAAGTAGTTATGTATATCTTGTAAGATGCCATTTTAACTGAATTGTTAACAATACAGATACACAACGGATGACATTGAAAAAAACGGAAAAAAAATTTTTTTAAATCAAAAATCGCCATAAAAAAAAAATAATTAAAAAAAT
>CM053170.1:63283018-63426907 GCA_012977825.3 Pteromalus puparum
CTCTCTCTCTCTCTCTCTCTCTCTCTCTCTCTCTCTCTCTCTCTCTCTCTCTCTCTCTCTCTCTCTCTCTCTCTCTCTGAAGCGACAGCTCCCCCGAGACGCCATTACAGTGTGTGCGATCCAAGAGCAAGGACGCATTTTACTTTGAGTTTTTCTTTTGGGTGGTTTTTCTTTTGGTATTTGAGTTTACAGTATTTCCCTTTGAGTTCAGCTTTTGTTAGTCAGATTTTAAGTTTTGCATTTCTTCAAAATTGCGTTTTTGTCATCCGTATCAATTATTTTGGACCACATTTCCGAGAGAATAAACTAAAGGTTTCAAAAAGAAGTCTCAACTCATTGTCTTGTTCGCTATGAGCACCTCATTTACCTGTTCATCCAACGCAACCATCAGATACAAGTAAGTTGGTCTTTCTCAATAATTTGGTTTCCAACATTTTTCAAAGCAAACAGTTCTGCCGCGATAATCAGTCCAAAGTGACTGATCTCACCCGTATGGGAGAGCAAGCGGCTACTCGCATTCAAATATAAATTGATCGTTAATTCGGTGGAGTCAATTCTACCCTAACAAAAGTAAAGGAATGTTTTCCAACTACATCGGTGGATGATCGAAGATTGACAGTGTAAGCTACATTATGGTACAACTTGTTCGACTAATACATTTGTTATCCCTGAGTCGTTTTACAACTGCAATATTAAAGCTTTGCATGATAACAGAAGGTTTTACTTGGCCACGCAACAGTGCATGCGAAGAATACTACTTTATACCATTTTTCAAATTCAAGGATCGTCTTCAGCTCGAATATGCGTTTTGTATTAACCTTCGCATTGGTTATATCTCTTCACTGGTATGTCATAAGTAGTTTAACAATACTATATAACGGAACTGAAGGTGTTCCGCTCGACCCGAAAGTAAACAAAGTTTACTTACAATACGCACGTGAAAAGAATAACTTCGAAGCGTTAAAAAGGAGACGACATCACGATTGCATTATTATTCTCGCCGACTACCGCGCTGCATATAACGAACAATATTAATCTGTAACGATTTTAACGAGCCGTCATGGACGAGACTCACTCGCGAGAAAGAGAGAGAGTGACGAATCGCAAATGTAATTGCACGAGATAAGTGAGAGGCCATGCGATGGTTTGAGAGTCACTGACGAAAATAGCGACCTTATTAATAATCGCGAGCAGAATGTCGACTCGCTGCCGCGACACAACAAGCGCGAGAAACAAAATCGCAGAAATGACGAGGGAAAGTGGGTAGCGAGTATACAGTCCGGAGGGAGATGGACGCGTCGCACGACGACGACGAAGACGACGACGACGACGACGAGGAGAAAGGTGAGAGGGAGAGAGAGATGGACACGCGCTCATGGGCGAGATTTATATTTATGAAGATGGCGATATGCACGCAGGCGTTTTTTCGTTCCGGTCACGTTTATTTGCGGAACGTGAGAGGAATTTCGCGGGCTCGGAAAAACGCCGAGCGTGCCGGGAAATCGAGTGCTAGAAAGTTTGCACTCGACATTGTTCTACAGCTGTATACGATTTTACAAAAGCAATTAATTCTGTTTAATCTCCGGCAGTGATTTCACAATGACAAATGCAGAAAGAGCAATCGCTAGCGGCATTCACTTCAGCGACGGCGACGTCAGCAGTGCCAAAACCGCTTAAATCATCAAGGTGGCAGTTATTTTCCAAAAAAATCAAAGCATACCTCCTCGCTCGTCTTCGAAATTAAACGCACATGCGTAGCCGGAGAAAACAAAGACGATGTTAAATGGAACCGGCGGAGAGACGAAATCCGCACATCAGAGCCCGAGATTGTCCGCTACTACTGCAGCGCGTTATACGGGGGTGTAGAGACAGAGCAGAGAGCGTAATAATAGCGACGATGATGTACGACTCTAAAATCCTTCTCTTAGCGAGTCGTCCATTCTCTCTCTCTCTCTCTCTCTCTCTCTCTCTCTCTCTCTCTCTCTCTCTCTCTCTCTCTCTCTCTCTCTCTCTCTCTCTCTCTCTCGTCGCTCCACACTTAGCCCATGAGAAAGCGAGAGTATTATGCGGAGGAGTGGGTGGCCCAAGTGCTACACAATGGGACACGTGTTCGGCGTCAGTCGTCCGCGCGCATGAGCAGCCCACACGTATATATTACGAGATGGCGCTTGTCGATCGACCTGAAGAAGAGGTGACGACGAGGCCCGTTTGTCGTCGTTGTCTTACAAGTTTTGTTAGGCAGCTCGCGCGAGTTTCTTGGCTCGCGAGATTTATGAGTGATTACTTTTGTTTCGCGCCGGCGGTCCAGTCCCGCCGCGCATTTGTCTCTCGGCTAAGCGATGCGCGCTTATGAGCGAATGAGTTTATTTGCCAGTGCGCGGGAGATGACAGACGATTTGGGATTTAATGGTGACTCGCCGAGCTGACTTTGATGTCTTTTGGGGGAGTGCGTGATGTATGTTGTTGGAAAATGCTTCTGTTCTGAGCTTCTATTAGTCTGATTGTGCGTGTTGGGCGAAGGAATATTTTACTTTTGATTTATTTCACAATGTTTGTAGGATTTTACAAAGTGTTACCATGTTATAACATCAAAGTCATAAAATTCGTATTTTTCAGTTGTTGGAACTAGCAAGACGTTGCTCACTGAGTTGTCCGGTGTGGTGATTGGAAAGCACTGATTCGTTTTCTAGATTATTTTCGGAAAAAGATACAAATTGTTCACAAGGTTTGACGCAATCGATTTAACGGTAGCATTAGACTTACGTTGCACTGCGCAGCTCGATACTCGGTGCGACAATAAGAATTACGATCTTCGCATTCTGGTAGTGGATGACACTGAAACTATGCAGACGATATTTATCCTTTAATTGTTGGTCAATGTTGATGCTAAAGCTTATCATGTATTTTAATAAAATATAACTGCACGACGCGATTTATGATTTATTGTATACTTTGAATTTTACAACGCTGATCATCATATACCCGTGTATCAAAGTACAGTAATAATAGGAACAACGAGTAAATTGAAATTCGTCAATTTAGTTTCTTGGAGAAGAAAGGAATTCCTCGCATCTAACGGCTCTCGCGAAACATAACCAGAAGATCTATACACCCGTGTACGTACAATCGTAGGTACAGCGCCTTATGTACAATGCACGCGCGAATGGCTTCGCTGCGTTGAGATATGCTCGCCCACGCGCCTAAGCTTTGACACGACCGAGCAAATGGGTGACACAGGCTCCGGTGTACTTATTATATATGCTATACGTGCGTGTGCGACTTTTGTGCGTTTGAGCTCTCTTTGCGGTTCGCTCGTTTTGTGTCCGCGAGACACTTGTACGTTGTATAGCAGGTAATGTAGGTATGCGGGAAAGTGTGTAGTACGGAGAAATATGGAGGGTTCGGTTGATAAAATTGTAATTGTGACCGGCTCTCATGCTGTGCGTAAAGTCGCTCAGGATTGATCTATCATTCGTAATTGATTTATAGGCGCTGTCCACGGGTTTGCGGTCGAAGCACGTGTCATGCGACTTTTTAAAGTCACGCAGTACGCATAATGAAATTATAATTGCCATGATGGATAAGTTTGATCCGAATATTTACGTAAGGCAACGACAAAAGACTTTTGTTCTCTTCACGGAGAAAATACAATATACGTTTTCTCACAGCGATCTGTTTTGATACTTTCCTTCTCTTACATGAATTCAAGAGGTACACTATACGCGCATCATAATTTCCCGTTGCGTCTAATCTCTCGATTCGTTTCCCATTTGTTATGCGTTCTCATGAATACGCGCAGGGGACCAGTTGGCTCTGGGCAACCTCTGTGCCACGAGATAACACCTTCGCCAGTCGTATTTTGACGCTTGAATATAAGGTGCTAGACGATTCAGAGGCTGAATTAGAAAGCTCACGTGCGCGTAGTGATACGCCTTGTTTGTGTCCACGACGCGCGCGAGTCAATCAAAGTGATCGAGCGTTTTGTACTCCACGGATGGATGTATTTTTATTCGTCGAGACAGACTCTCTGTATAATTTGCATATGGTTATGCTGTGTGTCGACAAACAGATTCAAATTCCTTCGTTTATTTTTGAGACACAGTTTTGAAAAACATCGATTGCTTCTTGTATTTCCTGGTTGTGATTGTTTTGGAATGATACTTTGTGATCATCGGTAACTAAAACCAGTTTTTCAATTAACTATGCGGTGAAAGTGGCGTAAATTCTGCAATCTCAAATAAAACGCGAATCGAGTTAGGAAATAATAAACGCATTAAGCTCGTTTCTAATGGACATCAGAACGAAACAATAAGCAATAAACTCTCCAAATTTATTAATCCGGCACTGGTGCACACGACCACGCAAAAATGTATAACGTATAGACGGATATCACGTTAGTTATATTACAGACTCTGCACGAAGCTGTTGTACTTTAAAAATAATATAGCGTTAACGAAGCGCTAAAGATTCGCCGCTCAGCCAAATCAATCGTATACATGCCATCAACTCTCTCCATCTCTACTTGATTATTAGGAGCTCAAGTTACATACCATATCCCAGGCCAATAAATAACATTTTTGTCACCGGTAATTAAAATACGTAATTAATTCAATCTCTCTCTGGACTGTGTAGAGATGAATAATCGTCGCCTATGGCCGAATAAATAACGGCAACACACCGTACGAGCAAATCGGCGAAACGGCTATGTTACGCGCGCTTTCATAAATTATATTCCACCCGCCGCACGTAATGAACAATGAGACGTGCGCGCGGAGAGAATCGTCTTGTCGTAATGATGTAGGAGAGGTCTGCGAAATGTTGTACGTTTAAACTTTTGGCTGGTCTAATGGTCTTTTGATTGAATGATTCATTAATTCAATAATTCCAGCAAAATCAGAGCAACATATCCCACATCTCTCTGTTTTGCATCATGAGAGACGTTACCATCTCCGCGTCTCCTTCGTTCTCCACCCATTCTCCTACCATTATTCTTCCTCCTCGCACCGAGATCATCTCCATTTCTCTCCGCGCACTGTTACCGCTCTCGCGCGACTATAATTCCGGAATATACGTCCGGCTCTAAAAGTGTGTGCATCAGAGAGAGAAAGGAGGGAGAGTAGTATAGCCGATGACGGCAATATTACTGCGCGTTATGATTAACACGACCAGTGGCGGCAGCGTTAAACCGCGCAATTAGCGCTCGCTGCTTTCCTGCTTTCCCGCATCGCTGGACCCTAGAGAGATCCGCGGCTCTGCTCTTGTCTCTTACCGGGATGCTTTTACGAGTGGGATGCAGTGGCGGCGAGGCTTTTGTCGACTGCTGCTATAACGTATGGCCAGAGGAGCTTGCGTATACTTGCAGAATTTATGTGGGACGTATGTGAGGCTCGCGCTGGTCACTTTGCCCTGTGTGATATCTGGATGTCGTTGAGTATTAAGGACTGTGCTATACTTTGACTGTCAATTTTTACATCGAAGAACAAAATTTTTTTCATCAAGCAAAAGTAACGAATCCGCTGAGAGCGGGGGTGCACGGATCCCACGTCTAAATTTGTCGTCGGTCTTCCTCGGCATCGACCTGTCACAATCTAATATTATCCCGCGCACGGCATCGCGCAGCAGCTCTCCGCTTTGATGTGCGTACGCCTGCAACACCACCACTCGCGTCATCCTTCAAGCGTTCGCAAACTGGCTTATGCACACTCAGCCGCCGGCGCGTTTCCACTTTCAAAAGAGCTTCTCGTAGCCACGGCCTCGTCTACTCGAACTTATGATACGCGTCGCGCGCTTCAACTTCGCGAGTGTATGACGGATCTTCCCGCGGGCTTTTTACTCGTGAACTGCGCGACGGACGCGCGCAGCTGATTCGCTCTTCGGCCAATTCGTCTAGGTGCGTGTATATATGCCTCGTATGTGCAGAAAGACTGTGCGGAGTGATGGGTCGAGCTACTGCCTGGTTAGCGCTTGCTGAGCCGGATCTTCGTGCTTATATGCTCGGAGAAGTTTGATCTATTTGCGGAGACAAACTTCATCGACTTTTATTTTACGATGTGTGTGTTGTGAGGTAATAGCAAAGAGCCGAGGATAAGCAAGCGAAACGCACGATGTATCATCGTTAAACGTCTGCGTAATGGCTATACTATTAAGTACATTTCGCCCTGCGTATATAATTATACGAGCAACGCACCGAGCATCGATTGCATCAAGCCTCAAAATCCATCCTGCGCAGCGAATGTACCGCAAGCACAACAAGTCGACGATTGATGATCGCGACAGGTATTACATCCATCGAAGCTGTCGCTATCGATTGATATCGATCAAACGACACGTGAAGTAGTGTCACACGATTAATAATACTCACCGCACGCAAAACGCGAAATACAAGAGAGCGATTAATCTATTTCCAGACTGCACCATACACTTACACTGTATTATTATTAGCTGTAGTGCTGCGCCAGTGAATCGCGATTACGTCAGCGACGCGCGGCTTTCGTGGTAACGAGACTCGTAATGAGTCTCGCTCGCATGTGTGTGACTTTCATTTTCCCCCGATCCTTTTTTTCCTCTCCTCGGCTGTCGTTAAAATCGAGTTTTATTAACGAAAAATTCGAGCCTTCGAGCTGAAAACGAAATTGACGTGGAAAATTATAATGCTCTCTCCCTCTCGCTGCGAGCGCGTTTATTACGCCTACTATACGCGATGTAACGACTCTCGACGCACACTGTTCGCTGCAGTGCAGCGTGTGTTTGAACAGCATAATTTATTGTGTTGCGTAAATTTTTGTTGCAAGCGCGCGCACTTTGTACGGCTATAATTATTTTAATAAAGATTAGCCAGCTTTTTTTGCTATTAGGGCTGTTTAGCTTAAGGCTTTCACCTCTGTGAAACAATGATTTTTACAAAATGTTCAAAAGACTCTCGTCGGACCGGTATCAAACGCGCATCGACGAAAAAATCCTTTATAGAAGCACATACCAAAAATTCCAATTAATGACAAAGCCATAAACCATTTTTACTATCGGCTAATGACGGAATTTATAATACACGCGCCCATACAGAGCGGAATTCAAAGGAAATCAAGCCGGTGCACAAAATTACGCGGCTAACGTTCTAATCCTGATTTCTAATTTACTCTTACGAGCCGCCTGCGCATTTTTTTTTTCCTGAAGAGCCTTAATCCACCTTCACCTGCGGCGCGGATAGTCAGCTGTGCCTGTGTGCGTTGTTAGGGGGAAAAAAGAACGTCGTAAAACCGAACTTTTATAGCGGCATTTCCGACGATGAGTCCGATTACGGGGAATCTTCTGAATCGAAAATCACGTGAATGAAAGGAGAATAAAATTAACGACGTAGAAGACGCTATGTGGGATCTCAAAACAGGAATCAAAGCGTGTAGGCAAGTTACAGCGTATGACCACGATAATGTGGTCATCCCTTTTGAATTCACGGTTTCGGTGATTTTCAAAATCCGTGAAATGTATTTCCATGGTTTTGGTCGTCCAATAAAGACTTCTGTGTATCCAAAATTCAGGTAGGTTTCTTACTTAGGTAGAAAACGATAACAACTGTCATTGAATGATAGAGCAATAAACACGTAGGAGCGAAAAAAATCATGTTTTTGTAAAGTGAAACGGTTTAAACGGGTTTTTAAGGGCACATAAAGATTGATTTTCCACTTTTTAGTGATAACAAACCTATTTTAGGCTAGGGAGCACGGATTAACTGCATGTAATTCAAACTTGTTTATTATTAAATTGGAATAGTACATTTATATACACCAAGGGTGCGAAATGTATCATTCGCGGCGAGTGCGAGCTTTGGGGCCGAACGTAGCGAAGCCGCCAAAGTCGCACGAGCGCGAATGATACATTGCGCCCACGGTAGCATATACTATTTTTTTGTCTTCAAAGGCCGCTAAATTTGAATTTTTGAATATACAATTTTGCGGAAGAGGCGGGGAGCGGGCGGAAGGAAGGGGTCCAGGGGCGCAGCGGAGCCGCACAAGAAAAAATTAATGAAAGATCAAAAAATAAAAATTCATTAAATTATCCGACATTCTTACACTTAACTTGTTAATAAACACGTTCAATTTAACTATACGAATAAACTCAAAGACATTCAATTATAGACTCGCACTCAATTCAACTACTCGGCTAATCGATTTATAATTTTTGCTCGCGTTATTTGCGTGTAATATACACGAACACGACTAAACAGCGAAGAAAGAGTGACAGCAAAAGGAGATTAAACCGCACACCAAATCAGTATCGCGCACCGTAGTATAACCTATATACATCTACCACCATATAATATACGTATATAGGAACAGGCTAGCGCGATAGCGAGAGACGCAAGTGTGTTCTCTCTCATTTTGTTTTGATTTGTATATTCGCTTCGGTATCGTTTTCTTTCAAGACCAGGCCTTACATTCTCAGATTTTCTATTTCGCGGCCTCTATACGGGACGCGAAAATTCATTTCGCGGCCTGAGGACAAAAAAATATGTTTATATATGTAAGTTTAACACAAGTCGTAACAAAAATGTCAGGGGTAATTGTTGAAATCTTTGAATTGATAAAGTACGTGAACGGGGGCAGTCGACCCTTTGGAGAGAAGGATGTAGGGTGTTAAATTCAAATCATATATTGTTATGTGGATGTTGCAGTTTAATAATAATGTAGATAAATATTTTGCTCTTTGCCTACAATCAACTGCACTTAATGATTATCCACATGAAATTAATGTAGAAATTAATATGCAAAAACATACAAAAATTATTAATGCCCATTGTACTTGCCAAGCTAGAAATTCAGGGTGTTGTAAGCATGCAGTAGGTGTTTTATTATTCTTAAACAGGTAGGTAATATTAAATCATGTTTGTGGAAAAGAAATTGCAATGAATGGTTTGTGCATATTTTGATAGACAAACCAGAGAAAGTACAACGCAGCTTGGATGTACAGACATTCGTCAGCAATGGGGAAAAATAAAAAAAAAGTCAGCGAGACGTATGCAGCAGAACCCTTCCATACATTATGTCATGGATCTCAAGCTGTATCAGAAGTGGTTTTCAAGAAGACACCTGAAATAAAAAAACAAATCTTTAAGCTATTATGTGAAGCTGATGTCGAGTCTGAGCTTGGACAACATAGCAGATGCTATAGATCTGATCAACCTAAAGCGAATAATGAAAATGCTTCATTGCCACTAAGAGTATTAAAAAATATAGAAAAAAGTGGTGTACAGCAATGTCCAGTTATATGTGATTTAAATGAAATCTATGGCTTCCATACAAATGTTCCTGAAGTGATATTAGATATTGTTAATAACAATAATATTTGGTTTAAATATTTAGAAAATTTTAAAATAGCATTGACTTGTCGAGAGGAGGCTATTTACTATAATAATTATATTTCACTAAAGATTGAAAAAGCCAAAGAAATTTTGGTGTCTACCCTTAAGCAGAATAGTGATACTTGGTATAAATAGAGAAGTAAAAGAATTACCGGATCTGGTTCTTATAATCTATTTACATTTATGAAAAATACTCACAGTGATAATGAATGGGAAAACAAATTACAAACCATTTATAAATCAACATTCAAAGGGAACGCACACACACTAAGAGGTCAACAAGATGAAACCAAAGCTAAATTAGCATACGAAAGGATAACAAGTGATAAAGTCCAAGAAATGGGATTACTAATTTTCAGGAACACTCCATGGTTTGGATTTAGTGCCGATGGTGTTGTACAGAATAAGATTCTATTAGAAATTAAGTGTCCTAAAAAACCTAATAATTTAACTGCTGAAGAATTATTAAAAACTTTAAAATATATCGAAATTGTTAATGAAAAAGCAATGTTGAAGACTCGTCATCTGTATTACGGGCAGGTCCAGCTGGGCATGGCATTGCTCCAATTTGACTTATGTCATTTTGTTATTTACGAATCAAATAATGATTCGTGTGCTAGAGTTGCAGTATCTCGAGATGATATATTTCTAAAAGACTACTTAAGGGGGCACACCACCTTTAAACTCTGACAAATAAACTTCTTATAAATAATAACAAAAATAAATTATAATTGTTATATAATTTTTATACTAATATTAGGTTACATTACCTGTATTTTTACCATTCTAAATCCATATTAGCACCTGCTTACCCATGGTGACTCTCCGTATACTGTTTTGAGCATTTTTGCACTGTCCGTAGGATTCCATGTGACCACATGGTTTGATTGGGCTAAAATTTTAGGAGCATGCTTTGTACACTTATACTTTTGGTATGAATAAAGGGATTTTGATTTGAATGCTTAGAAAATCTTTTATAAAAAAAATGTGGCATAATATAGGTTAAAAAAGGCAAAAAATTAAGTATTTTTATTGTTAAACATTTTCTAAGCGTTAATACAATCATCTCTTCTATTGAACACAAACGTTTATCATTGGATATATTTTGTACTAATTTGACACTTCCCACTAAAGCTTTAAGTACACTAAACTTGACTCCAGTAAATGCTAACAAATCAGTGTCTTTCTTGAAGAAGTCTAAAAAACTGTATGACCCAGTTTGAACTTCCTTATCTACACTATTTTTATTATCCGTTTGAACTTCACTATCTATACACTTTTCAGTTTCTGTTTGTACTTCTTCGTTGGTGCTTAACTCATTATTTAATTCTGCCACTATAGAATCGACCACACTTCTTAAGACTAATGTCCATGCTTTTCCAAATCACTTGTAATATCATTACTAACATCCGTATCAGCAGCTTCCTTCAAAGACTCTTCAACAACAATATCCGGTTCTTCTTCTGAACTTTCTGCACTCATTTCTTCACCATCCAAAATGCAATATGATGATGTGAAAGATGTAGTGATGGCAAAGCATTTGATTTCAGTCTTCTTGACTTGGCTTCTGAAATTTTTCAATAAATTAAATAAAATATTCAAATAGCTTTATAATTAATACATTTACTTACCAGGATTTAAATAATCCGACTTTTTGAAATGTAATCCACAAATAATTGTATGAATTGAAATGCAATGTATTTTTATATCCTTCAGTGACTCAAGCCACTTTGATAGTAGAAGTTCCTCTTTTGGAAATCGATGCACGGGTATGCCTAAGGTTGCATATGTTGTAAAACGCACTTCCTAGTGAATTGTTTTTTATTTTTGGTATCATCCTCCATTGAAAACTTGAATTTTTTTTGTATTAAAAATTACATTAGTAACTCCCACAGCTCCGATTTTATTTTTATGAGGTTATGGGAGCTATTTACTATCATTTGTCGTCTGCTAGTTGCTACTGCTTATAGTGCTTATTATAACTTTCAGCGCTTTCGGAGTTCGACACCAGATGTGCCACTTTTGCTTGGAAGTGCGAATTGCAATATTTACCTTTTATAACCAAATATTTGTTCGTTTCGAAGTGAGGAGATATCATCGGCATCGTTAACTGAAGGAAGCAGAAATCTAGACGTTTTGGTGTGCCGAAGACTTCACACTGTTTTATAGTAAATAGTAAAATTTACTATAAAAGATAGTAAAAATTACAAGGATGACTCGGATTTTTGTAATTTTTACTATCTTTTAATTTACTGTTAAAGATAGTAAAAATTACAAGCATCCGAGTCTGTCCTCACTTTACTATCTCAAATAGTAATTTTTACCATCTAATTTTTCTCAGTGCAGGTAGTGCGCTGCGTGTTTAATGAAAGAACTATCAAGTCGGAGTTCGTTACTTATTGAATTACTCCCATTCACTTTTCGGGGTACTTACTCTTGTTCTCTTTTTGGGACACTTACTGGGATATTCTTTGGTTCTCTTTCGAGATATCTGCCATGGCATACACTTCTGTCCTCTTTTAGAGACCCCTATTGAGATACATAGATACTTCATAGGATAGTCTACGATTAAAAATAGCAAAAACTCATAATTTTGTCTTTTTTCGTGATGTTTTACTAACTATGATGTGTGCGCGAATAGCGAGAATAGAGATGCGTTCGCATTTGTGTAAGTACAGAGGTATTTAGTAAGACTTAACATAAATTACATCTTATAAAAATTGAGTCATTGCGCTATCTATTCCTTTTGAACCATGTATATTAATACTTATTATGTCTATATATAATATGTGTATATATTACTAGAAAAAACAACTTCAAATAATAAGATATTATTATGAACTATAGGCATATGTGGTCTAGGTATAACGAAAGCTAGAGACCAGAATTTATGGAGACGTTATAACTGCCCACCCGAAATCAAAGTTTTCTTAAAAAAAAAACTATAAAAGTCGAATTTTTATGAACACGATTCTCTAGCGCAAACTGAAAATTACTGCAGTACCTACTAAAATTTCTCCTCTATGCGCACGTAAGATCAAAAGCGTGCGCGCACAGGAGTTGAAAATCGAAGGGAATCATGTCCGCAATTACGAATTTTTGGAATTCGCCGCGATTCTAGGGCTTTCATACTCGCGCAACTAAGAAATTCTACATGAGGATAATTTGTAGCGAAATCCATCGATAAATCCGGTTTGACGCGCGCGCCAATTTTCCGCGTTTCGTGCGCGGAATAAAACATTCCCGGATGGAAATCAATTTCTCGCGCGGCGGAAAGCTCGCAATTATAAGAACTCGAAACCTTCCGAGAGGTATATACGTACACACACCTATAATACGCGTACTCGTATATGTGCAAATCCGCGGCCGACTGGAAACAACTCGGCTGGTGGAAGTTGAAAATTTAGATTCGACGGCACACCTACCGGACCAATTTTTTTCGGTTCCTAGAACCATCCACTGCGTGAAAATGTCCACGTGCACGCCCGATCGCTTGCCAAACTTTTTTGCCGGACACTTTAAATTCTCTTATGGGAATTTAACATGGGGAAAATTAACGAAAACCAGCCAAAATTCGACTTTATGTCAGGAGCCGCAATCGAAAAATGTATATTTATACGTTCAAAGTATCTGAAAAAAGATATAATTTGAGCCTCGGTGAGTTAAAAATGGTGGCCTAGAAAAAAAGTTGTCTAGGCTTGAATATAGCAAAAAATCATGAAAATCACGATTTTTTACGAAAATTCGCGATTTACTCTCATTTTTAAAATTCTTATAACTTTTGATCCGAGCTGTCAATTTCAAATATTCGGCCCTCAAATTATTAAAGCTCTTTTCTTCTATTTTTGTTTTTTGAAATTTAGATTAACATTTTGCTGGTTTCATCTGCTATATATATGGCGATGAAAAAAGGTAAAAAACAGCTATAATTGATAGGCATTGACCGTTCGGATCAAACGTTATAAGGATTTTAAAAATGGGAGTAAGTCGCGGATTATCGTACAAAATCGTGATTTTCATGATTTTTTGCTATATTTAAGCCTAGACAACTTTTTTCTAGGCCACAATTTTTAATTTACCACCGGGGTATAAATTAAATCTTTTTTCTGATAGTTTGAACGTATAAATACACATTTTTCGATTGCAGCTCCTGGACATGAAGTCGAACTTTGGCTTGTTTTCGTTAATTTTCCCCATGTTAAATTCCCATAAGAGAATTTAAAGTGTCCGGCATCAAAAAAGCTTGGCAAGCGATCGGGCGTGCACGCGGACATTTTCACGCAGTAAACGGTTCTAGGAACCGAAAAAAATTGGTCAGGTAGGTGTGCCCTCGAATCTAAATTTTCAACTTCTACCACCCGAGTTATTTCCAGTCGGCCGCGGATTTACACATATGCGCGCGAGCATAAAAGCCAAAAAAGACGACGAATTTAATCGGCGTTTTTAAAATTCCGCAATCCTTCGCGCGCTTATCAGATCGGCGGGCAAAAATTACAGCTAGCGGTGCGAAATCAATCGAGCCTCTCTTTCTAATTAACGAGCCTCTTTTTTCATCCGGCGTGAATTTTCTCGCGGCTGCGGCGGCAGCTCAATTGTCACGATTTTTAGAGAGAAGATTTTAATTAATGATTCGCGCGCCGCCTCGAGTGTAAAAAGGGGAGCGCGCTTATTAAGCAGCCGGAGATAAATTAGCCGCTGCCGCGCGGCGTGGTGGCGGTCGCGGAATTTTATTACACGTTCGCCGTTTGAAGGGGCATCCGTCTTGGCGTTGTTTTTTCTTCGGAGAAGCGCAAGTGCGAGACGGCGATGCGAAGTTTGGGAGACGGTTATTTTGGACCACGGTGTACAGATTGTGACCCGCTTGTCGATGCTGAGGTTTCTGGGTTATCGACAGTGTGGGGATAAGTGCTCGGTTCCGTTTTGCTAAATTGATCAAAGTATTATTGATTTATTATTATATTATCGAGCGATTGATCGAGCAAAAAAGACTGATAGCATGAGTGGCTCAAAGTATCACGCCCAGCAAGGCAGTTTTGTCACTGATAGCCCACCGCTATACATACACACTGTGCGCAGATTTGATGAGGGAAATAGGAAAGTGCCTATACATGCGCCACCTATCCGTGAAAACTTGAAGCGGTGGGAGTGAGGCCAGTCCAAAACTGTTCTCTTGTGTGGCTTATGTGGCTATGACTTGGTGCTGCTACATCTGATTCGACACAGCTACCTAGCATGTTAAATCCTTTAATGCTTGCCATAACAAAAAAATGAGTATCCAAAAATATCTTCGTGAATCGCACCAGCACCGACACAATCCGTTCTTCTTCAGAGCCTCGTCCAAGATCATGACACCCACTCAGCCCAGCCCCGCATACACTCGCTCCCTTGATATTTCCTTTCCGCGCACTTGCATGATGAGTCACGATAAAAAATCTCATTTTCGTTGCACCTTGCGCGCAAGCGGTCACGCCCGCTAAATTACGTTTTTCCCAAATCGTTCTTGCCGCCACGCCTACGTACACGTACAGGTATCTACTCTCTCTTTCTCTTACACGCATCACAGAAGGTAACGGTCGTTAAGTATATGTACGCAACGCTCTTTCTCTGAAAAATAAATTTTTGATCGAGTTGCCGATTTTTTTCCTCATTCGCGAATAAATCACGCGCCGCGTCGTCATAAATCATACACAGAGCTCTCGCGCGAGTGGATTTTCTGCCGTTCGTCGCGCGTCACCGATGTGTACATACATAGTAGTAGCTTTCGCGAGACAAAGAAAAAATAAAGAAGGGAGTATAGAGCGTCTTTTCGAGCCGCGAGTTATTTGTCAACCATAATTGGAAAGATATTAATGAGCTTTTCTCCGGGAGGATTTTTTTTCGGCGCTCTCGCATACGCTCGCATATATGACCAGTTTGTTTTAACAAGGCTGCGGCGGCAGAGTTATATCGCCAGATTGCGTAACGAGGGGCGTTTTGAAAAATTGAAAAGCAATGGTAATTAAGAGATTATTGTTGTTATATTTGTGCTGGTTTATTAAATTACAAAGATTAATTAGCCGCTCTCTCCCTGTACTGTGTAGACCTAGTATATGTATATACTGTATATTATAGGATTAAATTATAGATCGGCACATGTATGCGGAGTTATTCATATTTATGTGAGATTTACTTATGATCTGTATTTATCACTAAACGAAGGATATACAGCGAGAGAAAATTAGGCAGGCGATTTATTTGTTTTTAATTATTTCCAAATCGAATTATCGCGGTTTAATACGAGCGTGTTAAATTAGATTGTTTATTAATTAGCAACCTGTCTCAATTGAAACGATAAAACTATTTGCGCAACGTCGGTGAGTTTTGCAAAACTACCAAAAATCGAGCTACGATAGCTAGAAACGAGAAACGACGGATCATTATAATTACAGCCACCCGCGCGTGCGCACCCATCAGAGAGCACCTGTCCATTGTTCATTTCGTTAAAATCATTAGCCCGGCCATTATTCTTAATTACCCGATCGGGCTTCCTCCTTCGCCGCGGATAATGACATCTGTTTGCCGCTCACTCTATTTACGTGTAAATATATACATATCTATGAAAAGCTAGAGGTATAGAGGAGAGAGCTCGAATTATATATAGAAAGTAGCGGATGAGAGCCTGCATACGGGGGGCGTATATTCTGATCCGATGGTGGATATAACGACGCGGCGCAGTTTGGAACGCCGCTAGTATAAACGTTCCGGGAATAAGGAAAAAGGAGCATCACGCACGCGCCGAATAGCGCGTTTGGCACTCTCAGAGCGTGTAATTCGCGATGTAGTTTCGGCCTGTTTTCCGTGCACTGCGCGTGGCTCGAGCTCTCGCGCCAGAGGAAATTATATTCTCGCCACACGACGTATAACGAGTAACTCGAATTTTGAACTTTTGACGAAATTTCGTCACGCAAGCCGTGAACCGGTTTGTCGTCGTGACGCAAGACACATACGCGTATATCGATCCCACGTTATTGAAAAACTTTTGAAAAAAAAAGAGTCCGGTTCACCGACACCGATTTATTCGTTCTTTTACGCGGACTCGCAGTCGAATCGTTATACAGGCACATTATCGCGAAATCATATTTTTTCCGCGTTTCCTTTTTCGCCTATTATCGCCGACAGCGTGAGTTATTCCACGATAATACTGCAGAGAACCTGCGCGCTCCATATAATCAGGATATCTTTATTACAAGTGCTCCCACATAAACAATTAATTAACCGCGGCCAACGAGGCCAAGCGAGCAATCAATTAAACGCTTCCTATATCGCGAAATCCCGATACCACGAGAGCGAGCAGCTCAATGGGATCGGCTCGAGAGTGCGCATGAATGGGCGAATCGCCCGCGGGGTTGTGTACACTTTTATAAAGCGTTGCTTGTGCGTTGCTGCAGATTTTTTGTTCTGTTTTCGGCTCTTTGAGGACTCGGAGCTCGATGGTGTGTACGAGCGAAGGAGAGCAGATCGGAGAGAGACTTTTTATTGCGTAGCTGCAAGCGGTGTGTAACGGACGTTGGGGCTATTGTTCCAAAAAGTGGCGCTGCTGGTATGAGTTTCGCGTTTGATGGAGGATCGAGTGATGCGTTCGAGATGTGAAAGTTGGCGCCTACTAATTGATAATAATATATAAATTAATGGAGAACCTTTGCTATTAATGGAGAACCTTTGTGATTCTGATTGGTTGCTGGTTGGTTGTCTAGGCAACGAGATCAGAACCGTGTGTTTTAAGTCATAACCCAGAGTTATCAGACAGAGATAGAATCAAGAGCGCGCGAAGCGCGCCTTCATTCCTAGTATCTTAAACGAATGAGTTGAAGAAAATTCCAAAAGTGCTCGTATCAACTGAAAAACCGAGGCTCTTTCCAAGAAAGCCCGCATAAACACACTATACGATCCGTCCTTTCAATATCCAAACTCCGATCGAAATTTATGCAAACCACCGAGTACACACCCCACACTCTCTCTCTCTCAGCGGTCCCCCGGAACATAGCCATCGGGTCAAATCAAGCTGGCCAGAGCGATGCAAACTTTATAAGCGCACTCTCATTCATTATAATTCGCGTCCACGCAACTTTTCTCTCTCTCCGCCTTTCTCCTCCGGATTTCGGTCCGTCGCGTCGCACGCGCGGTGTTTATTGGCCCAGCCTCGAGCGTATGCAAAACTTCGACGCTCGACTTAAAACGGGATATTTGTGCTTCCCTCCGGTGTCCGGCGCGGCTTTACGAAAAATTGCCGCTCGTGTCTCTTCTCTTCTCTTCTCTTCTCTGTTGCTGCGTCTGTGCCCAGGAGTCTTGTTTTGCCTATACGGGCGCTTTTTTGCGCGGCTTTTCGGCGTTAAAAATGACTCTCGAAATTAGCTCGCGACGACAGCGCTTCGGGGGGAGAGTTATTTCCTATACAATGCCGCATGCTAATGCTCTTTGGGATATGTAAAGTATAGCGTTATATTTGCAATGTATCTTTGTATTATTTACTCACAAATTTGCATCGCCGCGTGTTTCTTAAAATTTTGCGATGTTCACAACCAATGCGTAAACACTTCGTCGGCTAAGAAAAACTTCACCATCAGCAACGCGTCAGTTTACCTGCTCTTCTCTCCCCTGACGAAAAAAAGCTCCCTCGAAAGGAAGACAAAGAAAAAAGACACATAGAGCGGTACGAAGAAGCCGACGATCCCGAAAATCACCTCTGATGCACACACATACACGTGCCCGCGCAACAGCAGCGGCGGCGGCGGCAGCAGAAGCTGCCTCGAGGGCACGACTCGGCTACCGAAGTGCAGATCTCCCCCGTATACGCGTATACGTATACGTTCGTGCCACTCCCTCTTCATTTTCTCCGTCTTTTTCGAGAAAACGAACCAAGAAGCTGCTGCTGCTGCCGCTGTAAAAACAAAAGGTAAGAAGCCACTGCTGCCGCAGAAAAGTGCACCGCCATCCATCCATCGCGAACTCTATTCTCTCCAGCTTCGCCGCACGGCGCTAATGATAGCGTACGGGAGCGACGTGTATGGTGTATATACATGTGTGGAGCGAAAGAGAGGGAGAGAGAGAGGTAGCAGAAAATATACCGGCGCATGTGCCAAGTGTGGATACCTGACTGCTGACTGCCGGACGCGTAGGGGGCTATACTCGGGGCCTGATTACCATTATCAGCGACAGCGAGCAATGATACGTTGGCAGTCTCTTTGGTGGCCGATGGTTTTCAATTTTTTTCTTTTTCTCTCTTTCGTATACCTATGTAAGAGGAGATTGCGCTTTTTGGCAGACGTGTAACTAAGGATTATATGGACGATCGTTCATCACTGGGGTAATTAGCTGGACTGCGGGAGGTTCGGTATGTGTACTGCTATGCTTTTGATTGGACTGCTTTGTGAGTTGTATCGCGGGGGCTTGCAGTGCAGCGTTTTAGAGATTACACTGTTTTAATTTAGTACAACGTCTGAACGGTTGCCTGGTATTAAAATGCAGACCTGTTACGTTAAATGATCGTCTGCACATTCATCATAATCGGGAAAGAATCAGTTCTTTCTATTCACCCCTCCACATTCAAGTCTCAATCAGTGAATCGACCACAGCATCGAAACTTCCAACAGCGTCCTCCGCAACGCTCGTATAAGCCGCAGACGCCTCCGCACAGAGCACATGAAACATTATGCATTGGCAGCAAAAGCAGAAGCAGCAACAGAGCAGCCTTGGAAGCTCGCGAGCACTGCTGGCCCATTATCGGTGAGGTGTATATACCTTGTAGGGCATCTTCCGAGGCACGTAGAGCCTTAAGTGCTATCCCCGAGGCTCACCTCCTCCTCCGCTGCTCGCTCGCTTGCTTCGTCTTCTTCTCCTGTTCGCGGGCTGTGCTCCTTGTAATACACTCGCTGTTGCTCTTCTACCCCGGGGCATCGAGCCCAGTGATTACCCATTGAGGGTGGAATTCATTACGGCGAAATCCTTAGCAAAAGAGAGAGAGAGAGAGAGAGAGAGAGAGAGAGAGAGAGAGAGAGAGAGAGAGAGAGAGAGAGAGAGAGACTCGAACGGCCGGTACGTATATAGAGGGGGAGGATGATGCACTGGCATAAGAAAGAAACTGAGCCGAGGAACTAAGACTGTGAAATGCGAAACTGCAGAGAGAAAGAGAGAGAGAGAGAGAGAGAGAGAGAGAGAGAGAGAGAGAGAGAGATACATACGGAGCAAGAGTTGCTCTGGAGTAATCGAAGTAAAGAAGCAAGGGAAATAATTAAAGGCTGGAATATAGACTTTTTTTCAGCTTGATATGATCTAGGAGTTGTTGGAGATTTCTTTAAATTTTCTGAAATAAGATTTTGTAAAGATATGGTCAGTTTTTCTAACATTGTATATTTATCAATACGGTAACTTTATAATATAGAAATCATTTATTCTGACTACGCTTCAAGTACTTTGTATTTTGGATTTTATTATAGTTAGGGTATTTATAGTTGAAAATTACCCTGGTGGAAATTCAAAATAGTTTTTAGAAGGAATTGGCCATTTTTACTATGTACTGGGTAGGAGCTGGACATTTTCCCTACCCAGTTATCTCACGATAATGAAACACAGTTTTCGGGTAATAATAGCACTACCTTATTTATGGGCATTTTCTGGCGATGCTTCGTATTTATTTGATATGAAATAACCTAAAAATTTCGACACAAAATGGCTGGTTAGTTCTAGGGTATGAAAGGGCTAGGAAAAATGTTTTCAGTAAAAAATTGTGAAAAAATAACTCTCTCTCTCTCTCTCTCTCTCTCTCTCTTCCTCTCTCATATCTTCGAAACTAACTGGTATCGTAAACAACCCAAAGAAAGGGATCAAGATGCTATGTAATACTAACTAAATCCAAAATTTTAAATCGATTATTGCCTTTTTACTCCAGTTATCGCGTCACGTAAAAATAACGATTCATAGTATACAGGGTGAGAAAATAGTATATTGTGTGTCAAGGGCGTAAAGTGGGCTTTTTTAGGCCGAGTGTGGAGTTTGCAGTGCGAGTCAAGGCGAGTTGGCCCAAGCCGAAGGCGAGAGCGTTTACGAGCCGCAGACGAGTGCTGCAACCACACGAGGCCAAAAAGCCCACTTAGCCCTTGGTGCACACCATATTTTTTGTAACGCAAGTACAGATTTTTGTTTTTCAGTTTATTTTGCCCGCCGGTCTGAAAAAAGTTACTTTAGTCCCGCTTAATAGGTCAGAAAAACGCGAAAATCGTGCTTGTGTTATAAAAAAAAAATTTTGAAGCTTAATATCTTCGAAACTAACTGGTTTCGTAAACAACCCAAACATAGGGATCGAAGTGCTATATAATGCTAACTAGATCCAAAATTTGAACTTGATTAATGCCTTTTTATTCCAGTTATCGCGTCCCATAGAAAAACAACTTTTTTCGTTTTTGATGGTTTCTCCGATGAACTTACTTAAAATTAAAATAGTATACAGTTCTAATTACCTTCAATAATCATATATTTTTTTAGAATGATTCGCTATTTAGTTTTTGAGTTATAACGATTTAAAAAAATTGCACTGTATGGTGTATAATAAAAGAACGACGAAAGATAATATAAATTCTCCGCGGTAAAAAGATAGGTAATTTTATTCTCTTTCATGTGCATACTAAGCAATTTACTTTTATTAACTTTTACAATAACTATATTGGAAACTAGCGCGCCACAACGCGGCCTTCGGCCGCTATGTGGCTTGCCGCCTTGCATCGCTTCGCGATGTAAGGNACATATTAAGCAATTTACTTTTATCAACTTTTCCGATAACTTTGTTGGCAAAAACTGAAATCTCAATACTAAAAAATCACTATAAAAAAAAACGCGTATATAAATTGTAACTAGCGCGCCACAACGCGGCCTTCGGCCGCTATGTGGCTTGCCGCCTTGCATCGCTTCGCGATGTAAGGCACGCAAAACGCTCGCGCTTCGCGCTTCGCGTTTTGCGCATAAGGCACGACCGGTGACGCTCGCGCTCGCCATAAGTACCTGCCGGTGTCGGCGCTGCACTCTCGCTGTCTGACGTTTGTTATCTAATATATATATATATATATAAAAAAAATAAAAAAAAAACGATGAAAAAAAATTAATTTTGTATCTATTTTGTATACAATTAAAAAATGTGTTCGCCATGCGTAACTCGAATGTTTTTTATTTATTTTAGTTTTTAACTCATAATTTTCAATATTGTTGATTTTGGAATATACATTCATAATTTTGATATGTATTCTTTTATCGCGACAAAATTTACTTTAAATATGATTAAAAAAACCAATTATTATTCCGTAAGATTAAAAAAAAATTATTATTTTATATTACTTTAATTCAAATTATATTACTTAGATGGGAATTCGCCTTGTTAAGCGACAAGTGGCGCACAAAATATACGCGAAATTTCATAAGGTGGACAAAATCGGAACTATCCTATTGGTGGAAAATACATTGCAGGTTTATGTGTAAGCTGTGACGTCATGCTTAACAAAGTGAATTCCATAACGTTTCTAAAGTCATAAATTTTGTGCAAAGAAAATACATAATTTGTTGGCTCTATCGAAGCGAGGCAGCTAGCGAGCTCGACCACTGCGCATACATTGTGCGCATCGAGCTGGCGACCGGTTCACGCAGCTGTCTGCCGTGTGTGTGTTTTGACGTTTTGAAGTAGCCTCCCGGCCTCCGCTAACCGCAATGTTTTGCTCTGTACATCTTTTGGGCGATATTATAAGTGAGTGCGTAGTGAAAAACGACAAAAACGACGCGATGCAGTAGTGTTATAAGTAGTTTAAAAATTAGAGCAGAAGTGCTCCTATGGTTCCTGTTTATCCTGTATGCGTTTACAAGCAACCTCTGCTCACCGCGATCCCGCTCGCGGATCAGCTACTCGCGGTTCTTGCTTTGTAAAACAGGGCAAAAAGTATTCAAAGGTGGTGCACCCGGAATGGCACAGACGATGCGATGTGTGAATATCATTCTATCGAAGAATGCTGCAATATGTGAAGATACGTAACTTTAGCAAGAAATTTGAGTTTTGGCTTGGAGGTTATCTTTTCTATTCGTGACTACTCCTGCTGCTGCTCCTGCTGATTCTATTGCTGTGCTGATATATTATTCTTGTCAGATGCTGTCTAGGTGACGATTCACCATCACACAGATCCATAAAAAGTATATGTTTTTGTGTTCATCATTTTTTGAGTTATGTACAGTGAAATCAGTGATTATGTGATTGTGTGATCTGTTTTTAGAGTTAAATCAGTGTTGTAATGCTGATGTCTCCTACTGATAGCTATACGGCATTGGTATCAGAGGACAGACATTATCGTTGCCAATTTGAAATGGAAGCACTACCCTGGTGCTAGTCTAAGCGCATGTGCAGCGCTGGCGTTGCTGGGCTTCTTTTAAAACCTCAAGGTGTCGACTGGGGCAGATCTGTTAAGAAAAACGAGCAGGATTATGCAGGCAGTAGAATAAAAGAGAAGGTGTTATAGAATAAAGTAAAATATAATTATTGTCTATAGGTAATACAAATTACAGCGTCTTGTCTTAAGCACAGACCGACAACGACTGACCCGACCTCGCGAAGAGCGGTATATATACACAGCTGATGTTTATCTGAGAGTCTCTTCTATAAACGCAAATAAACAGAAATTAACGGTTACGCTAGGCATCATAGTAGTCGAGATCGCTGGAATAATACTTCAACACTATCTAATTGATGCAGGCTGGCGTTGCTGACTTCTGCAACTACATTGTATCGCATGATCCCTGGCAGTCAGTATTTACTCTCCCCTGTGATGGTGCTGATTGGCCTCGTCTCTGAGATATAACCTTCAACAATTATTCTGCTCGTGCCTGCTGGATGTTATGTCAGGATCCCACACCCGGAGATAACCCTCAAGCTTATATTCGAACTTTTTTGGCTATCCTGGCGGCATTTTTAGTTGCCTGAACCAGCCTGGAATTGAGCATGGACCTGTTATTCTTGCTTTCTGACAGTCCTGGTTGCGTTTGCTGGTGCTTAAAACCATGTCGAAATGATGTTTGGAGCTGGATCCTGCTTGCTGGTAGTATTGATGGATGTTCTTGGATACTTTAACTACTTTTAATACGGTTTCTGGAGATGGGTTTGTACTATTCGACATGGTAATATACGCAACAATTGCAATGACTTTTACTGTATGTTTAATTGATATTTAATCTCTAATAAGTTTTGGTTAGAATACCTTATACCATGTTCTAAGTTTTCAAATAAATATTTTGAATTGCTTGCGGGTACCTTAACAATGATTATTAATATTTTGCCTAGTTTCTTGTTTGTAAAATATAACTATCTGAGAAAAGTTTGAACATATTTTCCTGTATGTCTAGGTGTACGAGCAATGCTGCATTGCGTTGACAATATAGTCTACTGCATGCACACGGACTACAACTAAAGATATTGCGGTGTCATTCGTATCTGAGCCATCAAAATCTTGGAGTTGGAAGAAAGCTCCATCAAGACTCCGGCAATACTGCCTTACTACTATTGACGGATGAGTGGTTTTTATCAGGTGAGATCAGTGAGTTGAATAATTTTTGTTGATATGAGTTTTTAATATGATTTCTTTTGTTTTTCAGTGTTTAATCATACTACAACTGGAGATATCATGGTCTGCTGGATGGGGGAGCAGTAGGATCAAGGGGCATCGGTTATATGCTATATCAGTAATACTGGATCATCGTTAGTTTGTAACTTCAGGTACAATATGTTTCATATAATTTAAATGATTTCATTGTCATTTATGTAATTTATATTTTTGCAGATGCAGTGCTTAGAAGATTGTAGATCATAAATGGTTTTACTTTAAAATATTATTAGGTACACAGAGGTTTCTTAGGTTTTAATTGTATTCTTTTTCTTTTTTAGGTAAAAAATGAAACACAATGCCAAGCAGTTTGCCAGCCAAAAATTATTATTTTGAAGAGGATATTGTTTATAACAGAAGATTTTTATTAATTGGCATAGCCGTATTTACGTACCGCGTTTTCGCTGGGCCTAAAAAATCCGGTCTTCTAGGGTTGTTGTTTGTTAAATAGTGTAAAGAAAAAATGTTTTCACGGTAAAAAGTTTGATTCAAAAATATCTACAACTTTTATATTTAACATTTTTAATGTAAAACGTAAATCCGCAAAGTTTTATGGCAAATAATTGGTATTTTAGCTGTAAAAAATCGATTTTGGGCTGTTAACTCAAGCTATATGCATTTTCATGATTTTCATGTCAATAGAAAAAAGTTTTATTTTTTTAAATATTACAACTTTTCTATTTAACTTTTTTTGTTAGAATGCCTATAATTCGAGTTACGGGCCAAAAAAACCGTTTTTAGCGATTTTTTGGAGGTGACCGCATTCTGCTATAACATGCAGGATCAAGCCCAAAATAGAACTGTCAGCTTACTATTATAAGAGGAGTTGACACACAAATTTTTAGCCCGATTGATTAAAATCTCTCAGAGTTAATCGTGTAACACCAAAGTTTTTATTGGAAATACACGTAAAAATCCATAAAATCTAAACAAATTGTGCCCGCATTTCAAAACGACGTAGAGGATCGGGATAAAAAAAAAATAGTTTTTTAGCTTTTGCGAAAGGAGACTTCTCCTAAAATTTCAGCCCGATCGGTCGAAAATTGTGCGAGATATCGCATGGTACACATTTTTCGCACACGAAACTATAAGGCACTTCCGTGTCGCGGTCGTGCCTAAAAATCTCAAAACTAAAAAATCGCTATAAAAAAAAAACAAGCCTACAAAATGTAAAACGGACTGTTTCAACATTATGCTATAGTAAAAACGAAGAAAATGAGAGTTGGTGGATTAAAATCCACTGAGTAGAAGCTGAGATACAGATGTCGACGAACGAACACACACACACACACACACACACATCCATACGAACATTTTCTAAAAACACTATTTTTCGACTAAAAATGCATTAAAACACACTTCTTACATGTTTTTACACAAACTCAAAAAATTACTATTACAAGGCTTCCTTAGGAAGGAAGCAAAAGTGTATCAATTTTTCACTCTTGGATTTTTCATCGTGGGTATCCCATTTAATGCAGTGGCATAGATTTCCTGTAATTTACGAGTTCAATCTTGAAATTTACATTTCCTCGACTTCCGTTTTGAAAATTTATTTTCCACGAGATTTATAAAAGGAGTTATATGCGTAAGTTGGTGGAACAGAGTGATTTACTTTTTTGCGACCGAAGCGAAGTTTCTCTTTCTATTTCGTGGAAAGTTGAATAACTGCAACGACGTCCTAAAATTTAAAGCTTCGAAATTTTGAGGAATTAAAATTTCTTTTTGAAATCATCAGAAATTTGATTTTTCTCGGGGAAAGACTCGATAATTTTCCGATCGAAAACTTCGAGTGTTTATGGCTCGTGTGAGACGGCTCGCATCAGAAATATCACTTGGGCATTGATAACCCAATTTTTTCTCTCGGTGCATAACATACAATTGAGTTATTACAATACTGATTCATATAGTTTAAAATTATAGGGAAAGTTTTTTATATTGGAGAATTTTATATATACTATTAAAATATCAGTTTATTCGAATCACTAAAAGTTGCACATCTTATTATTATAATTACTTATAAATAGTCGAATTATATACACAGCTAAAATAGTAATATAAAATACAAAAGTTCCAGCATGGTAAAATTTACTGCGATTATATCTTTGCGGATGAAAATTATTCATGAGCAGATACTTTTATGTTCTACTAAATTTTCACTAAATCTAAGCATAAAATATTTACACTCTGAAATCCTTGCGCATTCACGTCAGCGCCATGGTCCAAAAAGAGATTCACCTGAAGAAAAATAAAAGGTTAGAGAATGAAATTAATGTGACAGATGTGTGTTTCAAAAGAAGGATGCTTTTACTTACCAATGCAATCTTTTCCATATGGGAAGCGACGTGTATCAAATGATACTGGTCCACGAATTCCTCGCGGGGTGAGAGGCCCTTCTCGATTAATATTCGGGCCAAATCGACGTGTTCTCCATCAGGCGAGCATGTCAAGAGTCGCAAGGTGCTAAAACCAGCATCATCCCTGGCTTGGATGTCGGCTCCGTATCTCAGAAGCAACGGCACCAATTCGTCGGCCTTATTAGTGTAGACCGAGTCGTGCAGTGGTGTCAAGTCACCCCTGCGAATGGCATTAACATGGTACCTCTTTCGAGAAGCATCTCAACCACCTTGACTCGGCCTGCCATTACTGCTAAATGCAGAGCGGTCATCCGAGCTACTTCTCTAGCTTCCAAATCGGCACCATGGTCCATTACCAGACCGATGAATCGCTCGTTCCACGCGGATGGATACATATAAAAAAGAGCGTGGAGAATCGTTGATTTCTTGGAGGGCCTCATGAACGGGCCACTCAACCCGTAAGGCTCGTTGACGTCGGCACCAGATCACACCAGAAGCTCGGCTGAGTCTTGGTAACCGCTCAAGACTGCGATCCACAGGAGCGAGAGCTTTTTTTTCTTCAAAAGCAGCTTGCCAAGGCCATGTTCCTGTCTCAAGATAAGCTTGAATATGGAATTCTTGTAAGTATACTTTCTGGGGACACAAATAAGTTTCTTGATTTGGTCGCTGGAGAAACGGTGCTTGTGGAAGATATTGTTGAGAACCCGATGAAGCTTCTGGTCGAAGCTTTTGACGAGGTTGTCATCATACGGATCTGAGCTCGTCTGATCCAGGTCCGATTGTCTATTTCGAAGAACAACGTATTTAAGAGAAGACATCTTCGTATGGTTTAGAAGAGCGCTGGAAAAAATAGTGCTGGAGATACTTGAAAATAATGCAATAATTTAAAAGGCAACTGTAATCCAGAGAAGACTGACTTTTCGCTTTAAGGCTCAATATTCTTCAAGTAGTATGAGAATAGAATGTGATGGTACAACGGACTCGGATAAACTAACGTCCTCCTGGCCCTAGCCAATCTTTTAAAGGCTCCAGGCACTGCGGTTCCACCCACTAAGGTCATGTCATTCACCCCTTTCGCCCCACTATACACCTATTGAAGGAAGACTATAGAAAAGGAGTGTCAACGCAATGCTAAGAAAATCCTGAAAATTCACAGAAAGATTTTGGCATGTTACATACTCCAAAGCTGCCTATTGTTCGGTCTAATGCTCGGGCCACTCACGCTGTAACTGCCTGAGTTGCTTATTTATGTTTTTCAACATCTTTGCATGTCTATCTCTGGTAGAAATTCAAATATTATAAATGGTCTCGAAACCAAGAATTGGTCAGGATGAATGGCAATAAATCAGGTCATTATGAAACGCCTTTTCTAACAGTTTTTGAGTATTTAGCCTGAAATGTATAACCACAAAATGATTGAATTAATTCCATAGCTTATGGCATACAGTAAATTCAACAACAGTAACAACTCAAGATCACTTTATGAAATATTCATTCATTCAAGTGCAAATTAATGCCGTACTGACACTGCATACAAAGATATATGAAATTTTCTTATTTTTTCACAATTTTTTACTGAAAACATTTTTCCTAGCCATTTTCCATAAGAGAATTTAAAGTGCCCGGCAAAAAAGTTTGGCAAGCGATTGGGCGTGCACGCGGACATTTTCACGCAGTGGATGGTTCTAGGAACCGAAAAAAAGTGGTCCGGTATAGGTGTGCCCTCGAATCTAAATTTTTAACTTCCACCACCCGAGTTGTTTGTAGTCGGCCGCGAATTTGCACATATATAGGGGAAATAGAGGGATAAAACACATCATTAGAATACAAACTACTGGTGAAAAGCTGTACATATTATATAACTACGCAAAAACCACCTCACATAACCACACATACGTGCACGCGTGCACACTGCAAGAATAAGTACAACCACCTTTATAAACGCTCCGCAAGAAGGAAGCTCTCTTGGCAGGCCTGTATGTATTCCGATCCAAAACATCTACAAAACAAGAAGCCTTGCGAGTATATCCGCGCCGCGCCGAGTAAAAAAAAGTTAATGACGAGATAATTGCGAGGGCGAGAGGAGCTGCGGGAGTTATATGCGCCCGCGCAGGATCACAATTCGTAATCGACGAGCCGTGAGCGTATATAGGTATATACATGTAGCTAGTCGTTGCAGCAGCAGAGAAGGAAGAAGAAGAAGAAGCGCTTGTATACCCCGGAGGTTTGTCTCTTCTTTCGGTACACTGCGCGCTGCGGTCGGCTAAATTGCTCGAGGTGTTTTATATGGGCTACACCAGTGAGTTATACCGCACCGCGCCTGGGTATACAGCTGAGCTCTTTTTTGTTTTCGAGGCTTCGCAATGAATGGCGGATAAACAATGGATTAGTCGGAAGTATTTTTTGATATCGGAAAAAGCTCGGGCAAAAGTCTGCGTTAAAAATGTAACGTTCGATAAACATTTAGGCACCGCAATAGGTCCGAAAGAAGGAAGCATCACCTGCGTATATGTACAGATTTTATCTGAAGAGATTGATTGTGGATCGCTTCTTAAATTGGAAATCGCGCACTTTTTCAAAGTCACACGCAGCGCAACAAAAAATATCGCGTTCGTTGAACCTCATTAATCGGAATCTCGTATACCCATACGAAAAACGATTAAGCGAGCATCAAATTCCAATATGATCAATGTCCGATAATTATTTACACAGAATCCCATCGAAATTAAAATATTTGCGCCTGGCAGCAAAGTACATTCCTCATTAACCGCGCAGGTGTTAAGAAAATTGATAAGCCTACGCGACGTTCTCGTTCCACTGCTCAAATATTCATAACGCAATAATCGAACGGCAACTATCTCCGGCGCGGATCTTCAAACAGCGAAAATCGAGCGCATCAGTAAAACTGTTCTGAAGCATCGCAAAAAGAGCTCGATCCACGCAGAGAGAGAAATTTTGACTTCGCCACTGCATATAATTTCCGGCAACCGGCTATCCAATCGTCTCATCAATCAAACCTAACTCGAGAGCACGGCAGACCGATTCTCCCGAGACTTTATCAAAGCACGCGCGTTTTCCTCCAAAGCACGCACGCGCGTATACTCGTTCCTTTTTTCCGCAGATGTTTTTGCGCCCGTCAAGAAGAGAGAGAGAGAGAGAGAGAGAGAGAGAGAGAGAGAGAGAGAGGGCAGAACGGGCCCGTACGTGGCAACGATAATCAGCCAGTTAAGTGGGCCTTAATTTCCTTGGTGCGGGCGGTCATGAAAGGAAAGAGGACAAGAGGCGGCTGTATGTTACTCTCGAACGGCTCTGGGGATATAAGAACGAGGTGAGGGAGAACGATGGAGGAGCGAAATAAAGAAATATGCGGCGTACCAAGAGAAAACAGCGTTCGAAGCTTTTTTAAATTTTTGAATTTTAATTTGAACTTGAGAGGTATAAGGTATACTCTCTGAAACTCAAGATACCAAAATCCACAAGCCAGCGGGCAAATCTTACGCTGTCGACGTTCAAAATTTACTCGCAAAACTACCAGCCGAAAAGAAGCAACGCGCAAGAAACATCGCGTCACGTTCAGGCATGTATATACGCTGCACACACGCGCACCTGTCCCCAGAAGCAGAAGTGCACGGGTATAATATAACTGCGTGCAGTCGCGGCGCGCGATCGCATACCTCTCGTCCCCTTGCGGTGCGACAGAGACGCCCGCGCGCCCACCTGTAATTGGTCCCAATCAGCCTCGCGGGTTCTCAATTGCGCGGTTTTTACGTCTGCCACGGATAATCGAGATCTGCGTGGGCGACTGATGGCTTCCCTCGAAATCCCGGTTAAGCCGCCACGAGATTGCGCCAAGGCTGATGATTGCCGCAGTTTTCGGGTATATAATGAGGGTTATTTGGAAAGTTTGAGAAAAGGTTGCCAGAAATTTCGGCACCTTATGCACGGCTCGCTCAGTTTTTAGGTATATATACATGGGTTGTACACCGTTACTTTTAGTACGTATTTTGCGCTTGAAATCGTCGTTAAATTTTATATAATTGTCGTATAAAAATACTACGATTTCGCGCAACGGAAAAGAAAAATTCCATCAAAGGACCGAGAGATCGACGGTTGAGAATTACTGTCGCGCGAACACGGGCCATATCTCTCGGGGCTACCGCAGCTGCCGCGCACGAAGGTGGAGGAGTGTAAGTAGGCAATGACAAGTGCGGGAACGTCGACTTGGCAAACTTTTTCTCAGCGAGAACTCCGTCCCGATAGATTTGAGGTATTTTGCCACGAGAAGCAGTAGAGTACCTCGTTCGACGACTCACGAGAGAGGATCACATGTTTTTCTCGGTCTTATGAAAAGTTGACGTGAGAAAGCGCGTAGGATGACTACCGACTTTATATGGGATGATGGATTCCTGTGCAATGGGAACATTCATTTCTTCTTAGTCCGATTTTCGAATACCTATAACGCGTTCTTGGAAGAGATACCACACCCGTGTCTCCATTATTAACCAGGAACAATCAATCTATAAACGTTCGAGTTCTGGACTTTCCAGATATATCGATACACGCACTGCATGAAAGTTCTATTAATTAATCAACAGCAAAGAGACCAATCGCGTCCACCGTAGCAGCAGCGACATTTCGATTGCGCACAGCGCAAGCTCGTTAATTACACGCCTTCGTCCACTTCATTCTCGCTGTTGTGGCAAAAAATCATCGGCTCTGATTTACGTACTCGAAACAAATGTTAATTAGCGTCGTTCACTCTCTCGTCCGCACGGCGACTCTCGCATTATACCTTTTGTGTAACACCGCCGTCGTCGCCGCTGTCGCGCGCACACGCAAATCCGCTAAAAGTCCAGCGGGCACTAAATTTTCATTAGCTTTATTTCTAGAATCAGCGAAGGCGCTTGCATTTCCCACGTTGTGGCGTGTATCTACGTGTGTACCTATCGCACCGCCAAGAGTTTAATGGACCTCTCTCTCCTTCGCGACGCGATTAAATGTAGTGAGCTAGGACGAGGAGGCGATCAACTTTATAAGCGCCGCGGTTATTGGGTGCCGGTTGATGGACTCGATAGCGCTCGAGAGATTCGTTTGGTTTGCCGAGAACGGAAGTGGCTTCTATTAAAAAAAAAGTTTCTTTTCGCATTTTCCCGCACGAAATCTGTATAGAAATCCAATTATATCCGCCGCCTCTCTCTAAACTTTGAATCCCAACAATCGCAAAAGCTGACTCTCCCTGCGATCGCCGCGGAATATCGAGGTTCAGCATCATTTTATACAGGCTCGCGCGAGGCTTGGCAGCGGTCATCTATTGTTCTCGGCCTCTTTCGCGGATCTTAAAGAGGCCGAAGCTGTGACGCGCGGCAGTGTCATGCTTCTGTGTGTGTGTATGCTGTATATATAAGAAGAGCGAAGACGCTCCGCTTATCTAGATCGCATTGTCCGGCTGTCCGGATCTATCACCTCCCACAATGGGCGTGCGCGCAAGCGCGAGTTGCGGCGGTGCGGATATAAAGGAGCCCCGGCTCTCGTGAAGATATGTATTTTAAGGGAAAACGAGGAGAGTTGCGGGCAGACTTGTGGAAGAGAGAGAGAGAGAGAGATTTAGATTTAGATTTTAGATTTTATGTGTTTATTGCTGTACATTATGTTGTACAAATAATATTATAGGAAATATTTACAGATTAATTATAGGTTTGAGCGATAGATGATATGAAGTATGTTAAATAATGGTGGTGAGATGAGATAGCGAAAAGTTATGCATGAGGTGTTTGTGTGATAGTTACTATTGTTTGTGAAAGTGTGTGAGAGAATGTTGCGAGCTCAGTTGTTTCCATTCGGTTCTTCTTGAGCGAAAAAGTATTGTCTAGCCTGCGCCTTGAAGCAAGAAATAGTGCTATTGTTACGTAAGTGAGATGGTAGGGAATTCCAGAGATATGAGGCGCTGATGTGGAATGATTTCCTCAGCGTCTCTGTGGCGAAGGGGGGGATGTCTAGAGGACTCACTTCACCCCTCACTGGGCGGAGGGCGACGTGGAAGTTAAAATAGGCTAAGATGTAGGATGGTACAGCAGTATTAAATAGTTTTCTTAGAAAACAAGCCATGAAGTACTTCCTACGTCGAATCTAGCAATAACCCGAGACTGCGCACGGATGATTGATACTCGACCCAGAGAGAGAGAGAGAGAGAGAGAGAGAGAGAGGAGGGACAAAGAACGAGGGGAGACGTTTTGCTTCGCTGCGGAGTCGTTAATTGATTTTGACTATTTGATGAATTTGGATAGTCGCACTGTGTAAATTTGACTCACGACCTTTTTCCTTGTCTATACTTATTATAACATTTGTTTTTAATTAACCAGGAAAACGTTTATCCGTGTAAAAGCTCCTTTTACTCGTGGACGAAAGTGCAGTACATGAAATATTTGCATAAAGCGCAAAATTAAATAAATAGAATATAGGTGAAAGTTTGCAGAAATTTTTTTTTCGTACCAATATAAAATTTGTCTATACAGCTCATCTTTGATTGAACGAATATTACTCATAAAGACGCAGGAATAGTATTGGTAATAAAGCTTAGTAGAAAACCTCTAATTTGACTCATTTTACACTATCTTTGACTAAATTTCCCTGTCTCTGACAATTTGTAAAGCGTTTTTGCAAATTAAACATAGCTAGATAAGTCGGCGTACAAACAAGTTGTTAACTTTATCAGCAAGAACAATTGTAACAGCTCGATTTTTCCTCGAATCGCGTACACAAACAAAAACTACCCAAGTCAGGAAGAATGTAAATAGACGTCAGATATCGCACGCTAAATATCTCATATTTAAGCCGAGATAGAAAAAAAATCGTATAATATCCCGGTCTAATCATAAAAATTCTCGTCCTATACATACCAGTCGCATTAAGAGACTTTAATAAGCTGCGCGCGCGCGAAAAATGAAAAGGCGACCGGCTTTTCCAATACATCTACGCAGCACGCGCGCAAATTAGTTCGTTCATAAACAATTTCAAAATTCCTCCTCCTCCGATATATCCCACAGCTCATTAACTCGATCAAAGTACATAGATTAAGCAAGCAACGGCAGCGCAAAGAAAACGATCGGCGAAATTAGGTCCGCCGCGCGCTCGATTGTTTTTGCTTCACGCATCGTTGCTGTCGCGCGCGCGCGCTTTCCTTGAAAAAATACACGACTCTCCGCGGCAATTTAGCACTGCGACTCATGCATAAATTAACCGCCAAGCGATTTCGTCGCGCAATTACCAGCCGCCGCCTGTCGATGTGTATCGCTGGCGCGCACTGTGCCAGTCTTTTTTTCTTCCTTTTTTTTTGGTCGTATAATAACAAAATTCACATACCACCGAGCGATCGGGATTTCTCGCTGGACGCACTTACTTCGGAATTATCTCAATTACACGTGCGCGTTGTATAAGTAGATATATGTCAGGCGCATCGAGGAGAAGCGCGACGCGTGCCGTTGCGGCGACGAGTAGAAATGCTGCAACGAAAAATGCGGGAGTACGACGACGAGTCGGCGTCTAATGGAAAACCTAACGACGAGTCGTTGCTCATCTTCTCGTATCTCGATCTCTGTGTGTAATTAGTTTGACTGCTGATTACTTTCCGGCGCTTCGTATAACATTAAAAATCGACGGGTTTCGCCCATTTATCTCGCAGTATAAAGTGCGAAATTACCATCGGCTGGATCTAGATCGTTCGTTTCTAAAATCCACGCGACCGAAGCTCTTGCGTCCAGTTAAAAATAACGAGACGCATCCGTTCGAACAATAATCCAGCTCGTTCCGGGTGAATTTATAATAACGGCGGGTCAAAGCACTGCGCGACACAAGCGAGTTCTCTCTCCCTTTCCGAGAGAGCAGCACCTCCCGCTTATCTCGTCGCATAATCCAACCGCAATCTTCGCACTCCATAGCTGAGCGGCCGACAAGTTTACGGCAGGTGCGCGGACAATGACAGCGGTAACGAGGTACGCGGTGTGCTCGCAAGACCTGAAAATCCGCGATATAGACCTGCTTTATGGTAGGACCTCGCGCTTTTTTAAGGACCTGCCCGAGGGACTCACGTTTGTGTCTTTTTTTGCGTTTGGTTGCTCTATACAAGTTAGTTTACTAGAAAGTTTTTACAATTGCCAACTGATCGAGTCTTCAAATTAGAACACTCCAAATAAGCCACGTCTGCGATGAAGCAAAAGTAAAATAACGCCAAGACAAATATTGCGAATCCCCGCGTGTAGTCGCTATACACGACACGTATACAGACAGTGGTACAAAGTGTGCGTACGGCTCATTAGGGAGGATTCTCTCTTAGACATATGTACACACATACAGAGGAGGCTGTATAGACCGCGGTGGGAGGGACAGGCAGAAGCTGCAGCGGGCAGTTAATATTGTCTCCCGCGAGCATATTTTACTCGGCAAGAGATAGGATCTACGCTCTCTCTCTCTCTCTCTCTCTCTCTCTCTCTCTCTCTCTCTCTCTCTCTCTCTCTCGCTCTCTCTCTCTTGGGATGCCACGCTAAAAGCTACACGTGTTTATCAGCGCGAGGAGCTTTCTCTCGGCCCTCGCTCCTCTGAATCTTTACCGATGCTTGGGAGCTTATATCTCGCTCAGGTAGCACCGGTACTCGTCACCCTCCAGCATTTTGCAACTGCGGTATATTCTCTCCTTTTATTCGAACATTGTTTATTAACCGGACAGTATTGAGCATGCGCAGCGGCATCGTTATTGTTTAATTAAATTCGAGGGGAGCGACGCGATTCATTTGTTCGAAAAGAAAAATGGCGGGAATGCGGCTTCGAATCACAAGAGGGTTAATTGCCTCGCCGCGATATATGAATGCATCAAGCATAACGATACACGCCCTTTTCCAAAGCAATAAGCCGCGCACGCGCGGATAACGCGCTCGGAGCTTCCGTTCGTACCTCGGGGGCGTAAAATAATTCCCATCCATTCCTCCTACCATGCACCTTGATACATTTTATGCAGCCCGCGTATATAGGCGTATATAGTGTTGCCGAGTGCGGTTCGAGGCCGCTAAATTAAAAAGCTTGCTCGCGCGCGAGCTCAAAAGTAGTAGGCGCTGCAATCAAAATATAATAATGATCGTCTCTCGCGAAAGTCGTTCTCTGGACAGAGGCGTTCGAATTATGCTTTCGTATGGAAGGGTGTGTGGAGATAAAAAGAAGAAAAGTTAGGTAATTGCGTAAGTGTCCTTGTGCGTGCGCAGTACGCCTGGAAAGTAACTAAACAGAAAATTATCTGTGGTGTATATTTGAATGGCTGGTGATCGAGGCTTAAGGAATACTTTATCACTTTCAGGAAAATCCGATACATAATTCATATGAACGCATCCACGATGGTACCTTTTCGTAACGAAGTTGGCTGAGGTTATCGAGGACTAATTTATTATTACAGCGCTGCTGCAGGTGGATTTAACGAGGCAGATATATAAACGAGAATTGCGATGCATGTATCTCATAAAGCTTTGTTTTGGTTTTGTCAAGAGATGAGTAGTTTTCCGGCTAATGCATACATTTAGCCGCGCGTGGGTAGTTTTATGATGCGCGTAAGGGATTGAAAACGGGTAGTCAAGTTTAATGAGTTACAGGCCCATGAAATGCAGCAATATATGCAGATAATGCTGGGGCATCTTGAGATTGAAGTAAGCCTCACGCTTTGATATGTTTCTACTTGCACAGTTATCATGATTTAAAAATACACAGCATCGTGATATAAACATCATCTTAGCACTTTTGAGAAATGCATTAATATGCAACTGTTTCATGAATACTAATTGCTTACAAGTTATGTATGTATCTCCACGTCTGAAATATTTGTATATTCTCTCTGCTGACACTGATCTAACTACGAATCGATATTCGGAAGACATAATTAGTTAAATGGAAAGACAACTTGCATAATAAATTTTTTAAGACTCGTGCTCGGATAGTGCCGCATAACGAAATGGTTTCGCCTTAGCAAAATGGCGAATTGTATCATCGGGTGAGGTTAGAGGTAAAAGCGTTGAGTTATGAAAAATAACGCAACGCTTCTTGCACCGTCCTCACAGTCTACATATAACCTCTCCAATTTTTGCCTCGGCAAAACCTCGCGTTATGCGGCACTTTATCCTCGCACTCGTGATAAAAAATATCGTGTGCAACTAGTGCTATAAGCTGCCAACCACCCACGTGCGTAATGGGAAACTTTCCGCACTCATTGCACAATATACTACTTAACTTTTAAGACAAAGAGAAATTCATCAATTTCCACACTAATAACACTTTTTTCCTCAAACAATTTACAAAACAAATATACATTTATCCCTAATAAATACAGGTTTTTGAACAATTTGAAAAATGATAAGGAATAGTATAAAAGCCTAGCTACTTCAACAATATCGCAACAGTTGACGTCTTCAGTTACATCAGTAAGAAGCCCTTTCAAAAAATCTTTTTAAAAGATGTCGAAGAAAATCATCTTTGTTATTTGCGCTATGGTTTATTACGTTTTATTACGAAAAAATGTACGATCGTAAGAAATTCGAATTTCTTGACTCCGAAAAATCCTCAAATTTTCATGATTTTTCCATATTTTTAATTGTAGACAACTTTTGACCAAATCAAGCATTTTCAACGCATTTTTGAAGTGATAACTTCTTATGGGACGGTGAACCTGCAATGTTTGTAGTTTCTGGAATGTGTCCCACTTTTGGAATGCGTTACACTTTACAGCGTTACATATCTATAGATATATTGGTATATAGAGATTTTAGGCCTCGGACACGGCAGGCCCCCCTCTCCGCGCGCAAAGCTAAATTATAGATTTACTCTCTTCGGACCCTATACCCTCTCTCTGGGCGCAGGAATAAGTGTACATATAATAGCTATATATACTCTTTTCGGACCCCCACTCTCTCTAAGCACTGCAATACCTATAGATATACTCTCTTATACATACTACCGCATTTTCAAATACTGGGATCCTCTAGAGTTCCTAATCCTCAATTAAAACTGAAGCCCAATTACAAACACAAGTAATTCTTAGAGGAATAATCATTAGATGAAAACAATCTCATACTTTTGGCAATCATTAAAAAAATCGACGAGCTTCATAATATTTTTATTGCTAGCCGGCAGCATAAGTTTTCAGTTTAGATTCACATTATGATATAGATACTCGGCTAATTTCATTATAAAGCAAACAAAAGGTTTACATTGCTTTATATGTTAAAAAATGCAACGTGCAAGACCTCAGTATTACAAAAAATCGTAAGCAGGCGGCACTTCCAGCAGTGCCGAAAATACGCTCCGAATACTTCAAAATACAATAAATTATACTTAAATACTCGATTTTTCAACGTTAAACAATTTCAACACAAAATACTTCCCATTAACATTAATTTAAGTTATCACTTCTGCCAGGCGTCCCGAGACGCAAACATTTTTTTTTTTTTTTTTAATTAAAGCTCTTTTACCATTCTTTCATCCTAATAAACTAAATTTTCCGTTTGCACCTTCCGAAATTAAGTACATGCCATTGAACAATGGCTATTTTTGGTTAATTTTAAAGGGCCGAAAAAACAGTGTCACAAAGCAGTTTTCTCATGTTGCACTGACTTTGTACATTTTATGAGATAATAAAAAAGATAAACTAAGTTAGAAACCCTGGTAAAAAGTTGCCGATAAGTTCCAGCCAGTAGAGTAGAAACCAGCAAGAAGCATTCGGGAAAATCAAGGAGGAATATCGGCTGATTCTCGGCAAAAATCCGGCAAGAGTGTGTGTATATGCATACTGCAGGCTCGTTTCAATTAGAGGTTATATTTTTGGACGATTGCTTCATAAGAGAAAATGCCTCAAATATGCATCTACCTAGTGCGCTACATAATTTTTGTTGTGTAGACGTGAGAATTGCTTAAAGATCATGTCTAGGTGTTCAGAGTCGCCGATGACGGACTCTAGGAAATGCGCTTCGTAAATTTTTGTGAGAGACTCACTCGTAAATATAGTCTAGCCTTATCTAGTTCTTGAGAGAAGGAGAAGAGCGCATATATCCTGAGAAAAGCCTCCCTTATCGAGATATCGACAAAAAATGGATTCCTAACCTCAAAATCGAAAAATTTGACTATACTACCCGAATGGAAATTCGATGTTCGAGCCCCATGAATGGGGCGAAAATTTCGTCCGTTTTTCACGAAAAGCCTCCCTTTGTGAGATATCGACGAAAAACAGATTCCTATTTGTGGACACTGAATGCCGTCATCGGCGACCCCGAACACCTCGACATCATCTTTTTGCGCTTCGTAATCGTACTTTCTTCGGGCGAAATATTTTCCAGATATTGAGAATTTCTAGCCTGTTTCTACTCGGAAACCCGGCAACGATTTTACCAGTAAAGGTGTGCTCGCTTTTTGAAAATTTGCCATTTCGCGACCCCAAAAAGTGACCGATTTGGGAAGATTTCCTCATATATTCAAAAACTGAACTGCCATATTTTATTTTATAATTAATTATTTTTCGACATAGCATTTTGCAGGCCATTGTGATACGGAAGTGGTTCGCTCTTGCCAAGCAGCTTGCAAACAAAATTACAAGAAAAGAGTAGCGTCCGATTCAGCAACTGATAAAATTTGCGAATGCGTACTACCTAGTTATAAAGAAGCTTGCCCTCGATCCGAGTAAACTTCTGCTTAGTCATGACTGTACTCAATGTAATCAGTGAAGATTACGTAATAAAGAAAAAGTTTTAAACTATAATTACAGAGTTGAGAAGTAGTTTTCATTCTTTTTAGACACAATGATAAACCATAATTTATAGTCAGTGTTAATTCTGACGAAAAATATAAAAGAAAAATTATATTTAACAATTTTTATAGAGCATGATATAGCTCTTTGTTAGTGTTACGGTCACGGATAATAGAATCGCGTATATCATGGCAGTTGCCTGTTTTACCGAGGCGATCGCGAAGAAAGCAAGATGGAAAGAATGATGCAATACGAAATATGCGCTCAGCTTTCTTCGGTACCCGCTAACCTTTCTCGGCCGTCATCGATGACGTTTACGCGGCGATTAATGAGGGTGGCGACAGTTACCGGCGACGACGCGTGAGAGAAGGAGATCAAGCGAGGACCTTTTTTGTTAGGCTTATTAATAGAGTACTGGTTTTCCAACATTAGTAGTTTTCAGTGAGAGCTTCCGCAATACAAGACAAGACGATATTTTATAAAATATTGTATTGTTCTCGAAAATTCTTGACCATTGTATATCTTGTCTTGGTCTTGTTGGATCCTTGTCATCAAAAATATTGTCTTGTCTTGATATTGTCTTGGTATTGTCTCGAAAGTATTGGTCTTGTCACTAATCATTATGGGAGCTATTTATACTCGGAAATTTCTTAGAATATGGAACTAGCATAAAAGAATCTATAAGTTCCCATCATGCTGATCATCGAAAAATAATTTACACATTGTTTTATTTTTGTATGTAAACAAACTATTATCATCAATAACGATATAAAGGGTTGGAAAGGTTGAAAAGCAAATGAAGCATGTGATTGATAAAAAACAAAAATTATGATTTTTGGCCTTTGAAGATATGTTGTACCGTTTTCAACGTTTTCAACGTTTATGTTGAACCTAATCTTCGTCTTGTCCCTAACAGTTAGTAATCTGGGTATATCGTATAATATAATTATGACTGATCATCTCATCAATATCTCATAGATTTTATAGGAGTAAAATCCCATCGTCCATCAAAATAAGGAAAAAAGGTATTAAACACATAAATACTTTGTCTATAAAATGTCCCTAATCAGTAATTTAAGTCACGTATACTCGCGTATACTCGATACAGATAAATGGACAAACCACTCTTACTTGATATGCATGATAGAACATTTTGTGATTTGTTTATCTTTTGATAATCGTGATAAAGTACAAAGTGACCGACAACATCTTTATAAGGCTACTTGTGTTCTTGTAATCCCTATAATTAAGACTTCTGCAAACACTTGTCGTTAATACTGCTGCTAGTTTTCATGTCAATCCAGAGAATCTAAACTGTTAGTCGTGCTGAAAAAACTTTAGATAGAGCTGTTCGATTGTCACTACAAGTTTAGTTTCATTACATACGAACTTCCCATATACTTGTAAATTCATTGGAGAAACAATGGTAGAAGGAAACAAAATACACGAGGTCGAGTTTCGAGAATTGAAATCATTGTTAAAAAAGAAGTTAGGCAACGAGCTAAATGTCGTTCTCTTTAGCGCTAAATCTCTCCTGCCGCCTAGTGAAAACTATGGCAGTAGCATGCTGAAAGTGCATATAAGGGTGAAGAAAACAAGAGATGCAGAGGAAGAAACTTTGGAACTTGTTGCGAAGATGATGCCACCAACTGACATCCAACGCCTCATATTCAACAGCTCCTATACCTTTAGGAAGGAAGCCTGTTTGTACGAGGAGCTTGTATCTTCGTATCAACAATTGCAGCAAGATACTCACTGAGAAACGAAATAGATTTTGATGACGATGCTGCTATACTGATGGAGAATCTCAAGGTGCTAGGATACTATACAGGAAACCGACGAGAAGATAAGCTCTATATTTTTTAAGTACGTATAAGAAAAATGAATTTTAGAAAAAAATCTCGCATGATTGCGAGAGAGTATGATTACATGTAAAAGTACTAACTTTCACGATCAATACTCAAAAGATCGTGTTAGAGGTGTCATAATTAATAATTTTATGTACTTGCTTGCATACAGGATTGGATTTCGAGCATGCGAGGATCGCGCTAAAAGCTTTGGCCCGTTTTCACGCATTGGGTTTCGCGATGAAGCTCCACAAACCCGAGTATTTCGAGACTCTCAAGAAGCGCTGCAAGGGTCTGAAACCTCCAGACAAGAATGTTTTTGAAAAACCTACCAAAATATTCATTGACGCTATAAGTAGTGATCCCGAAATCTCGGCTTACTCAAACTTTGCCAAGGCAGCGATGAGCCAGGATTCTGCAAAATGTTGGGGAGTACCATCTGTTGAATCTTGGTCGACTATCATCCACTCAGACTTTTGGGTCAACAACATTATGTTCCGAAGAAATTCTGATACGAACATAGTCAGCAACATCAAGTTCGTCGATTTCCAAAATTATCAGTATATGAGTCCACTCAAACTTTGATGTGATGGATCACAAATTTGACGAGTTGCTGGACTTGTACCATGAAAACTTGGTTGAATTTTTGAGGCGACTCAAGTGCGATACAGAGCGATTTGCAAGAAAAACATTTGACCAAAGACTGAAAATCGACGAAGTTTCCTACTCCTGAAAAGATCATGGGCGATAAAACGATGAACAAGAGAATGCAAAACAGATTGCGCATGTGCGTAAAGAAGTATGCAGAGAAGAATTGAATGAGCAAACCCGAAAAAATACACGAAGAATTATGATTATTTTTTACAAGCAATTGAACTTAATATATTGTATAAAAATTAATTTTCGCAAGTTAGAATTTGGCCAATGCGTACAATAAAAATTTGATAAACCATCGTTTGTAATTAATATGAAAGAAAAAAACTCGCTAATAGAAAATACAATTTTTCCCCCTAGTTGCACAATATACTATTTTACAAGCAATCCAATTACTCGACATATTTTATATAAATATTAAATATTAAAGAAAATTAGGATACCAAGGTTGATGCTATTGATTGCGTAATTTATGAATTTGCAATCTTTAAGAAATGCATGTACTATTTCTGACACGAGTGTATTATAAAATTTCTATAATTTTACATAACTCGTAATGCAATCATTGCACTGTAGCTTAAACTGCATGAATTAATGGATACTTGGGTCTAGTTTAAAAATTGTATAGTTTCTTTCCACCAGATAATATCAAAGGGCACGGTAGTGTCGGGGGAAGTATATAAAGTATACGACTACGGGCACTACCACCTTATACATCACTTAATATAATATATTTTTTATGTAGGTAAACGTGAAGTTTCAACTGAATACAAATAAAAATGATTGCATCAACAATTATCATTTATTTCTTGGCCATATTTGTTTACTTCTTAGCTCTAAGCAACACTGCATATATTATATCAAGGTGCTTACAACAAACTATTTGTTACAAATGCTTTTATTGCGAAATAACCCTCTAAAAAAATTAATTTTTTTTATCTAGAGCTTTACAGCTGTAAGTAATTCTAAGACAAGGTAATGGTTTTTATCGTAATTAGGTATATATATACATATACGCAACACGCCCATACACAAATTACAAAAAATTATTCCATTTTTAGAATACTTCAAAACACTTTTCTCTAACGTTTTTATAAATCCTAGACCTATACATTTTTACTATAATACGAAGTCTGTAGCTTAAAAATATGTCACTATAATAATATTAAATATTTTTGTCACTTATTATTGCGAAGATTTTGAATTCTATAAATGGCATTACATAAATAAGTTAAAATCTAACGCATCACTTTTTTAACGAGTTATAATCTGTATTGGAAAATAATTACAAAAAAAACTAAATACATGATTCATTAATAAATCAAACACGATTAAAATAAAAAACTACACCATCAGGTCACTTCTTGGCACACATTTGCTGACGAGCTTCACGCTGCTCTTTATTTTGCCATCTGTATTCAGTGTGTGCGAGCATGCAAAGTAGAAGCAAAAATCATTTCCATATTCTGCTACTTCCACCGACAATTGATCCGGCACATTAGAGCATTTAATGTTAAGTTCTTGATCAACCTCCTTTTCTTCCTCTCCGTTATCCAAAACTCGGATAATCCGAAACTTTCTGCACTTGTATCCGGAGCATTTTCCCGTCAACAAAAGGATTCCACCATCCTTCAGATTGTGTACACCTATCCAATGCGCATCCTGTGCGTGACCGGGAATCCTCATCGTTGCATTCATCTTCACATTAGCTGAGGCGTTCAGTTGGGCACAGTAGGCCCTCTTCTGATCCATCAGACATATTCCGTACAGCTCGTGAGCATTAGAAACCGCATAGTGTACCTTTGTCGGATCAGAGACGGTGACCCTCATAAGGTTAACTCCGTGTCCAGTGGGACTGACGTGCATCGCTCTGAACCTCCAAGATCTAGAGTCTACTCCACACGCATAGAAACCTTTGCTTGGCGACGAAGCCTCAACTGGCTCCGTGTGAACACTGGTGAAAATTGGTATAAATGATGCTGGGTTTCCAATTTGCTTGCCTTCGACGTCATAGGTTAACCTGCAGGTAGGAGTATTCTTGCAGATGGCTTTATTGGATATCGTCACATCGAAAGAATCGGAATATATCACGACGTTGCCCAGAAGAATCATACCGTGCTCCTCGATGGGAAAAGATAAGTGAATGGTCGTACACTTGGCCATGTTGATGATACTGACTCTGATGTTTTGGATCTTGAACTGACTGTCCTGACGACGCTCCCACCAAACCATTATAGCTCTGTTTTTCGTAAAACGGTCTAATGAGGATATACCTGTTATCTCGTGCTTCACCTCGTCTTTCTCGCTTCCAACGAGTTTCAAGTGACATGTTTCGCGATGTGTGTTACTGTCGTTCCTATATGAAATTATATCGTTGTTATATAATAATAAAATAAATTAATAAAAGAGCAGTAATATTTTCTACAGAGTTATATAATTAATACGAGTATTTACCGAGGAAGAATAGGCGTATCAATCGTCACATTACAATTCATCTCTCTGGGTAGTTTATCTTCTGAACATACGGCAAAGAGGAAACTGTTGTCTTCTGAAGCTATATGTCGGCCATATCTAAACAGTGCTTTTCTGTGAAACTTCCATTCTTTCTTAAAATTTCGATGCTCTGAAAGGCAAACATTCGAGTAAAGATACAAAATAGCAAAGCATATTAGCAGTCTTTCAATCTGCAACATCGTGATGCACGTTGAATCAAAACTCTGTGTTCTTTTTAACCTCTGCTGAAAAAAAATTGCTATATAGCGGGATTATATACTGTAGAACGCATATTATTGTAAGCACTTGTATGTTTTTTTTTCGTCTATTTTAAAAATAACGCGTAAAAATGTTAAACTTCAGTATATTAAACAGCTACTGATTACAAATTATGTACGTAATATAAGAAAACTATTGACGATGAGATTAGTTCAGAAGACCAAGTTGCACTGTCTGCGCTCTAGTAATCTTAAAACAATAAATCTGCCTCTGTTATTTACGCAGAAGTGATAGGAAGACTATCATGTAGCTGGCAGTATGTTTGATAGTCCATATCATTTGGAAAAAAAAAACTCAAGTCTAATCTTAATAAAAAGAGTTTATACGTATAACTTTAAGATGAACTAGCTTGTTTTCGTTTCATTTAACCTCTTTACGTTCGTTAAAAAAAACCTACTATCACACATAATTCTAACAAAAAAAAATAAATTTCTTTTTGCTTTCTTAGCTATAAATGTTTGATGTTATGCATACGCAGCCTACTTATGAATTTAGAATAGATAGCAAATTACGAAGTAATAAATTGCTATTTAAAAGGCAAATGTTTTATATAAGAATGTTGTAATAAATAGTTTTAAACAAACGAAAATTTACAGAGGAAAATTTCTTTACGTGTTGAAATATATTAAAATTTTTTAACAACATTTGTCACGCATAACGCATGCATATCATTGTTTTATTTTTTCATTGGTTTTCGTCATTAAAGTTGTAGTAAACACATCTTGAAATAGTTTTCATAATGCTTCCGTTTGCAGCAGCAGAAATAGCGACTTGTAATACTTTAAATATGAAGAAGTTTTAATTTTTACTGATTCTAATGATATTCGCGTGTATTTGAAACACGTGTATATATGCGAAATACACGTAATTATTTATTAATTTTTATAATATAGAAAGCGTGTATTCGAAACACGCGTGTATATGCGAAATGCACAGTTATTTTATTGTAAAAAATGCGTGTAGTCGAAACACGTGTGATGTATATACGAAATACAGATCATCATGTATAGGCATTTTTCGTTATATCAAATCTACGTGTACGGCAACACGCAGTGTGAGTTTCAATATTGCAAATTTTTGTAGTGGTTGACGCCAGATGGCGCCAAAGGTTATTATAAGCACTACCTGCACTACCGGCCGCAAGGTCGGTAAAATCGCAGAAATGGGTTTGAGACCCCCTTAAGTCCAAATATAACCCTAAATATTAGAAACATAATATTTGCCATAATTTTTGACATATTATTCCCAGTCACCGTCGCCTGGTAGCTGGAGTATATGGGCATAATATGTCACATTATCTGCCCACTCAGCATAAAATACGGCATATTATGGGCACTTGAGCCTCAATTTTCTACCAGGGCAATAGCTATACTCTTTTCGGACCCCCTTTCTCTCCGAGCATTGCAATACCTAAGTAAGATATACACTCTTATTACCGCATTTTTAAATACTGGGATCCTCTAGTGGTCCCAATACCTAATTAAATCTGAAGATCAATTACAAACACATGAAATCCCTAGAGAAATAATGTTTGGATGAAAACAATTCATACTCTTGATCATTAAAAAAAAACGACAAGCCTCGTAATATTTGTATTGCTAGTCGACGCAGCATAAGGTTTTTCAGTTTAGATTCACATTATTATATAGATACTCTGCTAATTTTATTATAAAGCAAATAAAAGGACTACATTGCTTTATATGTTAGACGCTACTTGCGAGACCTCAGTATTAAAAAAAATTGTAGGCAGGCGGCACTTCCAGCAGTGCCGAAAATACGCTTTGAGTACGCAATATTATGCTAGAGAGGGTGAAAGCGGACATGTTCAAAATACAATAAATTATACTTTTATATTCGATTTTTCAACGTTTAACAAATTCAATACAGAATAGTTTTCATTATTAACATTAATTTAAGTTATCACTTCTACCGAGCATCACGAGACGCAATTTTTTTTTTATTTCTCATGATTCAATTAAAAGATAGCAAATGATTGCAATAAGTTATCATCCAACGTTCCGATATCCTTTAATGATTCGTCAATTACAAACAGTTTTTGACAAATTGCAAAACAACGTGAAATGAAAAAGGAATCATATTTATTTATTTATAGCACGCTAACCTCAAAATGCCAACTTTATTGTCAATTTTGAGGTTGGTATGCTATAAAATATCGTATGATACTGTTGTGGGAGGTGTTTTTCCACCTTGCTCGAGGTTTTTCGCACGAGCGAAGTGAGCAAGGTAGAAAACCATCTCCCACAACAGTGTCATAATATACTATTATTTTATTTATTTATTTACCAGAGTACATGACATGTAAGTTTACATCAAATTATACAAGAGATATAATCGATAAAACCTACATCCTAAAAGAGGTAATCAAAGTTACCTGTACATAGGTCCGGCCTCACAAACTAAAATATATTTAAGCCTTAGTTAGGCGTAAACACTTACAGGTTATCTGTACTTATATTCACCATGATATAACATTTTTATAAAATATTTAAATTTTATCTAACTATAAATATATGTGTATATATATATATATATACATATATTTATATATGTATATATAACGAGATAACATTTTAAACAATATTTATATTTTTTCTAAACCAATTCGTAGTTTTGTTTCTCAGACATTTTTTCTTAAATTTTGTTTTAAATTTTTTTATTTGAATATTGAAATCATAAAATCCAAACTCTTTTTAAAATTATTTATATTTATTTATATAACAAACCAATTTATTTTTATTTACTTACCAAACTAATTAATATTCATTTATTTACCAGACGAAAAAATTTACGGTGTGGCATTCGTACTTGAAAATCATACAGAGATAGACGGTGTTACCGTTTTTTGATCGTGAAATTTTTTGTTGATTTTTCTGGTGAACCACCAATGATTTTTAGGAAGTTCGGCAATTTCTGCTTGAAATCTAGGATTCCTCTTAATATCGTCAGAATAAAGGTCAAATGTAGCAGTTTTAAGTCGCTCGTCAAGAATTTCTACGCCTTCACACTCTAAAAAGTCATTGAGAGTTTTCTCTAAAGTATTTGATTTATCTTTAGGAAAGTCCTTAAAATCTACGATCAAGAACTGTAAGCCAGATCGTTGGATTCTGACTGATCAATCAATACTCTGTGATCCAAAATAAATTACAATAACTGATAGTTGGTATTCCAATATTGGAATCGCCGATGGGACTAAATGGCCGATTTTTTTTTTTCTCGTCATCGGTATATATAGTGCGTGATACTCCTGAGTCATAAATTTTAAATAATAGATCTTCGGACTCTGATGATGAAATTCGCTAAAGTCTCGAATCCTTCTATAAATTTAGTAACAATTTGGCGATGATCGGTCATCCTAAAGAATAAAATAAATAAGTATTTTTTATCTTTATTTTATATTCATCGATACTTAAATATAAGAAAAATCATAGAAATAATAATATATTGTACAACTAAGGGAAATAAATGCTATAGTTATAAGCACGGGCGAGATTTCAGGGCGAGTTGGAGTCAAGAGTGATAAAAGCTTATCTAAGCTAAAAACTGCTCTCTTCCTTTTGTTTCACGCAGTACTTTTTTTGACAATTGCATGTCAAGATTCTTTTTTATGCATGCTTATTACTTATAGGGTAAATTATGAGTTACGCGTTTTGAGTCGTATGCCACTCTTTCACAAAATTTGTCAAAAATTAATAAGAAATGGTTATTCCCTCTCAAAGGAGGGAATATCAATTTTTTTCCGCTTTTAAAACCTAGCCGTAAAAGAAGATTTTACGACTATAATATCAAAAGATATTAGAGATTAGGAGCCTACCGAAAACATCGTTATTTTCAACAAAAATGAAAATATTCACAAGTAGTTATAATTTGAATGAAGCATAGGTATATTTCTTTGATACAGTAAGTTGACAATACTATGTTGATTGTGACATTAATACGACGTACTTCGATAATTTCTATTTTGCGTTTAGCTTGCTCGGAACTTTGTGAAAGGGAAAATAAGTATCATTTTAAAATACTTCTCGCGTAAAGCATTGCATCGTCAAAGCAGCATGCATCGAAAATCGGAAAATAGCGTGTATCCTCTTGACAAAACAGGAGTTTTTTTACGCCGACGCTAAAAAACATGTCTATGAAATCACACTTTTAAAATTCTAACTCGAAATTTTATTTTTTTCCTTACTTGAGAACTTGTATTACATATACTCATTCTCCGCTATTATAACAATATTAAAATACTAATAACATCATTTTATTATTTTAGGTTAATTAAATTTAAAGCATAATCCTCACCTAACGCCGTTTCTGCAAACTACATGTGCGTTGCCAGTTGAGATCTGATACCTCAAAATATAGCTGTAAATACCACCCGTAAATGTTACCAGTAAATTATGGAAAAGAACAAAAGATTTCGTACATTGACTTTTGAGATGCCTTAAAGGGGTCCCATAGTCAATTTAAATCCAGATTTTTCACCACAAAATGACATTGTTCACCACAAAACCACATTGTTTTAGAGATATAAAGAATTTAAAAAATTTCAAAAAAAAATTCAAGTCTTGATATCTTAAGAACCATTGGGGTTTCAAAGCTGCGCAACGAACTTAGCCAAAACACATAAAATATCTACCTTTTCCCAAAATCTCAAGTGTGATATAGTATACATTACGATACAAGTGTCCTATGAGGCACATTCTGGCACGGTGAGGTTAAGGCCCGAGCGTATAGCGAGGGTGCTTATACGACGTGATAATTTCTGCTTCCTGCCAATTCGATATCAGATAAGTTCAATCAGTTTTACTGCCATAGACGTTTAGTACAAAGTTTGAACTTTCGAAAAAACCCGGAGTTAGTGCTGTATCTCGCTCCGTTCCGCTGTATGACCTCAAAGCGTAAACGACCTTTTTTTCCCAGAATGGAACGAAGCATGTTTTCCCAGTATGGAATGGGTTTTAGCATAGCATTGCCATGCCGATTGTTTGACTTTTGAATGTAAGGTGAATCAAACGCTTGGAATAGTGAGAAAAAAGCGCATTGTTTAGCCTGGAAATGCTTTGAGGAAAGCTGGAAGAGAATCTGCGGTCGATTTCGGTGCATTTTGGAAATATTGATCAAATTGTCGGCAAACAAGGATAAACCGGCTCAAATAAGAATTTTTCACTTAAAGCAAACAATTTTAATGGTTTTTAGACGTTTACAATGTATACGTATTGCATTTATTGTTAGTATCAATGGCATTCCATTCTGGGCAACCTTTTTTCAACATGCCTAAAAATTGTGTTTTACAATTCTGCTTCTCATTTGATTATTGGGCAAAATTAATGGCTCCTACGTACGAAACATCAAAGGGCCCTATAACAGCAAGCAAATCCTCAAGTTTGAGCGACTTTCACGGTCCTTATCGAAAGCTATAGCGAAATTAGCTAAAACGTTCCATTCTGGGTGCATCTCCCCTATCTCTGTTCAATTTCGCGCTTCCGCTTTCGCGCCTCTTGTCACACACCGCCTCGTTAAAAGCCATCGGTGCATCTTGTCCGTAGCGCTTGAATTTTTCTGCTATTCTCGTAAGTAAGTTTACGTCAAACTGGATCCGGGCGAGGAGTCGAGAAGCAGAAATCGACGAAAAAACCAGAATCTGCCGAAAGCCTTGCCTGGCACGGGGGGACCAAACACTCGCGATATTTGCATATTCGGCACGAGCTGCTCCCGGCGGTCCGAGTTAACGACAATAAAACGCCCGGTAAACACGTGTTTCGCGCGAAACGCGTTATGTGCGCTAGCTCGCGCGCTGCGCCTTGGCTCTGCTGCGCAATTTATTCTGACCCCAAGTCCAAAGTGAGCGAACAAGCAAGAGAGATGGAGAATAAGGGCGTCTTCGGCGACGACCACTTTTTTCCACCTCGCGTGCGTTGATACCTGACGATGCACCTTGCGCAAAGGTAAGACACCTGGACGCGATGTGTGCTAATACGTCGTCATTTTTTGAACTGCATTTTCAAGCTTTTATTCTTTTATTAACGCATTCATTTTTTGTTTGATATTTATGCGTTAATCGACTTGTAATTTTTGATTCATCAATTATTGTGATAATGTGTTTCTTAAAGTTGTTTGCAAATATTTCACTCCATGCTGCATGACTGAATAGATGAACAGTGAGACAACACGAGGCCCTGTATTGCTTTGAAGAATTGCAATATTAAAACATTAAATTCATTGTAATTAATTGAAATATTCTAATAAATATTCTTCTATTCTCAATAACGTTACTTAATAAACTGACGGAATGCAATAAATTGATCTACTTTTGCAATTAGCAAAAACAAAGAAATTCCTATACCTATTCCGCTTGCCGGCGCACATAGTCTTACTCGCAGCAGAGCAGACGAAAATTCTTTCGTAATAAAACCAAGCCGACGAAAGTATACCAAGATTCCACGCGAGAAAAGCCCTCGTAAAGTGCGCGTACAATGATTCGGAATCATAAAAGCGCCGCGGCCGATCAAACGGGCGTATACCTACTTATACACCTTCGCGCTGCATATTAAAACGCACGCACTGGTCTCAAAGTCACGTAATCAGCCGCCACAGCCGAGAGACATTATAGAAGCACGTGGTTAACGTAAATCACACAGTTCCGCGCCGCACAAAGCAGTGTGCATACACGCAGCGATATCTCTCTTGCGACCTACCCTTTCGTGTATATGTAAGCCACTAAACTCGCCCACGCGCCCGTTCGCGTATTTTCAAGCCGGTCGCGTTCGACATTCACAAGGACGGAATTTCATCGAAGGAAAAAATAGGCTACGCGGACCTGGAATGCGCGCGTTATACACGCGTATACGAGTGCGCATGACGTTATTTATTCACAGTTGTGTGCGCGAGTATCTCCGAGCGATCGGGAACGGAGAGAATTTTAGTTCAGCCGTTGATATCGAGCTTTTTTCAGCGACTGATGCGGTGATTTAGAAGTGGATTTAGCCGAGAGATGGAGATTAGACAAATGCTTTTGATTGAAAGACATGCTGTATACGAGCTTTTGGCAGAAGTCGTAAATTGCGTTAGAATGCTGTTATGTTATTTATTTTCTGTTAGCACTTATCGTTTAACGTACACCCTGGTGCATTCCTCTTTGAAATAACTTTATTGCGATTATATCAAAAGCTATATTGTAGAAGTTAAGAAGTACTACATGTATTGTAACGGCTTCGTATGCAAGGTCTATTTTAATTATAATATCAAGTTCGTGCGAGGATTCGCGATGCCCTCTAGCACGAAGGAAAGATGTGTCTCTTTCGTGGCTCTAGTCGCCTCGTGTCCAGAAAGAAGTAGTGTCTCTGGGGCCGATACGAGATCGAAAGAATACAGGATTCATGTCGATGTGCTCACTCTGGCGGATCGGCTCGTGAATTGTCGCGATAATTATATATAATAGATTCGCAGCGCATAACCTCCTGTTGGGCCGCGCTGCAACGGCGCGAAATAAACAGGTTATTTCGTGGTCGGCCGTCTCGAGCGAGAAGGACAACTTTGATGCCGATCGTGATTCCAAAGAATGTTCGATTCGAGCTCTGTATTGACGATTTGGCGCGTGGTTTGCCGGGGAGTGAAATGCGTTGCTAGACGAAACGAGAGTTTCTTTGTTTTTTGGTGTTGGGGACGAAGCCCCGGACACGTTTGCTCGGGAGTAGCGCGAGAACTTGCAAACGGAGCGGATGTACTTTGATTGAATAAATGAAGTCATCATGAAAATATAAATCACGAGGAGTCTTCCTTTACATATGTGGTACCAAGAAGATGAACTGGACTGTAGATAACTACGAAAACTGCTTCAAAGTAGAGCTTTGCACAATAGAAAGCAAACACAGCTGAAAAAGTCTTGATCAGAAAAACGAAATTTATGTAGCTCGTAAACGTTCAATTTTTCCAGTCGTACCGACGTCCGCTCGTATAATTTAGCGTGTGAGAAAGTTTAACCGCGAGCTGCGGAGGGAAAAAGAAACCGGCGCAACGAGAAAATGTCTGCTCTCTCTCTCTCTCTCTCTCTCTCTCTCTCTCTCTCTCTCTCTCTCTCTCTCTCTCTCTCTCTCTCTCTCTCTCTCTCTCTCTCTCTCTCTCTGCTGTCTCTCTCTCTCTCTCTCTCTCTCTCGAGATCATAATCGGATTACCACACCTAATCTCGGGATCGGTTAATCAATATATACAGCGTCGATTCGATTGAGCGGCAAATGTGTACACGCGGCTATATGGGTACAGGCGCACTTTTTGTTCGCGCGAGTACAGAGCGCCTTCCGCGATTTATAATTCCAGGCTGTGTGCGGCGCCGAGGCATAAGCCACACACGCCAATATCACCTAATAATAGCGCTTGTAACGGATGTCCGCAGCGATTCTAGTTAGTCTCTAAACAGCAATTTTTCAATTTTTTGCCCCAGTTGTTATTATTGGAAGCGGTTGGGTAAAATTCAGGTATTAGCATTGGATAGCTATAAGAATATATTTAGGTTGTTATGTGAACGTTCGGTTGAGTGAAAACTCATTGATATTGATCGCGTCGTTTACGAATGCTTTTTTTAAGAAGTTATAGATACTTTATTGATTATCATTTCCAAGTGGGCAACTATGTATCACAATCTTAATCACTACATCAAATTCCAAAATAATTATAAAGAAATAGAAATATTATGTATAATAGAAATATGGAAGGTGGCTCAATAGCTCCTCGATTATTAGGCATGATGCCATCGAGTCACAAGTCTTAGGTCAATCTAATTGGCACTGATAATTAAGCCGACATGATGCACATCGCTTTTTTTTAACTTATCCATAGTTAATATACTAAATCGTTTTTTTTTTGCATTTTAGCATCATAATGCATACACAAAATCTTTACCATTTTCATAGATATTGATCAATTTATTAGAAAAAAACAAACAAACAAACAAACAAACAAACGAACAAATGGATCAGATTTCTAAAAGCTGTTCTTGCAATTAAAGTAATGAACCCATGATTTAATAGACAAGTTAGTTATTCACGCCTAGACAGCGTGTAAAATATTACATCCAATTCAGTTCGCAGACAGGCCAAAAATACACTCGAACGGAGACGAATCATCTTCGAATATAAGATATACATCTCAATGATACTATAATATCATATCCCCCTATATACTATAGTTACATCAAATCAATATCGCTATCTATATACAGCCCGAACAAAGTTGATGGACGACTTCCCAAAGAAAAACCACCAAAATAAATTAAAAAGATTCCATTTAATAATACAAGACATAGCACAGAAACCGTACGATCAACGCGATTTATCTACCCATCATATCCCGCGTATACGCAGCCTAAACATCCAAAAAAGTCGTGCGTCAGCTGCCAGGTCGAACTCGAGATCGATCTCACCAAGAAGGCAGATAAATACCCCACAAAGAGAGTAAACAGGAGCAGAAGCGATATAAAACTAGACAAGGCCAGTTTCGTACAAGAATACGTCGGACTCGGTTCTCTCGAGCTCCGAGTTCCTGGGCGGGCGATGCTGACAGGGTATACACACGCAAAACACGCATTCCAGGACGTTGTATCGAGGCGCCTAGGCTGCTTCTCGGCTTATATAGCGATGCCGTAGTCGCGAGAGATCCATCATGCACTGTCCGCTCACTCTGAAGAACACAGGAGAATTTAAATGGATCGAGGGAAATAAAACGAGCACGCGGAGGTACACTGATGTACAAGTGCTGATAGAGAAGTTACTCTGCCGGAGACTTTTTTCTGCGGGGAGTCTGTTATCCTGAATTTTCGAAAGAGTTCGATTGAAAAAAATTAATCTAATTTTATAACACTCACGCATTCGAAGAAACGCGAGTATACGTGGCCGGCATTTTCCCAATCCATCAGGGCCGATCATCGTCTATCGGCCGTAATTTCATCGTCGACCGCCACCGCCTTCTTCTCGTTACTTTTTCCTCGAAGAATTCGCGGAGGCACGAAACGCGCACATTGGCCGCGCTCCAATTACAGCCGATGAAAGTCGTAAAGCCGCGATTTATGCATTTTCCGCCCGAGGACGAGATTGATCTATGCGTCTTCCTAGGTATAGGTGATGAAGATACGGTACATTTTAAGCTCTTTGTGGACGCGACGAGCTTTTTCGTTGATATAATTTCCGGCTACCTTTATATTTTGAGTCGGGCTTGGAATGCAGGGAACGAAAATTTATATTGCTGAAGGCATAATAACCTACCTAATGGTTATTGGGTCAGTAAATAGTAATTTTGTTCGCCTGACCTATCGAGAAAAAAGCAATCAAATTCCGTTTATGCGTAAAAAATGTAATCCACGTGCTTCACGCGCAGTTATAACATGAACGGCCGAAGCAGCAGGCCAAAGCAAGGCAGTTTTAGCATCAGTGGCACACCGCTATATCTAGACTCGGCGCGCAGATTCAGTTACGAGGGAAATGGAAAAGTGCTCATGCGCCACCTACGTTCACTTTCAAGTGATACGAAGAGCGGTAACGAAAGGGCCTGTCCAAAACTTCAAAGCTGCCCTGTATTGATACTTGATATCTATAGCGGTCCACCTCGTATATAGTTTATAAACTTAATTTTAACGTACCTATAACATACGGTTCGACTTGCAGCAAAGTTTTTCAAATAAAAATAAGTTTAGCGCACAAGTAAGCTTTGAATCTTAATTTAAAAAGTTCGAGATACCCGTGACAATATAACGAAATTACACATCCCTTTTTATCATATTTTCTAAGTTTCTAAATTTTCAATTTTTGACGTTAGGAATTCAAACATACTCGCAGTCATTGCGCAGTAAAACAAACAGCCAATCAGAGAACGAATATAACGATTACCATGTTTTTGTAGAGTAGGACATCACGTATATCCATACTAAAAAAAACATGCAGAGCTGCCAATTTTTACGTAATTTTTCAATTTCGCATTTCGCCACACCCACGAAACTGATGCTCCTCGAACTGTATATACACCTCACGAAATAATACCACACCGTCCCATTCCTCGACCTCTGTCATTTAATTCGAACGATACACGCCCGCGTCCGAAAAGTCGTAAAGCAGTCCAAGGATTTACAAGTGCGAGCGGAAGCCCCGCGGCTTTCGCGTCTCTCTCTCTCTCTCTCTCTCTCTCTCTCTCTCTCTCTCGGTATATCGCGAACGCGCGCGGGAAGTAATTGCGCGCCGGTGTCTTTTTCGCATGCGAAGAAAGTGTGTCTATACGTACGCGAGCGTTACGTGCTCACTTTAGCCCGCGGTGGCTTTTGGCTGCTTTCGAGAGAAAACGCTGGGTGAGACGGAGTTTACATACGCGAGAAGGATTTCGGAGAATACGCTGCGTTGTTTTCCATTGCTTTATGGGAGTTTTTATGGCGCTGCATCAGAGCAGTGTACAGTACAGTACGATTAATCAAGTACCGGATAGGGATATTTGTTCCGTGCGGAGGACTTTTATTCAGTCTTGATATTGGCCTCGTGTACGGAAACGCGAATCGAAATTTCAGCTCGGCGAAAGAAATGATTATCTCTTTTGGGAGGAAAAGAAGCGAATGAAGTGATATACTTTTACGGCCTCAAATATCTGCTATATCTTAACTTCGGGAGCGTAAATTTCGAATATTATGTTCGATGCTCGCATTGACGTCATCGATTAGCACTTAACACCCCGAATATTCAGTGAAGTAGAATATGCCTCGACGATTTATGCATCTTGAAGAAGCCATTTGAGATAATGGTCGTGATTTAAGTAAACGATAAACAAATGCTCGCGCATAACTACACATCGTTGTGAGAAATTTTTGTAAGCGTAGGTATTAGTTCACATAGATTGAATACGTTTCTTTAGTAGAACAAAAATTAAAATTTTTTAATTAAATTATTATTACAAGTTAAAACATGAATTCAACATCGATTTTCCCATGTACGCATGCGTTATTAAAAAAAATTTACTTACGCAATTTTAACACTTTCGAAGTAAATCGTTTTCGGTGATAAATCAATTATATAGTAATTACAGAGCTCGAAATTTCATCGACATGTAAATATGCCTGCGCGCGCATATGCCCGCGAGTATACACGCAAAATTTACGGAGCATTTACATATCGAATTTTCGGAAACGCCGCGACCGGGTTATTTTTAATTCGCGACGAACGCAAAAATAACCGCGTATAAGTAGTATACATTGGCTAAGTGTATTTACGAGGCGTCGCGCGCGCGAGGAATCGTTTAAAGGCGGCGGAGGTTATGCAGATGAGGCTCCATATATCAAAAGATAATCGCGCGAGTGTAAATGCGCGCAACAATTATTTCGCGTGAAAAAAACGCAATTACGCATCGGCGGCGGCACGAAATTTCACGCGGCGGCTCGTTTAATCGCTGAAAAATTGAGTCGCGGCGGCTGTATCACCCGTGCGCGCGAGAGGATTTTTTTTCGACCAACTTCATCGTGCGTATAAGCGTGAGTGCGCGAATTGATAAAAGTATAAATAAGGGAAGAGGCGCCGCGCGGCTTATCAGTGCCAATAAAATCGCTTATTTTAGGCTTTTTTGGATATTTATTGCGTTTGTGCGCAAATTTTGAGAGGTGCGAGTGTGGCTGGGACAAATATAGATGTGTAACGAAAAGAAAAAATCATCCGTGCTGACGTACGTTCGAGAATCAGCATCGGGACCTGCAGTGCAAATAATTTGTAAAGTATAATCATAGCAAAGTTAACTTCCATAAAACTGATGAAGAGTAAAATCCAAAAAGCTATGTTTTAGTTCCTTATAGTTTCTGCAACTTGTGTAATAGAGATCATCCTGATCACTAGGATTTGGTCTATTAGCAGCAGACAACTAAATGCCAATGACTTGTAAGCAGTTTTTTAGTTTGATGATCATTAACCACTGTATAGTTTTGAAATATGATAATGTTTCTGGCTTATTTATAACGAGAAATATACCTCATGCGTTGTAAAACCTCACAAGCGACCGTCGGAAATAATTATTTACTACACATTAACCCTCCAAAAAATGCACGAAACGCATAAAAATGGGCGCGACCTTTCGAACCGATACATTTCAATAAATCTATAAATCAATCAAGCCGCGCAAAAATCAAATCCAATTTAGCATCAATTATCACCCGACCTCCGCACCAGTGGAATGCTAATCAATCCGGAAACGCTCCGCGCAAGAATTCAAGTTCAAGCTCGAGGATAGGTCGAGGCCGCGTATATTCAGCTGTCCTACACTTCAGGTGCACGTATACGTATACGTTCGTTCGTCGTTCGTCGAACCGTCCAGTCCACGCTAAAAGGACGATCAATCTTCTGCGGCGCGCGCGTAATCGCTGACGTTTCATTAGGGAGACGCACAATCGCTCTTTCTCTTTAACGTACCTAAACTATATACATGTACACATATATATAAGAGTTGCTATTGAGACGCGCGCACGATAGAGAGAAAAAAGGGGGGCTCAGGGAGTTTCGGGAAGGCGCGCGAATCAATAAGTTGATTTTGCACGGATACGATGTGCCGCGCGCGGTTTCCATTAACGCGCCGCACGCGCCTTTCACGCTCGGATAAGCTGCGCTCGATGGGGTAATGAATTTTGTGGATTTGCGCAGAATGGAGCCGTGTAGGAAAGATTCGATGATGTGGTTGTAAGAACCGACAGCGAGTCCGAGTGTAATTTATCGGAAGAAAAAGTCAGCTTCCAAGAATTTTAAGGAATCCTATACATAAGATCAACTTCTACAGATCCGCAAATGAAATTATCTGTATACATCTCCGACGAATTTCCAAGCACATCACTCCCCACTCGAACAACCGCCTCAATACCAATAATCATCGCAGCACCAGCGTAATATCTCTCCAAAAGCGTATCATTCATCCGAAAATTCTGGCCACCTTCGTATTATATATACCTACATCCTCTTTGCCTCTTAGCTCGCTCTCTCCCCTCAGCTGCAATTACCACTCCGCGAACCTACCTACTTCCTCGGCGGCAGCGGCGCAACGCCCGAGGTAATAATCGCACTCGCAAATGAAAGAGCAGAAGCAACCTCGTATAGCCGTGCGCGAGGAGCAACCTGTTGCTTCTGCCGCCGCTGCTGCGGTGTATGATTTGTCGGTGATTGATGGGGTCGCGGGTCAAAGCGATCGTTCGCTTCGGGCGTTGCTGCCGTTGCTGCTTTTGCCGTGTATATACACACATGCATCTAGGTATATGAGAAAAATACTCGAGAGAGATTTTAATGCTCGTGTACAGGAGTGTATTTGCCGCAACTGGTTCGAGCGCAGGCGCGATATTTCGCCGAGGGACATGCGGGCACGTGGCAGAGGATGAACCTTGCGCCGCGCATGCACCGGCCTAGCTCCGGGATATTGGAAGTTTGATGAGTGTTGAGGCGCGAGTCTTCTGTGCTTTTCTGAAGTCGTAAGTGAATACCAAAGCAGGTGTGTAGAATGCATCAATTAATGATTCCTCTATGATATGCCGAGCACGCGTTATTAACCATTAGAAATAAAGCAAACCAACGAGAACGAGCAATTGCCAGTCATTAGCAATTATAGCATATTACGCCTAATAGACGTTCAATCGTATAAGCACACACAGAGCGCAACGGTAGCAGCGCGCATACATAACATTGGGCATACTTTCTCGCTAGTGATAAGTGAATATACTTAAAGGGCGTATATGCAAAATGAGTTGCGAGATTCACGCTCGCGCGTACAGCGTATATAGCTTCGGGGCGCGGTGCTTTTCTATACTGATTAGTCGGTAATTTAACGTACACGTGCACACATTGGACCGATGCATTCGTGATTCGCGTGACTAATGACTATTGATTTGCCGCGTTCTTCTTACGAGGCTGCTACTCGATGATCGGAGAGCGCAATTATTCGGTGCAGCGTAAATTCCTCGTTAACATATTTGCTTTAGGCGCGAATGTTTTTGTTTTGCGTATTTGTATATGGATGAACAGGAATTAAAATTCAGGATGGTTTTTACAAGGAAAAGGATGATTATCATTTTTAGAACGTATATAGATTTATCAATTATTTTGTACTTTATTCAGTTTTAAAACTACGATGATAAACGAGCTATCACCAGAATCACACATTTTCATCAATTATTTAAAATTCGAAGTATCTATTTACGTTGAATCACCTTAAAAAAAGGTTGAGTGACCAGTACGCCGGCGGCCTCTTGCATCTTCCACAACTCAGGACAAATCTGACTACCCTAATTAGTCCGCGGCTTGCGCTGACTAATTCTCGCTATTAAGATTGCGCACGGCAGCCGGTTTATCAGAACGATGAGAGGTGCGACTCGTCTGAATGATCATCCAAGTGAAAATGCGCAAGTAGCAACAAATAAGTCTTATCGGCCAGAGTAGATTTATCGGCACACTGGAGGAATCGATGGAATACAAGTATGGAGATGAGCGATTTTCCGGAGCTTAGTTTTGGTGTTCTTATCCTGGCCTTATAAAGCCTTGTTGCTTGTGTTTCGTTTCGGACTGAAAAATGAATATTATCAAGTGGCGCGGTAGCGCCACGAAGGCGAGTTTGAGAAGCAGACGAAGCCGCGGCGCCGCGCTACTATTTACTTCTATGTTGGGATTCGCATGCACAACTACAATCAAAATGAGGTTAATTCTAGATACAAACTCTAAACATAAACAAATTTCATGTACTGAAAAGTCTGTAGTGGCCAAACAATCCTACGATACTCATAGGACGAAGATACTGCGTAAAGGACAAATACATTATACGACTAAAAAAAAGAACGATTAAATAACCGTAGAAACGATTACAAAAATAAAGCAAAAATTGCAATGGCAAACAAAATTAAAAAGAAATACAATGTTATGAATGTAGTTAAAGATAGTACCATTAAATTGGTGAAAAACACTGAACATTTTATAGCTACAATTATGATTAAATTGGATTGTTTATTATCTTCCTCACAACGAAGACTAGACGCTGAAAATTTAGTGTCCACTTCCATTTATGTACGAGATAACTATATGAACAAAGCAAGAAAAGTATTAAAAACACTTTAGAAGAAAATAGAATTATCTTTAACTCGATTAGGTGATGTATCTATTACGGATAACGTAGATTGTGCATTAACTGCTTTATGCGGTATTCCTAAACACACCTCCGTCTCAGAACCATATTTTTCAGATGCAGCATATGATTTTCGGCTTGGTTTATTTAATGATTTTGATATTGATAATAAAGTTATGATTAATGAGGAAGGACAAACTACAAATATTTTGCCACTTATTGAAGGAAAAGATAAAAAAAGTAAAACGTGGCTATGTAATGGTTATTGTAAAACTATGATGTTGACATATTAATTGAACTTAAATCTTTCTTCGTAGAAATTCTTGAACAGAGTTTTAGAAGCGCTTACAAGTATCTTTTATCTACAGATTTGTGTTCAGCACAGGCCTACAATATTGATAAACTTGGTCATCCAAATATTTGTTATGATCGACCGCTATTATGCAGTTCAAAATTTATAAAATTACAAGTTTTATCTTCTCATTACCCTTATTTGCGAACGATCAAAAGGTTATTGTATGAATTAAAACATTTATATACTATTATTTTAAACATAGAAAATGCTTTGAATTATGCAGATGTTGTAATATTAAATGATATCATAAAAAAATCCAAGAAGCTTGGTCTATCTATCAAAAGCAATAAAAACATAAATCAAGTAAGTTTAAATGAATCGGAATTAAACGAGGAATTCCGCATTGGCATTAAGGAATATACGAAAATAGTAACAGATCCACCAACAATTCCTTGTATTTCATGTGAAAGATTATTTTGTGCAAGAGATATTCAACATTATGACGAGAATAATAAAAATAACATTGCTTTAGAATTACTCGGTTTAAATCGTGAAAATCTTTTTCAAAAAATTAAGAAATTGCACAACACTACAGACAATTCTATGTGCAGACCTTGTTTAACTAATATAAGAAAAAATATCATGCCATCAAATTGCATTTTAAATATCCTTTTTGTGAAAGAAGTCCCAGAAGAAATTCGAAGTCTTAATATGATAGAAAAAATTTTAATACAAAGAGCTAAAGCTTTTCAAACAATTACAAAAATGGATACAGTTATGAATAAAAATATTCCTCATTATGTAAATATTGATAAAGTTATTGGGAGAACATTTCATTTACCCTTACCACTACAAGAGACTTTAAAAAAGATATGTCCTGATACTGATCCCATTAATGTAGATCATGAATTATATATTTTGGTTCGGACAAACCCAACAAAAGCTAATAAAATTTGGGAAGATTATATTGATATAAATAAAGTATGGAAAGCGTTACATTGGCTAAAGCAAATTAATCCAATTTATGAAAAAATTGATCTCCCATATAATCCCCAAATGTTATTAGATCAATTACACGAACAATTAGAATATGAAATTAATAAAGAAAATGCAGTAGAAAAATGTACGCCAAGAACAAATTTAGTAGAAAACGAACCTCCAATCCAACGTCCATTGTTAACTCAAAAATCACAAAGTGATCCTTTTTATGACCATTACACCATTTATCCTTTGCATGATAAAAAAAATGAATCAGATACTGCGTTGTACCAAATGTTGCAAATTTCTGCTAATGCTTTAGACAACAGAGGAAAAGATTTAGATCTGAAATTTTTTCCTGATCTATATCCTTATGGAAATTGGGGTCAACATGCTGAAAGAAAGCCAAATTTAAGAGATTTTGATTTTTTTAAGAGCAGATTAGCATCAAAACATTCACAATTCAGATTGAACATTCAATATCTTTTTTTTCACTGTACAATAATACAATGAGACAGATAAATGCTGGAATATTTCAAATGCTCAATATTATTAATCCAAGGTATCAATTCACGGTCAAAGAATTTCTGCAAATGTTAAACGAACATAAGCTAGATGGTAATCTGGACATCATTTTTTCTCATTTACCTGGTACTGAATCATATTGGAAAAAAGTTCGTAATGAGTTAACTTGTATGGCACGTGAGTATGGACCCGCCACTTTTTTCATTACTTTTAGTCCTGGAGAATGGATGTGGTCTGCACTTGCCGAGTACATAAAACAAGTAAATGGATGGAATGATAATCGTTCTATTTCACAATTGATAGCTGCAGATCCAGTATCGACAGCTAGATTTTTCCAAAATAAATTTAAAGCTGTGTTAGCTTATATACTATCTCAGTCAAATCCTATTGGAAAAGTTAGCCATTATTACTGGGTTCGTGAATATCAAGGTAGAGGATTACCCCATTATCATTGTTTGTTTTGGATTCAAGATGCCCCAATTTATGGAACAAGTTCAAATCAAGAAGTACAAGAGTTCATCTTAAGACACATAACATGTCACATCCCAAATAAACTGATCTCGCCAGAACTTCATCGTCGCGTCTTAGCCTATCAACAACACAAACACAATAATTATTGTATGCGCAATAAAAAGAAAAATACTGGTTTTNTCCCAAATAAACAGATCTCGCCAGAACTTCATCGTCGCGTCTTAGCCTATCAACAACACAAACACAATAATTATTGTATGCGCAATAAAAAGAAAAATACTGGTTTTTCAAGTGCTTGTCGTTTCGGATTTCCTCGCCCCGTAACTGATAGGATCATTTTAAGAGACGTATCCGTCGCTATTGCGAATCGAAATAAATTGAAAAATAAATCTCGATTTTACGATTTACCTCGAACAACAGATGAACAAAACATCAATGACTATATGCCTGCTCTTTTACTTATTTGGGAAGGAAATAATGATGCTCAATATATTGGAGAGTCATCTTATTTGTTGACAAAATACGTCAGTAAATATGGAACGAAAGGTGAAAAGAGTAATTTAGATTTTGAAGATATACAATCGAACAAATCTTTGTTTAACCGTCTCTGGGCGTTTGCTGTACGCGCTTTACAACATAGAGACTGTGGAGCTATTGAAGCTGCTGATGTTTTGTTAGGACATCCTTTGCATAGTACCGATCCCGACACAATTATTAAATGGTTAAATGTTAATATTATAAGGGGTAGAAAACTGAAACCATTTAAAGAGATAAAAAATCTTCCGGAAGATTCTACAGATATATTTTGATTCTTTCATAGATAATCATTATCCCAACAGACCGAAAGAATTGGATGCATTATGCTTGTATGATTTTGCGAAGTGGTTTGAGATTTCGAAAATAAAACAGTTTATAAAGCTGAATTTTATGAAATGTCAAATGGTTTATTTTGTAAAAAACGAAAGAAACCTTATTTAATAAATCACTATAACTTCAATCCAGATAATCAGCCAGATGCTTACTACCACGCTTTGCTATTATTATTCAAACCTTGGAGAGATTTAGATGAATTAAAACACTCCGATGAAACGTATTTTGAATCTTTTAGAAAACAACCGCATCAGTTAGCACAAGCGATGAAGTATCATGATAAATGTGCAGTTATTAAGGAAGCAATGGATAATATGCAGAAATTAATTCAAAATCAATTAGAGCAAAATGAAACACCTACGCCTCAAACTTCAGCTCATAGACCTGATGGCTGTGTACCTATTGAAGTAGAAAATGCTATGAATGATTTTCAAACTGTAGTAGAAAAAGCTGAAAACTGCGAGGAAACGGGAGACGAAATCCACACTGCTGAACTCCATTTGGAAGAACCGACCTACAAAGAAGTAGAAACCGCGATCAAAAAACTAAAAAAACAATAAGGCCGCGGGAAACGATTCTATACCAGCGGAACTACTTAAATATGGGGGCACTGCGCTGACATCGAAAATTTTTGAACTAGTACGCTCTATATGGAAAAATGAAACAATGCCGGAAAACTGGAAAGAATCCATCATCATACCGATTTTTAAAAAGGGAGATAAGACAGACTGCAATAACTATCGGGGAATCTCACTTTTAGCTACCTGCTACAAAGTTCTGTCAAACGTAATACAGGCCAGACTCACACCCTTTGCGGAAGATATAATAGGAGATTATCAGTGTGGATTCCGGCGTAACAGGTCGACGAGCGATCAAATGTTTACTATAAGACAGCTGTTAGAGAAAAAATGGGAATATTGCGAAACAATACACCAGTTATTCATAGATTTTAAAAAAGCGTATGATTCTATCAAGCGAAGCAAAANATAATGATATAATAAAAATAAATTTAAAGCTGTGTTAGCTTATATACTATCTCAGTCAAATCCTATTGGAAAAGTTAGCCATTATTACTGGGTTCGTGAATATCAAGGTAGAGGATTACCCCATTATCATTGTTTGTTTTGGATTCAAGATGCTCCAATTTATGGAACAAGTACAAATGAAGAAGTACAAGAGTTCATCTTAAGACACATAACATGTCACGTCCCAAATAAACAGATCTCGCCAGAACTTCATCGTCGCGTCTTAGCCTATCAACAACACAAACACAATAATTATTGTATGCGCAATAAAAAGAAAAATACTGGTTTTTCAAGTGCTTGTCGTTTCGGATTTCCTCGCCCCGTAACTGATAGGATCATTTTAAGAGACGTATCCGTCGCTATTGCGAATCGAAATAAATTGAAAAATAAATCTCGATTTTACGATTTACCTCGAACAACAGATGAACAAAACATCAATGACTATATGCCTGCTCTTTTACTTATTTGGGAAGGAAATAATGATGCTCAATATATTGGAGAGTCATCTTATTTGTTGACAAAATACGTCAGTAAATATGGAACGTAAGGTGAAAAGAGTAATTTAGATTTTGAAGATATACAATCGAACAAACCTTTGTTTAACCGTCTCTGGGCGTTTGCTGTACGCGCTTTACAACATAGAGACTGTGGAGCTATTGAAGCTGCTGATGTTTTGTTAGGACATCCTTTGCATAGTACCGATCCCGACACAATTATTAAATGGTTAAATGTTAATATTATAAGGGGTAGAAAACTGAAACCATTTAAAGAGATAAAAAATCTTCCTGAAGATTCTACAGATATATTTTATGATTCTTTCATAGATAATCATTATCCCAACAGACCGAAAGAATTAGATGCATTATGCTTGTATGATTTTGCGAAGTGGTTTGAGATTTCGAAAAAAAAAAACAGTTTATAAAGCTGAATTTTATGAAATGTCAAATGGTTTATTTTGTAAAAAACGAAAGAAACCTTATTTAATAAGTCACTATAACTTCAATCCAGATAATCAGCCAGATGCTTACTACCACGCTTTGCTATTATTATTCAAACCTTGGAGAGATTTAGATGAATTAAAACACTCCGATGAAACGTATTGTGAATCTTTTAGAAAACAACAGCATCAGTTAGCACAAGCGATGAAGTACCATGATAAATGTGCAGTTATTAAGGAAGCAATGAATAATATGCAGAAATTAATTTAAAATCAATTAGAGCAAAATGAAACACCTACGCCTCAAAATTCAGCTCATATACCTGATGGCTGCGTACCTATTGAAGTAGAAAATGCTATGAATGATTTTCAAGCTGTAGTAGAAAAAGCTATTGTGAGGAAGGAAGATCTACAAAACTCTATTGCAAAATTTAATACCGATCAACTCAGAGTTTTTAACAAAATCACTTCAGTTCTAGAATCAAATGACAAAATATTAAGAATGTTTGTAAGTGGCCCTGGAGGAACGGGTAAAAGTTTTGTCATCGAAAATTTAGTTTCCTGGAATAAAATATATCGTTGTAAAGATACAGCTGTCACAGCTCCTACTGGGATTGCTGCATATAGCATACAAGGACTTACAATTCACAGATTATTACAACTTACAGTAGAACACGGCGGTATTTACAGCTTTGTACAAAGAACTATCTGGAGCAGCTTTAAAACAAATAAGACAAACATTGCAAAACGTTGACTTAATCATTATAGATGAAATATCAATGGTATCGAATATTACTTTCATGTATATTCATTTGCGTTTAACTGAAATATTCAATACTTCTGATAATGAAAACGGATGGTTTGGAAAAATCAATGTCCTTGTATTCGGTGATTTATTGCAACTCCCTCCAGTTCGAGAAAATTTTGTATTTGTTGGAATGAATAAAAAACAAATTGATAAGTATATCAAATCGATGATTACTTTTAATTTATGGGAGTTATTCGAATACGATGAGTTAACAATTAATATGAGACAAAAAATGATAAAGCATACTCAGAAATTCTTTCACGTATTAGATTAGGTTTTATGACTGAGTCTGATATAAATATACTTAAAACAAGAAAAATTAATTTGACTAGTGATGATTATTCCAAAAATATTCAAGAATTGTGTACATATTTAAAACAATTACCAGTCAATACTGTATGTTTATTACCTACAAGAAAAATGTGCAGTGCTATTAATGATGCAATGATGCTTACAATTGAGGATGAAGAAATCACTCTTGTTGCTAATGATTCATACAAATGTGCTAAAAATTTGGATAAAAAAGTCTTAAAAAGGTTGGATGATGATGAAGACAGTTACTGTGGTATTGAACGTGTAATTAAAATTAAAATTGGTTGTCAAGTCATGATAAGAAGAAACATTGATGTTTCTATTGGATTAGTTAATGGAACAATCGGTTCAGTACTTAATGTTTCTAAAGATAAATCTAACCAAATCACAAGTGTTCGCATTGTATTACAATCCGGAAAAGAACATGAAATACCTCGATTGGAATATAAATTCATTATTATGGATAAAATATCAATTACCCGAGAGCAATTTCCGATTTGTAATAGTTATGGAACCGTTACTGAATTATTAATATTATTGATGTATTTAAAACTTGATTATTTTCCATCGATCTCATTATTTTTGTAATCCATGTTTACATTTATTACATAATTTGCTACAGCATTTGTTAAGTCACTATTAATTTTGACAAATAAAAGAATTGTTGTAATATATCTGAAATGCTACGTGATTAACATTCATGATAATTTTGCGAAATACATCAAACTTGCCTAACCTTTTACTTTTTTAAAAGTTAGTTTTTTTTTATACGGATTAAGGATTTGTTCTTTGCATCAGTGGCAGAGAAATAACAAAAGTTAATTGAATATATCACATAGAAGCTTTTATTTTTCGATTCAAAAATTATTTAAATATCAAATTGGTTGTATTCGAATGAAATACTTTCACGTTTTATAGATACAAATATTTGGTAACACAGATAACGATCACTTTGACGATAAACTATTCAGTCTATACCTTTTGCTCCGGAAGTCTGAGTCCATGCATGCTTTTCAACTCTTCGGGGGTCTAGAAAAGTACAAAAAATTCAATTTGATCTATTACCTACTCGTGAACTTTTTTTAATTACTTTGCATCAGTATTGCATTTAACAAAAACTCACCCTGTCAGCGAAGTGATTGATACCAAGCGAGTAAGACACTTCTCCCTTGTTGTACTTAACATTATGTTCTTCGACACGTTTCTTGGTATCCAAGTAAATCTTGTATCTACGTTGTTCTTCATCTGGGTTCGCGTATTTTTTATTAAACTTTGTCTGTAATGAGGAACAATAATATTATAAATAATATTATTTTTGAAGGCCAATCGATAAATTGTTTACTCGAAAATTACTTTGTATTGCTCCCATTCGTCGTCTGCGAGTACTTGAACCACAACGACGGCCATCAACAGTGCAACAACTAGGAACTTCATGTTTATTCTGTAAATGTATATTAATTTTTTACAATTTTGCCTATATTATAATACATCAATTTATTATACTATATAATTAACGTTCCTGTGCGTCCAGAGCGGACGGGTGGGTGCCTATCACCACTACACGGCGCGTCCTCAGGTTGCGGATAGAGGAACGGCCCCTGAGAAAGAGGTTAGCTGCGAATAAATCGAATAAGCAGCCGCGGACAGCCGATAGGCCCGGGCGTGGGTGTGATGAGCCCACACTGGCGATCGAACGCATTCATCTAGAAACACTACGCAAGCACCACAACAATGACCACAACAACGAACACTCAACAATATTTCTTATTTCACTTTCTCTTCCTACCTAACTATGTCTATAATCTATCTCTTTTAGCACACATTACAAAAATCCTGCTGTCGTGGAGAATGCGGGAGCGATGACAACTGCCCCGAAAGGGGATGTGTAGAATGATTCGCCACCTGGTCTTACACGGCAACGAAGCCAGCGTAGGCGCGCTGCCTTGCAGGGGGGCGTTAGGATACGAGCGTGATTCCGTAGTGTGTCCGACGATGAGCTGACTCCGTCCTTATCAAAGTCGGAAAGCTCTCATACTTAGTTCTAGAGAGGTATGGGAGTTATCACCTCTAGAACGGATGATTCACCTGCGATCGGAAACAGGATCCAAAACGCGTGGGTTTCACTTACTACCATGGCTCAAAAAAACCAAAACCAAACCAAAATCAATAGGGACTTAAAGGTAGGAACGTGGAATGTGCGCAGTTTATACAGAGCAGGCGCGTACCGGGAAATCTTAAAAGAAGCTGGCGGGTACAATCTAGACTTAGTAGCTATACAAGAAACTCGGTGGCAAGATAGCGGTATGTTAGGAAACGAAAACTTCACCTTTATGTACGGGGGCGCGAGCGGACATTCCCTAGGTACCGGATTTCTGATTAGCAAAAGAATTATACACGCGGTTAAAAGTTTCAAATTCGTAAACGACAGACTCTCGTATATCGTCATCGAAGGAGCGTGGTACAATTACGTGGTTATTAACGTGCATTGTCCTACGGAGGACAAAGAGGAAGAGGTGAAGGATCTTTATTACGAAGCCTTGGAGCAATTAATCGACCAGTTCGCGTCTTACGACACCAAAATAGTAGTGGGGGATTTCAACGCTAAAATAGGGAAAGAGGAAATGTTTAGGCCCACTATAGGCAAGGAAAGTCTGCACGAAACCAGCAATGATAACGGTATTAGAGTCATAAATTTCGCGGCGGCAAAAGATCTTATAGTAAAGAGTACGTGCTTCAAGCACAAGGATATACACAAAGTAACGTGGACATCGCCGGACGGAGCCACGAAAAATCAAATCGATCACTTTCTTATCGATAAGAGGCGCCACACGAACGTGCTTGACGTAAGAACCTATAGGGGGGCGGATTGCGACTCGGATCATTTTCTAGTAGTGGCCAAATTAAGAGCCAAATTAGTAGCTGGGCAAAATAGTAAACGGGCGAGCAAAGTAGAAACGTTCGATATTGAAAAGCTACGGAACGGGATAGAACGAATTAAGTATCAAGTAGAAATAAGGAATCGGTTTCAGGTACTCGAAGAAACGGATGCACCGACGGAGGTAGATGACGACCCGAACAGTCTTTGGGGGGATATCGAAAAAGCGATAAAACAGGCCGCGAATAAAGTGCTAGGTAGAAAGAAAAAGCCAAAGAGCAAACCATGGTTTGACGAAGAGTGCGAACTCTGGTTTGAAAGGCGCAAAAAGGCCAAATTAGACAGCGTACACAATGGAGGCGATAGGGCCGTAGAAGAGTACCACGAAATAAGAAGGCAAGTGGGGGCGATTTACAGGAACAAAAAGCGCGAGTATCAAAAGAATCAGATTAGAAAAATAGAAACTAATAGTAAGGAAAATAACCCGCGCGAGATGTACAAAGGAATTAACGCTATTAGGAAGGGTTTCCAGAGTAGATCGCAATTAATGAAAGATGAGGGCGGGAATCTCGTTACAAGCGAAAATGAACTGCTAAAGCTGTGGAAAGGATATTTTGATAAGTTACTAAACGTACATGAAAACTGCGAGGAAACGGGAGACGAAATCCACACTGCGGAACTCCATATGGAAGAACCGACCTACAAAGAAGTAGAAGCCGCGATCAAAAAACTAAAAAACAATAAGGCCGCGGGAAACGATTCTATACCAGCTGAACTACTTAAATACGGGGGCACCGCGCTTACATTCAAAATTTTTGAACTAGTATGTGCTATTTGGAAAAATGAAACGATACCGGAAAACTGGAAAGAATCTATCATTATACCGATTTTCAAAAAGGGAGATAAGACAGATTGCAATAACTACCGGGGAATCTCACTTTTAGCTACCTGCTACAAAGTTCTATCAAACGTAATACAGGCCAGACTCACGCCCTTCGCGGAAGATATAATAGGAGACTATCAGTGTGGATTCCGGCGTAACAGGTCGACGTGCGATCAAATGTTTACTATAAGACAGTTGTTAGAGAAAAAATGGGAACATTGCGAAACAATACACCAACTATTTATAGACTTTAAAAAAGCGTATGACTCTATCAAACGAAGCAAAATGTATCAAATCCTGGTGCTCCTCGGAGTACCAAAAAAACTCGTGAAATTAATTCAAATATGTCTGAACGGAAGCACGGGAAAGGTCCGAGTAGGCGGTAACGTATCCGAATCATTCATGATACGCGACGGTTTGAAACAAGGTGACGGTCTCTCTACAGTACTCTTTAACTTAACGCTAGAATATGTTGTTAGAAAAATGCAGACTAGCGGGCTAGGTGCAACCCTTAACGGAAAAACACAAATTCTAGGGTATGCGGATGACTTGGACATACTAGGGGATAACGGTGCAGCGGTAGCGAGAAACGCGGAAATTCTCATAAAGGCGGCTGAGGACACGGGTTTAGAGGTGAGCGAATCGAAAACGAAATATATGATCATGGATAAATTGGGCATTTGCGAAGGTGAGGGTGATCTTAGAGTCGGAAATTATACTTTTGAAAAGGTTAGCGAATTCAGATATTTAGGCACAACCATAAATGATCGAAACGAAATTAAAGCCGAGATTAACAAGAGACTTCATTCGGGTAATGCTTGCTACTACGCCGTGAATAGATTACTAAAATCAAAACTGCTGTCTAGAAATGTAAAAGTAAGGATATATAGGACTATAATAATGCCGGTAATCCTGTACGGGTGCGAAACTTGGGCGCTTACTAAAGCGGAAGAAAACCGTTTTAGGGTGTTCGAAAATAAGGTTCTGCGAAAAATATACGGGCCAAAGAAAGATGAGGAAACCGGGGAGTGGAGGAAACTGCACAACGACGAGCTACATAACCTATACGCGTCACCGAATATAAACAGAATAATTAAATCGCGAAGACTAAGATGGGCAGGGCACGTTGCAAGAATGGGAAATGATCGCACGACAGCGCGTATAATGAAAGGAAAGCCAAATACATCGCGACCTCTAGGTAGACCTAGACGCAGGTGGGAGGACAATGTAAAAGCGGACTTAACTGAAATCGGACGGGACGGCGCGAAATGGATAGGGTTAGCACAAAATAGGGATACGTGGAGGGCTTGCGTAGATGAGGCGATGAACTTTCGAGTTCGAAATGCCACTTAAAAAAAAAAAATATATAATTAACGTTCTGCAATGACTGATTCGAAAAGATTTAGTTCAAATATAGATAGATTTATCGTTTTGAAAAGTTGTAGTTGAGGGTTATCGTTTTAAATTCATTTTAAAATTGGAGTTATCGATCTATTTTGGAAATACCTATTGAAAACTACAAATAAACATTTAGACCAAGATAACATAAAAGTCTACGTACTCATTTCTTTTTGCGATATCGAGAATTGTCCAAGGAAGGTATTATCATTTATATAGAGGGAAGTTCATTAGTTGCTGCCCACAACGACAAAAGGTAAGATTTTTGGTTACTAAAGTTTATTGTCAAAAAGAGAAAATCGACTTTGCTGTGCTAAACTCGAAGCTTGACCAGTTTCGAGAGGCATTCTCCTGTACAGGAGAAACGACAGACAAACTCTCATTTTAAAATCTAGTTAATGAGAAAACCCCTCAGGTTTTCACGTAACAAAATTGGAACAAATACACATTGGAACAAATTCACGTAACAAATACACATGTCCAAAATTAGAAGTAAAAACGAGCTTTTTAGAATACCCAAGAATGCATTAAACAAGGCTCAACAACCCTAGTAGAAACTTTGGCTGTTTTGCGCAGTTTTTCGCCAGTGCTCGCTAGTAACTGTGTTATTTCGACAGAATCGGCCAGTAACTGGTTAACACGGGTCACAATTTCTACCAGGGGAAAAAGCACATAACATATTATATGAGCACATAATTTATTATATTTCGAACAGTACGTATAAACTTATTTTACAAAATACGCTATCAAAATGTAGAAATTATATTACTTATTCAGATTTACTTCGTGTATTACATTTTAGTAATTTAGCGTTATTCTCTATATTTCAGCACGATCTTTAGCACAAAAGTTAATAATTCGATTACGCAGTTTCCTATACCTTTTGTTTGAGTTTGAAATAATAACAACTACGTTGTTTAACTCCTGCTTATTTACGCCTCAACAACGGAACCGTGACTGATGGAGAATCATGAAAACACTGGGCTTTAAGCCAACGGCTACTGCGTAGATGTGATAGTGCAAGCTGATTTAGGAGTGTTCGTATTCACCAACACAACTTGCAGCCGGACGATAAGCAATACATAGCAGTGATTAAAAGTTTAGGAAAATCCCAGACTATAACTATGCATCGGTTACTCATCTAATTGCCGGCTATTATTGATCGTTATAAATGTCGGCGGCATAACAAAAATCATCTGATGAAAATCAGCTAACCATGTACAATATACTATGAATAAATCATCGTGATATTCAAAGTGATTTAAAAATGTGTGCCTTGTTTGCCATAAATTTGTAGGTATTCGAATATCTTAAAACGTAGGCACTTATTAAATATATCACAAAGATTTACCTGCTCATTAGTTTTGCTTTCTAAAAATGAAAAACGTCTTACATCTCTATTAACATATTCACCTGAAATCAATAAAAAATAATCATAATATTTCCTCCTTTTTTCTCATGAATATAGGTTCCACCAAACCAAGCTCATTAGCACAGAAGATGTAATCTCGCCCACGAGTGATTCCTCAAAACCTCTCCTCGATCAATAACACCACCACTATCCCATACCATCTCCCAAAGGATCCCCCGCAAGACTAATGATGTCCATCACGCGTATCCTCTAATTCCATCTAATTGCCATTAAACTCGTCCACGTAATAAAGAAGGATCGCCTAATTAAAAAACAAACGAGCCTCGCCGTGAGGAAGAAAGTAAAAAGTGAAAAAAAAACAGAGGACCTCCCTATCCGCGCACAGATAACATCCATAATCGCAGCCTCGCGATCTTATCTGTTGATTTATGAATCGCGCGCGCGAGCGGGAAGCCCGCGATATTCGAACGAGCGGCACTACTACACGGTCCGGGGGACAATTTGTTGCACGTCCCCTCAAGCGTGGGAGAACGCGAAATTTCCGTCGCGCGCTGCTCCCGGGGTTATGAAGAGGGACTCCGCAAGCGCAAAAGTCAAAAGTTAATTATATGCGTCCAAGCGGGGGCTGTGAAACAAATGGCCGCATACGAGTGTCACGCTTTAAAATTTCATTAGGCCTGTGCTTTACGGTAGTTTTTCGTTATTAATTATGCCGTTGATTAATTCGCGATGCTGCGGTGACACTGGTAAATTGCGCGTGTACTTATACGTATGCTATGTGGCAACGGGAGACAATATCTGGTATTTTGCTCGTGCCGATGGAGTTTGTATTTGGAGGAAAAAGTTGAAGTTTGTTATTGCTCGTGAGATGACACTTGCTTATCGGCTTTGATACCGATTTGAATATTTATACTTTAGCTCCCTGACATCAATACTCGATAGCTCCATTATCTCTTGTAGAAATAGACTCTGACGAAATTCTCTTTTTTCGAAGGAAAGTTGAATAAATTTCTCGAAACAAGATAAATGTTAAAAAATCCGAATCCACCAAACGATAATTTTACTTTTATAAAATGTTCTCGATTCCTCGAATTAATAGACCTTTGCACGAAACCATCCTCTCGGTATTACAGCTATACCTGCGAATAACCCAATAAAGCTTCGCCAACTGCCTTCCACAGGACACCGCAACAATCAACACCTCAATATACGCCACCGCAAAGACAAAAAGCGAATAACTCAGCGACCCGCGCAACTCCCCCTAATCTTTAGCGAATCCATTCAATTACAAGCGGCGAGATTTCCCCGATAAAGCGCTGCAACGCGCAGTTCGCCGCCGCGCGGTCACCGCAGTCGACCGCAAAAATCTCCCCCCAATCCTATAACACACACACACACACATACAGACGCGCTGCAAAGACACGCAAATATAGAAACTCGCGAGAGAAAGACGAAGTCGCGCAGATAGGCCTTTGGCCGGCGGACGGCCGCTAATCCGGCGTAATCAATTTCGTCCTAATTGGGGATTACGCGGAGGCCCAGCGCTAATAGATTAATTTATTAGGCGAAAGCCCTCAAAGGAGCCGACGCCGCCAACGCGACGTGCCTGTCCGCGCGACGTATTAAGCATCCGACGCCGATCGTTAAGACGGCGATTCCTTGTGTGCGAACCTCCTCCCGAGGGAATTTTAATACCGCTGCGGAAGAGACTTTTTTCGGGGGGACGAGAGGTCTCTTTCCCTGATTAATTTGCATTGTTTCGGTGCCGAGGACGGTGCACTGCTTATTTTTAGCCACGACTATATTATGTATCTTGGAGTAATTTTGTAACAAACCGCAGATACGATTATTTATAACGTCATACAAAAGACTCTTATACTGCACTAGTTCGACATAATCAATTCTTGCTTCACCACAGCAGCGGTCCGGGTCTACAAAACATGCGTACACCAGTCGGCGGAACAACTACATCCCGTGGCACTTGCGATGCAATTGTATGCGCGAGTTCCAGTTGTTCCGCGCGAAGATAAGCCCCGATGTTTACAGAGCGAGGGAAGCATGTCTACGAGCCGCGGCAGGAGATAACGCGCGCGCGCGCGAGATTAATCTACGACCTTCCTCGTGGCCTTTTATCCTCTTTCTTCTTCTCCGTCTTTTTCTTCTTCTTTCTCTTTGGTTTATCCTTGTGTACATAAAGCAGTTTGTATGAGACAAGTTTATGCTTTGGAAATTATGTAGCGTATACCGAAAATCATGAGCGGGACTAAGTACTAACGTATGTTTATCCAGATTCATGCAATTTTACGCGAGAAACTATGTCAGAATTTTGATTTTCGATATTTCGTACTTAGAAAGAATTGAGCGGTGATTTGCACAAGTTTTTTTATAAGTTACGGTATCATTAGCGCCAAATAACGAAGCTACATTACGTGCTTCAGCTCTGAAATAACCGCAGAAATAACGACGGCAGCACTTAGCATCGCATCTCCTTTCCCTAGTTGAGGAGCCATATATCCCACGCGGACTGAGATACGCCGGCACTAGCGGGCTTTCGTAGAAATATATAAATATGTACGCGATTTACGCCGCTTCGCAGTTCGTACTACATCAGCTGAGTAAATTCTCGCGCAGTTGAGCGAGTACTAGTGGAGATTGAAAATCGACGCGATGAGATGAAAAACTTAATTTCTCACCTTTTTTGATGATAGTTTGCGATTTATAAAATAAGTGTCATTGGTTTAGCTCTCATCTCAGATTAATAAGATATTGTTGAACGTTGCGCATAATGCTGTCAAGTTTTAAAATAAAAACTCTGTTTGGCACGTGTATTGCATGCAGTTGGTAAAATTTACTGCAAGGAAGTTATTCGCAGCGCTGACGCTTTTAATGCCAAGATAAAATTTGATGTGAACATAATTACATGCTCATGACTGTCGCTTCATTTTCTAGCTCCAAACTTTGTTTTAAAGCTCGGTATATACTTACAAAAATCTCGTTCAAAATATTTTCATTATAGGTAGAACCCGGTCCAGCCGTATCTGTGCCTACCTGTTACTACTTACAATATATCTCTAATAACAAACAACCACCATCTCCTCCACGCCGGAATCTAAATCTCGAAAAAAAAGCAACCCTTTATCTCCTGTTCTACACGCGCAATCTCACGAGAGGATAACAGCCATCTCGAGAGGACCGCAGCGATTTATAAATCGGCCGACAACTCTTACTTACAACGGCACGGAGAAAAAAAGTATAGAGAGGGAGAGGTCGATCAGAATATCAGATATAAGCCTCGCGAAAATTCGACTCGAGAATACATCGCTTTCGGCGCATTTATATAAGCGAGTGTACGGCGGCAGCCGTGTCGCAGGCACCGTTATAAACATACACGCCCGGTCATTTGTCCTTATCGCGCCAAGAGATTGTCAGGTGTATTAGTATTAAGTCGCGGGATTGTGCGTGGGCCTCTCTGGAGACGATCGAGAGCGCGATTTTCACTCGATGGGCGTTTCTTTGGCGGTGCAGCCGGTGCATGATATTCAATTTCGAGAGCGCCCGGACATTGAATTGCAATAAATGTTTTATTACAGTCGCGCACCTCGAAGTTCTCAAGAGAGATAAAGGTTGATTTTTTGCTCCACTTCAAAGAGCAATTTTTGGCCGCTTTAATTTACGTACGATTTTTTCTTCGACTCCCGAAAAAAAAAAATTACAACAAACGCAATCATCCCCCTAGAATCAACCTTTCGTCTTGAAGCAAAAATACGAGACCATCCCACAATCGTAGTACCCACATATAGTTCTTCTCGAGACTCGGATCCCGTTGCGCTTACACGCATGCGCCGCCACTACGCATCAGGCGCATTAGCGTTTTTAGCCTCCGTACAGTCCTTTCTGGCGGCGCCGGTCGTTTACGCGACGTAAAAGCCGTCATCCCCTTTTTCTTCTTCCCTCTCTCTCCCCGGGCATACAAAAAGCACAGCCGAAATAATTATCGGGCAATTACTCTCTCGTAAAAGCCGAGGATGACGCGCACGACTGCGGCTCCGCAAAAACTGTATCGACGACGATTGCCAGCGCCGATCGTAAAGACGCTCTCTCGCGCGCACATATGCATGACAATAAACGATCTCTTTAACGATGTTCCTATAAAGCGCTTGCTTTTTTATTAGCACGTATACTCACGCTACTGCTGCCCCCGAGTGACATTGTTTATTGCACGGAGAGGGCGCTTTTTTGGAGGCGCGCAAACGGTACACTCAATTTCGCTGAGGGCTCTGAGCTGTTTTTTCTCCGGACGTTGCCGCGCGCTGAGCTATATCGAGGAAGATATAACTCGAGCGGAGTTACGCGGCTCGTTTTGTGTTTATGCAAATTCGAGGCCCTGACATACTGTGAGAAAGACTACGCGCTTTCTTTCTTTCAGATGCGCTGGATGCGTGAGGATTAAGTTTTGCGGGAGAGAAAGTTGCGTGTACTTTGAGAAGAAATCGTTCGGCTGGCTGACGGATTTAAGATCAAGGAAAATTGTCGATTCAACGCGCGTATTGATATCGCTCTAGCGGTCAGCACGTATACATTATGTATATTCAAATTAAGTTAAGTAAGTAGAGAAAATAAGTAAGTTGACGAACAATATAGTGGGAGGTAGCCCTTTAGGTAATAAATTTATANCAATAGTGGGAGGTAGCCCTTAAGGTAATAAATTTACAACAACATCCTTATAAATCTTTGGCAACGTTTCGTCCTATGGAGGGGACCTCTTCAAGCCTTTATTATGAGAAACAATAAATCAAAATTATACAATAAATAAAAATAAAAATGTATAAAGAAGAGAACATACTGGGGTGGTGTTCCTATAGTTGTACTATATCTATATACATATACGATACTAAACATACCTGTCGACATGTAACACGATGAGGCTGTTCAGCCGTTTAATTTATAATGTTTTGACTGATTTTACATTGCTATTGGTAAATAATTTATAGTCTATGAGTGGTGTATATTTTGAATATTTGTCTCGAATTTTTATCTGTATTTATTGTATAATTTTGATTTATTGTTTCTCATAATAAAGGCTTGAAGAGGTCCCCTCCATAGGACGAAACGTTGCCAAAGATTTATAAGGATGTTGTTGTAAATTTATTACCTTAAGGGCTACCTCCCACTATTGTTCGTCAACTTACTTATTTTGTTATCATGGAGAGGAATATTAACAATAATTTAAGTAAGTAGAGCTTTTAGATACGTGTGCATACATAAACGACTCATTCATAAGAGTCAGGTGCAGACTATCTTTTTTGGTATAAAAGTGAAATTTTCTTTTATTCAGAAAGTATTTTCTTTGAGGTTCTAAAATCGTACGTACAAGTTTTATAGGCTATGTCGTGCACTACTTGAAGTTGTAAAATTCGAAATATCAGTAACTATTTGAATATAATAAAAATGTATCCTACTAATATCTCATTTTTTTGGTTTACTTATCATTCTTTTAAAATTTAAAATACAACTTTGAATTCAAAATCGAACTGCAATCGCGCCCCTTCTTAACTGACCAATCAGGCAATAAATAGAACTCCTTCAATATGGAGCGATCCAAAATTTCAAGTAGGATTAGCTAAATTAACCACATTTCTCGATTAATCAGAATCAACCAATCAATTTTCGGTTTCAATTTTCCGGTATCACTTTTTTAAAGAGGATATTCACTGATCTGATCGAATAACGCGCAGAGTATTAAACGGAGTCGGGATTTATCAATTTCCGCGCAGAATTTTTCAAAAGACATCAATAAGCAATCAATAACCACGCGGACAATTATAACCATCGTATTCCCATACGGCGAGCGCTTCTCTCTCGCACAATACCCCGCATCTCGTCGTCGTCCCTCGCTCGCAAAATCTCCGTTCCTCTCTCGTCGTCGGTGAATTCCCGATTTTTCCTCTCGACCTCCCGCTTTTGAAAGTCAGCTGAGGCATTGAATCACGTACGTGCGTGTGTGTGTACATACGCTTCCTCAAGACTCAGAAAAGCATCATTCATCATTTATATGCCGCGGGAGTCTGTGTGCGCGGGTGACGCGCTTTTTCTCTTCCCGCCGCGCGGCGAACAGGACACATTGTTAGGGAAGGCGCGAGAGAGGAGCGACACAGGTGGTCCCTGCGTAGGCATTTCCACGATAATCCAGCGTCTGTCTCGCGCGAGCGCGCGCCGTGACCTATTCGAAGGCGTGAAATATCGCCGGGTCTCGAGTGCTGACCCTAGGCCGCCAATTAATTTTGCAAAGCGAGAGAGAGGACTCGAAGCGCACGCTGTGCCATGTGCACTGATGTGCCTCGGTACGGACCATTGTGCAAGAGTTTTGCTGGATATGGGAAATGTTTGCGTTCGCTGCGGTTTGTAATTTTGAGGTCAAGTTTGGCTGCGTACGAATTGAATTGTGTGGAGGCTTCTTGTTTATTTCTACAATTGTAATTTTATCCGCCTACGATTTCAATTGGTGATAATGAAATTGAATTGAATGCGACTGTCAATTTCAGCACGGTTTGAAAATTGAAAATCGTTTATTGTTGAAAAGTTATTTGCAGTAATTTAAAAAAAGGTATTTGAGTTTGAATATCGAATACCGTCTGTCTGTGCAGCGTAAATAAAAATACACACATCATGCGAATAAGCCAGAAAACCCGCAAAGGTTCGAGATGAAAAATCAAGAAATTCCGCGATTTCTTCTCAAAAGGATAAAGCCATAATCCTCCACGGCACAGCATCATCACCGCAGTAAATCATCCAATAACCGTCGACAAATCTTCCGATCCGTAAAGGCATTTGTCGCCGCGCGTCCTCCTAATAGCCTCCTAAAACAGCGAAGCCACTCGTAAATCGCCTTCCCTCACTCTCGCGAACCTCACCCTCGTCACGTCCTACTCGCGGCGTGGCGCAGTTCAGTTCCGCAAGCCTGTGATGCGCGGAAAGTAAAAAAATCATCTTTGCCGCATTCCCGTCGCACGCAACTATAGCATACGCGTGGGTGAAGCCCACACGCGCTTTGTGCGATCGCGGACAATCTGCGCGCAGGCTTGAGCTTTGGAATTTATGTCCACGCGCGAGCGCAAATGAGATCGAGATTTATCGTCGTGGGAGTCGGCGTTTATATGTGTTTGTGTCTGATACTCGGGAATGCCGCGTGTCGTGGGAGAGCGCTTGCTGCACTTTTCAGTCGAGTATAAGTACTTATATATATACGTGTGTTTGGTTAATGGCGCTGTGGAGCGGCGCGATCTTAAAGTGCGCCGCGGCTGTGATAGGAGACACCTGTAAATCATTGAGGAATATTGTATAATAAATGCAGACGATAATATGGGAAATCGGATTTGTGGCGTTATGTCTGTATCGATGAAGCTTTGTATACGGATTGTGCGACAACGTCTTCATTTCGTTACACTGGTACATCGTCTGATGTCATGTACGATAATGCGAACTATCATTGAATTATAATTACGAAGAAGAAATGCCCTCTGCTGCAATAATAGTAGGCTCAGGCAGTTGTAGCATAACATATTAGTTATGACTCGCAGAAATAGATTTCTTTCTTTAATTTTTCATCAGCGAAGAATAAGAGTCTATTTATATAATATAATATATTATAGTCGCTTATTTTGACGCTAAGATGCAAACGCGTTGTAATGACAACATAGAACAGATAAGGTTAGTAACGAAATGCAGAAACTCAGCTATGTGTAAAGGAAAATAACCGCTGCAACATTCAGCATGAGCGACAAAAATATACAGTATAATCAAGCTTCACGATCCAACTCGTCTTCATCGAAGTCCCCGTTCGCATTTAAAACTCCCCCAACAAAGCTTATATGAGCACGCGCGCGCCGCCCACCCAAGCGCCACTTGTTTGCGCACTCGCTCTCCCGCTCTCTCTCCCTCTGCGTAATTTCAGTCCGAGACCACCGTGAATATTCATAGGCGGTAATGATGCGGATAATTGCGATCGCGCGTGCGCAAGCGGTGGCTTTTTCACGGTCGGAGAGGAGGCGTGCACGCCTATAGAAGAGGCGGCGCTCGATTTTTTCCCGCTCCAATGCTCCTTCAGCATCTACCTGTAGGTATACAGAGACGTAATACGGGTAGCGACTGCTGCTGGATGAGATTTTATTATGCTCCTCTGGTTGTTAATGGATCTAGATTTTTCCCCGCGTGGTTAAACGTTTTAAGAAGTTTTTAATATGCGCTATTCGTAAACGTGTATGAAATGAAAAATGAAAAATCTCCACGGATTGGGCTCGAACAAAAAGGCCAGCAGGAAAATTTTCTCGAATGAATTCGCGTGCGTATCGCCGCATAAATAATGCCGACTCCAAAAATCCAGATATCAAATTTATTCCACTCGCTAATTACCCTCACTATTCCTGCGCATACCACGAGAGCTCTCCGCCGCTCCATACCTTCCCCCACCGAACGATGATCCATTATACGAAATAACCGCGGCGAAAAGATACGCGACAAAGGTAAAAATCGCGGTGCCTGAATGCAAAAGCTTAAATAATTCGCGTTTCACAATCAAAAACGCATAAATCCACGCTCGCGCTCGCTCCCGCTGAAACTTTATTGCAGAAATTATAAATTCAATTTTCTCTCAATTGGCGCTCTCCCTCTCTCTCTCTCTCTCTCTTTCTCTCTTGCTCGCTCGCGAATTCGCGGCTACCTCCCGCACACGATGTAAATTAGCGTGACTTACGGTGCCGCGCAGCGTTCATTTATTTATTCGCTCGCGCGCGCGGGGGACGAGCCGTTGCCGCCGCCGCCGCCGCGTATATGAAGCTCTCGCGGCTCTCTCCAACTATATTTATGTGTATGAATGCGCTGCGCGAATTCGCACTATGCAGGCGTATTTATTACGCGCGCGTACGGATATGAAACCCGAGATTTCAGCGGCGAGGAGGAGGTGGAGGCCAGAAGGGGGCAAATGAATCAGCGTGATGAAATTCTCGAGGCTGAGCTCGAAATGACGTATAATGCCGTTTAAGCCTGGGAGAGCTAGTTTGTCTAGTGAGGGAGAGGGAGGTTTTTTTGGATTTTGAGAGATATGGCGCGCGTCCGATGGCTTGTCGTTGCGTAATCAGTTTTTTTTTAAGGGGTGGAATGATTTCAGGCGTGAGGTATTCCGCATTACAGCGAGATGACGTGCGAGGGCACGAGAGCGTTTTAATGGGGTACGAGTGTGTGCACGCGGATACGAAGTTTTTGATAGAGCGGACGCTTTCGTCGTGCGATCTGTCTCGGAAATAGGTTCATATTTTATGAAGGTTTTTAGTGCTTCTAGCAAATATATTCGCGAGGAGAATGTGTAACTCTTGCTGCATATTTCGTCACTTTAATCCATCTAAGTGTTTATTCTTTGAAAATATCGTACTGTACACCTGTTATGATCGAATTTCGTAACGAATTAGGAGGAATGTTCGTTTTGATGTATTAACGTCACAATATTATGCATTGCATCGCAGAGTTTATGTTGATACAGCTGCTTTCCACTTGAACACCAGTGGCGCTATAACTACTCGAAATCTTATCTTGAAATCGATATGTAATTTTTGAGCCTCAGTCACTTCTAGATTGCCTAATCATAACTACGCGAATATTTTTTTTTTTTTTTTCAAGTTTCGTCTTTTAATGCATTACTTTCATCATGCATAAACATAGTCTGTTAATAGTTTCTATACTTGGATTAGTGGTGTCTGTACGTAGCAGTAATGAATTTTTTATTGGGTCGAATACACCAGTGTGGTTTTTAGAATCTAATTTGGTCGATCCTGAAAGTCCTCGTCTCAGTATAATTCAAAATGTAATAGCTTAATTTATAGATTTCAATTTGTAAAATTGCAGCGGATAAAAATTTATTCAATTTTACAATACTTTATTATTTTATAGGCTCTAAAAGAAGCTGGCTTATCAGAAAATAGTACAACGTTGAGTGTAAGTATTTTTATACTAAATATATTTTGCAATGAATAATCTACGTAAAATTCGATCTTTTTATATTTAGTTACTAAATAAAAGGGATGGTGAAGCTAGCCATAAACTTCCAAAAAAACAAACAAAACGGTTAGACGAGCTTTACCTAGAAATATTAGTGGTAGTCGATTACGGATTATACCAGTAAGTTATTGGCTTGAGTGAGGTGCTCGAAAAAGAATCCAAGCATCGGCTTATAAATAATTTATAATAAATTCTCAGAAAACTTGGCGAAAATATCGCAGATGCTCTCAATTACGTTGTCAGTTTCTGGAACGGAGTCAATTTACGTTACGAGTTAATCACGTCACCCACAGTTTACGTCAACATTGCTGAAATAATCTTAGCTAAAGTAAGTACATATAATATTATGGCTTCATCCAAAAAATCTGATGGTTCATTGCCTTTCTCAAATAGGATCCAAATGCTTTGTACTTTATTCAACAAAGTAAAAACAGTAGAGGAAGTGTTAATGCAAACAAAGTCCTTTTCGAAGGAGGAAAATATTTTCTTTACGAGAAACGTTTCAAAAATTATGATATAGCAGTGACGATGACTACGTAAGTAGATTTAATTCTAACCATAACTATTCATGCAATCTTATAAAATTAATGGTTTCTTTTTTTGGCTCTCTTTTTATTTATTCAGAGAAGATATTTGCTCTGTAGGGGCCGGAGATATTTGTTATTCAAATATTGTAGGTAAAATAACAATAAGATACACAGTATATTTTTCTCATTCTTGTACGTCATATTGCATTGAACAACCTTTTTACATTACTTATTTTTTTAAAGGACTTTCTTTACTCGGGAAAGCTTGTCATTCACATCTTAACACAGCGATCATCGAGGACAACGGTGGATTCGGGGGCATTATTGTTGCTACTCATGAAACAGCTCACCTGTAATAAAATTTCAATCTTAACAAGTATAGTAACAATACATAAGTCATTGTCGCAATATTTACAGAAATAATATTATTATTCGATAAATGCAGATTAGGTGTACCACATGATGGAACTGGTGAAGCCATGAGTTGCTCAATAAGCGACGGCTATATTATGACACCGTCTGCAAGCGTAGGAGAAAATAATTTCAAGTGGTCCAGGTGCAGTCAGAAAATTTTGCACAAATTCTCATTGTAAGACTTACACGTAAGACTGAAAACAAAAAAAATATTATTTTCGATTCATTCTAAATGAATTAACATTTATAGGAGCAGTGGTGCTAGTTGTTTAAAAAATGCACCAAACGTTGGCTTTACGATCATACCGGGATTGCCAGGAAAATTGTTGAGCGCGAGTCAACAATGTGCACGAGCTGGATACAGCACTCCATGCTTTGTAAGTATTAACACTATAGATTACACAACTATAATAATAAAGTTATACAGCATTGTTCTTAAATAAATTATACATTTTTGCATAGAATGGTAAAAGGATTTGCAACGCACTATCCTGTTTACGATCCGACTACAAATATTGCGACGCTGATGGTCCTGCAGCTGAAGGCACAAGCTGTGGAGAAAATTTGGTTTGTCATACTTATAACTGAATGTTTTGAGTTAATTACTTATAAAATTATGTATCGACCATAATTATCTCTTTTTTTACAGTACTGTCGAGATGGAAAATGCGTACCAGAAAATTAAGCAATCCGTCTGCAATAATTAGTAAAGGCAACAATTTAAAACATACAAATGGATTATTTCATCAGATTTAATGTAGCCTTTCTAAAAACATCAGAATATAGAAATTTTCGCAAAACAAACTATTACCTTTTCACCCAGCGATTTCACGTGAAACAGAAGCATCGGGACGTTGATGCATGTCCACGATCATTCCACGTCATGACCGGCAGCCAGACTCATCATCACCGAACGAACTGAACTGCCAACATATACTCTATAGACTTAGTCACCATCTCGAATGCAGGCCGACTCTCTGTTTATAATCTCAATTGCGACGCGCATGTATACATTCTCAGGGGAAGAATTTAGAATCCGCGTACGTGTGGGAGTCTACTTGTCAAAATTTCAAATGGGAAAATCGTGTTTGCTTGATGTATGCAAGTAGCTTTAAGATTTAGCAACGTCTTATTCCTCAAATGCAGTTTGGTCTACGCTTATCTTCAGCGATGCGCGCAATATTTAACAAAGCGCATGAAATCGAATCAAGCAAATTTCGAATTTCTCTCGGGAACCTGTAATGCTATATGCCTTAAAAATTTAACTAATCAATAAAGATTTATCTTGATCTTCACATCGAAGCTTCATTGTGAGAAAGCACGCGTTTAATTACCGATTGGCCCCACACAGACCGGTAGCTTGTATAAAAAATCGCGTAATTATGCTAAAGCCAGCGCGTGTGTCAGACTTCGTTGAAATTGATTGTCTCGAGTGCGTATCTCGATCGTTCGGTTTAATATTACGCAGCGCAGAGATCCGCGAGAGTCAACAGTTGCGTTGCGGCTGCACTCTTCGCGAAGTATATAAAAATTCATGGAGTCCTCGTGATCGCTCGACATCATTTTTTATCGCGCTTCTGCGTCGTTGCCGATATATCGCTCGCAGGCTTCGTATATCGTGAAAATTAATCGCTACTTTGGAGAATTTTTATACATTTTTTATGAGATCGAACGTTTACGAGCCGGTCTCGCGGTGACAGCTTGAGAGTATAGCACGTTGCCGTAGTTTTGGCTCGAGAGACTAACACCTGTTGCGCGGTCGGTAGTTTCGGAGTCTTCCACGGCGCGACAGCACCAGTAAGGTATTTTGTTTCATCATTCACGTACGTTTTGCAATAAAAATGCAGTGTCATTTATATGTACTAATGTAAGCTAATATGCAATTGACCCAATGAACAATTTCGAAGCTTTTGAACGCAAATTGCATTAAGTGATGGATGGCTCTGTTCTTAGAATCAGATTTCAAAATCATTGGCTTTTCTAGTTACAGATCTTCTCAAATTTAAATTAATTAATTGACGGATGCCTTTCAAAACGGGGAATGTCAATATACAACACTTTTAAGCACTCAATAAAAATATCTTTGTCCTCGGTCAGCACAAAAACACCATTTTCTACATACAAAAATACATCTCTCACCTCATACGCGTACATCCACGATTCTCGCCAAAAAAATCCCCTGTAAGAATCTCAACCAAGTCTCTTTCCAGCAATTCCGCGCAGCTTCTCGCTTTTTCAGCAAACCTGAAAAAGGCATCCCGCTGATCTTGGCTCGCGCGTATTTTTGGGCCGCGTCACAGTAGTACCTACACGCGGCTACGCGATAATTGAAATTAACGATAATGAGCATCGCGCCGACAGAAATGGGAAGCCTCCCGCGTATACGCACGCCAGCGCCAATTAAGGAAACTCTGTAAATGCGTTCCACGACTTTTTGGTTGGCGCAAGACAAGTGTCACCGCAGTGGGTCCGAGATTTTAATGCTTTGTCGAGAGGAGGCTAAGCTTAGCTGGACAATGATAATGATGATGATCTTGTTCGTTGGGCTGATAAGAGTACGAGTCAGGTGAACGTTCCTCTTCTGAAGTTGAAGGAGGTAAGTTATAATACAATTTAAGACGCAAATACAGCGATTTAAACAAAAATTATTTATCTTTGCGTTCATCGCGTCTTGTAAATTGATGGAATATTGTGTGCATTTTGGGTAAAGATGCGCGTTATTTTATTTTATGTCTCATTTTGCGAATAAAGTATTCGCGTATTCGTAAAAGCAGTTCCATTTGCAATTATCCAAGATACACCTTGTACGTACTTGTAAACATGATTCTATTACTTTATCACGATTTACAAAAATAGAATTGAATAGAAAAATATCTAATCAAGCTGCTATAATTTATAAACTTTACTAGAACAGAAATGTGCGAATGATCAAAACTACAAATCAGTACTGCGAACAACCAGAATCTATCCTGTAACAAAACAAACTACTTGATGTCGTAGCCTCGTGAGAAAGCGCTCAAGTTGGCGAAATCTTGACTCCCGCGGGACGGAACACCCGCGGCGAGCGAGCGTGCAAAAAGAAGGACACGGAGAGCAGCTTGTCGCGCCTTTGTGAGTGCGCGCACACGCGGGATCTCGCGCCGCCGATCTCTTGAGCCATATAAGAGACGACCCCCCACAAGGATCGGCGAGGACGCGCGAGATTCTACGTGCCTAAGTGACTTTCGGCGATGACTGCGCTTTTACGCGCGCGGGTCAAAAGTTGGAGAAACCAGGTATTTCTTCATACATGCTTACTGATATATCACACGCTTTTTTGAGGTTTGCTTTTGTTTCATTGCTGAAGCAGAGTTTGGTACTAATTTGGGCAATTTACCTACTCGCTGAATGTCATTATTCATGATTTTGAGTACTCGTGAAATCACAGGAATTACAAGATTCTTTTTAAGCTCAGCTCTTACAGCTCTCCCCCGTCTGTCTCGGAGGGTCAATTAAAAGAACAAACCCCGAAATTCCAGTATTCAGTCACGATCAATCTTTCTCTCTTCGTAACTTCCAGCTATATAAATCATCAACCCCGCGAAGTAACATTCTTTTTCCACTACAATTTATATTTTCTTCCCAACTACAATGACTGTGTTTTCGCACACATGCACTGCAATTGGTCAGTCACTTTTGTTTCTGGCTTTTTCGACCCCCCTTACTCGACAAGGTACCAATATCCCGTCAAACCCTCTTCATTGCTCGATAATAGCTCTGATGAATGTGTGCGGGAGGAATGTAACCTGTTGATGCAAAGTTTTTTTATACGAATAGAATTCTGTAATCTAAATGTTTCAATAATAATTTACAAAATATAGATGCGTGCGTAAAAAAACGTTGCTTACCCTCTGAGGTAACGAACCAAACATAAAACACAGCATTCTCAACGCGCGAAATTCTCGAAAATTTTATCAAAATCTATGACCTCCAGCCGGTATACGACACTCCCCCTCAAGAGCGCAACCGCTGCGAAGAACCGTTTTTACGAATCTTCTAGCGCGATATCACCTCGAGCAACGCATCCCCTCGCCACAGCCGATGATATATACACGAGAGGAACCAAAGCCAAACTCTTATTCTGGCTGCTCTCGCGGCTCGCCGCCGCTCGACATAATGACCACCCTCGCATTGCCCTGAGCCAAGTGCAATGACGTACCATAGACATAGCTCGATCATTATATCGCGGGGGCCAATAATCAACGGGGGGAGACAGGCACGCACATTCGCCTATAAGTGGTCCCTGTCCGGCTGTCTCTTTCGCCGTGAGTTCGTTGATCTCCCGGAGATTTTGGCAAAGAGAGGAAGAGAGAGATGAGGGTACAGCTCACGTGAAAAATGCTCGAGGAGACTATGAAATTTCAGGAATGCTATATATGCGTTATATATTTTGTTAGGCTCTATATACAACCACGGTATTTCGCTTTAAACGATGCAGAACAAAATAACCAATAATTTTGTTGGTATATACTAAAAAATTTATAATTAAGGTAGTTTTTATAAAGTTTTGCAAAAAATAAATAATATCGTATGGTGGCGCTGAAGATTGTTTGCCATCATTGGTAGTCCTACTCCGTAAGGAGCCTTACCTTAGTTTAGCAGGATGATCACAACGAAGTTTGAATTAATTCCTTCCTTCAAAAGTGAAGCGATTTGATCAGTTAAGAAATAAATATCTAGTTTGAATGACACCAACATTTCCAATGTGTTGATATTGATTATTATTATTATTATTATTATTATTATTATTATTATTATTATTATTATTATTATTATTATTAGATAGTAGAATTATAAAAACGATCTGATAAAATCACTACTCCCTCACCTGTTTAGAAGAATATTATTATAAATAAAAATTTTTATTAAAATGTATTGTGAGTACAATTTGATAAGTTCATTTATAATTTGTATGAACGTGTAAATCAGATGTGGACAACCCCCCGCTCTCACTCTTTGTGTCCCTGAATCAGCGAAAATAGGTGGCGCATATAGGAACTTTCTCATTTCCGTCACCGCTATCTTCAAGCCCAGCGCATATACAGCGGTTTGTCACTAATACCGAAACTGTCTTTTGTTGGGCCTGCTTTGTCCATTCATGCTATAACTGCCTGAGATCAAAAACAAATCTTTATTTTAACAGAAGTTTCGAATCACCTGCAAGTTTTGGTCAATTAACTTTATTTTCCTAGTTCGTCTTTTTTCGTACTAAAACTTTCATAATCTTTTTCCTAATGATAAAACGTTAAACTGAAATATTTGTTTGCGATCATTATAAAACCGCAGCTCGTTCCCCTAGATAAATATCGAGTAAAAAACACGTATCGTTAATTGATAGTCCGATTTAAAAGAAAACCGAGCAAACCATCTTACCGGACATACTCCGCACCTCAGATCGCGCTACTCTTACAACACTTAGGCTCCACATCCGAGCCGTAAATCATCCTAACGTGCAAGTGGTATAAGTAGTAGTGTACAGCCGAGCGATTCGCGTTTATACGACTGTGCGGTAGTATTAGCTATTACAGAGAGTTATGACGGGCCCTGAGACTGCGCTGACTCGGTGATCGCGCGATCGCGCGCGCGCGCTTTGTACCTGGAGCGCGTGGCTAGTTATATGAATTACGCGCGCGAGCACGCGGCAACCTGCTCGTTTTGGACTGCGTGCGAATTAGGAATGTCGTGATGGACGGCGCGTCCGAGTTCAGGGCAAAAGGAAGACGGATTTGCTCATGGCCTTGGAGAACTCGAGATTTTGCGTGTAATTGCTCGAGGGAATTAACATTAGTAGTCGATCTTCAGTGGCTGTATATGTACTCGGAAATATATGTAGTTTTGCGTATAGGTATTTGACGGCACGCAGCGCTCATTAGAGTTTGACAAATTTTCAATAATTATTTATGTTCTTGTTGTTAAAATTATTTTAGCCTTGAAGCTTTTAGTGCTTTCAATCAAAGCTACGCGTTTTAGGTTGCACCGACACTCTTCACAAAGATGATATAATCACCGATCAAACTGAAAATGTCTCTTTCGCCCCCTCGATAGAATCTTGACGTCCCATTCAACGCGTCAGCTAAGCTCAAGCGTGATAAATATTTCATGCGCTTCTTAATTGTTTAAATACCCGCCTAGCGATTTCCAGCCCGTAAACACAATGATTTTCTAATTTAAAAATCACCATATTCGGCCAAAAATCAGTCGACCCGCCTGAATTATACTAATCGCGCCTTAAGCTTTAACATAATTACGGCTCTTAGAAACGCGCGAACGTCGGCGGCCCTGTCGTTGTCAAAAGCGACGCTTACAAATTATACAGCTTTTGAACAAATTAACGAGCCACGCGCTCGATTCTTCGAAACTTCTCTAGAAATGCAACGAAACAAGCTGAGCGCACGCGTCTATAGTTCGCGCGTCGTTTAATGCAAATATTCTCGCGCAAATGTCTATAATGTTCTCGGAGAACATAACGAGGAATTATAGAGGCTAATGATCATTGTTTCCCGAAAAACATTTTTTGCGCGGCCTGCGGAACGCCCACTTTTTGCCTGAGGCGCAATGCATCGAGTTTTTCTCGTCGAGGTGAACCTTGCTTCATTTTTTTTTACAGCGCTTTTTGTTTATGATGTGTCCTGTCACGCGATGCCACCTCTGAAGACGTAGATACTATTTTAAGCGCCACGTGTGTTTCGGTAGAGACAACAAGCAACGAATGATATTTTCAATGCACTGTTACATGTTGCAAGATTACTTTTTTTATTACGTAATGTTCTTCGCGCTCACTCGTCTCTGAATTTCGGTGAAGATAAATTGAACTTTATTCCAAAGTTATCAGTCCTCGTGTAAACTCCATGCTACAAACAACTTTAGGCGAGCAACTAGGTTAATTCAGATACATTCTTTCGAGTTGCATTTAATTTATTATGTGTTATAATGATTCCAGGTGATTAGACCATTTTGAAAATGGAAGCCACACCTTTCATCTTCAGGCCTTCGATTTTTGATAAAGACAGAATCGTTACAAACCGAGCAACGCTGCAAGCTTTTTCATTCTGTTTTATTACGTGGATCGCTTCTCTGACAATAGGTACTGTAATATATAAACGAAACTTTACTATATTTATTTATAAACATGTAATGTTTAACTTAATTCCAATATTTTAATAGCTTTTCACGGAAACATTGATTCAAGTGACAAAAATGAAGATAGTATAGAAACACTAAGACAAAATGCTTTTGCTAATTTGGGCTTATCTTGCTTGATAGCAGGAATATTTACGATCATATTACTTGCCGTTATGCGACATGTACCAAGATTTTCATACATTGTATTTGGCACATTTTGGATTCCAATGTTTTTTAGCACTCAAAATTTTAATAACGATCCAAATTTCAGCAATATACTTCTGGTAATTGTGTCATATTTAAGCTGTGTATTTACACTGCATCTCTTGAAAGCAGAATGGCTGGACTTTCCCGAACGAGTTCTCAAAGAATCTTGCAAGTAATGTATATATATATATATATATATATATATATATATATAATATATGAACTACGTAACTACAAATCTATAATGCATGTTATAAATAATAATACATTAAATGATTAAGCATATCTTTTTAGAGTGCTTATGTTTTTCAAGTCCGCCATATCATTCGTCATTTTACTAAACATCATCTGCGTCTTCATTTTGTACATTATGATAACAGCAACCGTGTATTTCATAACTTTGGAATCGCCAACTGGAATATTAATATTAATAATAATATTGAACATCATTATTTCTGTATGGACTGTTTTAATTATTTCGTGCATTGGTCACATGACCTTAAGCGGTGTTTATGCAACGTGGTTCTGGACAGAAGACGAAAATAAAACTTGGAATAATACCGGCTTACTTCTGCGCTCTCTCAAATTGATGTGCACGTAAGCAACTGATAAACATTTTTTTAACATATGTTTATTTGTACACATTTTTTTCACTATTGATCATATGCAAATAGATACCATATTGGCACGGCGGCATATGCTATGTCTCCAATAGGACTGATAAATACATTCTTTGAACTATTAGCGCAGACTAGTAGAAAATATAAAGCGGATCCCAGTACATCTTCAATAATCTTCGTCATCTACAATGTATTTGATTGCGTTATTATGAGGATGACCTTAATAGGCGCTACAGCTAAGTGCGCAATAAATGGCACAGACTATCAAGTTTCTGCAAAAGAGGCTCTGGAGGACTTCAAAAAACATCCCAAACGATGTCTTGTAGTGACAAAAGTAAATTGCTCAACTTACCTCTTTGATATTCACACTAATACTGACCAAATGATTTTTTCTTTAGGTGCTAGAGTATGTCCTACTATTTTTTATAGTTATCTTAACAGTCTGCATCATATTTTGTTTGGCCCAGTTTATTAATACGGAAGAAACTAATACCAATTATTATCGTGAAATTACATTTCTCACAATCGGTAGTCTCGTGTTTATACAGCCAATATTTTGGATGCTGATACCAGCTTCTTACGCGATACTGTTCTGCGTCATCGAGGACTTATCCATTCACGATGGCAGCCAGGAAAGAGCTTACGCCATGAGTTACAATCTACAAGAAGCTCTTGACCGCAACGGACCGCCAACTTGCGTCGGATGCTGGATGATGTGTATAGGATTCGCACAGTTATGGTTTTTATTTCTGATCTGGCTTTAAAGTAAAACGATTTATATCAGATTTTATCCAGTTAACTACTTCTGTTTCACATGAAAATATAAAAATTTGCATAAGCATATCCCTCTGAATAGGAACCGCACAGTGAATAATAAATTTGGTGCGGATAGAATCGCATAAAGATGTAGAAGTTGCCTATCATACCGGGTTTATAATAGTTCGAAGAGAGCGAGACGACAAAAATTGACGCAATGTAAATAATGCGCTTGACTTTCTTCGCCCTCCCTCAGCCGTCATCGATGACGGTTTAGGTGGCAATTGATGAGTACAACAAAGCAGAGATCACAAGCTGATGACGATTTACTTATAGTTACAGTTAATAAAGTCGTACTGATTCTACAACATTAGTTTTCATCTCTTGTTTCTAAGCCTCGTCTTCGTTTTGTCCTTAACAAAATCAATGCATTACCGTCAATAACAAATTTGTCTATTCGCAATCAAGAAGGTCTTTGAGAGTTATCATTATCCTTTTCTTGGATTGAAAATTATGACACTAACGTGTTGGAACACAATTACCTATGATTAAACAAGAGCATGGAGAATAAATGTTGTTAACTATAGCAAAATATTGAATATCTTATTGAGTGAGTTTACTTACTGTTCTGTTTTCATCAGACATAGAAATAAACGTTTAATAAAAAAAAAGTCAAGTGCGAGAACAACATTTATATAGGCCGGTATATCTTTCTTACGGAGTTTATGAATATGATGAATGGAATGGCAAGGATCGAAACCTTTTGACTTGACCTAGTTACCCATCGAGCTCGATAACAGGAAATCTCAATGGAAACCCATTTACAAATATAAAAATTATCTTATACCAATGAATGAGTACCTGGTTAATTCAATTACATAGATTTAAAAATTACAGCATTGGTGTAGAAAGCAAAGTTTGGTTTGCCGACAGCACCTTTAAGACAGCTCCATCTTTGTTTTACCAAATTTTTACTGTACTTGGAACTGCAACTCAACCTGGAGCTCGACCTGGAGTCAATCGTCAACCACAACATGTTGCATTGCCTTTGATTTATGCCCTTTTGGAAAATAAGCAGCAAGCATCGTACCAAAAAGTTTTCAACATTATTGTAGAAGAAGGTCGCAAACTTGGACTGACAATGTTGCCGGTACGCGTAATGACAGACTTTGAACTAGCTATAATTAAAGCCGCAACCGCAATTTTTGGGCAGGAATCAGTAAAGTGCTGTTTTTTTCATTTGAGTCAAAATGTTTATCGCCACGCAGTGAAGGAAGGCTTGCAGACGTTATACAATGATAGTACTGATCGACGTATTAAAGTAAGGTCACATATGCTCTGCGCATTAACCTACGTTCCGGCAGATGAAGTCAAAAAGCATTTTCAATTATTGCGTACCGAGTTTCCTGAAGAACTTGATCTTGTCGTAGATTACTTCGAAGCAACGTACATTAGGCGATTGTGCGCAAGAAGAAGAAGAAGTCGACCGGTGTTGAATCTTGGTCGTTGTTCCGTCGTACCTCTTCCGCAACACGCAACATGCATGCGCATGTATCATCGAATGGGTTATGTGTGTGTTTGCATGAGAGTAATGAAAGAGGGCAGCACCTTCCGGGGGCCCCTTTCTTGCGAGCTCGGATTTGCGCGCGTGAACGGGCATTAGTTCAACGACTTCGGCAGCGTTCACATCTGAATCGCGACTAAGACCGAATTATTAACGTTTATTTTACCTTCAACGAGGATTTCCGATCCTCTGTCACACCGTGACATTAACGCCTTTCTAGGCATCAACATCAACGCTATTTTTTAGCACTAACTTTAACGCCTTTGTTGGCACATAATATTAACTTAAAAAACGATTTGTCTGTGCGAGTGCAATCAGTGCTTTGTGTGCGTGTTCGGCGTTTTTCTCGTTTTATCGTTCAAATATCATTGCGATTTTTTATTGTGTCAATTTGCTTAAATATTAATAAATCAGGGTTTTTTATGCCGAACGGCGTTTTCCCTTAAACAAGTGTTTTCATTGTAAACCTTTATCCAACAGTGTAAAATCATAAGAATCTAAAGTCAAATTATCTTAACTATTTAACTAAATTATCTTTTCATTAATAATAACTAACCTGCCACCTAAGGCAAGTTAGAAAGTCAACGTTTATTCAGTCGTCGCCCGGCAAGATATTCACCATATTTATGGAACCACTATGAATCGGTACTGAAAGAAACAGCACGGACGAATAATGCTGCAGAAGGTTGGCGCAGTCGATTTACGCTCGTAATGAGAAAATATCATCCTAGTTTGTATGCTTTCTTTGAAGAATTATTAAAAGAGCAAGGCGATACGGAGATCATGCTGCGTCAACTCCAACTGAAGCAAAGGATTCGGAAGGGAATCGACAAAACCCGTAGAGAAAGAGAAGAACACATACGCGCTATTGTTCTTGATTATGATAAATATCTGCATACAAATAATATCCTGAATCATTTGAACTGTCCTTTGGGAAAAATGTCCCCCCACCAAAGCAAAATTTTCGGTCGTATTTTTATTTAAAAAAACTATTGTAAAATAAAATAATAATCATTTCAATGCATAGTCAAAAAACATTAGATTATACTCAAATGCATGGTTCGATGTTATTAAAAAACTCTCGACGTTTATTCCATTGAATTTAAATTTGCCGCATTAAAAATAATCGAGAGCCATTCATCCAGGCACAATTAAGCCAATTTACTTCTCTCGACCACTAAATTTCACAAATCTTGCCCTCTAATACAAAACCACGCCATTTCGCCCATAATAAAGGTATTTTTCCAAATGCAGTGGTTCCACCTTAAAAAGTAAAAATACTTAAAATCTCCAAGACCCAACCATGACGCAGATTCGGTCCTATTTATTTAACTAAAAGATGCATGACTCTGCTCAGAAGAGAATCGCATAACGACGGAATAATGACAGCCCGATGCAAATGAAGATCCCCGCAACTTAGCACGCAATCAAATTCGAAAAACGCGCGCATCAGTGCCATCAAGACGTATAGAAAAGATTATCACGCGGCTCACTGCTGTTATGCAACTCTGTTCTGCCCTGCTGCACGACGAATAATCATTCTCCGGGGGCCATTTAATTCGAGCGAGCCTCGGAGCGAACAGCAGCAGCGTGTGCGTTCGTGTGTATAAGGCGCAGAAGTCGAGGAAGGTCTCGTTCAACATTATGCACGCGTATATTATATGCTAATTGGCGAGTTTGGAATTATTATTAAATAAAAGAAGGAGGACATGACGTGTGGCAGTTTCGGTCAGGGTTAATTATGTATCCGAGACGAAGGAAACTTTTTTAAGATTTTATAGCTTACATATGAATCTTATTCAGTCCGGTAAAAAATCGTGATATATATATACTAGGGGGGTCCCCCCCCTGCTCGCTTCGCTCGCCAACCCCACGTTCGTCGTAGTAAAAACTTTAAAGCTCGTAATATACGTAAAAGCGTATTTCAAAAAATAAAACAAAAATTTTCGAAGTGCGAATTCTGTAAAATCACTTCCTAACCTCTCTTTCCTCGCTTATTCACGCCTGAATTATATATCATAGCTCGAAGCTACTGCTAAAAATTAACCCCGCGTGCGCATGTGTTTTGGATTTTCCTTTTTGAAGAAGATAACCGCTTTTTAACGCATTTTAGATTTTATATTGCAGCCGCCACCGCCGATTACACATTGATAATTTTGCTCGATACGCTCGATACGCAACGCCAGCCCGAGCAGTTTTTTTCGCTTTACTCACGCGCATAATCATTTACAAATTGACGGTATTAAGGTCGTTGGAAAACGCACCCATTGCTGTGTATGCATCAGCTTTTTCTAACGAATCATAGGCGCCAGCTATTTGCTGTAGCTGAGCTAACGCGCTAAACGTATACGGGCTTGTATATCGCATTTGTTGAACTTACCGGTACAAGAAAAGAAAAATTATTACTCTATATTGATTACAAGCTACTGCTGATTTTAGTGTATTCTAAACGCTTGTATAATGTCGAGATATTTAGTTGATATATGATTGTTTCGGCGCATCTGTTTTGGATTTTCCTTTCCAAGGAGTTAAAATGATAGGGCACGTGTAAACCAATACAATTTCTTTCCTTCTGTGTATGTGGAGAAAGCATTTATACCTTATAAGACGTCAAATACGTTATAAATTCGTTCAGGTATTCGATTTGTCGCAATAAATCCTGTCGTTGAAAAGTTACGTGCGCGTGTTCGAATTTACAACAACGTGTGGGTGGCACGCACCTATTGTCGTATAGTTGCGAGTCTACCGATTAGGAATTAAGAGGCAGAAACGTTACCACACGGTTAAAACTAAACTTAAAACTACTTAAAAAACGTCTTAAAGGCCGAAATATTTTCAAGGATCAAACCATGCGGTCTCCTAATAAATTTTAAATACATTATAGATCTTTCAGTGTAGACGAATCTTCACAACTCTTTGAAACGAGTCATCGATTCGTGACCAATTTTTCTATCATGTCGTGATCAAATTCTGCATCCGCAACCACTTGTGATAACTCAGGCGGTAAAGGAAGCTTGTATCGTTTTGATCCTTAAACTCTTCGATAATTTTAGGATAACTTACGTCAGAAGCTCATTACGTCTATCGGCTTGTTTAATAGAATTGTATACGAAGTACCTTTTCGATCTCATGAATGGCACAGCCCTTTTCATATAATTCAAAATCGGTTGTTCTCTTTTATAATAAGCATTCGCTTTTCTTGTCGAAAGGAGTTTATTACAACACGCCAAATCCCTTGACTTCTTCTTATAAAAAGGGTATTCAGTATAATCCCAATCTTGCTAACCCTTGTCAAACCATTCACGAAGTAAATTCATTTCCTTGAACATCTTGAGTTCACGATCTTAAAATATCGTCTGCCTGTCTGCGAGAACAAGCTGAATGAAAAATATAGATAAGGAAAGACTTTTGTTGATATTTTATCGTCGGGTAATCTGAATTGACCGTTAATGCGCAAAATCACGCGTCCTGCTCGATTGAATAATCAACTTATTTGTCTTGGCTACATACACGGCTAATACTGCTATTTAAACAACGATTTTTTGCCTACGCTCTGGTTATACTGATTTGTAATAATCTTTTAAATATTTCGTTTGATCAAGCACGACGAAGAAAAACTATTCTTATTTTCCTTAATTTGTGAACTGTTATCTTTTTACTTATTCTTATCTGCAGTTAATTTCACGTGCTCGTGACTATTCTGGACGTGGTTTTGTTTATTTTCAATATTGCTTTTAAAAGCATTTTCAAGATTTGGGAGGATGTGATCGGAAAAACAATAAATTATTAGTACTTCAGTAAATACGCTAAAAAAATTGACTTATGCTTTAGTTTATAATTATAGACTTTAGGTTAAAATTTTGCAAGCACAGGCATACTTTGCGGAGTTCATCATCTTCAAGCACAACTACTATCTATCTTACACGAACGCATGAAGCGCGTTACACGAGATTATGTTTTTTCTCTGCCAGACAGCTGAACATGCTTACCGGAGTCGCCGGTGACAGGCTTATAATCTTCGACACACTTAATCTGTGTATTAAAGCTGGATGCTAGTAAAAATAGAGTGCTCTTCTTTAGACCTTGATAAGCTATCCATAAGCCAGACTTCCATTCATTGCGCTGACGATTTTGTATCCAAGCGTTTGTAATCATTGACCAACCATTGTCCAATTGGCTTTCTAATGTAAATGGTTGGCTTACGTTTCTACAATGTTGTTCTGTATAAATGAATGTGATGTGTATCTTTAAATTTAAAGGATTTATTATATCGTTTCATGATATTTGTATGAAATCTTCGAATAGAATGGATGTTCATTATTTGTGTAAAAGGAAACAAACCCATTACCAATGCAAAAGTACACATAACCGTTAATTAAATTTTTAATTCGGGAAACTCCCGCCAGTGCTGGTCATAGGTTAATGGGAACGTGCATGAAAAAATCTATTAGGTCCGTCGTGTAGAATATCGAAAATATCGACACGTATTTTTTTCTTCTTTCAATCAAACGATTATTGACAAAGTACAGCGTGGTGAAATATCGTGTGACGTCACTGAATCGGACAATATAGATATACCTACAACGGCCGAATCAGTGACGTCATACATTTCAACTTCTAACATCTTTGTTAATAATCGTTTATTGAAAAAAGAAAAAAAAACGGTCGATTGATTTTTCGATATTCTATCTGACGACCTAATGAATTTTTCATGACAGTTCCGCATTGGGGATATCGCAGAGCCAACACAATGCGCTGGACGCGAGTGGCGCGTTTGATTATAGAAGCAAATGCGCGTCGCGCCCCAGTTAACAAGGGCGCGGCACTGCGCACAAATTTCCGGAATTCAAAGTTTGAATTAACCGTGTGTGTAATATTAGAACTGATTACAGAATAAGTATTAACAGTGGTTTAGAGGTAATAGCTGAATGGCAATATTGGAGGGTAATTAAGGAGCAAGAATTAAGGGGCAGTAATTGAGGGGCACTAATTAAGGAGCACAATTTTTGAATCGGCAGCGGCGAAGCTTTTTTGATAATATAGAGAGACTACAGAATCTATAGTAAAGAATTCTAAAATCTACATTTGTGACGATATGCATTGAGAGGGAAAATTGAGGGGGAAAATTGAGGGGGAGAATTGAGGGGGAAAACTGAGGGGGAGAATTGAGGGGGAGAATTGAGGGGGAAAATTTCTGAAACGGCGGCGGCGGCGGCGGCGAAACTTTTTTTATAATATAGAGAGATATATATACATAATAAGTATTATTCCATTATAATTTTCTTCAAAATATATTCTAAATCTTTAATAAATTACATTACGCTATCTCTACTGCAGTAATTCAAGCTGACAAACCAAAAATATCCGTCCACCCTCGCCATAAAAAAGCCGTAACGATTCAGGCGCAATTCGAGCGCCGGCTTAAATTCCAACGGACTGTGTAGCCACCTCAAAAAGGAATGGAATTTCGTGGGTGGATCCACTGGAGAGAAGAAGGCGAAGAGGAAGAAGAAAAAATGTCCTCAGGGTGCCAGACCGACAGAAAAGTGCACGGCGCATTTAACTACGACGCGTTTGACTCGGGGCATAGTCGACGAGCTGGTTCCTGGCCTCCGCTCTGAGAGCGATCATTGTAATTAAGCACTTCCCTCTGTCTCCGTCTGTTCCATTGCTCTTCGGGCGCTTCTTTCCTCCTTTATATAGTCGCATATAATACACGCTCTGAATTTTCGAGACTCGCAGAAAAGGACGAAACGCGGAATGTCCCAGTCCCGAGGCGCCGACTGACTGACTGCGGTGTAGGACTGGAATTCGACGAAGGGACGATGACGACCGAAGGCAATCAGGGGTGGATTGCTTGGAGTATTTATAAAGTTCTAAGAATCTGATTTGAAAGCATTATTTTTTAGCATACGTTGCTCTATGGCAAAGCTACAGCCACTCTGCTAAAAATAGTCTATTAAAATCCATAAGATTCTCTATCGAATTGAATGGTAAGTCAATCGCCTTATTCGCATTAAAACTCAATTAAATTCCATTAAATTAATTAAAGTCTATTAAATTCTATAGAAAAATCTATCGATTTTAATTTCTGTTTTTTTATCTATCCATTTTAATTGTAATTTTCCTCATTGACTCTGAATGATTGAATGGAATTTAATTGAGTTTTATTGGGAAAAACGCGATTAAGGCTTGCCATTCAATTTTATCGACTTTTATCGATTTCAATGGAATTGTTTTACACGGATAATACACGGATTATAGAGTTTTTACTTTAATAGAATTTGATTTGAATCATATCATTATTCTTATGATTTTTACAATCCTACCTAATCCTACCTAAAAGTTTTGATCGCTCCATTTCGAAGGAGTTTATTTATTGCCTGATCGGTCAGTTAAAAAAGAGCGCGGCTGCGGTTTGATTTTGAATTCGAAGTTACGTATTTTAAATTTTACAAGAATGATAATTAAGTGAAGCAAAAAAAGGAGATATTAGTATATTGCTTCCTCCTCAAGAGGAAGCTTTGTAATAGTAAAATTTTCAGTTTTGCTAATACTTCGTGGAAACGCATTTGGAGGTGTTTGGAGTACGAATCATACGTTTTTAGAAAATGTCCGTGCGGATGGCTGTGTGTGTGTGTGTGTGTGTGTGTGTGTGTGTGTGTNTGTGTGTGTATGTACGTATACCGCCATAATTTTGGAACCATGCGACGGATCGTAATAAAATTTGACATGCATATATTTTTTCTAATTCTGAATTTAGGTCATTTTTTGTTTTATGATTCTTACCATTTTATGGCCATATTATAGCCATTTTCCTATTTTTGAAAAAATATTTTTGCTTTTTTGTAATGATATGATTTATACAATATATTCAACAATAGTGTATCTAAAAGAACATAAATTTGTCTACTTTTTCCCGCAAGATTTTCTAGATTGACTGATCTGTTCATTTTTTATGATATAAAAGGTAATTTTTCGATAAACATATATAACTCAAAAAATAAATAGTTAAATGTTTTGAAAAAATTCATGACAATAAAAAACAACGATATCTACTAGTTGTAAAAATTTTAAGCAATTTTGGCGACTAGTTTTTGAGATAAAAATCAAAAACTAAAAAAAATGTTTTTTTTATGTCGTACGATTACGGGAGTAAAAAGGTTTAAATTGAGTTGAAATTTTAGGAAAAGATTGATCTTTTGATCACTTCGGCTAGGTTCTTTTTGTAGCTTATGAAACCTTTTAGTTTAAAAGATATTAAGATTCAAATTCTTCAACTCTCACCCTGTATACTCTGTGTGACTGAACATTATTATTTTTGTTAAACCATATAATTTGATAATTAAAGCTTAGTATATTTTGAGAGTTTTCATGGTTTTATAAAATGTCCGTGCAGATGGTTTTGTCTGTGTGCGTGCGTGCGTGCGTACGTATACTGTTATAATTGTGGAACTACGTGATCGATCGTAATAAGATTGAACGTGCATATATGTTTTCTGATTTTGAATTCGAGTAAACCTATCCTTTTAGTATCGAATAGTAGCGAATATTTAAATCAAAGAATGAGTTGATTGTCCCATGTAATTATCTTCCACTAGCAGAATAGGAGGAAGCTAAGTGCCAATGACTTGGCAGCGGTTTTTATTATATTCAAACAGTTACTGATACTTAAAATTTTAGGACTTTAGGCAATGCACGACATAACCTATACAATTTTGTACGTTTAATTTAGAGCTTCAAAGAAAATAATTTCTGAATAAAAGATAATTTCACTTTTATACCAAAAAGGATAGTCTGCACCTGACTCTGATGAATGAGTCGTTTCGTTCATGTATGCACACGTATCTAAAAGTCTTGGACAGCTGTAAATAGGTAGCGCATGAACACTTTTCCATTTTCCTCATAACAATATGGGCATCGAGTCTATTGGCAATATAACCCGTGGCGTCTGCTCGGTGATACGTCATCAATATGGCCGCCGTAAGAAGGGCGATAGTATGCCCTTAACATAGGAAATTAATATTTTTGTTTGTTTAAATAAATTAATAAACTTTGACGAAATCATGAAACTGCAAATGGCAGAAGTATGTCGATTTGCCCAGTGCACGGTAACAAGCCGCAATTATGTCGAAGGAGAGAAAGTCGTCAACTCTAAACATATTATGTGTGGCAAATCATCCATAACCTCTGAAAATATCAGAATCGTCGCTCATTGTTTACAAACTCCGAACTTAAAAGGTGCACCACATGAATAAATGTGGAAATTAATGCTAAAGATCTCACACCTATGTCCTCTTTGCAAAAATGTAAAGAGCAAACAGAAGCAATTGACGTGAAATAATTGGCCATTTGAGAGCTTTTTCCCATGCTTTTCAACGATCTAATTCTTCTTCAATGTCAAACATATTTTTTATTTTAACTTTACTTTCACCAATTTTGGGTAACTTGTGAAAACGGAGTCTTGGATGCGTTTTTGCATGACTGTGACAACCATTGATGTAACTGCGCGAAGCGCGTCGAAGTCGCTAGTATCTTAAAAGTATTGCTTGTATGCCCTGAAACATAATCATTGATATAGTTAGATTTTCAAGCGCTCGTACAGAAGCACATTCGAAATACTAATACTTTAATATGCAAATTTTTGAAACTGAACTTACGTTATATGCTCATAAAATTTTATAGATACAAAATTCAAAAGTCTGCTCAAATTAACAGTAAAAGTAAGATGAAACATAAATATATTCATATTTATTGTGAAAGTAATAATAAATAGTACATTGCGGTATATATTTATAACAAACCATTAATAATATTATATAAGTATACTATAGAGTACATAATATAGGTATACAGTATATACGCGATAATTTTCACAAAATACATCGCTTGATTTTAGATAATACAATACGAAGCACAGCCGCCTTGATCAATCACTGGCTCTTTTAACAAGTCATTATTTTCAATAAAAGGTTACTCTGAAAAGAACAGTGTTACATTTAAGCTTTAAAAAATATCAGGTCGTATGTAGTACCAATTAATTAAAGAAATCAAAGTATGATATATTTTCAATTAGCCTATATTTAAAACAAATTTATTCTAACTAAGATGAACAACGAGCCCAATAACGAAAAATATTAATACTTTGATTTTTTTAAAGATGCGAAATTTTTCTTTACTCTAGATGTTTACAATTTTGAAATTTCCAAGTATATTCCGCCAATAGGAGCAGGAATAAATGACCTAGGGATAACTTTGTACGGAATACAAGTTTTATCACATACATCGACTCTAAAATTATTTATAAGCGTAGCAATTCCAATTTTCGTTTGGTATTGTGCAAATCTTAATCCTGCAAATAAATTATTGGTGAATTATTAATTTGTCGTAAGCAGACATACAATTATTCTCTATACCTATGCAATTATGTGGTCCATCGCCAAACGGTAGATAATTCATTGGATGCCGATTCTTTTCATTTTCTTCAGTAAACCTTTCGGGGTCAAACAATTCTGGATTTGGAAAAATTTCCGGATCGCGATGTATTGCCCAAACGGGTATAATTACTTGAGTTCCTTTCGGTATCGAGACTTTTGTTCCAGCAAACGTATATGGAGCTATTGAACATCTTTGCAAGATACTTCCTGGTGGATATTTTCTCAGTGATTCTGAATCACAATTAATTAATTTACAGATTTATAATCTCATTGTACGCTATTGTTTATCAATAAAAGTAAGATCATTAAGTACCCAATTAAAATTAAATATTCCAATTGATATACATAATAAATGAATTTCCAACTTATTTCTTACCTTTGACAACTTTGTCCAAATATGACATTTTTTTAATGTTGTCATATGTTAATTTTCCATCTTCCTTGAGTATTTCCTTAATTTCCTCTCGGAGCTTGCCTTGACAATTTTGATTGAGTGCTAACTCGTATAACGCATTGCTCATAGTCGTCGATGAAGTTTCAAATCCAGCGAGGAAGAATATAAATGCTTGTGATGTCAATAATTCATCGGTGAATTCTAGAATTAGTTACCATCAAAATTTAATACAAGGAAACTACTTTAAATTTTAAGTGGAAAACTGCTCTAAATGAAAATGTTACCAAAATCACTAAGCGTATCTGGTTGATCTTTCAGATCCATAAGCAAGTCAACGAAATCGTTTCGTCGGATGTTATTCTTTTTTCTGTACTCCATAGTCTCTTTCAACGATCCAATAAAGAAGTCAATGGCTTTATTATAGACATACGGCCTCAGCAGTCCATACAGTCTTGGCAGCCATTCCCTGCATATCGCCCTTAAAGTGTTCGAGAAATTATTCGCCATCAAATCTCTTCCCGCTTTTCGAAACTGACTATCCTTGTCGCTGACTGAATTGGTGTTTAATCCAAACGCACAAACGCCTATGGCATCAGTTGTGTACTTGGCTGTCAGTTCACGACACTCGACCGGCTCGCCCCTGTCGGCCAGCTTCTCTACATACTTCTCAAAGTGCTCGGCACATTCAGAAATCAAGTAAAACATGTCTTTTAACTTGCCCGAAGTAAAGACAGGCGACAGCTTGTGTCTTAGTGGCTTCCACCTCTCATACTCTAGCCCCAACAGATTCTGGCTGAATGGATCATTCTTTTTGGGAACCATAAGAGTCCGGTTTGGAAAAACGTTGAAGTCCTTTATCAGCACATCTTTGATAAGGTCTGGGTCACGAAGAATCAGTATCGCCGAACTTTTTCCGTAGACACCGACGAAAGGCTCCTCCTTGTAATCATCGTAGTATCGTTTTATTTGTAGAGCAAAATTTATTTTGCCAAAAACTACGTCTTTAAAGTTGCCAAAGATCGGGACTGGTTTTGGGCCCTTGACATGGCATTTCTTCCAGAAATCGAAGCTGGATGTAAGATAGTAATGGAATGCAAGCAATAGCATACCTATTCCAGCCAAAATTTCAACTACGCCAAATTCCATTTTTTTACTATAATAAACAAAGAATAATACAGTTAGTTGAAAAATGTAAATTTAGTCTCTAATGTTTGATATTCCATAGAAAGTATGAATCCAGATTAAATAATTAAATTATAATTTATTTTCTTTTTTTTTGTATCGAGTACAATATAATTATGCCACACAAATAAGATATAAGCAACGCAATTTAAAGTGTTAAAACATTAATTTCTAATATAGAAATCCTATACTACGTTAGAACTTTTTCAAGTTTGTAATGCACTGACAGTTTATGTGTTTTATTAAACCAGTTATCACTCCTATCCTTATATTAGTATTTGATTTTATCTAAAATAGACATGATAATAACTGGATTGCAATGACACTACTGCACGCAACTTCGTTACCATCTATTTTGTGAGAATAAATGTATCACCTTAAAACCTTCAAATGTTCGTGTTTATAAATACACGAATACAAAATATACCGCTGACCAATCTATAGATTATGATGATCAAGATAGCGTAATCTATATATAAAAATGTACCGGTAGATCGATGCGTATAAAAATAACTGATTTAAGTTTTCGTAGCTAATATTAAAAATAATTGAATTGAAAGAGAATATTAAGAATGTTTACATAAAGTAAAATTACGATTTTAGATTATGGAGCAATCAGAAACTGTAATCAACTAGTAATTACTTTTTTGCGTACAAAATTGCAACATTATGTACAGTTGCATAGTTATCAGTTATTATAACTGCATACATCAATAATTCAAACTGGTTATAACTTACAATAGTTTTTATCAGTACACTTATATCAATGGAATTATACGCAGTAGATTTATCCGAACAATGCGTACATACTTATATTGCTTAGAATTTACTTTTTTATAACAAAACAAAACGCACTAGTGCGTCGATATTTATCCAACCCATGTACTCACAGTAGTTATGCGGTGTGATGAATCAAACTATTATTTTGTTTTTGACACAGAGACGAAGACTTTATGTATTGGTTACATATTCCTGTCGCAACGAGCACGAAAACATCTCGTCACACCAAGTATGCATTAGCTACTGCACGATACAGGCGTACGATTGCAGCGCCACGTCGACTCGGATGCTATTATTGCTGCCTCCAAAGCAAACTGCTTTATCCGGCTTGGTCGGTTCGAGGCTCGCACTCAAGGATACTTACATTCATTCAGTACTACTATATGACTGCGTGTATAGACGTATACGAAATAACTACGATCATCATGATAACGCTTCTTTATATGAGACAATAACTGGTTCTAGATGTGAGGAGAAAAGTTAGGCATGAATTTTTTTATTAATCTATTGTGGGTCCGTGAGATATAATTCGAATAGTAAAGAAAATTTATTGTTTATTATAATAAGTACATAATATTTTAATAATAACCGTAATTTTTTCAAGTAAATAAAATTTATTTGTCCTTTTATAATGACACTTAACACGTATCTAGCTTAGTTACAATTTCGTAATTTTCAAGTATATTCCACCTACAGGTGTAGGAATGATTGCTCGATTCTCAAGACAATATGTGCGACACGTCATATCGCATACGTCTACTTTAAATTTACTTATTAATGCAACGATGCCAATTTTGGTTTGATATTTGGCAAATCTAGCTCCTAAAATCATAAAAAAATGTAAATATGATTTTCACTACATTTTTTTTTTTTTTTTTAATTAAAATTATCATTAATACTGATTGATTGTTTACCTATACAATTGTGCGGGCCATCACCAAATGGCAAGTAATTCATTGGGTGTCTATTTTTTTCATTTTCTTCACTAAATCGTTCAGGATCAAATTCTTCCGGATTGGGATAAATTTCAGGATCGCGATGTATTGCCCAAACTGGAATTAAAACTGGCGTGTGCTTAGGAATCGTTAGATTTGATCCATAAAAGGTATAAGGGGCCAGAGATATTCGCCGTAAAATACTTCCAGGCGGATATTTTCTTAGAGATTCTAGGAAAACATTCAAACATAATTACATAACAATAGTTATCAATAATTCGATAGAATAAAAGAGCAATTTTAATTCTTTAATATTAATAAAATACAAAATTTACCTTTGACGACTTTATCTAAGTATTTCATGTTTTTGATACTTTCATACATTAATTTATCCTCATTTTTTTTAAGTTCGCTTAAAATTTCCTCTCTTAACTTATCTTGAATATTTTGATGAAAAGCTAGTTCATATAACGCATTACTCATAGTGGTGGACGAAGTTTCAAATCCAGCAATAAAAAATACTAAAGCTTGGGCAGTTAATAAACTATCTGTGAATTCTGCAACGATGCATAAAAGATTTAGTATGACAATTACGTAAAGTAAGTTTATGCACCTAGTTATTGAATTACTGATAGAATACATACCGAAAGTACTTAACTTTTCCGGTTGATTTTGTAAATCCATTAATAAGTCCACAAAATCATTCCTCCTGACTTTATTCTTTTTTCTATACTCTGTAGTTTCTTTGATAGATCTAATGAAGAAAAGAGTCGCATCATTTTGCAACCATTGACCAGATATTTCATAAAGCTTTGGAACCAACTCACGCAATAATCGTCTAAATAAATTTTTTAATGTGGGTGCAAACAAGTCTCTACCGAATCTTCGAAATTCACTATTTTCATCATGAAGTGCATTAGTATTTAATCCAAACGCACATGCTCCGATAGAATCAGTTGTAAATTTTGCAGATAGTTCACGAAATTCGACAGGCTTATCTTTTTTAACCAACTCGTTAACATGCTCTTCAAGATTTTTGGCACAATCGACCATCAAATAAAACATATCTTTTAGTTTGCCGGAGGTGAATATTGGCGATAATCTGTTTCTCAAAGGTCGCCAACGTTCATGTTCTAAATTGAGAAGATTTTCACTGAGCGGATCGTTTTTCGAAATCAAAGCGACAGCACGGTCGGCAAAAACATTAAAATCTTTTATCAATACGTCTTTAATGTGATCGGAATCTTTAATTATGAGTGAGGGAGAACTTCTGTTGAACAATCCAATGAACTGCTCATTTTTAAATTCATCATAAAAATTCTGAATTAGTAATGCTGGATTAATTTTTCCAAGTATTACGTCTTTGAAGTTGCCGAAAAAAGGAATTGGCTTTGGTCCTTGAACTTGTCTTTTCTTCCAAAAATCAAAATCGGACGTAAGATAATAATAAAAGCCCAGGAACAATAGGCCTATGCCTATGAAAATTTCGACGACCCCAAGCTCCATTGTTCTGTTCAAGAAGGAAAAAGAATTGCTGACTAATGTCAAGAATTTAATGCCTAATCATCAGCAGATATAATATACTGTACTATCTAAAGAAAATGCGATTATAATTACCTGCCTTTGTTCTATGAAATAAATATTCTATTGTCAAAGGTTATATATATATATATATATATATATATATATATATAACTACATTTAACAATAAATCAATATAGATACTTGACATACATCTATTATGTTTTTATAACTCTGATACGAATTTCAAATACTAATATACATGTTATAACTCAAAAAATAGTTTGTATAAAACAAGTTATATTGAACTGAATCGCATTTATGAAAAAATATCTTAAATCAATGAAAAAAATCTCTGTTTTCTATAACTGAATCCTGAGCATCCGCACGCCGATATTTTTTCTTTTGTTTCTCTTGTATGGTTTATTGTTGTACCACCACCTTTATAATTGAGTAAACTTTACTTGATAAGATGCACCGATAATTTCGTCCGCACCGAAGAAACGCGAACGCAACTTTATGCAGTCAAGGCTCTCTTATCACTGACAATCAGACGTATACTTGCTTGCTTTATGTGATTTGTATTCCTTCTTACTCGAGAGGTTGAGGTTCAGCTAGGTTAACACAATTACGTATCACGAGTCATTAATGCTGACTCTTTGATTAGTGACAGTCTCGAAAGTATCCGTTTTATGACTACTTTTGTATACACTAGGAATGAAGGCGCGCTTCGCGCTCTCTTGATTCTATCCCTGCCTGAGAACTCTGGGTTATGACTGTTTTGAGGTTATGAATTTAAAGCACACGGTTCTAATCTCGTTGCCTAGGCAACCAACCAGCAACCAATCAGAATCACGTATTAAATGCTTCACAACAAAGGCCATCATTTTTTAAAGAGAGAATAGATATATTTTACCGTTGAAAAACCCGTTTAGCTTCACTATAGTATATTATATATTTTTTCTAATTCTGAATTTAGATCATTTTTTATTTTATGATTCTGACCATTTTATGGCCATATTATAGCCATTTTTCTATTTTTGAAAAAATATTTTTGCTTTTTTATAATGATATGATTTATACAATATATATATGCTTTATAATAAATAAACATCACCAATAATAATTTTCTAATTTGTATTATATATATGTTATGACATTTCAAATATATCATCATCATCTTACCGCAGCGCTGATGGAGAACTACAGTTAGCAAGAGCGTGACACTGTACATACGTGTGGAGTGACTTATATATATGAGTGGTAAACTCGTAGCGTCGTCGTAGTTGCACGAACGACTGCGGGTAAGTCTGGCGTCTGATACCGAGCAATGAGCTGAAGTATTAGCTCAGTAGCGTATATTTGTATATTATATTTGAATAAACAACATTCATACCAAAGACCAACTTTTATTATTTGCTCCTTCGTATCTAATTATACAGATTGTATCATTATATATGAACTGTAAAGCACATATATTAATATAAGTAACCAACTATAAGGCTTTTGATATTTTTAAATGTATTCCTCCAATAGGGGTTGTAAAAAGTGCGCGGGGTTCAACTTGATACGGTATACATGTTTTGTCGCAGATATCGACTTTAAATTTATTAATTAAGGCAATGATTCCCACTTTCGTTTGGTAGTTTGAATATCGTGGCGCTGAAAAATAAAGTATTTATTGAGAATATTCAAATGCTCGCAATGCCACTAAAATCATATATTTACCAATGCATTTATGAGGGCCATCACCGAAGGGTAAGTAGTTCATTGGATGTCTAGAGCTTTCCATATCTTCGCTAAACCTTTCAGGATCAAATACGTCGGGATTCGGATAAATATCAGGATCACGATGGATAGCCCAAGTAGGAATTACGACGATTGTATTTGCTGGTATAGTCACCTTCGTTCCAGTAAAAGTATATGAGGCATTCGATCTTCTCTGCAAAACATTTCCCGGTGGATATTTTCTTAACGTTTCTATGAAAAATTTGTTTATTTTAATTCAATTCAAAACAAATCTAAAGAGTTCTTATCAATTAACAGCATATTAGCTTTTGATGCGTAATTTTTACCTTTGTATACTTTGTCTAGATACTTCATTCTTTTAATGCTGTCGTATGTTAACTGTCCATTATCTTTTTCGATTTCTTCTCTAATTTCATTTCGAAGTTTGTCTTGAATGTTTTGATTAAGTGCCATCTCATAAAGAGTATTACTCACCGTTCCAGACGAAGATTCAAATCCCGCAGCAAAAATTGTTAAACATTGTCCAGCCAGAAAGTCATCGCTGAAATCTACAAGTTAAATAATTGCACTCAAAAATAGTTTGTACTGAATCGTTGTCTCCCAGAATAATAAAAGAATGTATTAATAACACAAACGTTATCATGCCAGGGTATAATGAAAACTTATAATAAATAAATTATACATATTATTTAATATTTACCTATGTTGCTTATTTTATCAGGTTCATCCTGTAAATCCATTAATAAATCAACAAAATCATTCCTTCTGATTTTATTCTTTCTCCGAAACTGGACGATATCTCTTGTTGATTTGGCGAAGAACCTAACGGGTTCGCTAGTTTTGTAAGGTCCTAACATTTCATAAATTCTCGGTGCTGATTCCTGTAAGAAATGCCTGCACACATTTACGAAAGTTGGAATAAACAGAGCCCGACTAAATTTTCTAAATTCGCTATCTTCGTCGACTGCTTTTGTATCTAATCCTAAAACGCAAACGCCAACAGCTTCCATCATAAATTTAGATGTCAGTTCACGAACTTCCACCAGTCCATCTTTCTCAATTAATTGCTCCACATGTTTCTCGAAACGATCAGCACAATCAACAAGCAGGTAGAACATTTCTCTGAGTTTACCACTCGTAAAGACAGGACTAAGTTTGCTTCTGAGTGGGCGCCATCTAGCATGTTCAAGATTAGAGAGACTTTGATTTACAGGATCGGCTTTAGGATTTACGTAAAATCCACGATCGGGAAATACATTGAAGTCTCTTATTAGTACATCTTTCATAAGATCTGGATCTCTGATAATTAACAATGGAGATTTACTCCCATAAATTCCAATCATTGGTTCTGATTTATACTCATCATAAAACTTCTTCATAAGTAAACCTACATGCATTTCACCAAATATATACTCCTTCATGTTGCCAAAAAATGGTATAGGTTTGGGTCCAGCCACATTTTGGTTTTTCCAGAAATCAAAATTGTTGGTGAGCCGATGGTATAAAATAAATAATAGTGCGACGAGCCCTACTAAGATCTCAAGCGCACCGACTTCCATTGTGTAACCTGAAATGTATTGAATATTTACTTATAAAAAAAAATAGATAAATCAATGATTGAAACTCGTTTGCTAATTAGTTTTATAACTAATCACTTTCGAAGTACTTAAAAATCCTAATATGCTAATAAAAAATTTGATGTTATAGTCTTTCAGATCTTTCAATAGGTTAATTGTACACTCGGTGGTAAGGTATTCTATTAGAACGTTTTGAACCGAATGGCAACGTCGCAAGGTTTTTGACGGTACCGGCTCATATAACCCCTGCAAATCTAAAATCGTCAAAACCGTCAAAAACCGTTAAAAAACGTCAAAAACCGTGCGACGTTGCCATTCGGTTTAAAACGTTCCAACAGAATACCTTACCGCCGAGTGTATAATCTAAAAAAATTGTTAAGGAAATCTTGCCAACTAATAGCAATATTGCCAACTAATAGTCATATATTTTTTGAAGTTATAATGGAAAGAATGATAACCAAAAACAAACAAGGTACGTATAAATAGCTAAATTTTACTACAATATTTCAGATAAAAATAAAAATATCGTTGGGCTTGCCTTCTTAATATAAATCTAATCGATAAATCTGTGATCTCAGAAAAAAACGCCTATATGTCTAGTTTTGGGTCAAGTTGAGTTTTGTCCAGCTTTTATATCTTAAGACAAGTACTTTTCATATAAAAGTGTCGGGACATACCAATGGGCAGTAATACTCTCGTAATAGCAATGCGCATAACCACCTAAGCCAACTCACCCAAAAATCGTACCTGGAAGAACCATCCAAGTCCACTTATATTTAAAATTAAAAAATGTCCTATGTTCGATTTCCGTTGTTTATCAATCGTTTTCTTCATTTTTATGCATATAAAAGAAGATAAAAATGTCCAAAAGCTGAAGACTAAAAAAGAAGATTTCAAGATTTTGGGACTCCCGAGTATGCATTTTTTTCTTGGATTTCCTCATATTGATAATTTTGCTTCCTCCTCAAGAGGAAGCTTTGTAATAGTAAAATTTTCAGTTTTGCTAATACTTCGTGGAAACGCATTTGGAGGTGTTTGGAGTACGAATCATACGTTTTTAGAAAATGTCCGTGCGGATGGCTGTGTGTGTGTGTGTGTGTGTGTGTGTGTGTGTGTGTGTGTGTGTGTGTATGTACGTATACCGCCATAATTTTGGAACCATGCGACGGATCGTAATAAAATTTGACATGCATATATTTTTTCTAATTCTGAATTTAGGTCATTTTTTGTTTTATGATTCTGACCATTTTATGGCCATATTATAGCCATTTTTCTATTTTTGAAAAAATATTTTTGCTTTTTTATAATGATATGATTTATACAATATATTCAACAATAGTGTATCTAAAAGAACATAAATTTGTCTACTTTTTCCCGCAAGATTTTCTAGATTGACTGATCTGTTCATTTTTTATGATATAAAAGGTAATTTTTCGATAAACATATATAACTCAAAAAATAAATAGTTAAATGTTTTGAAAAAATTCATGACAATAAAAAACAACGATATCTACTAGTTGTAAAAATTTTAAGCAATTTTGGCGACTAGTTTTTGAGATAAAAATCAAAAACTAAAAAAAATGGTTTTTTTATGTCGTACGATTACGGGAGTAAAAAGGTTTAAATTGAGTTGAAATTTTAGGAAAAGATTGATCTTTTGATCACTTCGGCTAGGTTCTTTTTGTAGCTTATGAAACCTTTTAGTTTAAAAGATATTAAGATTCAAATTCTTCAACTCTCACCCTGTATACTCTGTGTGACTGAACATTATTATTTTTGTTAAACCATATAATTTGATAATTAAAGCTTAGTATATTTTGAGAGTTTTCATGGTTTTCAAGGAGTTCACGGAGCTCTATCCTTTTGATATCCATCTTAACCCCCAGTCCCCTGATACCCCTCCCCTACAAGTGTCTTCCTAACCTATCCTTTTAGTATCGAATAGTAGCGAATATTTAAATCAAAGAATGAGTTGATTGTCCCATGTAATTATCTTCCACTAGAAGAATAGGAGGAAGCTAAGTGCCAATGACTTGGCAGCGGTTTTTGGTTTAAACTAGAATATAGGTTTCACAATGGCAATGTAATCATTGATACTCACAGTACCAGTTTCATGCTTTTTGGTAAGAATTCAAGGCAAAGAAAATGAAAAATCAATAAATATCACATCATTTCCTAAAGTGTGCTCCAAAGTCCACTGTTCCCAGAAAAACTGCCGCATTCGAAGGGTTTGTTGTGATTTTCGAAAAACTAAAGCAAATTTCAGGTTTCCGCGACCAGGGTTGTACACTTTTGGATTGATGATTGAAGTGCTAAATTATCACGACTCATTAAGTTAGATAAGATAATTAAGTTAGATATTGCAGATCAGTACGAACATTGAAGTCGCGTTTTCGAAAACGTGAAAAATGAACTTAGGTGGTTCTTCCAGGAACCCACAGAAATATAGTTTTAACGCATATACGTTACATCAAGTATTAATGTTTCAGTTTTATTTAAATTACAGAATGATAATTAAATCTATTTTATAAAATGCATTAATGTAAACTCACTTGTACAGATATGTTATACCAACTTAAACTTTCAAACACAACGGATTTAAACTCATTTGTTCATAGAAGCGGTATAACTTACTACGCGATGCGCTTATGCGCAACTGTGAAGATGCAGAAGATCGAACGATCACATGAATAACACCTTTCACTTTTCGGAGTTCTAAAAAAAATTATTCATATATTGCTGTTTTAATTATTTTGTTTCATTACTTTGTTGATTTTGTAACATATGCGCTCATATACATTCTTATGTATGACATCCTCATCCAACACGGCAAACTGCGTGATCAATCGGCCGAATAGATTGCATTCGCGCATATGAAAATTCGTAGCGCGCGAGTCGCGTTAGTTTTATCAACTGAAAAAAATCTATGTAGGCTGTAGTGAATCCAAAAGGCAATCTATCAATGGCACTTTTCGAAATTTAATCCAAAATCTCGGGAGCAGAATTAGAAGCATGGGACACTTCTACTTTGCCATTGGTAGCGTTATTACAAGATTTTTTTGAAACCAGCAATGAAAAGAATTCATTAAAATGTTCAAGATCATCTATAATTAGATGATAGTTTTGGGCGGATGACTGAAATCATGTCAAAATCAGAAGTTTGTGTTTTTCATTTTGGTAACGAGCAGCTATGACAGTAAGCAGGAATTTTTATAGTAGAAATTTTTGATAACTATAACATAAAACACGCAGTATTATGCCGGCTATGTAACGCGATGGGCCATAAACAGAACAACGCGTACCAGCTGCCAGAACCTAGAAAACCTCCTAGAGCGAAATGTATATCTATAGACCACAAAGCACTTGACTCAAATGCGCAAGTTTTAGACAAAGAATTAACATGTTACAAATTTTAGTTGTTTTGCTTCCTTCCTAAGGAAGCCTTGTAATAGTAATTTTTTGAGTTTGTGTGTCTTTTGATGCATTTTTAGTCGAAAGATAGTATTTTTAGAAAATGTCCGTATGGATATGTGTGTGTGTGTGTGTGTGTGTGTGTGTGTGTGTGTGTGTGNTGTGTGTGTGTGTGTGTGTGTGTGTGTGTGTGTGTGTGTGTGTGTGTGTGTGTGTGTGTGTGTGTGTGTGTTCGTTCGTCGTCATCTGTATCTCAGCTTCTACTCAGTGGATTTTAATCCACCAACTCTCATTTTCTTTGTTTTTACTAGTAGGGTACATAGTGGGAAAAAAGTTTGCTTTTACATTTTGTTGACGCGTTTTTAGGCACGACCGCGACACGGAAGTGCCTTATAGTTTCGTGTGAGAAAAATGTGTGAGATGCGATATCTCACGCAATTTTCGACCGATCGGGCTGAAATTTTAGGTCACCTCTCGCACAAACTAAAAAACTATTTTTTTTTATCCCGATCCTCTCCGTTGTTTTGAAATGCGGGCACAATTTGTTTGATTTTACATGTAATTACATGTAATTTTTAATAAAAATTTTGTTGTGATGCAATTATCTCTGAGAGACTCAATCAGGCTAAAAATTTTTTTGGGAACTCCTCTCATGATAGTATGGTGCCGGTCCTATTTTGGACTTGATCCTGCACATATACGCAGAATGCGGTCACCTTCAAAAATCGCTAAAAACGGGTTTTTAGCTGTAACTCGAATTCTAAGCATTCTACAAAAAAAAGTTAAAGGGAAAAGTTGTAGATCTTTGAAAAATACAACTTTTTTCCATTTACATAAAATCATGAAAATGCTTAGAACTCGAGTTAACAGCCCAAAATCGATTTTTTACAGCTAAAAAAACAATTATTTGCCATAAAACTTTTCGGATTTACGTTTTACAAAAAAATGTTAAATGTAAAAGTTGCAAACAATTTTAAAATACAACTTTTTACCGTGGCAGAGATATTTTTAACACTTTTTGACATACAACATTCCTAGAAGCGATTTTTTGATACATAAATTCAATAATAACTTCGCTGCAACATGCCCCATCTGACCCAGTGCGAAAAAGTGTGAGATTCGATATTTCAGCCTGCTCTGAGAAGCCTGACACGCCCCTCTAAACTATGCTATTATAATACATTTTCTAAATGAAACCCTATTACTAAATCAAATCTTGATAAAATCTTGAATTTTCTGCGCAAACGTAAAAGAGCTTTAATTTAAAAAAAAATGTATTGAAAATGCTTGATTTGGTCAAAAGTTGTCTACGATTGAAAATATCGAAAAATCATGAAAAAACGTACGAATTTCTTGACTCCGAAAAGTCCCGAAATTTTCATGATTTTTCGATATTTTCAATGGTAGACAATTTTAAATAATGTTGAAGGAAGCTACGTGCCAAAGAATTGCAGGCGGTTTTGCTTCCTTCCTAAGGAAGCCGTGTAATAGTAATTTTTTGAGTTTGTGTAAAAAAAACGTAGGAAGTGTGTTTTGATGCATATTTAGTCGAAAAATAGTGTTTTTATAAAATGTCCGTATGGATGTCGTCGACATCTGTATCTCAGCTTCTACTCAGTGGATTTTAATCCACCAACTCTCATTTTCTTCATTTTTACTATAGCATAATGTTGAAACAGTCCGTTTTACATTTTGTAAGCTTGTTTTTTTTTTTTTATAGCGATTTTTTAGTTCTGAGATTTCAGTTTTTTCCAATAAAGTTATTGAAAAAGTTAATAAAAGTAAATTGCTTAATATGTACATGAAAGAGAATGAAATTACCTATATTTTTACCGCGGAGAATTTATATTATCTTTCGTCGTTCTTTTATTATACACCATAAAGTGCAATTTTTTGAAACCGTTATAACTCGTAAACTAAATGTCGAACCTCTCTAAAAAAATATATGATTATTGAAGGTAATTAGAACTATATACTACTTTAATTTTAAGTAAGTTGTATATAAGTTATGAAAATATATATTATATATATTTTCATAACTTGAGTATATGTGTATAAAAATGGCCCAAAATTGCTATGTAACCTTCTTTTATCACCACAATCAAACCCCTAAAATCTGACAATGGATGGGGCAAAAGGTAAGAAAAATTAAAAATCAGTGGAGTTCCACCTTAAGCAATACATAATGTTGAAGAAAGCTACGTGCCAAAGAATTGGCAGCGGTTTTTTATTTTAACTCAAAATCCATTAATTCAATTGACGCTTTTTCACAACAGTATTGCATGCTTGAAAACCGAATTCGCATACGGGAATCAACGGTCCTTATTCATCTATAAAATTATTTTCTTGATGTGAGCTAGGTACTAGCTGCAAGCTCACCAGCTGCTGACGTCACCACACTGCATTATAAGTAAGATAGCCTTTATATTATAGTAAAACTATATATCGGATTAATAGTAACACAAAACGTTTGCAATTTAATTGCGGATTCTAAAAGTTCCTTGGATTTCGCAGAATTCGCAGTAGTTGTGCGAAAAATCATGTTGGTTTAAATAACGATCCCCCTCCACGCTCTCTACGCTAGGCACTTGAGTACGCAGCAGACTATAGCACAGCTATGTATTCAGCATATGTTGTAGGTGCGGCGGTCATGACAGCCGAGACGTGTACTGGCGCCCTCTGGATCCAGCTTGCAGGACAAACATCCTTATAAGCTTCTGATATTAAATGTTTATGATATATGTATTTATCAGAGCATTTTTGTACTTGTCGCGAGGGATGCAGTTATATGATCCACAGCGAAGGTAATGGCTACTATCCGCGATTAGCGAGATGATCGCTCAAACGACATCTCTACTTGTACTATCTCACCTTCGACTCGTTTTACAAACTTCACATTTAGTCTAAAGAGATTTCCACTTTACATCCTTGGTATACGCAATACAGCATTATATTTAAAATTTTTTTTCAACTCTAATATAAATACTAATGAATACTAAAGTAAGTTGTATCGAAATAAATTGTATTCACAAAAACAACTATTAAATCGATGAAGAAATTTATTATAATACATGCTTTATATAAAATAGAAAAACTCCTAATTTTAATTACATATCAATATAACTGATGATCATAAAATTGTTTTAGGAAACAGTAACATTTTGATAACTTAATTTTTATTAAAATTGATTTTTGTTAGGAGCATTTCAAATATTATCGTCTCATCGCCACCTTCATGTAGAACTCCTTAGGAGTATATATGCCGAACTCGTAGCGTCGGTGTAACTGAAAGTTGAGCTCAATAGATCCCTTTATAATACATTAGATTTGAAAAAACCTAATTTATACCAAAGACCAACGTATGTTATTCATCCCTCTCTCTCTCTCTCTCTCTCTCTCTCTCTCTCTCTCTTTCTCTCTCTCTTCAATTATCCGCAATTCATCCATGTATATTTTTAAATTATAAATCACAGATATATTCATCTAAATATCTAATTACATGACTTTTGATATTTTTAAATAAATTCCTCCTACTGGAGCTGTGAAAATTGCTCTGGGTTCAACCATATACGGTATACATGTTTTATCGCAGACATCGACTTTGAATTTATTAATTGCAGCAATAAGCCCCACTTTTGTTTGGTAGTTCGAATATCTTGCCGCTGAAAAAAAACAATAATTATTTATCGTGAATATTAAAATTTGTCATGTGCATAAAATTAGAGATTTACCAATGCAATTATGAGGGCCGTCACCGAAGGGTAAGTAGTTCATTGGATGTCTTGAGCTTTCCATATCTTCGCTAAACCTTTCAGGATCAAAAACGTCGGGATTTGGATAAAGATCAGGATCACGATGAATAGCCCAAACAGGTATTATGAGGGTTGTATTAGCTGGTATGGTCACTTTCGTTCCGGTAAAAGTATACTGTGCATTTGATCTTCTTTGAATAATACTTCCAGGTGGATATTTTCTCAACGTTTCTACGAAAAATTGGATAATTTAAATGTTTGTTTGAAAATAATTTGAAGAGACATCAATTAACAGTATTAACTTGTGATGCAAAATTTTTACCTTTGTATACTTTATCTAGATACGTCATTCTTTTAATGCTATCATACGTTAACTGTCCATTATCTTTTTTTATTTCTTCTCTAATTTCATTTCGAAGTTTATCTTGAATATTTTGATCGAATGCCATCTCATAAAGAGCATTACTTACTGTTGTGGACGAAGTTTCAAATCCCGCAGCAAAAAATGCTATAATTTGCCCAGCAAGAAATTCATCAGTGAAATCTACAGATAAAAAAACAAATTACTCCGTACTTAAAATAGTATTTAAGAAATCAACATTCCTTAGAAAAAATCATATTGAATTGATTATAAATTTTCACAAATATTCACCTATGTTGCTTATTTTATCAGGTTGATCCTGTAAATCCATTAATAAATCAATAAAATCATTTCTTCTAATTTTATTCTTTCTTCGATAGTCGATTATCTCTTTTGTTGATTTGGCGAAAAATTTAACGGGTTCGCTCGTTTTAAAAGGTCCTAAATGTTCATAAACCCATGGAGCCAATTGTTGTAATAAAATTCTGCCCACATTTACAAGGGTTGGTACAAATAGAGCATGGCCGTATGTTCTGAATTGGCTATTGTCTTCCAGTGCCTTCGTGTCTAATCCCAAAACACAAACTCCAATCGCCTGTATCGTAAATTTAGACGTCAGGTCACGAACTTCGACTGGTTCATCTTTTTCAATTAATCTCTCCACATATTTTTCGTAACTATTAGCACAATCAACAAGCAAATAGAACATTTCTCTAAGTTTACCAGACGTAAAGATTGGAGTAAGTTTAGTTCTGAGTGGACGCCACCTAGCATGTTCAAGATTAGCAAGATTTTGATTTACAGGATCAGCTTTAGCATTTACGTAGAATCCACGATCGGGAAATACATTGAAATCTTTTATCATTACGTCTTTAATAAGATCAGGATCTTTCATAACTAACGATGGAGTTCTATTTCCGTAAATTCCAATCATTGGTTCTGATTTATACTCATCATAATATCTCTTCATAAGTAAACCTGCGTGAATTTCACCAAATAAAATTTCCTTCACGTTGCCAAAAAATGGTATGGGTCTGGGTCCAGCCACATTTTGTTTTTTCCAGAAATCAAAATGGTAGGTAAGATAATAGTAGAAAATAATTAATAGTGCAGCGAGCCCTACTATGATCTCAAGCGTTCCGACTCCCATTGCGTTACCTGAAATGTATTGAATATTATTATTATTCTATTATAAAAAAGTACGAAAACTAGCGTACATAATGTGAAAAATTGTGATTCGAACGCATAATAATTTTTAAAAAACCGTCAATAAACTTAACTTAAAAGTGAGTTATTCTTTTCTCAAAGTTATAATCTAAAATGCATATGATTAATAAAATTAAGATATTTAAATAGCTCACAAACCCTTGAAGCTGTCAGAGCAGTAACGTAAACAAACAAGATATGACTGAATAGATAATAATATATTTACAATTTTAGATAAAAATTGAAATATTTTTCGTTATTCTCCTAAGATAAACATAAATTGAGAAATATAGCTTTTACATTATGTACCTTTTACAAAGTATCAATATTTCAATGTTATTTAAATTGCAGACTAATTGATATTATTCCAAATTTTAAAACAAATCAATTCCAACTTTTTCTTGTATAGATATGGTATAACAACTTACTGCGCAAAGTGTCTAGGTGCAACTGAATAATTAAACTTATTCTCAAATTCAGAAACACGGTCGATTAAACTTCCTTGTAGAGACTCGGTATCACAACTTGCTGCGCGAAATGCCTTTGAGCAACTGAGAAGATGTATAAGAGCGAACCATCAAGTAAACAACGCCTTTCACTTTTTCGGGATTCTAAAAAAAAATATTCCATAGATCGTCGTTTTGTTTATTTCGCCAAATTATTTTGTTGTTTCCGTGGCATATACACGCAAATACATTCCTATGTATGACGCTCTCATATACGATGGAGCAAACCGCGCGTGTGAATGTCCCAATGGATTTTATTCACATTAAAATAAATGCTTTAACATATTTAATTTGACAATATATATTATATATTAGGAATAGTGAATTCGTTTGGAGTCAATAACTATGTGCCAATAAATTGGCAGCGGCTTACTATATGATTTGCACGTTCAATAAAACAAGAAAAATTCATGCATACTCCTTAAAATTCAAAACTCCATGATGACTTTCCATTACTTTTTCTTAAATAAATCTCATAACTTTCTATGATTTTCAAAAGGATTCGATACGATGTATTGTAGCATGGAATAAAAACGCCCAAGTCCGGTAAGCCAAGCGCAACAAGTTGGAGGATAATCCCCTTCCTATCAGGAATGAAAGTTCATTTTAACATTGAAGGAAGGGTTAAGTCCATAAGTTTTAACTTAACAATTGAAAAAACCGCTACCAATTCATTGGCGCGTAGCTTTCTCCAGCTAAATTTATAGGTCCAATAAACAAAATATTGTTTTATTATAAAGTATATTTATGCTTTTTCGACGTGCATTGACACCTCTGTAAGAGAAAGCAAAATTTTTGAGAAAAATCGGTTTTTACATTTCAGCTCTTTACTTGAGAACCGCTCAACAAAATGGTTTAAAATGTTAACAACAGATAGCTTTCTTTATGGTTGATCACCAAATAAAATTTTGAAGCATTTAACTACATTGTTTTAAAGATATAAGGAATCAAAAAATTTTCAAAAAAAAATTCAAAGCTTGATATCTTAAAAACCATGGGGGTTACAAAGCTGCACAACGAACTTAGCCAAAACACATAAAATATCTACCTTTTCCTAAAATCTCAAGTGTAATAAAGCCTTTTTACGCCCGTAATCGTGGCACAAAAAAAAACTCATTTTTTTCAGTTTTCGATTTATTACTGGAAAAATAAGTGGTCAAATCACTTGAAATTTTAATGGGATATAGCTTGACACGTGACCCATTAACTTTATTTTTTTCACTGGGTTATGATGTTTAGTTTCAGAGATATAATTTTAAAAAAAAAGCACCTTTTTCCTTTTATCTGCCGAACGGAGCAGTCGATCCCGAGGACCAAACGATAAAATGCAGATGATTTTATTATTAAAAAAAAAAATACCTTTTACAAGGTAAAATGTTGGCAACTATAAGTTTTGTATCCATCGCTCACCAATTTGTATCTTAGTATTATAATTATGATTTCTCTCCTAAAAAGTCATGAAATCCTTTAAGAAATTATCTAATGTTTATAGCTTACAAATGTTTTTCTGTATTTTTATCAATATACGCTAATGAATGTAGTGAAATCAGTTTTAAAAATGTCAAGTATTAAAAATCTGCACACACTGACAAAAATCATTACTTACTCCAAGAAGAATCAATCTTACTATAACTTCAAGATGAAAATCCGCTTTGTGTTTCATGATTCTCCCACATCTAATCATCTAATCTGAATTTTCTAAAACTAATCAGAATCATTTCGTACAAAGAAATTAGAAAAATCATAAATATAAAAAATTCAAGTAAATTCCTCCCAAGTATATAAAAGAATCATTAATACAAAGCGGATTTTCATCTTGAAGCTATAGTGAGACTAATTCTGCTTGGAGTAAGAAATGATGTTTGTCAGTACAGGTAAGCTAGAATCTGTTGACTAGTTTATAAAAAAATAAGATGGTTGTACTTTTCAAAATTATTCTTTTAATGCTTACTTGCCGTCCCGTTGTCTTATAGTCTACGATGTGTATAGAGTAAATCATATGCATACTTACTAAAAATAACTTATTAATTATTTACCGATCAATTTTTTTTTTTAAGTGGCATTTCGAACTCGAAAGACTTACCGATCAATACCCACATAAATATGAAAAATTATCGCCTTTTCAATCGAAACGGATCATAAAGCAAGATTATCCAAGTAGAAATAATATTATCATATCAAAACTACTTACAATTTTTTCAAATTATTAAATTTAGCTTTGAGATTTTTTCTTTGCAACAAACATGGTATATTTTAAGATTTTTGCGACAACATCCTGATAGTAAAGCTCCTTAGATTCCCTATATAAAAAAGTCATGACCGGGTGAAGTGAAGCCAAGAATGCGTCAATATGATTGGCTCGTGTAGTGCGCATGCGTCAAAAGTATCGTTAGAATTTTTTGATTTGTTTTTGATTTCTAAAATTGATCCTAATACAAAGAATGTAATATATTACTATAATACATATCAATAATTATTAGTTGTGTATTTATAATATTCTATTGTAAATATTATCATTGTTACAAAAAGTGACATGATGTGAACGTTGACACGAACTGAGTTGAGACATAACCTTAAAATTTTAAAAGGTAGTTGGTGACGAAACCGCGGCAATTTTGAAATTTACATGAGCGCGAAATGAATCAATCATATATTGTAAAGTTTGATATATTTCCGTAATAGAAAACAAATATTAAAAATATCAATCAAGCATTTATATTTCATTTAATAAGTTAATGAATTAATATTCTACTACAGTGCGCGCAGCGCACTGCGCCAAAAGTCTAGTATAATAAAAAATGTTGTGATTTTAATCAATATCATTTAACAGATTCACACCTTCCCTGGTGGAAAATAGAGCAGTGAAACTGCTCAACAGACTAGCGACTGGGCAGTGCCAACTGCCCAGTGTCGCTGCGTAATAACTGCTTAGGAACTGCTCAACGTACTGCTGTATTCACTACACAATTTAAAAGATTATATAATAAGAACAATTGACGTATTTCTATAGTTAAAAAGTTATATTCACTTAAAAAACAACCTCAATTATCCATATTAATAATCAATTGTTGGTTAAAGTAAGTTTTAGAGTGTGTGTATTAAGAGTGGCAACCTAACCCTACATAGACATGTATAAATATCAAGACTTCTTACTAACACACTACTCTATTCTTATATACATAACTTTTCTTGTCTAAAATATTATAAAAGAGCAGGTATAGTATATGTTAGCCAGCGATAAACTCTAAAAGTGCAGGATCACCAAAGAAATGTATTAGCCGTATGAGATCTAATGTGAGAGACAATATTGATACCATGGTGTTATATGCACTGTATTGAAGTTATAGAACTAATTATATGCACAGAAACTCAAAAAATAGTTTAGAAACAGACTACAATGACACTTTTTACTCATCTGCCTTGGTTGGACAGTTCGAATCGAACCCCATGGCTCGAACGTGGAAATTTACCCATAGATGTTTATATGAAAATCATAAATATATCAGTTGAGGTAAAAACAAGTTGATATATTGTTTCAACATGTTAAAACAAATTTAGATGTAAAATTTCAAGTCACTAGCTATGATAGTTTTAAAATGAGAGCCAAAACAAAGTTGTGGAACCAAGTTATCGTAAAACAAGTTATTATTAAAATATAGTTTTGGCTCTCATTTTAAAACTATCATAGCTAGTGACTTGAAATTTTACATCTAAATTTGTTTTAACATGTTGAAACAATATATCAACTTGTTTATACCTCAACTGATATATTTTTGATTTTCATATAAACATCTATGGGTAAATTTCCACGTTCGAGCCATGGGGTTCGATTTGAACTGTCCAACCAAGGCAGATGAGTAAAAAGTGTCATTGTAGTCTGTTTCTAAACTACTTTTTGAGTTTCTGTGCATATAATTAGTTGTATAACTTTAATACAGTGCATATAACACCATTATATCAAGTGTATATGCCAAGATATTGTCTCTCACATTAGATCTCATACGGCTAATACATTTCTTTGATGATACTGCACTTTCAGAGTTTATCGCTAGCTAACATATACTATACCTGCTCTTTTATAATATTTTAGACAAGAAAAGTTATGTATATAAGAATAGAGTAGTGTTAGTAAGAAGTCTTGATATTTATACATGTCTATGTAGGTAGGNTAATACGCACATTGTTAAACTTACTTTAACCAACAATTAATTGTGAATAACGGATAATTGAGGTTGTTTTTTAGTAAATATAACTTTTTAACTATAGAAATACGTCAATTGTTCTTGTTATTTAGTTTTACATCGTGTTTTATGCACAGCAGTTCATTAAGCAGTTCCTAAGCAGTGACATGGATAAAAACCTGACGAAAATCATATGCTAATTGCTCAATTACTGCTTAATCAACTGCCCAGTGCACTTCGAACTGCGCACGAACTGGCTAAAAGCTGCGGATCATTTCTTACAGGGTTGAAAGTAATAATTCGAGTGTTTCATTGATACACTATGAGACAACGGGACGGCAAGTAAGCATTAAAAGAATAATTTTGAAAAGTACAACCATCTTATTTTTTATAAACTAGTCAGCAGATTCTAGCTTACCTGCACTGACAAAAATCATTTCTTACTCCAAGCAGAATTAGTCTCACTATAGCTTCAAGATGAAAATCCGCTTTGTATTAATGATTCTTTTATATACTTGGGAGGAATTTACTTGAATATTTTATATTTATGATTTTGCTAATTTCTTTGCACGAAATGATTCAGATTAGTTTTAGAAAATTCGGATTAGATGATTATATGTGAGAGAATCATGAAACACAAAGCGGATTTTCATCTTGAAGTTATAGTACGATTGATTCTTCTTGGAGTAAGTAATGATTTTTGTCAGTGTGCAGATATTTAATACTTGACATTTTTAAAACTGATTTCACTACATTCATTAGCGTATATTGATAAAAATACAGAAAAACATTTGTAAGCTATAAACATTAGATAATTTCTTAAAGTATTTCATGACTTTTTAGGAGAGAAATCATAATTATAATACTAAGATACAAATTGGTGAGCGATGGACACAAAACTTATAGTTGCCAACGTTTTACCTTGTAAAAGGTATTTTTTTAACTGATTTCATAACCTTTTAATGAGTGTGAAATAAACTTATAAAGAAATGTTTTTGACTCAAAAAATCTCTTAAGAGGATGTAACTTAATATTGTCACTTTTTACGAAAACTAGCACAATTCTGATTTCCAACAAAGACTTGCACAACTCAAATTTTTTGCTCTTTTTGTTAGTAAAGTCATTGTTGTAAGGCAAACGGTAAAATATAGAGTTGTACTACTCTTTGTTAGAAATCTGAGTTATCCTAGTCTTCGTAAGATGCGGCGATAGGGGAGATGCGCCCAGTGTGGAATTACTTAGAAAATTTCGCTATAACTTTCGATGAAGACCCTAAAAATCGCTTAAGGAGGTTCATCTGGTACGTCGCTAGTCAAAAAGAGGATAATTTTTATAAATTCTTATTTCCTTTTGATACAAGAGACATAATTTATTTAGGACTTGGAAAAAGCTAATTTATAACAACGAATGATTTTAGATAAAGATATCGAACTCTTTATGTGACAAAAAAATGTAATACATACGACATTTGACTTCGTTTTTGAGGTTAAGTGTACATTTTTTTTTATTAGATCAATTAATTAGTATACATAGAGGTACCCATCAATCGTTTTCAAAAGCAATTTGAATTCATCAAATATTAGTTTTCTCACACAAAAATTTGCAACAAAAACTGTTTGTTAATTCAATAATTATTTGCAAATTAAAACGAGGAAAATGTGATTCTCCATAAGACTCCATGTAAAATGGAAAAAATACTTTTATTAATATCTCGTCTCAAAGGTATCCAAATGACTCAAAATTTTGCATAAGCATTTTATTTAGACATATCTACGTGTATGAATTTTTTTCCTCGAATCTGTTTGTTATTTCTAAATCAGATGAACCTCCTTAATTTCCTCGTCACAATTACTTCTATGCCGAGGTTGAAACAGCTTTAACGGAAGAAGGAAGATCTCGTAATTCATTTTTGACTCCAGAGGAATAATTGAACGTATGAGGTCTTGGAGTTAGACGTATCTAGTTGCCGTTAAGGAGCCTCTGGCATAAAAGTCGAACGACCAGCCACGGAGGCCGTCCTTGCAACCGACGGGTTCGTCTTAGAGGACAAGTGGAGAGAGCTCGTGAAGTTGAAGACGAGCTTAAAGTACCCGCCGAACTCACTATCGGTCTCAATCTTACATCGCAGTCCAGTATGTTCTGATGGTACAATTAGTCGATGTTCAGTATCTAGTCCATNCTCTGGCATAAAAGTCGAACGACCAGCCACGGAGGCCGTCCTTGCAACCGACGGGTTCGTCTTAGAGGACAAGTGGAGAGAGCTCGTGAAGTTGAAGACGAGCTTAAAGTGCCCGCCGAACTCACTATCGGTCTCAATCTTACATCGCAGTCCAGTATGTTCTGATGGTGCGATTTGTCGATGTTCAGTATCTAGTCCATTTTTGTTATAGCCGGTGGTCCTGCACTGGTCTCTGATCCAGCGCACTTGTGTGGATATTCTACATCTTCATACAAAATTCACACGTCGTGTCTGCAACGATCCACGCAAGTTTTCGCTTATCGTCCTCGACGTCCTCGCCATTTTCCTCGTCCTTGGACTCGCTGAGATCGTTGCTATAGTCGCATTTCTCGAATTCGTTCTTGAGTTGTGGGAGAAGAAGAGGACCTCGTAGTCTTCGGTTAATTTCGGGGAAACAAGCGTTATGAGGTCGTGGAAGAAGAGTACAGTCGAGATCTTATCTATTAGAGCAATTTCTGTTGCCTTTATGTATGGTTCTGGTGCAAGCCAAAATGGTCGTTGAGGTTAGAATTGCGTCGACAGGATATTCGTCGAACTCTACTAGCGGAAAGTTGGCAAAATCAAAGTCGAGCTTGGATTATCCGCGCATTATGCACGCTGTCGACTCGCTCTCTGTATGTCGCAGTCCAGCAAGTCATAGTTTGCAGTCCATCGATGTGAGCCAGGGGTGCCGAGCACGCTGCTGTGTGTACTCTCTGCGTACCCATCATTCACGTTCACGTCGTGTTTGTAACAATCTCCTTCATAAATTGCTAGCGAGCGCTTAGCGCTTACTCATACAGATACAGATTTATGTCGGGAGGTACGCTATCGGTGACCTTCACGTGATGCTGGCGGGCGTCAGTACCAGTGATAAGCTTGGACTTGTTGCGAGATGTCGTGGGTACGCTGAGCTTGATGCTGAACGTTTTCGGCACTGCCGATCTCCTGGAGGAGTGTTGGCTCCTCCTCGTGCTTATACTGGATGAAATCGTTGTCGAAGTCACGTCCCGCCGCACTGCCCAGGAGCCGCTATACAGCTGTTGTTCGGTCTTGAGCGCGAAGTCGAAGCATCGCTTGCTGTCCGCCAAATCGGTTACGGCGAATTCGGCTACATCGATGACATGTGAGGTATATAACCGAGTTTAGGTTGACTATGATCGAGGCGGCATCGCGCTCAGGTTAAAATTAAAGTTGCTGTAATGGAAGATTAATAAATTAGACCTTGCCGCCTTTCACACGTTTCGGAGGAATAAGCAAATGAGGTTATGGGAAAAGAAGACCGGGGTATACAAGCGGTGAGAGCTCGATGAAGTTGAAGCCGAGCTTGGGATGTCCGCCGATCACGCTGTTGATCGCGCTGTTAGTGCCGCAGGCCAGCATGTTTTATAGAGTAATTGGTCGATCGGTGCCCCCTCTTCAGTCCATCGACGTGCATGAGCCAAGGGTCCCAGGATGATGGATAATCCCTGATTCAGCACGCTGATGTGTCCATACTCTCTCAAACGTTCACATGTCGTGTCTGTATCTGCACTGGTGATCCATGCTGGTGCTTGAGTCATCCTGAAGAAACGCAAATCTACTTCAGAGCAGTAGCCAGACAGACAACAGAATGCAAAGTTGTTCGTGTCTACTAGTCCTGAACTCACACCACAGTCCACGCACTGGCGCACATGCACGTATATAATAACCTCGTGGTCCTAAATGACGTTGACACTAACACTTGAGCTGCAAAACGATCTGTACTTTCGTTAATACTGCCATTTGCTTAGTACGTTTCCGGGGAAAGGTTAGGTGCACCTGGAGAATTTCAGCAAACTATAGTGCGGCTGGACCATAAGGTTAACAGCCAAGAGAGCATGACTGATGACTATAAAGGATCACAGGTTCTACGTACCTACGTCCTACACCCTCTGTGTAGGCACGTAGAGCCTTTGATAGTTATATATGGATCTGGCTAACTCGTGGATGCACTTCGTCTGCTCCGTATGCTCGGCTCTCTACTGCAACACAGCGATCCGATTCGTCAGACTGTATACTTAGGTATAAGTACTTAAAGCATGCTCCGCTCCGTCTGCTCTGTGCACTTGGCGGGCACCTCTCTCTGTCGATCTTTTATAGGTAGGTATATATAATATCGGCTCTCTGCAGCGTCGACGCAGCGGCGGTCCAGTGGATAACTCGCTTGAGGTCTTTTATTTACGTTTGCGTTTCGTATAAATATAAATAAATAGTTAGTTTTAGTATGTGAATGTATATGCACTTCTAACCTCCCATAACCAACAATCTCAGTATTGTTGAAAGCGACTGAGCCCGAAAAAAAGAGAATCGGGGAGGCGAAAAATTAAAGAAAAATCACAAATTAATTTTCAATCTTAATTAATTTGCTGAAGGGGACATTTTTTCAGCAAAATGCTACGGTAATTAGAAAGATATAATTAAAATCTTTGAGATAGAATACTCATACATGAGCATTAATATCGGATGAAACAATATAATAGAAAAATTCGTAAAACATGTATAGGTTATCTAGCAAATTCAAAGTATAATAGGGTCGGTGCTCCCGACGGCACAGTGTATAAAACGTATACTTGCCATCGGGGCGCTACCGCGCCCCTTGATCTTTCAAATGCATTTCAGCTGAATTGTTTGTAACAGTGGGATGATTGAAAAAAACACAAAATAGTGTTTTTCAAAAATCAAAAAATGGCCATAAAAATAAAAATAGTTAAGAAAATAAAAAATAACTCTTTTTCCCGAATTCAGAATCCAAAAATAGATAAGCATGTCAAATTTTATTGATATTCACGCAGTAGTCACAGAAATATTACGGTATACATACACACACACGCCCACACACACACATACACACACACGCACACACACACACACACACAACACACACACACACGCGCGCGCGCGCGCGCACGCACATACATACGGACATTTTCTAAAGACACGTAATTCGAACTTCAAACATCTCAAAACATGTTTCTATGAAGTTTTAGCGAAACTGAAAATTTTACTATCACAAAGCTTCCTCTAGGAGGAAGCAAAATGTAAAATTCAATATCTTAGGCACATCCATGTCGAGAAAAAAGTTAACTTTCTGTCGCGACTAACAGTTCGGTATTTTCTTGCAGAAAGGCGAGAGTCGATAAGTTTTAAGCTTTAAACCAAAAAGGATAATGATAAATTAAGCTCAGCTGATCATGGAAAAGCAAGCTTTCTGTTACGATCAATTCGGTCCGACCTCGTATAGAAAATCAAGAATTTTACACTTAAACCATAAATTTGAATGCCAAAAGCCAGTTATACCAGCAAAGCTAGTCGAAAAAAGCTCGCTTTATACTGTCGAAAGTCGGCAGCTCATGAAGGCAGACAAGAAACGTGAAGTTTTGAGTGTAAAATTCAAGAACTCAAAAATCGCTATAAGCGTAATGCTGGTGCTTTTCACCCAACACACTCCCCTTATTTGTATAATACGTTGAATGGTCACGAATCATTAATGAAATTATAATGATTACGCATTATACCCCTAAACTTGAGTAACTAGATTTTATATTTTAAACTGTCTATTGTGATTAACATAGATAGAATGGGGTAATTCTTATTAAGGAAAGTTTGCTATACACCCTGGGACTTGATGTGCCCAGATTATTTTGTTTTTGCATTACTTGTGATTCTATCTGTCTAATATTTTCAGTTGATCAGGGCCTAAATAAATTTAATTTACTCTAATACTTGAAAAAAAGACATATTATTGAAATAGGTCTTTCTTGAAATATGCGAGACCTCGTGGGGTGACTATACGATATGTATAATTACTAGTATGTACGACATGGGTATAGAAATTTGACATGTAATAACATTTTTCCCTACCTTCTGAAAAAATTCCCTGACATTACCTGACTTTTCCTGGTCTAAATAATTCCATAACTTTTATAACTTCAAGGTTACCGTGACTACCTGGTAACCCTGAGTTGTCCCAAGCATTTTTGTTTTGACAGGATGACATAATATTTTTTGTAGAATTCGTTCAATGTCTATCTATAGCCATATTGACCTTTACTTTGCATCAGTTTAAAACCGGTATTTCACATTCATGGTACTTTTATATTTCCGCATATTATGTTTTATCAGCCACACGCAGTGCTTTTTCTCTCTAGAATGTTTACACAAATTCACGTTCGCTAATATACTTTTTATTTCTATTACACAAGCAGGCAAGAATTCTTCTTAGTCCTAAGTAAAATAAAATTAAGATTGATCAAAATTGATTTCACTAAAATCTCTTTAATTTTTTGGTCGAAAAACGTAGTTATTTTAAGAAAATTCTATAATGTTATATTAAGATTGAGTATAAAATCGTGCTTATCACATAATATGATATGTATAAGTACTTCCAATAGCCTGAACAACAGTAAAAATTAAAATCTATGATTTTTAAGTCCTCTTTCGCAATTAATTAATTATTAGATTAATTATAGGTGTATTCTAAATATCCAATTGTTCGTTACAGAACAAGAAAAAAACACATTTTTCATAAATCGCTAACTTTACATCACTATAGCAGATTTCGGCATGCGCCAATGATAATCTAACTTTGCCTAAGAGCTAACTCGAACATAGTAGAAAAACATTCTAAAGTATCGCTCTCCCCTTATAGTTTTTGTTTTCTGAGCTGAGACTAATTTCTAGTTTGAGATTTTGCTGATAGCGAGTGAAATTACATGCGCTATACAATACACCATATATTATACACACATACGTTAAATGGTTTTTGAAATGAATTTTAAAGAGATGCCAAGCGGTTGGTGAGTATAACTTTGATGCTGAGAGCAAACTTACTGTTTCTCTTAAATAGGTATTATCTCAAATTTCGTACTGTAACCACACTATTTGTTGCAGTTGATTTGATAATTTTACTATTATGTAATCGTATACGAAATCTACAGTGTAAGTATTAAGAACGAAAAGCATGGTCTTAAAATAGGAAATGTCAGAAATTTCACCTTAGAATTCACAATGATTTCAAACAAGTCAGTGAAAAGGTTGTTTTGATTTCTGGAAAACAACTGTCGTGAATGTTACAGCATTATGTGACGCAAAAACATCTTGGAAAGAAACACGCAGGAAAGAACTGCTAATTTATCCTAAACAACTATTTCTGGTAGCAACTCGTCGATTAATTAGAATTCAGGGTCAATGTATACTATACTGCGAGTAAAAAAAATTAAGGAAGCACAAAATAGTTCATTATACAACTAGGGACGAAAGTTATTGTGTGATTCATCCCTTGTTGTATATACCGTTACCGTGCCTTTTTAGTTAGTACATCGAAAGCTTCTTTATGTCTAGCATACATACACGAATAATATAAAATACAAAATATGCAATAATTCGCCTGTTTACATGAGTGCAGAAGTGATGTCGGCATATTACCGACGCATAAAAGTTGAAACATAATGCATTAGTATGTGCTTTTCAAGAATGATTGGAACCCATGTACTCATATACATAAACATATGACTATAAAAGTATCTTGAGTGGAAAGTTGAAAAAATTTTACAAAAAAAAGTATCTATATGTTTTTTTGTTAAAAATTCCTCTTTTATGAGCTATACAAATCTTAAATGGACAAAAATGCAAAAATTGCCTGAAATCTTATAACTTTGAGTAGCTGTAACTCGGAAATAAGTAAAGGAATCGCGCTAGAATATTTAGTGAGCGTCAGAAACTTCTTGGAGAATATATATAAAGAGTTTGAGCAAAACAAGAAAATTTTCACGCTCGATTTCCCAGAGAACCACCCATGTTTATACACTGTAGGTATAAGTATATTTATGATACATACTATGAACCAAATACTATGAGGTGCCAAAAGTCACTTTTAGTGCTGCTTATATATCAATGCATATATTACAAATGCTCGTCTTTGGGTTGTGCTAGCTTGCCTTGACTCGTACTGAAATCTCCACACTCAGTTCAAAGAAGCTAACTTTACGCTCTTAGTAAACATGATTTGGCAAAGAAATAAGAGTCAAGCTTGATAAATGTAAGAGTACAAAGTAGCTTTTTTAAAGTTGTTATTTTCGTTAACTGTCATAAATAGTTTATTTATTGTTTTAATGTATAATAATCCGTATTGTTGTATTGGAATAATTTAGAATGCGCCAAGTACTTTTAAATTCTCTTAAATGAGGTCTCTTAATTTATGTATCGTTATTAAATGTAGTGTGTACTAAAGATTACATTCGAAAATGAAATACTTTTGACTAAAACTTTGAGCTTCATTGAAAAGCTTTAACAATAAGTTTAAAAATTTCAGATCAACGTACTGCCAAAGCTGTTCAATAGAGAACTTTAAGAGGAGGCCGGATCTAAAGCTTCGCAACGCCGCCACGGGTCATTTCGTATTTCCAATGCTAAAAAAAAACTAAAATTCAGATTGACTTCTAGTTTTGATAAAACGATTCTATAAACTCAACACTACGCAGGAAAGTTCATATTAATGAAAGCCAATTTATGTTAACATTATTTGATAACGTTTAACTATTTTAATCTTAAATTATAGTAAAATCTGTGCGAGTACTTTTTCCACGCCACGGATGCGAGTTCCTTTCTTATAAAAATATTATAAATAAACTATGCACAGTTGTAGCTTACTGCTTTTCAACTGTCCATACTTTATGTGAATCTAAATTTTTATTGTATTTATAAACAATGCTTCTACTTTGAAAATATATTTGCTTTGTATAGCAGTACGTTGCCTCGTATCTGCGACGCAAAACTCAAAAACTTGCCGAGCCGGATTATTGTCTCGTCGCCGAGTTCCCGAAAAACAAGGTCATTAGGCTTTTAAAATTTCCCGTGAATTCCGTCTCGGATTTTACCGCCTACGCACAGATTTCACGATAGGGCCGCTGCCCGTCTCTTAATGATCCTCGATCGCTCGCTTCGCACGTTCTTAATGTCTATTTGTCCAGACTGCCTAATTGCACAGTCTAGATGAACGGGATATAGGATGGGGTGGCAAATAAGACGCTTTGAATTTCTTGTCAACAACACTTTATTCACTTTTGTTAAAACACTTTTCGACTCTGTGATGCGCTTCCCTTCTATTTTACTGCTTTCCGCGGTTTAACACTCGCTCATACCCGCGTCTTCCATTCCGCTTCAAGCCGACGCTCTTTCCGGACCCGCAATCTTAGCCCTGCCCTCCGACCCTGCTCTCTCCGGTTCCTATGCGTGACTGCCGTTTTTCTCTCCCTGCTCCTCCCGGCCCACTACCTGCGCCCTCTCCCCTTCCTAGCGCTACCGCCTGAGTTCCTACCTAAGTCCGAAACCCCAAGAAAAAAAAACAGCTCAAAACTGAACTGAGTATCTATACAGGCTTACTAAGTATAAGATTAAACTAGCGTTGTGAGTTCAGTTACACAGGTGTGAACTGTCCTTCCACTGACAGACCAGTCAGTAGGTAGGTTAATGCTTCTGACTCTGTCTATATTTCTGCATAAGTCGTTGCAGCCTTGAAGTTCCTACTCGCGACCTTGTTACCTCGGCACTCTAAACGGCAGCATTCTTACGACTTTTTTCATAAGTCACATAAGAACTGGGAAGAATAATGATTTTTCTTTTTTCATTTGTCTTTGTAGCATCTGGTCTGGAATCAGAACTGTCCTTCTTTTCTGTGTTCTGGAATTTAAAACTGCTCTGGCTGCTGTGCTTCTGGAATTTCGAGGTTTTCTCGCGTCTCTTTGGCGCCAACGGTTTCGCGAAATCGGTATCCGGTTGAGGTGCATTTTGCCAGCTTGAATTAGCTTTTAATTTCCGTATTACTTCATTCAATTGCTGCATATTATTATTGGACAAATGTACGGTTATCGGGTTACTGGTTGGCGCAGAAGTGCTTACGGAAGTCGACGAGTGAAGCTGATTTTCTGCGGACGTTTCTGTCTTTGTACAGGCACCAGTCGTCACCCTCGTATACCCTTTCTTACGCAGAAACGCTCCGTATAACGGGTCAGAGGTAGACTGATCTTGCGGCTTTACGCTTTTTGCTTCGTTCTTCTTTAAAGTGCACGATTTAGCAGGTAGTTCCAAAACTCGAGGACGCTTCACTGATATAAGTTTTTCTCCACTTGCTGGACTTCTGCTTCTCTTTGCTCCAGAAACTGTTGGTAACCCGTTGCTGTGGCTGCCATGTCCTGGATTTTCGGGGATTCTTTGCATCTTTTAGACGCCAATAATTCCGAGTTCATATTCAAATTATTACTTAACAGCAATCGTTTTTTGGAACTCGAGCTCGCTTTTGGTCTATAGGTTGGCTAAACTCTGACGAGATGTTAGCTGGAACTTCGGAGATTGAACCGCGGTTCTTTGCCGACACGCCTTTCGTGAGCTTGAACGCGATTTTATTTTCCTAGTTCTTTTATTCAACTGCTGAATTTCAAAGTCGAACGGATGTACAAATGGCTGGTCTACAATACCTTGTTTGTCTACGTTTGCTGAACTTCCACTCTTCTTGACTCCAGAAAGCGATGCTGCCATTGTAAAGTCTTGAACAATCTAAAGGAATAAAATTAATAATAATCAATCGATGTACTTACTACGATACGAGCATGCAGAACACTTGAACAGATCGGGAGCAGTATGCACATGTCAAGCTCTCAGTATAGAATGAAAGATCTTGTGTGACACTTGTTATGGATTGTGTGACGTGGATTCAAGTCGGGACGAGGGTGGATCAAGGTAGTGAACAAAAATGTGGGGTGGGGGGCTTCGGAGAGTGGATTAACTCCTTACTTGAGGGTTTTCGAGGTCGCTGAACACGAATATAGCTACGGCAGCGGTCTCCGAGGTACTTGGTGCCCAGGGTAGACAGTACGAACGTCGTTTCCGAGAGTTTTACGGGAAATCGTAACATAGTGAGTAGAAATTCGTTACTCGAGAATTTTTGGGGTCGCTAAACACGAAAATCGCGCAATTTTCCACAAAACTCTAGGAAAAGACGTTCACAATGTCCACCCTGGGCACCATGTACCTCGGAGGCTGTTGCTGTAGATATATTCGTGTTCAACAACCTCAAAAACCCTCGAGTATCGAGTTTCGACTCATTATGTTACAAAGTCCCATAAAACTCTAGGAGACGACATTCATACTGTCTCCTTTGGGCACTAGGTACCTCGGAGGCCGTTGCCGTGGCTATATTCGTATTTAGCGACCTCAAAAACCCCCAAGTAAGGGGTTTGGACGCACTCTGTTACGATTTCCCGTAAAACTCTCGGAGACGACGTTTTTACTGTCGACCCTGGGAACTAGGTACCTCAGAGACTGTCGACGTGGCTATATTCGTGTTCAGCGATCTTAAAAGTCCCCGAAAAGCAAAACTAGACCCAATTCCATCAATATTTACCGAGTTGTCAATTTTTCATTTAGTGTCTCCTCGGAATGCATTTTTAAAATGCATATTGCTTATGCAATAATGCATTTTCAAAAAAGTAATTAATAATTAAAAACCGCATTAAGATCCGTCTTACTGCTCAAAAAATCGATGGTCCATTGCTTTATTTCCTCGTCTTGACAGCAAATATAGGTTATGTTTTTAAGGGATTCTTTTCTTACGGCGATATGATGAAAATTATCATTATTATAATTCTAAACGATCCTTTGAATCGCTAATTATTATTATAATTATTATAACCTATATTAATCTGTTTAAGAGAAATAAAAAGCCTTAATTATGACTTTTATTCGTTATCGATATTCTATGCGAGAACGACGTACAAAATGCATGTGACCACTATAGGGTTTCCAGGTAGATCGTCTATACAGAATCTACTGATACTTTTCATTTCTAGGCGAATTCTGCTAGAAAACCCGGCAACATTCCTACAAAGGCAATTTAAAATTTTAGATTTAGTTAATATTATATAGCATCTTGATCCCTTTCTTTGGGTTGTTTATATGATACCAGTTAGTTTCAAAGACATTAAGCTTTATGTTTCTCACCCTGTATACTTTGCATAATCGAAAACTGCATCGCTTATATCTCTAGCGTCCTCACAGTGTCGGGTAGGTTAAGTAATTTCAACTCCAACGTGCGGGTACAAGGAAATGTAAAAGAAAATTGAAAAATATTTCAGCTTAGTTAATAGATAAATATTGAGATATGAAAACTGTTACATTTCCTTACAAAAAACCGCTGCCAATTCTTTGGCACGTAGCTTCCTTCAACATTATGTATTGCTTAATATCAGAATTGTTTTTACTCCATATATAAAGTTCTATCAAGTTTTTTTTGTTTGATGGATAAAATTATTTCGAATGAATCACATATATATAATTAAATCTCTCTCTCTCTTTCTCTCTCTCTCTCTCTCTCTCTCTCTCTCTCTCTCTCTCTCTCTCTCTCTCTCTCTCTCTCTCTCTCTCTCTATCTCCCTATCTTTCTTTCGCATATCTCGCATAGCTAATTGTTAACCTGATCTCCAAGAAACATCACCTTTGTATCTTTTTAATTACATCTAAATGATATCGTTTCCTCACCACCAAGCGGTAGATATCTTTTTTTTTTTTTGTAAGGAAATGTAACAGTTTTCATATCTCAATATTAGTCTATTAACTAAGCTGAAATATTTTTCAATTTTCTTTTACATTTCCTTAAAACAATGTTTTATATCTCACTATTTAATGGGATTTACATATATAAGTATTAAAATGGATAATATAAAACTTTGTTTAAAGCGGTATCCCCAATCGCAGAATATTTTCTAAACTAAATGAAGTGGAAAAGTTATACTTTCTATCTGATTTATATTAATGATATAATTTTGTTGCAACAGGATAAAGAAAGTAATGTTTGCGTTTGCAAGTGTGATTTCTTAAAGTGTTGTTTAAGGAGAATCTATTAGTTACAGTGACTTGTACTTGTTTGTTAAATTTATTTTTAGGCCCAGAATAGAATATTTACTTTAAGTGTCACCTCGGAACACAAGAATAATGCACACTTAAAGTACATACTGAAACATAAAATACTTATTTCCGGATAGTATAAATAAATACTGAGGTAACATGTCAAGTAAATATATTTTTACTCGTAAAAGTAATAAAAAACAGTGATCAAGTTACCGTAACTAATAGCTTCTCCTAACATAACATCTAAATAAATCTCATTCGCAAACCCAAATGCCAGGTGTTCGCATTTTCAATTTTTGATTTTTTTTCCAGATATACCCCATTAAATGACTTAAAATTATAGTGGTATATAGTTCTAATTACATTCAATAATCATATATTTTTTTAGAAAGGTTCGACATCTAGTTTTCGAGTTATAACGGTTTTAAAAGTTGCACTTTTCAATTTTTATTACCCGCTAAATTTTTTTTGCCCGCCGGTCTGGAAAACCGACTTTAGTCCCGCTTAAGAGGTCGGAAAAACACGAAAATCGTGCTTGTGTGACAAAAAATCCATTAAATAGAAGCTGAGATCAAAACGATGCAGTTTTCAGTTATATAAAGTATATAGGGTGATATAAAGTATATAAAGTATAAAGGGATCAAGGTGCTATATAATGCTAGCTAAATCCAAAATTTTAAATTGATTATTGCCTTTTTACTCCAGTTATCGCGTCACGTAGAAAGAACGACTCATAGGATACAGAGTGAGAAAAAAAAACCGCTGCCAAGTCATTGGCACTTAGCTTCCTCCTATTCTGCTAGTAGAAGATAATTACATGGGACAATCAACTCATTGTTTGATTTAAATATTCGCTACTATTCGATACTAAAAGGATAGGTTAGGAAGACACTTGTAGGGGAGAGGTATCAGGGGGCTGGGGGTTAAAGTGGATATCAAAAGGATAGAACTCCGTGAACTCCTTGAAAACCATGAAAACTCTCAAAATATACTATGCTTTAATTATCAAATTATATGGTTTAACAAAAATAATAATGTTCAGTCACACAAAGTATACAGGGTGAGAGTTGAAGAATTTGAATCTTAATATCTTTTAAACTAAAAGGTTCCATAAGCTACAAAAAGAACCTAGCCGAAGTGATCAAAAGATCAATCTTTTCCTAAAACTTCAACTCAATTTAAACCTTTTTACTCCCGTAATCGTACGACATAAAAAAAACATTTTTTTTAGTTTTTGATTTTTATCTCAAAAACTAGTCGCCAAAATTGCTTAAAATTTTTACAACTAGTAGATATCGTTGTTTTTTATTGTCATGAATTTTTTCAAAACATTTAACTATTTATTTTTTGAGTTATATATGTTTATCGAAAAATTACCTTTTATATCATAAAAAATGAACAGATCAGTCAATCTAGAAAATCTTGCGGGAAAAAGTAGACAAATTTATGTTCTTTTAGATACACTATTGTTGAATATATTGTATAAATCATATCATTATAAAAAAGCAAAAATATTTTTTCAAAAATAGAAAAATGGCTATAATATGGCCATAAAATGGTCAGAATCATAAAACAAAAAATGACCTAAATTCAGAATTAGAAAAAATATATGCATGTCAAATTTTATTACGATCCGTCGCATGGTTCCAAAATTATGGCGGTATACGTACATACACACACACACACACACACACACACACACACACACACACACACACACACACACACACACACACACACAGCCATCCGCACGGACATTTTCTAAAAACGTATGATTCGTACTCCAAACACCTCCAAATGCGTTTCCACGAAGTATTAGCAAAACTGAAAATTTTACTATTACAAAGCTTCCTCTTGAGGAGGAAGCAAAATTTTGAAGCCTAATATCTTTGAAACCGATTGGTTTCATAAACAGCCCAAAGATAGCGATCAAGATACTATAATAATGCTAACTTTTCTCAGTTTTTGATGTTTCTCTCCGGATCTTCCCCATAAAATGACTTAAAATTAAAGTGGTATATAGTTCTAATTACCTTCAATAATAATATATTTTTTTATAACGGTTTCAAAAAATTGCACTTTATGGTGTATAGTAAAAGAACGACGAAAGATAATATAAATTATCCGCGGTAAAAAGATAGGTAATTTTATTCTCTTTCATATACATATTAAGCAATTTACTTTTATTAACTTTTTCAATAACTTTATTAGAAAAAACTGAAATCTCAAAACTAAAAAATCACTATAAAAAAAAACGCGTCAACAAAATGTAAAAACAGACCTTTCTCCCACTATGTACTAGTAAAAACAAAGAAAATGAGAGTTGGTGTCAAACAAGAGGTCAAAGGGAAGCCCGACTAATAGCCCTGAAGAAAAGAGCGAGGAAAAGCAAGTCAGGAATGGACAACGACAGGAGAAAGCGGCGATGCAACCTGAGCCTCTCGCCCCGAGAGCCCCTCGCAATGCATCAGAGCCACTGGCGAAAGCCAGGCCCAACAAAAACAAGCGTTCAGAAGAACTACTAGTTAAAGTGGGGCAAAATAAGATGTATGCGGAAGTCCTAGGGAAAATCCGAAAGGAAGTAAACCCGGACACGACTGAAACGATGGTGCTGGGAGTCAAACAAATAAGAAATGGAGATGTCCTCCTCAAGCTAGGGAAAGGGTCTGACAGGACAGCGTTTACTGCGGAAGTAGAAAAGGCAGTGCTGGGCCTTGGACAGGTAAAAAAGGAAGAACGGAAGACCACCCTAGAAATAAGGGACATGGACTCGAAAGCAACGGAAGAAGAGGTGAGAGAAGCAATAGGAGGAGCCCTCAGAAAGCCGGACACCGGCAGGAGGGTGATTCTATTAAAGCCCAACACGAGTGGCCTTAGAATGGCCATAGTGATACTCAGCGAGAGAGAGGCCGAGGAGCTCCTGGAAATAGGACACATCCGCGTGGGCCTTGTAAGTTGCAGGATTAGGAAACGAATAAAATTAGTGCGGTGCCACAAGGGCTTAGACTTTGGACATTGGAAGGATGAGTGTAATGGAGTAGATAGATCGACTCTCTGCTATAAGTGTGGAGGAGCCGACCATCGCATGGCGCAATGCCAGTTGGAAGCAAGCTGTTTTCTCTGCAAAGAAGATGGACAAAAGGAAGAAGGCTGCAATCATGTAGCTGGCTCCGGTGGCTGCAACGTATTCAGGCGCGCCCTGGACACGGCAAAGAAAAAAGAATGAAGATCCTAGGAAGATCAAAGAACAGGTGGAAGGATGACGACCACATCAAATAGATGAGGGCTAAAGCCGTTCGCTCCCCGCGAAGCAATGCTTAACGGTTTTACCGCGGGGATATAAAGCACAGAAGATGGAGCCAGGCACCTTTACTGAGGGTCGATAAAGGCAAAGAGGGCGTTCCTTCAGAAGGACAGGTGTTTTTTCACCTGACCGTAAGAAGGATGGGTTTAGTCGGTGTGAATCCGATACACGGCTGACATTGCGGATGGGGCTGTTTCGACGATCCCATAAGCAAAATCACGCTATGGTCTTCCTAAGATTTTCCCTAATACCTCTTTCTCTAAGAGAAAAAAAACACACACACACCCATACGGACATTTTCTAAAAACACTATTTTTCGACTAAAAATACATCAAAACACACTTTCTACATGTTTTTACACAAACTCAAAAAATTACTATTACAAGGCTTCCTTGGGAAGGAAGCAAAAAACGCGCCGAGATATCTACCGCTTGGTGGTGAGAAAACGATGTCATTTAAATGTAATTAATACAAAGATTACTTGTACTTACGTTTTTACTTGCAATTACGTTTTTACTTGCAATTACGTTTTTACTTGTACTTACGTTTTTACTTGTATTTACGTTTTTACGTGAATCAACAAGCTTTAATCTAAAATTACTTTTTTTACGTGGTTGAAGATTTTACGTGTATACGTTTCTACGTTTTTACGTTTTTACTTGTCGGAGCTTTTACGTGCACGGAAAATTTACGTGTCTGAAACTTGCCCGGAAAATTTACGTGCGCGAGCTTTTTGCTTGGAAAAGCGATTCCAAAAGCCACGTAATTACGTGAAAATACGCGAAAATACGTAAAAATACGTGAATTTTCGTGCGAATAGACACAGCGATAAATATTATGACTAGCAGTAAACCTAGAGGATTCACAATTCTGTTTGCAGCTTCGTCTAATAATATAAAGGATCAAGCCTGAATTATGCATAATGAGTAATATATATTTANGGGGCAAACTCCTCCCCCCCCCCCCCCCCCGCCATCGAAGTTTTCTTTTGAAATTGACCATTCCTATCACACCGTTCTTAAACATTTAGCTTGAATTATATACATGTATCTGAATTCTGAGGACCTAAAAGGGAGAAATTCTCGGTAACCAAGAAAAAGCTGTCGATTTATTATAAGTAACAAACTTGATCCAAAGGAATAAAAACAATATTTTTGGAGTTTTCGGGGTTTTATTTTTAAAAAATAAAAAATTTCCGATGAATTCACCAAATGCAATGCAGTGTAATTCCACTTGCAATTGATTTTATTTTTTAAGAATCATATTCTAATATATTATAATTGTATCGACATTTTTAAATTAAATTTCCGCACTAATAAACTTCGATTCAATAAACGTTTACATAAATTTATCTAACAACATATGTTTGCAAAAATCTACATCGATGATCAAGATATAGTAATATAAATAATATTGGAGTAGCTAGTTATCTAATCGATTATACAAATTTTAAAAGTCCTTATACATCTATATAGGTACAATAAATTAAATATTACAATATAGCGATGAAAAACACATATGTCTTACCCCATATAAAGATTATTATTTTATCAATAACGCAATTTAACTAGAATTAAACGTTCAAATTAATGAAACTAGCACTAACATTTACAAACGTTAAGAAAACAACGACAGCAAAAATACCAGAGATATGATTTCTCACAGTGTACAAAATCTACTTTATATAAGTTCTACCAATGTTTATTTACTTTCTTATGGGTTTGTTAACTTTCTAAGTTGATTATGTTGTAATTATAATTTAAATAGGCGATAATTAGATTATTTCAATTTAATATTAGACCTTATTATAAATAAATAATATTAGTCCATACTATTTAATAGACGCACCCCCCCCCCCCCCCCCCCCCCCCCCCCCCCCCGATTTTTTTTTT
>CM053170.1:63426914-63460425 GCA_012977825.3 Pteromalus puparum
CCCCTTATCACCATGGTGAATTAAATTTTTATAAATTTTAAACGTATTCCGCCTTTAGGCGAGAGCAAAACTTGCCTAGGGTCGTTTTCCTTTCGAGTAAGTAACTCGCTTGATATTTCCACTTTGAAATTTTCTAATACCTTAGCAATTACAATTTTTGAGATATAAACGGCAAACTGAGAACCTAAACACATATTAAACTTGAAATTTTATGTACAATCAGAATAAATGGTAACAGTAAAGATTAAGTTTACCTATACAATAACGTGGGCCGTTTCCAAATGGCAAGTAAATCATTGGATGGCTAAAATTATCACGGTCATCAAATCTTTCAGGGTCAAAAACTTCAGGTTCGTGGTAGTATTGACTATCGTAATGGATGGCATAATTTGGTATAATGACTTGAGTATTTGCTGGAATCGTTACGTTCGTCTTAGAAAACGTATAAATCTGATTGGATGCCCTCTGAATATTTCTTAAAGGATATTTTCTGAGCGTTTCTGTAAAAGGTAACGATAAGATTATTTTAATTAAAATGACATTAATATCATAGAGAAATCTTTTGAAAATTCGTCAAAATACAATATATTTAATAAAATTGTGTTATTGTAGAATTGATTTAGCAATTGTGTCGAGGGGGGCCTATATGATTTTTGGTCTCTATTAATCATATTTGTTGAATTTAAAAATATCCTACATTGTATTTTTTTCCGAATAGGCACGTTTTTAAGACTAAAGATGACTGGGAATTTAGGTAATATAGAACAACAAAACTTGATCTATTATTCGAAATGTTTTACATACGATTTCAAATGATTTTTATTTTGCACACTCGGGGGGTGTACTATTTTAAGATGCAGTTGTGAATTTGTTGTTAAAGTGAAATGATATACACTATATCATTTCACTTTAATGCATGACTTACCTTTCCATACTTTATCGAGATACTCCATGTTTTTCAAGCCATGATAAGACAATTTTTGATCGATAATTTCCTCTCTCAGTTTATCCTGAATAAATTCATTCACAGCGAGTTCGTAAAACAGATTACTTATAATCATTGCAGTTGTATCGGACCCAGCCGTAAAAAATACATACGACTGTGCCGCTAAAATGCTCTCACTCAATTCTGTAATAAAATTTACGATCGCAATGATTGATAAGTTAAGGGCCCTCGGGAGTATTTAGACATAGCTATACAATAAGCGAGAAAAATAGCGGTACCTTCCATCCCAACTTTTGAATCAACCAGTGCTCCGATGACGCTGAAAATTATGAATGTAATTCTTTGTTATACCCTTCCTGCGGGGAAGCGAGCTTATAAGCTTTTATTGACTCTATAAATTACAAAATGTGATTATTTAGTTTCTTCCCATTTCGGAGTTAGTATGAAAAACAAAAGAAACATGTTTTTACGCTTCTTCCTGACAGCTTTAAAATCGATAAATTTAAATAATCATTTTTTATATACAGGACTCACGAAGAAAGCCCACTTCCCTGCAGAAAGGGTATATCAAACCATAATATATATCATTTTCAGCATCATTGGTGCACCGGTTGATTCAAAAGTTGGGATGCAAGGAACCGCTATTTTTCTCGCTTATTGTATAGCTATATCTATACTCCCGAGGGCCCTTAGGTCAAATTTCATGTCTCTTATACTTTTATGATAAATTTTGTGTTGTTCTGCTACGCATTCAGATATACCGTACGGGAATTTGTCTTACCTAAGTTTTGAATTTTTTCCGGATGATTCTTCAGGTCTAGTAAAATTCCTACGTAATCTTTCCTCTTTATTCCCAAGTTATTCCTGGTCAAATTAACTAAATTTATCATGTCGACGTAATAGCGCCACAATTTTCGATTGCAAAATACACTGCAGTACTTGTAAATACTTGGCCAGAACTGCCTCAAATTCCTCCTCATAAAATTCCACAAATTTGACTTTATCCTTGTCTTGCTAACTTCTCTAAATTCGCTAACACCGTCCTCGAACTCGTTCATTTTCAATCCAAATCCACACTCCCCAATGACTTCCGTTGCAAATTTAGCTACTAGTGCGCAACATTCAAGAGACTCCTCGTGCTCAACCTCCTTCTCGAGAAAAGCGACGAAGCGTTCGGCGACTTCGACCATTGATTCGAACATGTCCTTGATTCTGGAGCAACCAAATGCGGGCGTCAGTTTTGTGCGAAGCGGTCGCCAGGTGGACTCTGGTAAGTTAAAGAAATGCTGCGATAGCGGCTCGACCCGATCGTGGACGCGGATACCCCGATCTGAGAACGCCGCGAAATCTTTGATAAGGACGTCTCGGATTAAATCGAGGTCGCGCAGTATGAGGACCGGTGAACCATGAACGTAGATGCCGACCATTTGCTCGTTAGCGAACTCGTCGTAAAACTTTTTCGTAAGCTCTGTCGAATGAATCTTACCGAGAATGTTGTCCTTATAGTTGCCGAAAAATGGTACGGGCTCAGGACCTCTGACGTTGCGCTTCTTCCAAAAGTCGAAGTTCCAAATCAGAAAGTAGTAAAAACTAATACTTAGTATACAAACAATACAGCAAAAGCTTTCAATTATCATCTTGAATATTCACTGTTTTCTTATAGAATGTGCTAAGACTTCGTTTAAGTATAAATTTATGAAACTTATAAGACTTCTGTACCAAGCTAAAACTACACGTATCCTACACTGAAGTAGAAGTATACCTACAATGAATGATAGTCAGAAGTCTTGCAGCTTTTATAAGTTTAGTGCGATTTACTCATACAGTGGTTCCCCTGTTTACACGAACGCTATATCTGTTACTGCACATAAATAAATATATATATATATATATATATATATATATATAACGTTATATTTGTAGTTTCGTGCACACCAACATTTAAAGTGGCCGTATTTCTACTCTTCAAAAATAGAAATCCGTACTTTAGGAGAAGTTAATCTACAACGTTTTATGCTTTTTCTATTAATATGAGAACTATATTATCGGAGCAACAGATTACAAATAAATTACACGACAAACTGATTTCAAACTAATATGTACTACACACGACACGCTTTCGCTGGTTATGTTCAAGCGCGATGTTCATTTTTTTTTTCTTGTTTACATTTTGAATCCCGAAACGTCTTCGGTAAAAAAGCTATATTCAGTTTGTTCAAGTCGACCGCATGCGTTTGTAGTTACGACACAACAATAATTTGTTATAGTTTATTCAATATATTATGCGTAATTTTAGAACCTTTACACAATTAAAATGCAAACAATCAATTTTGCAATGAGATCATTTGAATTTAGTTTAAATTATTGTAAAAAGTTTGGTTAAAAAATTATAGTTATCCGTTCCAAGCTTCTTTGGTCCAAGGTTTCTTTCTAGGAATCTATATGTCATACCGATATAGGTATATGCAGTGAACATTCATACTTAGAGATTTTCTATGGTTACACGAAAGTTAAGAGAATAAACTAAAATTTTGAAGATGTATTCGTTTAGTGTATACGAAATGATCCATGTTTTCCCAATATTTTTTATACCGAACATATTTCCATAATATTCGAGTACAAGTTTGCAGGTTATAACACCGGCTCTTATGGAGCGCGATCAAAAATAGTCGATTGACACAGAGTGCGATGTTTTTAAAGGTGACAGAATGAAATAAAAAACTATTGAACATTCTCGTTATAATCTTAAGAAGACCTACGCTAAATTTCAGCTTGCGTTGCCGCACGAATCTCTAAGGCCGAGTCCAGATGATTGTACTTCCCGTCCCCTTACCCTGTAGCCGTACCCCGTCCGACGGTGCCATCGAGTTTTCCATCTACATGATTCTGTGGACATGAGAAGCGCTTCTTTAATACTTTATCACGCTTTATCCAAATATCTAAAAACGTAGTTGCTAAAAAGTAATTTTGAATATTAAATTACCATAATAAGAGTGCTAATAAATAAATAGTCTGATACATTGTTTAATTTCACTAATCGAATTTTCCAATGAACACATAATCATGTATTAGATGAAAACTCGATGACACAGTCGGATGGGGTACGGCTATAGGGTAAGGGGACGGGAAGTACAATCATCTGGACTCGGCCTAAGAAAACAAGCGCAACGTAATTAAATAAAAAGCGAAGCTTGTAGGCTGCGCGGGGCGTCCCGTTCCGCCTGAAGGCATAGAACATCCTTAAGGTAGTTCACCGAATTATTCATTTTTTTAGGATATCGCTCAAACTTTATATATGTATACACGTTCAATCAAATGCTCTCTACAACGTGTTTTTTTTCCGCCCCAAGTGACATGATTTTTAGAGGTATTGAACCTCGATTTTTTGTATTTTAACACAGGAAGCCTATACCGATCGTCCGAATTTCGACTTTGAGGACGTTAAGTTGAATTGTGAAACGAGTTTTCTTAGATTATTTTTGAAAAACTAGCTTATGGTGTAAAATAAAAATACGAATCACGAAGAAAAAGTTGGATAGGGTAAACCATGCTTTTTTGTAATAGAAGAATTCAAAGTTTTCATCTCATGCTATCCGTATACTTATCTATGCAGGTGCGCAGTGTTTCTCTCTCTTACAAGTGTTGAGAGTATTTTGTTCCATCTATAAAAGGGAGATTGCGATATAGTCCATATATAAAGCTACATTCAGAGCGTTATCAAAGAATTTAATTCGAACAACAGTCGAAAAGGTTATAGCGAGGGTTATAGTGCCTATGTGCGCGTAGCGCACTTTGCTTAGAATCTAGTCCATCTATAAAAGACAGATTGCGATTAGTATCGAATTAAAGCCAAACGTGGGCCAATTCAGAGCGTTATCAGAAATTTCATAGACGCGCAGTTCGCGCGCCGATAGAGGCCATAGTTATTATAAAGAAAGCATGCGTATATTTTTTGGTAAACAAATATAAAATCCATAGGTAATTTATTCTTCGGTAAGATCTTCAATAAATGTATATTGTGTAAAAAAATTACAAGCATTTACGATAATTTCAAACGTCGGCGTTTGGTGTGATTGGAATAATTCTATGAAATTTTTTATTAAAAAGGAATACGGATTAGATTAAAAATGTAATAGAATTCTATGACAGGACCCACAGACTTTTGCATAAAAATATAATATACATATATACGCATCAAAAGCATCTATGTTATACACTACAATTATAAGCACAAATATACGCTTTGTTGAATGCATTGATAAGTAGGTGTGTAATTTTAGAGTTTCTCGGACTTTTACTTTTTCAGCAAAAAAAAAAAAAATTGTAAAGCTTAGATTGAGCTAAATCTATTATCTAGGAAAAGTGATAGTGAAAATCTCGATGAAAAACTTGTTCACATTTTTATTTTTATCCATACATTATCTTTATCTGATAAGAAGCTAGATAAAAAGCGTTTCACTTTCTCAATTTTATGATCACTGTCAATCAAACAAGACAGAAAAAATCCCATGCTTCGCCACGAGATATTATTATCTGAGGATTTATTTTTATCTCTTTGTATACGTGTGCGACAGATAGACAAACTTTCATGTGATCTAAAAGGACGGTATCAAAAAACACAAACCTTCCGTTACGAATGATTTAAATTAAAGATAGATATGTAAGAAATTTCATTTCTTTATTCGTATAGAGTAAATTCACGGTATCAAATTCAGGTAAAAGTTTGATGTGCACAGTAAATAATTGCGAAAAACGAAATCACCTCAACGATGAATGTACTCTTCCCTGCATATGTAATATATAATATTCACACTCAGATATATCAGAGCTTCTGCATGCTATGATGATATTAGAAACAGGATTTGACGATATCAAAAATAATCTAACATTTTTATCGCAAAAGTTCAGATTTATTTAAAGTTTGACTAAAGGCGCGAGTGTATAATACACATATCAACAAATCAAATGCTTTTAAATTTTAAGTACAGTCCATCTGTAGGTGAAAGTGTTGATAATCTCGGGTGCTTCACATAATTTTTACAAGTCTTTTCACAAACTTCAAGTTTAAATTTTCGAACAGTCATGGCGATTCCCACTTTAAATTGATTGTATGCAAAACGTTCTCCTAAAAAAATTAATCAATGCATTATGTACAAATTTTGAATAGATTAATAAACATTTATTTCCTCACCAATGCAATTTCGCGGCCCATCTCCAAATGGCAAAAAAGTCATCTGAATTCTATTGTTCGTTACTTCTTCGTTAAATCGTTCAGGGTCAAATTTTTCAGGATCGGGGTAATACGAAGGATCATGATGTATCGCGTAAGTTGGTATCATGAGACTAGTTCCCTTTGGAATAGTGATTTTAGTACCAGGAAAAGAATGATCATTCATTGATTTTCTAGAAAGCGTAAATGCCGGCGGATACTTTCTTACTGTTTCTGAAAGGAACGTTAGCGTTTACATTAAATTTCATACCCCCAGCAATCCGTATTATTATATTTTGGATATTTTTATACATTGACACGAAACTTACCCTTCAAAACTTTATCCAAGTACTTCATATTTCGCACAGTATCATAAGAAAATTTTCCATTATTTTCGGAATAAGTTGCGTTTACTTCTTGACGAAGTTTGTCTTGAATGCCCGGATTTAAGGCTAGCTCATACATTGCATGGCTCATTGCATTAGATGTCGTGTCGAACCCAGCAATAAAGAATACAAAGGCTTGAGCAGTCAAAAACAACTCTGTAATTTCTGTGAAAAAAATTAACTTTCTAAGTTGATAACAAAAGTAAATACTAAATAGCCTAGCTTTAAAAAATGTATAGCATTAAGCCCGTCAAAAATAACTATAGGCAGTTTAATTTGTAATTATCTTGTGGTTTTTTACTTAAAAGTCCGATTAAAAAGTTAGCCAAATAACATGATTTGTAAATTTTTTATTCTCTGATAAAAGTGCCATTTAAAAAGCAATACCAAGAAAGGGTTGTAAAACTATATCTACTATTCGACATTTAATAGTGCAAACTTTTGAAATAAAAATAATGTAAGATCATGAAACCCATCTTTGGCGTGATCATCCACATGCAGTGTATTTATTAATTATCGCAAAAATACATAAATAGTGTTATTTAATAAACTTAATTTTTTCTCCGATAGTCAAAATCGTGATTTTGCTACATATTAGGCACCATCTTACCACATCTATACCACGTATAGTTCTTCAAGCTGTTATTTGCAATAGAGCGAAGTGCAAAATTTTAAAAATCAATAATTCGACTAAAAATACTAAATTTTGCTTACCTTCATCATTGAGTTGTTCCGGATTTTCCTTTATATCCATTAACACGTCTACAATATCATGCTTGCGTACATTATTTTTCTTCCTGTATTCCATGGTCTCCCTGAGCGTCGTCACAAAGAAATCGATGATTTTCTCATCTCGAGCTATCGGCTTCAAGAAACGCGCCGACCAATGGGGTAACAGCCTAGTAAGTCGTCGCGCTCTATTGTGCCAAGAGTCAGCGAAAATTAGGCGGCCCATCTTTCGGAACTCACTGTCCTCATTTAAAAGAGCGTTCATGTTTAATCCAAATGCACACACTCCAATCACATCGGTGGTAAATTTGGCCGCCAAATCTCGGCAGTCGACTGGTTCGTTTTTATCCACTAGTAAAAAACAAATTTAAACCAATAAAATTTGTCCACAAAATATAAAGGTCGACTATAAGAGTGTCTTGTATCAAAACAAAATTTTAATTCCATTAATCATCAAAATGTATAACTTGCTATAGGTATACAAAGTTGAATGCCTCTTAATACTGGTGTAATTAAAAAGCAAGCCATTATAAATTATAAAAAGTTCCCAGTATTTTATCAATTATTACGTGAAAATAATGGACCAGCATCACAAAACTTACCTATGGTCTGCATGTATTGATGATAATGAGTTGCACAGTCGTTGATCAAATAAAACATCTCCCTTAACTTCCCTGAACTGAAAGCTGGCGTTAACTTCTTTCTCAATGGCTTCCATCTCTGAGGCTCCAAAAATACAAGATGCTTAGACAGTGGATCTATGTCTTCGTGAATCACAAAAATTCCTCTGTCCGAAAAGTCCGCAAAGCTCTTGATTAACACATCCTTAATCATATCTAAATCCTTCACTACTAACACTGGCCTATTCCACATAAAAACTCCGACCGCTGGTTCGTTGGGATAGTTTTTGTAGATACTTTGAAGATAATCTGCTTGGTGCACTTTCGCGAGGATCACATCCTTGAAGTTGCCGAACAATGGAATGGGCTTCGGGCCGGGAATGCCGCGCTTTTCCCAAAAGTCGAAGCCCATGATCATATAGTAATAGAGCAGAAGTAAAATAGTTCCGACCCCCAAAAGGAGCTCTACTATCCCAATAGCCATTATTTTAGCTATCACAATTTGCTTATTTAACTATAGAACCGAGAATTGGATTCCTTGTTTACACAGATCCGTCAAGTTGTATGGCTAATGGCGCAGTGCACCTCCGAGTACCGAGATTTTCCGTCTTATATTCCGCAGCGGTAATTGCAGTAAGTGGCATATGGAGTCAATTCGATACTAATCTATCGAAAACCGGAAAAACAGGAAAAATAATCTTATTTAGACCTCCGTATGCTCAGCCCTGAGATTTTCGTTATACAACTTTTTGCGATGAGTACAGTGGAAAATTTGTACCTGCATACGACCGCGCCGAGCTTTTTCGCGCACCAATACACTCAGCGTCAGTACACTGTTGCGTTCTGAGTCTTATTGCGATATGTTGCAATAAGCGATGTAAGCGTTAAATGTTGTGTGCGATTATAATAACTAATTCATCGAAGTTAATGAATGCACCCGAATACGATTAGAATAAATCAAGAGTAAAATATTCAATTTCAGAGTTCCATTTATTCAATTGACCTGCACATGACTGTCCCGGAAAAGCAGCAGAGCTCTAGAGCAAGACTAAAAATGACTACATAATAAGTAATATAATTAAATAAGATCGAGCGTTTTTAATATGCACGAAGCGAATTTCTTTCAACGCGCTCCGCTGTCGATATAATACTGAAAAATACGTTGTTGCACGGCTTAGAATAGAATAAGTTAATGATCAACAGGTCACAGATTATTAGTTGTTGTGAAATAAATATATTTCGTCTGCAGCGTTTTTCGATCTCCCACGGTTATTGACACCGGGCCAAATTCCGTGCCCTGAGATGATTTTATTATAAAAATTTAATGTCGAAATTTTGAAGTAGTAGATCATAATTATGCACGAGGCTGTAAAGTAGGCACAAGTTATAAATTGTCGCCGCAGAGAAACACGTACGCGCACAATAGCTGACTTTACTATCTTATTGGCACATAATCTACTGAAGTTAATTATTTTCTCCTGTGAAAATTAGAGATGAGAATAGCATCTATACTCAGAAAAAAAATTGTCTATTTATATAGATAGACAATTTTTTTTTCCATATAAAATCTTTATTATTTGAACTTATTACAACTATAGTTATAGCGTCGCATCGTAAAAAAATTAAAAACATTGATATCAAAAGTTACAAATCAATAGTAAAAGCTATTGACACAAAAGTGACTACATGTACAATGTGCACAAAGTTTAGCAATCAACATATTTCGTGATGTAATGTACATCGTAGTATAGTTCAACACTTAGATTTAAACGAATGAAATCTTTTTAAGTTTCAGGTATAATCCATCCAAAGGTACAAGTAGCGGTGATCCTGCGTGCTTTATGTAGGTGTTGCAAGTCCTTTCGCAAACTATTCCAATTTAAAGTTGCGAATAATCATGGCAAGTCCTACTTTAGATTGGTTTAGTGCGAAACGTTCTCCTACAAAATAAAGTCAATTAGTTATGAATAAAAGACACAAATTTATGAATCTGCTATTTTTTCATAAATTTTGAATACAAAAATAATTATTTTTTACTTACCAATACAATTACGCGGTCCATCTCCAAAAGCCAAGAAAGTCATGCGGGGTCTACTGTTCATAGTTTCCTTATCAAACCGTTCGTCTTCGTGAATTTTTATTCCTCTATCCGCAAAGTTATCAAAGCTCTTGATTAATATATCCTTGATAATATCTAAATCTTTCACTACTAACACTGACTTACTCCATATAAAGAGTCCGATCACTGGCTCATTGGAGTAGTTTTTATAAATATTCTTAAGGTAGTCTGCTTGGTGAACTTTCGCGAGGATCACATCTTTAAAATTACCAAATAATAGCGAGGGTTTTGGACCGGGGATGTGGCGGTTTTTCCAAAATTCAAAGTCCTTGATCGCAAAGTAATACAATAAAATTAAAATAGATCCGACTCCTAAGAGGAGATCTACTACTATAGAAGCCATTATTTTAGTTCCAAAAGTAGGATAGTTATTATAATTTACATCAAAATAATTTATTATTCACTATCTATTGTTAGTTGACATAATGATTTGTGTACGAAAAAATAACGACATTCATTCGATTTCTCACGAGAATATGTTAGGCCGCGTGGCCAACGATGCACTGAACCGCTGCACATTGGGCGCTTCCTTTTATATGGCGCTCCGGGACGTAGTAACCATTATGGGACCAATTAGATTGTGCTCTGCCGAAATTAAGCATACCGGAATTTATCTTATTTAGTTTATTAGGTGCTCAAATACGTGATTTGGTGTAAATAATGTATGCGAACGGAGTATAGGACTTCAAAGATTGCTAAATAATTACTGTACGAATCTTCATGCAAAGCAAGTGATGAGCGGGCAAGGTGATAGTGATTTTAAGGTTAGGGACAGATATGCGTTGCGCGTGGTAAACACATGTCGAGTCGGGGAGACATTTATCAGTAATTTTCCGGATGCAGAGTTTGCACCTACATTATTTAAATGTTGTGCAACAACCCTGGACTGTAATAATGACCGCAGAAAATCATCCTATTCTATGTGTTTTATGCTAATCGCCATTTATTAACAGTTCATATATCTGTAAAGTAGGGTACCAAATATATTGGTTTATTAGTATTAAACAAATCCTTCTCTCAGTGTATAAAGGCAAAAATTCATAACTTTAATTTTTCAGCTAATGTATGAACTTTATTTGGTTTTGGATATCAAAGAGCACTTTTATACTTATAGACCAGCTTTAAACACATGTAAATATAATATGAATGTATTGGGATTTGTAAATAAATTTTATCCAAAAAAAATTGTTTAGAAACAAGAAAACAATTTTTTTATTTAAATAATAAAAATTTTACAAAGTTTTCCAATAAAACTTTTTAGTATGAGTACATAATTAAATTATTACCTTATTATTCTGTAGTTGAATTTCGCATTTTCGTGTAATATAAAAGTATGTTTTGATATTCAAACTAACTAAGACGAGAATCAAATGTTTCTTTATTCTTGGAACACGTTATTTTTCAATTGCTTTGCACAAGTTATCTTACGTACAATCATCCATACACAATGGTTCTTACGTTACTTGTTATCCAGACACAAATAAGCAAGGTCATAAGTGTTTCAAAAGCACCCAAAATTTATGAGCGATAACAAGTCGATTTCTCGATTATTATCTTATATACTACGTACACTTATATTCAAATATATAACACGCGTACTCATTAACTCTTACTCAAAACTCAGTTACTACTCAAAACGTACTATAATTGCCGTTTTTCGAATATGTCAAATAGAAAATTTTACTTAATTTCGCTTATTTTTCTAATACTCTTTTATGCTCCGGTACTTTGTAGATTTCCGATGAAGCCACAGAATGAAGCAAAGTACGATATTACCTACGCACTCTAACCAGTGAAACACAGTAAACAATAAATGTATTGTTCACAAACATACACCAGTCTGAATCTCGCAGTGATGAGCGCATTCCCGTATGTCGCGAGCAAGCGATAGTCTGTTGTCCTTCTTTTTTTGAATCTAGAATTATTATAAACCAAACAATAATTTTTTTAATCGGGTCGCACAGTCATAAAATATGTATATAGTTAAGTAACAATTGAAGGTCATTGTTACCAAAGCGAATACGTGTAGATATATTGTGCATAGTTTTACAATAAATATATATATTTTGTGATGTAATGCACATCGAAGTATAATTTTATACTTAGATCCAATTAAAGAATCAAATCTTTTCAAGTTTCAGCCACAATCCATCGATAGGTGACAGTAACGGTGATCCTGGTTGCTTTTTATAATTTTTGCTTGTTCTTTCGCAAACTTCCAATTTAAAGTTTTGAATAATAATGGCAAGTCCTACTTTAGATTGGTTTTGTGCAAAACGTGCTCCTATAAGATTAAATAAATGTATTGTTCAAAAAAAAGTAAATCTATAAATTTTCTATATTTTAAATAATTTTGAATTCAAAAATAAGTATCTCTCCACTCACCAATACAATTACGCGGTCCATCTCCGAAAGGCAAAAAAGTCATATGGTTTCTATTGTTAGCGATTTCGTCGTCAAATCGTTCGGGGTCAAATTTTTCAGGATCAGGGTAATACATCGGATCATGGTGTATTGCGTAAGTTGGTATCAGCACAGTAGTATCCTTTGGAATAGAGATTTTAGTACCGGGAAACGAATGATCTTTCATTGCTTTTCTACCAAGCGTTAATGCCGGTGGATACTTTCTCAATGTTTCTGGAACAAACATTAGCGTTTTCATTAATTTTTGTTACGTTCAATCCGTAAATATTTTGAATATTTTTCTGCATTGTTGATAAAAAATTTACCCTTGAACACTTTATCCAAATACTTCATATTTCGCACGCTATCATAGGATAGTTTTCCATTATTTTCCGCAAAAGTCGCATTTACTTCTTGGCGAAGTTTATCTTGAATGTCTGAATTCAAAGCTAGCTCATACATGGCATGACTCATCGCAGTAGATGACGTTTCAAAGCCAGCAACAAAAAATACGAAAGCTTGAGCGGTCAAAAACAATTCTGACATTTCTGTTAGAAAAACGTAAGCTTATGAGTAAATAATGAAACTCAAGCAGTCCTATAATTAAAAAATCATCATAATTCATGAAAAAACGATCAACTTCGCGTACCTTCATTGTCAATTTTTTCCGGATGATCCCTTATGTCCATTAACAGGTCAACAAAATCATTCCTACGGACATTATTCTTTTTTCTATATTCCATGGTCTCTCTAAGCGTCGTAACAAAGAAATCGATCACCTTATCATTACGAGCTATTGGCTTTAAAAAAAGCGCCAGCCAATGTGGTAGCAACCGCGCAGCACGCCGCATTCGGTTCTGCCAGGAGAGTGCGAAAATTTCCCGACCTACCCTTCGAAATTCGCTTTCCTCATTTGAAAGAGCATTCATATCCAATCCAAAAGCGCAGACTCCGATCACATCAGTGGTAAATTTAGCCGTCAATTCTCGACACTCAACGGGCTTGCCCTTGTCCGCTAAAGTTAAAATTTGAAAAGAAAAGAAATAAATAATCATTTTCTTGATGACACTAGTCGTTTGCTTATGTAATTGACGCTTGGAATGCGCATTATACATATAATTTATTATTTTTTCTGATATGCTCTAATCCGTACAGAATGTTCAATTAGAGCTCGTATTATAAACAATTTCGCTTTAAGTTGTTTACTGTTCTTAATTTCAATTATATCTTATACACACGAGAATGCTTTATAATAAATACTATGATTATAAGATATTAAATTTTGTGGAAAGAGCTCTCGTTAATTTAAACAAAAATAAAAAATGATATGACATGGAGTTTTTGACCTCTCAATATATCAGTCGAACCTCTCTTGTAAAAGCCGATGTTTTATAAGGAAACCGTCTCTTTTCTAGGCATAACGTGATACAAAATAACGCTAGAGTTACATGTATACGAATTGGTAAGGTGAATCTCACATATGTGACACTCAGATGGTTGTAAAAAAGGTGTTTTTAATACAATAACTTTTTGTCTATTGAAAAGACATGGTCCTGCAATTCCGAAACAGCGGCTTTCAATATCCCTATTATATAAATCTTTGCTGATGAAGTCTGCTTACAAAATATAAACTAGGATTGTTCTGTTCCAAGTTAAATTAGTTAACAAACACTTCAACATTTTGAAGTATGTGAAAACTTGTGTGTGAAACTTCAGAATGATATATTTGCTTTATTAATACGCATAACTTGGATATCAAACAACTTACCAAGTATCTGCATATGTCGATTGAAGTGATCCGCACAGTTATTAATCAAATAGAACATCTCTTTTAACTTCCCTGACGTAAATACTGGCGTGAGCTTTTTTCGCAGTGGCTCCCATCTTTTGGGCTCCAAAAATACAAGATGCTGGCCCAGTGGATCTATGTCTTCGTGAATTTTGACTCCTCTATCCGCGAAATCTGAAAAGCTTTTGATTAACACATCCTTGATCATGTCTAAGTCTTTCACCACTAGCACTGGCTTATTCCACATAAAAACTCCGATCGCTGGTTCGTTAGCATAGGTGTCATAGATGCTCTTAAGATAATCTGCTTGGTGAACTTTTCCAAAGGTTACGTCCTTAAAGTTTCCGAACAATGGAATTGGCTCTGGTCCGAGAATACGGCGCTTCTTCCAGAAGTCGAAACCCTGGATCGCATAGTAATACAGTAACAGTAAAATAGATCCTACCCCTAGGAGGAGCTCTACTATTCCAATAGCCATTATTTTAATATATAGGATAGTTATTACAATTGACTTGCAATTTATCTATGATTACTCGACATCATTTTTTATGAAAAAGTATCAAGAATCTGATTTTTTTTAAATTTCAAGTCGTGTGATCAACGACGTACTGAACGTCTGAGTATCAAGTGTTTCCTTTTATATCGCGCAGCATGACTTGCACGAACCATTATGGAGACAATTAAGTTTATTCTGTTGAGTACCCGATAAACCAAAACAATCTTATCTCTGTTCTTAATTCTGCAAATGTGACCAAGTACTAATTCGTACATCTGTCATACACAAATACGAAACACGCATATCATGCTTTATCGACAAGAAGTCAAGTAAAATAAATTTATACGAAAATTATTAATTATTAAATAATTTTTTATCATAAAACTTTTTATTCATTATTTATTGCAGGATTAAATTTTTACTTCATTTGTAGTTGAATTTTATACATTAATGCGCAATGTAAAAATGAAGCTTGAGATTTAAACTGAACTATACGACGAGAACACAACCTTCTTTTTTCCTTCCTAGAAAATTTAATTGTTCAATGACTTTGCACACAGCATCTCATGTTTAATCATTCCTGTGCAATGTATTTATTTTACCTAGAATCTGGAAACAAATTATTGCTATAATTGGGTCATAGAAAACACAATCAATTTGATTATTCTATATTCTATACTAACGATGCATTGCAAAATAAACTTTTTTAAGATAAATTCATTTTTAACTAGATATCTGTTTCGTATTCAAATATTATCGTAAACAGTTATCTGAAATCATCTAATAATTATGAATTATGACAAAACAATAACGACGAACAAGTTATATCGAAATTGCTACGCTATTGATCAGTTCAAATTTTGCTTTGTCATTGCGATTATTCGAATATAACATTCTGGCAACATTTTTTGATTTAGATTAATTTTACCAGTTTAAGGCTAATATAACTCGTATTGATTCAGAGGGTCTTCAAAAATTACAATTAAGTAATACCAAGTACATTACGATATTAGTGGCATAAGTCGTACTTTACGGCACCGCCGAGCCATCACGCAAAAAACTTTCACGGTCAAAACGACGTTCAGTTGACGCATTTTATCGACCTACGCGCAACACTACTTATAAAAGACGGCATTGGCGCAACGTGTTTCGCGCGTGCTGGCACTGGAATTTCGTGGGCCACGCTGTGCCACGGTGCCAGGCACTGAGGCTCACGTTTTCCCATGTCATTGATATAGGCGTGGGCAGAAAAAGACTAGTGTAAATTCTACTCGAATTAAGATGATAAGCATCTTACCCAGGATTATCGTAGTCGATGTCCAAGTGTTCAGCTTGAGTTGTTCCTCCGCTCGACACCTCGACATCGTCTACGAGAATCTCGGGTAACCATGCTTATCATCTTTGAGTAGAATTTATATCATCAAACTATCTTTATTATTAAAAATAGTTTAAATGTACAAATATTATAAATGGAGAAAATGTAGAGCAGTAAATAGTTTTAATAACACAAAGTTTATTGTTTAAATTAAATGTGACAATGTTACATACCATGTCATATCTACAGAAAAAGTACAAAGTTGTAAGTCATACGTTGTCAGCGCAATACAATAATCTTGCAGTAAATGACTCGTCTGTTTTTATAAATCTCCTCTCCGACGGTCTATGTATCGGTATAAGTATCCGTGTGTGCAGAATTCAAATTTCGTGCAGAGATACACGCGCGATTTTTTCGTTTACCTTACTTGGAGTGTTCACGGAGAGGAAGAAATTGTCAGGAAAGGAAGGTAAGATTGAGGCTGAATAGATTTTTGGCGATGTGGATGTATGTATTTATAAGTCCATTCGTGTGTAAGATTTGAAAGAGGGACTAAAAGATTAAGATACAAAAATAAATCGCAAATCGCCGAAAGCAGCCACGACAGAAGGCACGACAAATTGCTACGCAAAAAGCGGATGCTCCTTCCTTTTCACTACTCGTATCTCTGTCCCTCGTTGGAACGAAAGATTTCGATAACTTTTCATCATACACTCGTAAAAAAATTAAATCAGCGCTCTGGTCGTCAGGTGCGACTTCACATTGTAGGAGGTAAATTAACAGTTCCTTGGTACACCGTACATTGATTCTCGCTTTCATTTATGAGATATTTATTCGTTTGTATTTTATAAGTTGTTTTCAGATACTCATAGATATGCGGAAATCTTCGCAAATCGGTCACTTTTTGGGGTCGCGAAATGGCAAATTTTCAAAAAGCGAGCACACCTTTCTAACTTGGTTTATCTCATTATATCATAAAATGTACAAAAAGTCAGTGGAACCTGAGAAAACTGCTTTGTAACACTGTTTTTTCGGCCCTTTAAATTTAACCGAAAATAGCCATTGTTCAATGGCATGTACTTAATTTCCGACGGTGCAAACGGAAAATTCAGATTACTAGGATGAAAGAACGGTAAAAGAGCTTTAATTTTTAAAAAATGTGTTGAAAATGCTTGATTTGGTCAAAAGTTGTCTACAATTGAAAATATGGAAAAATCATGAAAATTTGAGGATTTTTCGGAGTCAAGAAATTCGTACATTTTTCGTGATTTTTCCATATTTTCAATTGTAGACAACTTTTGACCAAATCAAGCATTTTCAACGCATTTTTTTTTAAATTAAAGCTCTTTTACCGTTCTTTCATCCTAGTAATCTGAATTTTCCGTTTGCACCGTCGGAAATTAAGTACATGCCATTGAACAATGGCTATTTTCGGTTAAATTTAAAGGGCCGAAAAAACAGTGTCAAAAAGCAGTTTTCTCGTGTTCCACTGACTTTTTGTACATTTTATGAAATAATGAATAAGATAAACAAAGTTAGAAAGGTGTGCTCGCTTTTTTAAAATTTGCCATTTCGCGACCCCAACAAGTGACCGATTTGCGAAGATTTCCTCATATATAGATTTTGTTTCATGAATCCATTCGGTTGAAAATAATCAAGTAAATATTCAAATGAAACTGTTAGATGAGAAAAATAGTATTTCAAAGAAATACAAATATATAAACTTTAGAAATAAAACGACAAGTATCAGATCGGTTTCTCAAAAGTTTTACGTATTATGCTGATAAGGATCTTTCCAGAGTATAACGGATTATATATAATATTCATATTTGCTTTAAAAATTACGTACGATCTCGCATTAATCTTTATGATTTTTTTATTTTTCCTTTGCGGCTTTGTACTCTTTTCTCCAGTACCTTTCCTAATGCTCGCTAACCACATTATACCAAAGTCGCTACAGACTTTTTATGCGAGAACTTGGTAAGTATATTAGCTTATATTGTTTTTTTATATTTTTGCATTTTTTAATTGTATGCCATCGGTTCTTTTATATGCGTACATATCAGTGGGCACAAACGTTTACATGTTTATACTGCTATTTATCTACGTGTACAATAGTTTCTACCTGTATAAATAATTTGGCGTAAATATTTTATTTGGAAGTTAAACAAATTCACGATCTATGGTCTAATCAAACTCAATGAATCTGCATTAACTACGAAAACGTATTTCGGTAAGGTACGCGTAACACTAAAGCATTCAGTCATCTCGACAAACGAATTTCATTTTAATCGTATGCATGTAAACTAATTATTAAAAAAATTTTAATGTATTTTTATGAATGATAATTAAAATCGATACTTCTTAAAGATAAAATTATATTTTGCCTTCTTCTGTTGGTATATTTTAAATAAAAATGTTGTTCTTATGTATATGAATTAAGTTTGCCCGTTACTCTTCTAGTGGGTTTATTCCATGCATTTGGCTTAACTATAAGATTATTCATTACCACATTAAAACGCTAAAAACCTCATTTTATTTTAATTGCGTACCAACAAGCTACAAAAAGTTTACTTCACGCTACAAAAAATTGAAAACGAAAAATAAAGTTTGACTTGACTTAGGTAAACAAATGAGTAGTTGATATACTCCGCGTAATAGGCTTTTTTCTTTTACAGAAAACGATACACCTATACTGTACACAAGTACGTATTTTCTAATTGTCGATTTAATGAAACGTTTCTTAAGCCTAAGCACTAACATATTTACATGCGAAATAAATTGATCGATTAATTATTTAATAATTAGTAACGATTAAAAATAGCATAGCATGTGTAAGACACAAAGGGATTTTTTATAAATAGACGAAAATTATCAATAATCGGGACAAGCTCTCAAAAGTAAGAGTGTTTGTTTAACCGTTTCATCAAAATTTTTAACATTGTCCTATCTCGACCAAAGCTGATGACCAACCAGTCTTATGATTCTCGTCTGTTTGACGTTCGATTGTACTACTTGAAAATAACGAGTTCTTCTTCGTTCAAACACCACATTTTATAAATATCTCTTGTAGCAATAGCTTAAAAAATTTAAAGTACAAGGCTAAATTGTTAATTTCAGATAGTTTATTATAAAACTAATCGTTTATTTTAAAATTGTTAATAGTAAACTAAAGAAACTATCTAAAATTAACAATTAAAAACAAATTTTTGGATTTTACGATGTACGTTTTGTAGGTTTTCTTTGAACGTTGTTAAATTAGATTCTGAAACAAATCAGCGTGGCTGCAGTAATATAAATTTACTTATCGCACAATACCCTTTTGTGTCTGTTTTTAATTTGTTCTACGCGCACTTATTTAAAACCACTTCAAATAACTAGTACCTAGTTTTTTCTTTGTTTTAATTGGTCATGGTTAATTAGCGAGCGAGAACATGAAATATTTTATTTTGAAATGTTGCTGTATTTAAACGTAGTAATGGATTCGATGATGCCTACTTTTTTAATACTTTAATTAACATTAATTTTTCGACCTCCAACAAATTTAATTCAATTGAAAGTAATCAATAATTAATATTTGTTTTAGTTCAGATAAATCGGAGTTTGATAAGCTTTCATATTTATCCCCCCTTGTATTTAAAGCCAACGATTGAAAGTCAACGATTAAAGAAAAGACGTTGGATAATTTTCAGCTAAAATGTATGTCACAGCAAATTAGAATGAACCAGGGACAATAACTTGTTTGAAGTAAAAATCGCGTAGTTTACTTCTTACCCGGTATGCAAATTATTAACACATTATGAACATCTTATCTACAGAAATATAAATATTCAACGAAATTTTTGAAAATAAGCTTTATCATTGTTTTTTAAACATACCATAACGAATTTATTGTATAATCTTAACTTGACTTAACAAATTTAATAGCATTCGTAAAAAGTAATATCATCATAAAAGATATCGAATTCTTCAAAATTTATTAAAAATTTTGAGAAATTCCTGTTAGAAAATTGCGTAGAAATATGCATCATTCGTAACGAAAGCAGAAACTAAATTCTTTACAAAACTTCAGATTAGAGCGCCGTATTGTGAGCGCCAGCATTGGTCTTTTTTTTTAAGAGTATCGCACGTTATAACTTTTTTCGTTCGCTCATTTTTTTTATCTTTCATGAGTTACAATATTTATAAATTCGAGTTAATTATGAATTCGCGACGAAAGAAAAAACAGAGGTTCTTAACAAATAATCGTTAAATTTACAAACAAAACGATGAGCGCTGGTGGATTAGACCGGCGGCAATGCCCAGAGCGTCGCTGTCTTGTCGGCGGAAGTACTGAGAAACGAAAACTCCGTCGGGTGCCAGCGACCTGATATGACCTTGTCTTGATGCTGGGCAACGACGACACTCGGTAAAGGCATCGTTAAGTCACCTGAAACAAAGATTTTATTAATTTGAATTTTACCTTATCCTATTTAAGTCTAAAATTGAATTTAAAAAATACCAACCCTGCAGATCTGTGAGTACGAGTTTGTTGTCATAACCTCCAGTGAGAAGATAGTAAGCCGACGGCGAGAATCGGATGCTTCTTATATCGGCAGCATGAGGTTTAAAGCACTGAACCGTCCTGCCGCCGCGAATGTCGTATAGAACGCAGCTGCTGTCCTCGTGACCAGAAACAAGAAGTCGACCTGATGGATCGACGCAGAGTGCAGCCACTGGACTGCCAACCTTTAACGGAATCAAATTCTGATTAGACGAGTAATAAACGGAGATCTACTAACGAGTGGAGAAATCATCCCAAAAGGTTTCGAATAACTTATTCCACTAATATGCAAAGTTTAATTCAAAACATCTTAGGATGATGGGATACAAATAAATCAATTCGAGAAAAAGTAAAAGTATCGATAAAAAGTATGGTAGAGTGTTTTACCGACTAAAACAATGTTCATTTACCAAATTGTCTGCCTAATATAGATGCAAATAAGAAAAGATAAACTTACTCTACTACCAGGAACGGTAGCTGGTGTGTGCATATTAACGCAGCCACGTGTCCTCAAATCCCAGAATCGCACTGTCTTGTCCTGGGAACCGCTGACAAACATAGCGCCGCCCCAATTGTAAAGGGTGAGCACGTGTCCACTGTGACCACTTAGGGCCTGGAAGGGAGTGCCTGTGGCGCAGTCAGTAACGTAGATCTTACAGTCGCCAGCACCACCGCTGATCAAAAGACTGGATTTGTTCGATGTGTCTTCGAGGAAGCAGAGATCGCGCACTGTGCCGTCGTGCATCGTAAGCTCGACTTCTTGGCCTGTATTGCATAAATTAATAATTTAGTATTTGTTTCAGCGGCAAGTGCGATTAATTTTTTTGACAAATCAACTAAATCAACTTTGAATAAATCTTAGAAGAAATGGATCTTGTACCTTCAAGATTAGAGTTGTCAGCATTGAATCGCATGAGCTTCACAGTTTTGTCGTTGCTTCCGGTAGCCATAAGCTGACCGTCCGGCGTCCAGGCCAGACAGTATATCGAACCCTTATGATGCTTCGTTCTCTTGAAGAGAACCGTCGGCTGATATGTCTGATGGTCTTCCCTATAATCACGATTAAAAGATTATTTGATTAGCTATGCAAAAGGATTTTTGATAAGTGAAAAAAAAAACTTTAATCAAAAAAGTCATCTACTGTAAAAATAACAAATTTTTTTCACCTTGCAGTGAAAGCCTTGAAGCTTGCATTTGAAATAAAAAAGAATGGATTTAATGTATTGTGTGCAAAATATAAGTAAAATTAATTACAAAAGTAAGAGTTTAAAGTCAATATAGATACTTTTAATTTACTTCACGATAAGATCAACGACTATACGGGAAATTACTGATAGTTCATTGTCATAAACTGTTTTTTTTTTGTTAAATGTTAGTTTGAGTGATTTTGTTTTGCAAGTATATGTATGTACCTGCGTATAAGTAGTTCTTCATATAAAGTCTAAAAGTTTACGATTAGGCTAAAACTCATTACAGAGTCGCAATTGAATGTGTTAAATGTATATTATTATTATAGCCAACATAGTCTCATAGAAAGCTTCAGTGAGCATCGAAAGTGAGAGCTGGTTAGAATTTACACTAAAAATTATGAATAAATTCAGCTTTCGCTTCTACTAATATTGCTATAAATATACCCGCAAAGATACGCCCACACTTGGTTATTACGTCAAATCAATTTTCCAATGAGAAGAAATAAAAACCAGCAATAAGAGCACGATCTTTCACAAAGCGATTGAAATCGACTGATCGCGAAATCTCCACAGATTAACACTAACAGGTACTTAATAGAGAGCTAGCGTGATTTTGAATACACAGTAAAAATGAAACATGATGGCGTTGCCGATAAGTTTCGTTTTTGCTTGAGCAGTTTGGCGCATCTATATCTAGCTCACGTCTGTAATACGGCCGATTCTCAAAACTGTTTTTCTTGCCAAGAGCCGCGTTGATGCTCTGCTCGAGTACACGCACTTTACCCAGTTCCCAGAGCCTTTCTAGGGTGAATGTCTAAAATATCGATATTCTATACAAGTACTTGGAATTCGAGATGGCAAATTATTATTTATTTTCCAAATCGATATTATCCATACGAATCTTTTGAAATAAAAATCGACTATTCAAAAACTAAACAGCTAGAAAAAAGCAGCTTCCGAACCACAGCAGCTACTATGGTGTACAAAAAAACTTTCATTCTTATAATTGATTAATGATTCTCCGCGGCAAAGCATGTGAAAATGAACAAAGACGAACACGAAGAAATGGAAAAGATGATCGCACTGGGTGTTATAGCTGCAGCGACGGCAACACGTGCAAGGAGGAAACACAGGCGCGAGGAGAACAGAGATCGCGAAACTTTCTCTCATCGCGCGAGAAGAGAAGAGACTTGCACCGATCTTAATTAACCGCTGTTTTCTCACAGCCGTCAGAGCCGCGCCGCGCTGACATCTCCGCACTGTTTTTTCCCTTAACGATCTGGGAGTTTCGTTACTTCATTTACACAACTTAGTTGCATCTATTGTCTGCAAAAAAATACTTTCATTTTCGGAATGCCAAATGAGAGCTGCTATTAGACGGAAAGCTGTATCGGCGATTATTAATAACGTTTCCGTTCTACATAAACGCATATGAAAATCAACGAAAGTTCGCTGTTGTTTTATTTCTTTTATTCTTGCACACTGCACAACGATTTGAAATTTAAAATGCCTTAGGGTATAGGCAATTGTGGAAAAGTGTTGAGATGTCAAAGAAGTAATAATTTATGCTGATTACCCATTACTCCAGTGCTTAATATGCAAGTTGGTAAGAAATCTCGAGCTTCCGCTTGTAAATTAGCGTTCGCTCCAACAAACACATCCGCGCGCATTTCTCTATCTCGAAGATTTATTGTGATATAGTAAGGCGAGTACGAGTCCGGTGATCAGGAAATGGTTTTCATTTTTCTCCGCGATTCTTAATACGGGAGAAGAAATTTACAAGCCCAGCAGCAAGCATAGAAGGTCGTTAAAATTCCTTCTTTCAACGCTAATTTTTCTTCGAATCAAAACTAGTTTTATCGAAATTTAATACACCTAAATGCAAGCGTTTCTCTTATTAAATTACTTGCATGCGAGTTAGTATGATTAATAATTATCTCCTGATTTACAATTGCCAAAAAAGACGCTTTCTATTTTATTTGCGCAACAAATGAGCTGCTCGATTAATTTTTACAATAAGTATTATGCATATTGTATACTTTATATTCGATAAAATTACTCGTGGAACATAATTGTCTCTGCTATAAATTATCTTGGTTCGTTAATTCTCTACTTTAACGAAATGTGAGAAGAAATAGCGCTTATTTAACTTCCTTCCAGTATTGAATCAGCATTTGATTTATTTATTCGAAGAGTATAAGTTACAAAATCCTGTCCTTAAAACTTGTTCGACCTATGATTCATTAAACTGCAACAGCAAATTTAGCGAACTACCTTTCTAATCACCCATTGATACCAAAATGCCAATACGTAACGGCGCATAGTATTTGTTTTACGCTCACCATATCGAATCTAAAAATCAGTTATAATAACCAACAAATCCTACAATGAGATACGTTCCACGAAAAGAAAAAAAAATGTATAACGACGACTAATAATAAAGAACGAAAAAAGGATCAGGGTTTATCTTTTCACCGAAAACTTTCTCAAATCTAGAAGCCGTCGTTCCTCCAGTGCACTCGACAACTCAAATCCACGCTGGTTTATTATTTTATTATTCCGCACTCGAAAAAAGGAAAGGATATACACCCGACGCGACGCCAGAGGAAGTAGAAGCGCGGCGGCGTCGTTATATACGTTTTCATGTCGCTCCCGTTCGGTCGCATTGTTCGCTTTGCGCGCTCCGTTTGCTATGAGGGACTCATGCTCTGACCTCAGTACACGCTGGCGTTATCTATACGCAGGCACGTTTTCTTTTATAATGCGTGATCTTATGTTAATGGACGAGGCAGGATGTGGGGAATTTTTTTTAGATTTAGGGAATTAGCCGGTGGGCGCGCGGTTATGAATTTTTAAGTGACTTGTGAAAGCGTAAGTGAGGCATTATTTAGAGTAGCCACGAGTTCCCTACACAGTTGTGCGTGATAGGGTTATTTTGACTTTTTGAAGAATGGCTGTATTTACGCAGAGGTACTCGAGGCAATTCGTTTTTAAGCTTTCCTTTTTAAAATACATTGGGATAACGACTACGCCTTTATTATGAAAGTGCAAATTCGTTCAAGTTTTGGGAAATATTTTCTGGTAATATATATAGAGCAATTTTCGATCCATTATCTCAACGGTGCACTTTGAAGCTGTAACAGTAACTCCAATAATAGGGTAAGGTACACGGCCATTGCTCTGGAGTAGGTTAATTCGTTTATGCTCTACTGTATGTGCGACTGGAAAATAATTGACAAAGTAGCCGTTGCTCGATTATATAGCAAGAAGCACTTTTTATGGCAAGTTTTTGAACCGTATCAGCAAAGTGCGTATACCGTTTTTTATCTCTTTTAACGGTTGCATATATTAAATATCGTTTTCCACGATGAACACGATCAACAGATAAAGTTGAAAACCATTTCGATAGCACTAAAATTTTTAAATAAATTGTCCCGTATACCTAGCAATAATCGAATAATGTGACAGCTAATCACCATCGCTATACGACCAAACCATAAATATAAATCTTCCTAAATTTACGAGTAATTTATAAAGAATAGATTAACGCACAGTCGCCGCAGCCTTCAAATGCCAAGGAGTCTGTCGCCGACGTTATACAGGCAGTAACACTCAAGGAAATAAGAGTTGCTACCGTGGCGCGTGAATTTTCACCCGGGCGACAGGTGCCAATCTTCCGCCTGGCGATTTCTCGTTTCAACAGAGGACATTGCTCTACTCTTCTCTAAATGGATAATCTCTTGATGCTCTAATCAGTATGCTTCGAAGAATTCAACTTTACTGTTTGGTCTTGTAAACATTTTTTTTAAATTCGCACATGCCAATTTTACATGGTACCGTTCGATGTGTAATTACTTATTGACAAGGAGCAACTATGTAATGAACAATGAGAAACGGTTTGAAGTATCTAAATAATTATCAGTGTTGAATAGCAAAATCTGAACTTGACTTTCACTTTGGCGTGTATACTTTCGCAGTTTTAAAATTCAAATAATTATACTCGATTGAACCCTAATCCAGCATGATTTATACTTTGTTGCAAGTGAAAGAATATTATGTGCAGTATAATTGGTGATTGTGTCTGTATGATGCGTATAGGCTTAGAAATATTGATGTTATAGTGTAAATATAAATTGTCAGCGGCAAAAAGTACAAAATTCGTGCATTCCGTGAAGTAAAACAAAAGTTTGATACTCTGCGCAGCTTTCTCTTCGTGATTCAGAACATCGTAATATATACTTTTCTTATATTATATTCATTCCAAGAAAGCTGCACAATCGACTATTTTATATAGGTCATGGCAAAGTCTTGTCTGCTAAATACAAAGCCAGCATCGAACTTTATGACAATTAAAATATTTTCCGGCTGTAAGTATATAAATCTACGAAATATTTATGAATTTCGTATATTGTTAACGTGAAACTTACAGTCATTTTCAACTTTACATTCAAAAGTAGATTTGAGACAAAACTTCTTTATCATATAAAAAAATTAAGCAATCAACTTATTCGCACGATTTAAAAATAAGGAAACTCACCGAACATCATGGAGTTTGGGATACGCGCATATCCGCAGCGTCTTGGAATTTGAGCCGACAGCATAGAGCTTGCCGTGTGGATGAAATTCCGCACAACGCACTGCTTGTACATCTTCAAGGGCCGTGACAGCCACAAATTTTGGACGACCAGAACCGCTGCTGCCATTGCTAGTGTCTAAGTCAGGCCTTGGCTCTTGCTATAATAGAAACAATACACATAATTTTAATTTTAATCTAAATTGAGTTAAGAATATTGTGCATAGTAGATACATTCTAAATAAATAAATAAATTAAGTAAGTGTTTAATAAAATTACTGTTATGAAAAATTAAAACATAAGAGATAAATAAATCCTTGAATCCCTAAACTATTCGAAAACAACTTCCGGAGGATATGATAACTAACGTAACGAATAATGAAACCGTGAATAAAACTAGAAAGTTGGACATCCTAGCGGATGAGCACAAAATGTGCGAGCATATAACTGTTATAATGTCGATAGTTACTGAGATATCAGGAGAGAACAATCATTCGCGTGTTTCTCACTCTTCATGCTTCTAGCGCATATTTAAGGTATTATAGGATGATCAGGGAAATCAAATTTCATTATAAAATAGTTGTATTTTAAACCAATAATTTCCAATGGTGACACGTATTTGCAAAAATTAAAATAATTGTATAAATCATATCTATAAATCAAAAAATAACCTGATGGATAAGGAAAAAAAATTACAATCATCAGAATTTCATACGCCAGAGGTAAACAAGTCCTTTCGCAAGGCATAAAATTACATTTAGTAGGTCAATAAAAAGCACTTTGGTTTCTAACAAGGCGAAGCGACTGCCAAGACATACTCTAGGACTTATACCGATTCCTAATTTAGCATCGATATTGAATTCGCTACCTTCCAGAAATCTCTCAGGATTAAATAATTTGTCAGTAAAAATAAAAAATCACACCGAGGTCGATAAGTACCAGATATAAGAGTCTTGGACAACAATAATAAAGTATCCGTCTGTTATATATATTCTACACCGGGATATGATTAGACAGTTGCGCGACTATCTTGAATGACGTCATGCACGACTTTCAGGTAGATAGATCATTGAAACTCTTCATAATGTGCGGGATGCCAATCATCAAAATACGTTCGAACAATAATATCTCATAATCTGGTATTCACACTGTCACAATTAGTAAAAATAATTACTACCACGTATAAATTGAGATGATTGTAAATAATTTCTAATTTTCATATCAATCTAATTATATCGCACAATCACTACAAAGTAAAATAGAAAAATAATCTATCGTTTTTATTTGGTTTAAAATGTCAAAATAAACAAAAAAACGTCCAAGCAAACAAAGTATCATCAAAATTGCCCAATACACTTCGCTCGAGACTCGATTATCTCCTGCACATTGGCAGCCATCATAACACAACAACGGCACTCCCGGCACGCTTTTACTTTCGAACTTCCCGCGCCCGAGTGCGCGCATACGCGCCCCTCCATCGCTTTTTCTCGACTTCGCATGTAGTAGCTCTATACCTGTACCTCATCAGCAAGCCAAATGAGATTTGGGCCTCGTTATCTGCGCAGCCCGTGCAAGACGCGCATAATGACGAACATGAGCGGTTAATAACGCATCGCTGTGCTCGCGTTTATAATGCATATATGAGCAGGTTGTGTGTGTATGTGTACACTGCCTTAACGGTAAAAATGCAGACCGATGCTGTTTCCGAGATATGGCGCAAGAAGTCTTAGAAAGACGGTGTTTTTTGCTGATGGAGGTCTTAGCGCGGAGGAGTTTCCGGCCGCACTCTGAAAGGCAGTCGTTTGCGATGAGGGCAGAGTGTGTTTTTTTCTGTTAGCAGTTGATGAGAATGCACTTGCGAGGATTTATATTTATTGGCTGTTAACAAGATTTAGCTGTGGATAAGTTCGTGGCAAAGCAGGCTTATTATGACCTGACTTATGATCATGGATCTTGTTTATCAATTGAAGATTAACGATATATATTTTTTAAAAAAGTAGAATTAATGAACGAGTTTCATTATAATCTGCCTTATTGGAAGATCAAAGAATAGCTTTTCGTAACAGCAGTAGGATGACCGAGAACTTTGGAAGAGTCTTTTTCACGAAAGTCGAAATTTTAATTATTCAAGATTGTTTTAGGATACTGCTGGAAAGTACGCATCTTAATGAATTGGTACTTAAGGAGGTTCTAACCCTACTACACTAGTCAAAATCGGTGCATTCTTTTACTTTTCGTTTATTTTTAAATATGCACTGTTAAAGAAGCTGTAACCGTAAACCTACAACAAATAACGATTTTTTGAGTAAATTTAACAATCATATTTTTCCTGATTAAGAATAAAAATTTTCCCGTAACAACTGATTTGATTAATTTTTTGAGGTTAAATGTCCGTTTTCGGCATTCTGTAATTTTTTTTTTATTAGTTACAGGTATCCAATGATATTTTTTAAGGGCTCTAATTATTTATCAGATATTTTTCTTATAGTACAATTTTTTTCAACAAAAACTCGGCGTTAAATCTTTAGCAATATATAAATGAGTACGACAAAATTGCGATTTCCCATAAGAGCCCGTGTTAGACAGCAAAAAATAAAAACATTGATTTCTCGACTTGTAGGTACCCTAGCTTTCTGAAAATTTATGTAGATAATTTTGAGGCATATGCGAACCTGTATACGAAATTTCAGAATTATCTTGTCGTTATTTCTATTTAGTATAGAACCTCCTTAAATGAAAATTGATGTGTGTATTAAGGGGGTCTCAAACCCAATTTTTACCGACCGAGTTGATAGAACGAGTACTCGGTAGAAAATTGCTTGAAACTAAATAAATACGGTGAATTATCAAAAACCAAGACATAGTTGCCCTTCCTCTCGGAATCATCTACCACAATGCAAAGTTTCAAGTCAATATTTAAATGCGTTAACAAATGGCATTTGAACAAAAACCAGTAGCTGCAGCGTGTGCATGTTGAAAATTTCGTTCAAATGCCATTTTTATATGCGTTGACAGATCGACTTGAAACTTTGCACATAGGTATAAAATGATGAGAAAAAGGGCAACTATGTCTTGGTTTTTCATAATTTGAACAAAAAAAAAAATAGTTTTATTATTATCCAAGCGACGCCGAACAGCTGTTCGTTGCTCTGTCCGCGACTCTGGCGAAGTGAGTACGACGACTGCGCATACATTGTGCGCGTCGATCTGGTGGCGGACCTACTTAGTCCAGTAAAATTAGATCTGAAATCGACCTGCGGTGGAAATGGCTTGCATTTTGATATTATGTAAATCGAGTGCGAAAAATCGATTCTGAAATTTCAGCTTTGTACAACAAGGGGTTCTATGCGAAATCGCGGCGAAACTTATTTTTTGCTTAATATCTCGAGAGGCGTTTAAGGCTACAGCAAAAGCTGCGAGCCCAATCGAAAAGAGCGTTTAAATTTTGCATTAGAAAACGATTTTTTATTTGATTCGATGAAGCGTAAAGTTCCGCAGGCTATTAAATAAAAAAGAAATTTGCTGATATGGGCAGGGGGAGGGAACGCGCAGAGCGACATGGCCGCCGCTCCTCTCCGCGCGCAGCGGCGGGACGGCGGAGGCCGAGCCTCGTTTGAACCCGCATAAAGGCCGAAATACCAATTTTTGACTTCGCGTGGTGGCCCGGAAAACGTTTAAATCACTTGATATAAGTAAGTAGTTTTAAAAGGCCTTCGTGAATATATAGGTATATCAATAAAGCGAGAAAATAGCTTACCTTGCATCCAACTTTTGAACTAACATACTTTTCGTCACCCTGTATGTGCTCTCTAGTAGTACGGTACGAACACTAAAAGTGAATTTTGTAAATTATTGTTGAAAATAATTTCAATAGCATTTTAAATGTTATTATTAGACAATATCAATAATACAAAGATGAAACTGTCAAAGTAAACTACGATAATCATTGTAACAATGAGTTGATGTTAAACAAAAATAATAAAATGGTTATACAATATTCAAGTAAGTATCATAATTAATACAGTATGTATCATAATTTTTTTAATTTTCAGTTCTGATTCATTAACTTCTTTCCTTGTAAATTATTTATTTCATCATCCCACGAGATTTTCATTATCTTGTTCGATATCTTGTTGCTGCTATATCGCTCCTCAACTTATGACTTTACGTGAATTTGAAAGCATTTTCAACGCTTTGACCATTACAATTTTGGCAACTGTAACTACATTTTATTCCAGCCTTTTGGCAACGTACATCGAGATGTGTTACAGTTTGTTTACAGCCACAGAATATCTGAAAATTAAGTAAATTGTTATTTATCACAGTAAAAATTGAGAATTAAATGAGTGAGGTAACAGAGGGAGATTGTTTATATAATGGTTATTATAATTGTATATATAGTGTACACAAATGTACTATATAATAATACATTTATAAAATTACAGTAGAAATATGGAATAGTTCAGTAAAATAATAATGAAATAAGTCGTTTAAAAAATTATTTTTAAAGAAAAATAGCCAGTTTCCATATAAAATATATTTTAGGATAAATCTAATGACTCACCATCTGTAAGTAATTAGTTTGTGCAACTGGTTTGGTTTCATTATAGGTAATAGCATATTACTCTTCTTTCCATCCCCATAATTCTGGATCTAAATCAATCCCAGCCAAATTTGCATTGAGTAATATACTCTTTTAGTATGTTCTGTTAATACCGAAGCTGTAGGCGTAAAGACGATAAAGAAATTCTTATTTTGCAAATTGGCTTTAGATTGCAAAATGTTTTATATCTTATTCATGTAGAACAGTTTTTGGTCATCCCGCACCATATAATCTTATCATAACTTTTCAGCAACTGCATATAATCGTCGATATTTTGTAATGGCTTATAAAACATAGATAGCAATTGTTGCAAATCTATCGTTTTTGTAATAAAGTAATAATACTTTTTTTTAGCCCTTGTTATAAATATAGCACTTGTTGAAATCGCATCCAGCAAACGCATGAGCGAATAAAATATATTTATTAGATAGATGTTTATATTAACTAGCTCTTGTTAATGACATTTTAAAGGAATAAATAGTTCGCGTATCAGGCTACCTTCGCGCATAAGTGAGCTGTGTCACTCTTCGCAGAGAGAAGCGGTTCTGTGCTACTCTTCGCGCGAGAATGAACCGTGCTACTCTTCGATAAGAATCTGAGCTGTGCTGGTCTTCGATAGGGACCGACGATTATATTGAAATGTTACCTAGCTATCTCTCTCTCTCTCTATTTAACTCTGAGTTCATGCTACGTCGCGCTTCTCACGCACACACTTACGCTCACGCAGACTCACATTAATCATGCTAAAAAAGGTATTATAAAGTGTACATCAGAAGAGAATATAAATAAAAATAGCAATAAGTAAAATCGAGAGGGATTAGCCAATTGTACGCGGTGCATTTAAACGCGCCCACCATACATTAAAAATAACCATCGTTAAAAAATAAAAAAGCACTAAAGCGAAATTCATGAAAAATATACTACATACATGATCCTTACACCACCTAACAGTAATACAATATAAGACAACTTGTGTATATTTAAAAAAGACGTATCAAATACAAATTCTAGTGCATTATTAACATAACTTCAATCAAATAAGTCAAATACTATTATTCAACAATATCTGTCTTCTTTGCTATAAAGTTTTTAAAAATGTAATCGCATTCCAATATTTAATAAATATATTCTAGCATTCATTATTAGAAAGCCATACATGTGTACGTACCGTTATGTTATACTAAAAAACTCCTTAAAATAATAAGATATCCTTCTAGGATTGACGGGAACCAATAAATATGACTGGTGTCACAAATTCAAATAATGCTAAGGCACACACCACAAAAATGAAATTCGTTAATGATGCCAAATAGATTTTTAGTTTAAATGTTACTGACCCCGATATACACTCTTAAAAGCACGATGTTTACTTCGACAAGATTAAAAGTGATCTGAAGCAATAATGTACAGCTAAGGTACTGAATTGCGCAATAATGGCATTCGCCGTATATCGTTCAACAGGATTTCATAACATCTAAGTGTCTAGGAAAGGATGTAGGTGTCGCATGATTTTACGAAAGTATTCATCTGTGAATGATATTTTAGAGAGCTTATACAGACACTGGTATTTATATTGCAATCCAAATCTGAAAATTAAAAAATTGTAATTTGCTAAGATACAAAATCAGCAGTAATTATGTTTTTTCAATACTTACACGTAAAATAACTGTTAATAATCGACAAATACTAATAGCATAGCGAATAAATTATACTCAATATTTTTATCATGATCAAAGAATTGAGAATAATAAGCGAAGAAATTCATAAAAATAATTATATGTTTAAAAGCAGAGTTTTAAACAGGAAACTTTGCAAAAAATATTTGTTTCCTGTAGTGGGAAGAAAATGCTCGTACAACTGGCGATTTGTCCATTGTGTAAAGTCTCCATTTAAAAATGTTGTGATGTGCGAATTGTACGATTCATGTGTCAATGAAATAAATAAATGAATAGTTTTAATGCGTTTCAATGATTTTATTAAATTAAAAGTTGTACTGCCTTGCTGATTTGAATATGTATACGGCGCGCGCGCCGCGCTCGCGAATCGGCTTTCAATCGTAATACTCTTTTTGTTATTGAACATACACAGGTCAAATTTTACAAAAAAATAATCATCCTTACAATACTAATTTTAATAATAAATTAGCTTTAAATTTGAAAAATTAGAAACTTTGTCACTCAAACTTTTCGACTAGTATGTAAAAACTCATAAAAAATCCGATGGCACAACTTCGAAAAATCGTCACTCGAAATAATTGCTCTAGAACCGGATTAGGTTTTATTATACAATATTGAGAATAAGTGGTTAAAATTTCAAAAAGAAATTATGCATAAATGTCTGAGATATAGGGCAAGTTGAGTTTAAAAATCTGTAAATTAGGTTTGTCCCCATTTGGCACTATTTTCCATTTCTCAATGTTCGCCACGCACTTTAATCGAAAAAATAAACTCCAGATTCGGTTTCCCCAAACGAAAACCCCCCTACGGAAAACATATAAATAGAACTAATTTTCAGCGACTTAGAAACGACATGTCACTAACCGGTCATTAGGGATGAACCGCTCGCCTATACATGAACCGAAAAGCAATAA
>CM053170.1:63464302-63654804 GCA_012977825.3 Pteromalus puparum
GCATACAAGTTTCAAGTTTAATTGGATCATTGTACATAAACTCAATTTTTTTTTTAATTTCTTTGACTAAAATTGCATATCTCAAAGTGGTGCATTGTTACACTTGAAACTTATATATAAGCCCTCGTAATTTATTCACTAATTTCAGCAGTTTTATGCATTACTACAATCAGATGATCTATTTTGTTCGAAAACACTTGCGCTAAAGCGACAATTTAGAACAAATAAGATCTTCTGTTAGCTTAAGTCACTAACTGTATAAATTTGTTGAAAGACATAACAGGGCTTTTATACCAAAGTTTCAACTTTATACATGATCATTTATAATTAACTCATTTTTTTCAATTTCTGGGGAAAAAATAGCACATCTCAAAAGTAGTTTTTGTCATAAGAAAAGCGTGTATTCGAACACGTGTGTATATGCGAAATACACGTAATTATTTATATTTTTATAATATAAAAAGCGTGTATTCAAAACACGCGTGTATATGCGAAATGCACAGTTATTTTACACGTGTGATGTTTACGAAATACAGATCATTATGTATAGCGGCATTTTTCGTTATATCAAGATCTTGGTGCTACACGGCAACACGCAGTGTGAGTTTCGATATTGCAAATTTTTGTAATGGTTGACGCCAGATGGCGCCAGAGGTTATTATAAGCACTACCTGCACTACCGGCCGCAAGGTCGGTAAAATCGCAGAAATGGGTTTGAGACCCCCTTAAACAATAATATTATTTATTTATTCTTGAAAACAAAAAACAGATTTTGTGAATTATGTTATAATAATATTTTACGAATTTCAGACTCTGCATTCGATTTTCCAAGTAAAATTCTTATCTTTGTCGTTATTGTCAAATACAGGTTAGGAATGTAGGTCAACTATTGAAGCAGATGTTGAGCGTCCGGCATTTAGAGATAGACAAAAGAACAGAGCGGGGAGTAAGAAGAAATCATGCACGCTCGTCTTGCTTCGTCATGAAAGATGGCAGTAACCGTGCCTTCGCACGCAGCCTTAGAAAACGAGGAAGGAAATAAAAAAAAAGTTGATAGCCAACGATTAGAAACTGAACGAACTTCTTTGATTAATAATTTATGCAATGTTTTTGGATCAATCAATAAGGATCTATCGCATTGCCTAACACAAAAATAACATAATATGTATAGGTACCATAGTAATATCTAAGAAATTTATAAATTACGTTATATACTTAGCCTATGAAATTGCCTAATTTTACATTTATAATATGATGCAACGAATAACTGAAGGTAAAAAGACGATAATTGCAAGACATATTTAGGTGCAATGAGCAGAACCTAGTAACGCACAATTTTGTTCCTTTCCTTCCGTGCACACGTTACGAATTATAGACCGTAATTTTGAAAAAGACTCAGAATTGCGTCATTTCGCAAGCGCACATGTAATCTAATTATGGCATAGCGCAATTTCGATTGGCAGTTTCATTTTTCCGATGACCCAACGATCAATCAATTTTACGTGGGTAACGTCGTAAAATACCATAGGGTTCATGAATAAGAAGGCGTAAACTAAAGGATAAACTCTATTATAAAGTGTAATTTTCTGGTCTTATAATTCTGTTTTGTTGCATTCTATATGCAGCTGTTTACATAACAAAAAAAGTTGTTATTCCCACAAAACAGTAAAAGTCGAATATGACCTCTGGTTTCATTGTCAAAAATAACAAAAACAGTTTAAACGACTACTGTGTCACAAGTTCAGAAACGATTTATCTATAAATCAATAATTCCATCCACTCTCAAACTTTTCCTTTTGCAATTTATCTTTCAATTTAACTAAAACAGGCGCCATCAAATTCACTTAATAGTCCAATTACACATGCACCCGTTCAAACAAGCTGCGATTTCGCAGCACGTTCGTATATCCACTGCACAATCCTTAATTGATTAGCAGCAAAAGTAAAACCGAGCATCTGAAATATTGAATACCCCGCGATAAAATCCAAAAGGTTATACACTTTCCTCAATATCGCGAGTAAACGCGAAAGAACGAATAACGATCCGGCTGAGAAAGAAAATTGAGAACGATAGTTTTACGAGGAAGCTGTTGTACAAACGCGGCTGCGTTTACGAGTGAGAACGAGGTCGAAGGCCCGTGCAGGATCACCCAATGAAGATCTCGCGGAGAGAAAGATCGCGCGCGTATTTCCTTCCGCCAGATTTCTGGCGCGTTTTCGTGGCGGCATACCGGCGAGTCACTTATTGATCATTATCGGGAACTTATTGATTCAGAGTCTGGAGTCGGTACTACTGTAAAATTGGCACTCATTCGTCAGTTGTGGAAAGTTGAATTATGGCGAAGTGAATTGCGACTTGATGCGTTGTTGTTGTTGTTGTTCTAGATTGATTTAAACGCGTTTGATGGGTTATGTGAACGTGGGGATTATTGTGTACATTTGTCTCATATATCGTATTGTTGATATCAAAATAAACACATAGATGACATAAATCAAGCGTATACAGTTTAAATTCACGGAGATTCGTTGACGATCGTTTTTTCGATGTACATCCCGGTAACACGAACGTTTTTATTATATATTTGAAAACAATATAGGAAATGCATTCTAGTTCGCGACTAACCGACGGCATTGAAATTATTGGAACGAATCGTTCGAAGCGAAGCGCTAATTTACTGCTTTCCGCGAAAAAGTGCACTTCCTAGTAACGAATCGAATCCCACTCTTTCTCACAAAGCTCTTCCTATACAACGATGAAATCCAATCTCCCATCACCTCACAATAAAACGCTCGCGACAATGTAACCTGCCGCATTGCGCAAACTGGCTGTACGACAAATCGCTAATGAGCCACCAGGAAACGCGCGATTGAATGAAAAGAGCGTATACACAAGCCACCCTGAGAGTCGGAAAGCCCCGTGGAAAGAAACGTCTTACTCAACGTCGAAGCGCGATTTCACGCATGATATATCGCGGATAGCGTATAGAAACTCGGACCGTCAGCAAGTGCCTCGATATAGGTTCGCTGTGTGCAGCAAGTATGTGGAACGCGAGCCGCGAGTGTGCCAGTGGAGAGATGCCACATCACCGTGAATGAACATAACAATTACCGATGGCTTTTTCCGCACAACGCAATCGGGTCGTCGACGCGATTTGCTGCGTTTTTGCGAAATCCGACGATGACCCGTGACGCGACACGTTGCTTTGATTTAGACTCTTACGAAAGTGCTCGCGTTCGTCGCTCCGGGGACATCTGCTATAGTTTCTTTTGCGATGCCTTTGTTTCTTGGAAACAAAAAATTGCTACGGCTGAACAAGTAGTTTTAGTCAGTTTTCACAAGAGTATGTTAATATAACATAATTAATAAATATCTGTTCAGATAGACAGATCCTGCTACGCCCATTCGTAAATATTCGTAAAATATTAAATTATAATTCTTTCTCCTGCGGCCAATTATGAGCGAAAAAAAGTCGGCGCGTAAATTAAAGCCGCAATAACTTTTAAATGCGCGCTCGAGCTACCGTGCGCGATTCGGAGAAAGTAAAAAATCCAAAGCGCGCGCGCGCGTGCGAGAGGCTGAGATAAAAGTCGCTCGAGCATCGTAATTTCGCGCTCCTTTCCAGAAAGCAAGAAAGAAACGAGAGGGCGACGCAGAAAAATCGAATCGAATTCCCCCTGTCATTACGCGTCGCGCCTTTCTAAATCGGTAATTCCCACTTTGACGGGCCACAATACAATTCCTCAAAGCTAGCCGAGCGATTCCGTGCGGATCTCGCAACACGCACCGTCACACTGTTTGCCGACGATTTTTCGGTAAGAGAAGGATGTGTCGACTTTTTGAGCGGACGAGTTTTCACTTTTCATTACAGTGTGGGTTGATGAAGTGCTCCAGATGTTTTGACAATGTGGATGATCGATGTTTTGACAAAATTAGAAAGATTGCGGCAAGATTGTTATTGATACAAACATAAAATTAAATATTAATTAAGCGTCATGATAAGAATATGTATGCACACGTGTGATGTAATTATATCTAGATTTCAAAAAACAGATGAAAAGATCTTATTTCTTCGTATGGAACTTTTCAAATGCTGATGAAATTGTGCACACGAAGAAATGATGTATGACAAATGCATATTATAGAAGATCAGTGACCGGAAGAACCGGTTGACATTCTTTCAGGTTATGGCATACTTTTTTCGTCTCCGGTCAGAAGAAAAGTTTCTGCGGATGAAACCGTCTTGTTTTCTCTCTACTCACGTGCAAATTTTATACTCGATCTCATGTCCATTGCGTAGTTTCTTATCTATGTGTAAGAGAATGAAAATCAGGATCTGTGTTGACGCGCCTAGATGTATTGACGCGACTTTTCAAAATAAGAAATGCACATCTTGCGCGCCGTAAATTGAGGTAATAAAAGCAGTCATTTTCTTCAGTTTTGGTATTGAAATATCGGCAATTTGAACTTTCTCTGTAATCATAATAGTAACGAAATTGATTGACTATTAAAAAATCTTATCCGCGCGATCTGTCTATATAAACCGGTTGACGTGAGTTATTCTTATTTCAAACAGCACCTATAATCAATAGATCAACGAGTATTAGAGGATAAAATCTCCGCTATTATTAATTTTGCAAAATTTGAAAAAAAAAGTCAAACACTATGACAGACAACGAACAATAAAAAAATTGTGCGCAGCTGAGAAGTTCGGTTTAATTAGCTGTCTTATTTGGAAATCTAAAATTGCTCAATGCTCGTTCCCCGCCCTCTTGTTTTCTCTTCTTTTCGCGAATCTTTGCAACCACACCAGCGCTTATCTCGCCGAAACTTGGCGCGAACTGTAAAAATTTGAAATGCGCCCATAACCGATTAGCCAATCGTTATTGCTGTGTAAGTGTACATTCACCGGTATATATTAGTTTTGCTTACACGTTTTTAGTGTTATGTCCCGACAGCTATATCTGATTTGAATATACTTCGAGTACTGAGAACTAGAAATTTCCAATCGGTCGCATGCATAATTGCCACTTGCTGTTGTTATCGGTACAGATAAAGTATACTAAAATAATTTTAATGACGGTGCGAATTTCTTTAAAAAAAAAAACGCCACGAACCATATAGCTCCCTCTTCGTTTTCCAGGCTTCTCGTTCATCCTGTGCCCCCTGGATGGCTTCATACTGTTATCGAACCCTCGGCCATTCTCCTCGATATCGACCTCCAGCAAATTCTCCATCGACCTCCTCCCGTGATGTCCCTTGCTCATCCCATTGCTCTTTGGACTGGTCCTCACCCTGTTCCCGTTCATGTCGCTGTACTCCTCCCACTCGCTGACTTCACTTCTGACGTCCTCCAGCGACCTGGTGCGACCCACGGCACAGGTGCACGGTGGTACGCTGTGTCTGCCTCCACCCATACCCGCCGACCCCGAGCTCTTGGTACTTCGGTTTCGCGACGGCCTATGGTGATGTGGGTGATGTGGGTGATGTGGCTGCTGTCCTCCTCCTTGCTCCAGCATCATCATTCTAGGAGACACGGCTACCGGTGCCGGAACTTGGAAACCGGGCAGAGCTTGAGCCGGTGGTGGCGCGATGGCATTTCGGTAGAGAGGCGTGAGATAGTAGTAATCGCCGCCTTTGTTGGAACCAGATCCTGGTACCCGTGCGGGCACATAATTGTAGTCGTGATTCGGGACTGGACTCATCCATTGGGTGAGAGTATCCATAGGCATCGGCCTGTAGCAAAAGGATGGACCTCGGGAGGACGAGTGAGAGTTTCGGTAGACCGAGGGCCAGGGTCTGTGGTGCTTCATGTCCGCGCCAAAGCGCGGATCCAGAATCCTGATATCACCCATTTCTGAGTAGTTTGATTCTAGTAGATTGACGAATTAGACTGGTAGGATTTCGTGATCGACATGTGCAGTGGCATTACTTGACTCCAGTTTGAGCACTAGAAAATTGTGCGGTAAAGATAACGAAGCACACGCGAGCGATTCTCGAAGCCGATCAATTAACCTATTCACGGTCAATAAAAATCGTTGGATTTCCAATACACCTTGGACAATGCGTTACGAAGCAAGCCTCAAGTTTCACTCCTTCGACTTTCTCGATGAAAAATCCTCTAACCACAACGGTCTCTCGAGCCACCCATCGAAGAATAGCAGCAGCAGCAGCAAAGGCAGTCGATAATTGCAATTTTTTGTAAACAATCAAGGAGGTTAATTGTGCCGTGATGAGCTTCGCACGCAGAGAATATTTATCTCGAAAAGAAAATTTTATCCCAAGAGAAGAAGCCACTCGAGCGTGGCGGGACGAATCGCCGGCGCAGAGCACGCGCTCACAATTTTCGCCGCTTTCCAACGACGATCGCGGAACGATATCCGATACCTTGTGAAGACAAGACACCGATCTTTACGGTCAAAGCTGTACCATCTTCACAGTTCACTCATCTCGATCCCCATAAATCCTCTGGTCCGATAAAAACTGTCACAGTTCCTAATAGAAACTCACTGTACAAACACCGCGAAGAATATCGCTCATCAAGAGAGCGATCCACGAATACTGAGAGTCGCGTGCAAGCGCCGCGAGTAGACTGAATGCGCGCGCGCGCTCGAGCACACGGCTGCTGCTGCCGAGCGAAGCGAGCCGCGGAGACGACCCACTTCTTTCTCTCTCTCTCTCTCTCTCTCTCTCTCTCTCTCTCTCTCTCTCTCTCTCTCTCTCTCTTTTACTTGCTCGACGAAACGTCGAGAGTTTCCCCACCTTGGGAAACGCGGGCGTCGCTGCAGCTGGGAAGGATCTCGATTTTCTTGGGCCCAGGCACACACTCACGGTGTTAGACACTTTCTCGCGCCGCGTAACTCTTACTCCGCGTTCGGGGATTCTGAAGCGCGCTTTGCTGTGCGTGGGAGGATCCCGAGCTGCATTGTGTTTTTCGGGGGGTTCGGGTGAAACTTGCGAGGTTTATTTTTGCGGTTGCTCTGTAGTTTTCGGTTTAGCGCTTAATTGATAAGATGTAGTCAATTTTAACGAACCAAAACGTGTTTATATTTGGTTAATGAAAATCTTGTCGAGCCATTTCGAGATAAGCAAACATCAAATAAGTGGGTTGGATAACAGTTTGAAAATAACGCGCTAATTAGAACGTGTATTGCAAGTATATGAAAAATGAAACGCTACGTTTTTCCCAATTATAGGCTTTTATCAGTAAAAGTAAGCTAACTTTCGATCTTTTTATTAGGATCCAATTTAAAACTTCCATCTGAGCGTGCGCAGTCAACGCGCGATGAAAACAATAAGCTGCTCGGCTGGCATTCTTGGAAAGCAGCCTCCATACACAAGCGAGATTAGCATAATAATTTACAGTACACACGAGCTATACACTTCGATGCCTTCTCCTTCGTCTTATAATATACGTGAAAAGCGCGATTATAATTCCAACTCGTAATCGAACGCGCGATACATTGTTAAGAGTCGCGATAGTTATATTTTAATGCACTGAACACGCGCCGTAGTGTGCGCAATTTCGCTCAATTTGTGCCCATAAACGCAGCCGTTATAAGCCGGCTTTTTCCAACGACCCTAGTTACACCGAGCAATCGCGAATTAATGCCGCTTTTAATAATATAATATACGATATACGACACGGCACAAAAACCTCTCGCGAGAGAGGATACGCCCGGAGCAGAATTTGAAAGCGCGAGCGGACTCGCGCTTCTGGAATTTCTTCCGAGCGTTGTTTTACACTGTGGCGGTGTATAGGGAGCTGCTCATTATTGTTACACATTTTTGTGTGCATAACGAGAGCGACCGGGTTCAAAATCCTCCCGCGGCGTACGTTTATACTTTCATTTTTCTACACACACGGGTCTGGTGCTTGCGTAAATGTTGCCGCGCTCTCTATACATATTTTAGCGGCGAAATTTCACTTGATTTGCGAATAAAAAGTGCCGATCTATTTTAAGTGAATTTTCACTCTTGACGCGGCAGCAACTTTTTAGATCGATGGAAAAATTTTGCCTTTTAAACAAAGAGCAAAATTCGAAGACTCGATGGACAATGCAAAAAAATAACGCACTGGCGAACGTCAAAGTCAATCCCTCAAAAAGAGAAACCATAATCTCTCGAATCTCAAGGTGCACCGGTCACCTATAAGCAGCCGTCAAATCCGTCAATTCCTTTCTCCCTCTCAAGCCGCAACGACATCCTATTCTCTCTCTTGCTTTTTTTTCCTCTTCTCACAGCGCGCACTTTTCGAAGGACAAAAGTGCGTGTACAGAAAGACGGCAGCCACTCGTTCGTTTTCCAGCCTAGCTTTCTCTCGGCTACGCGCCACGCTCCGTTAATAATCCGGCGTTTCTTGTGTTCCACGGGTCCATTCCTTATTTTTTCGCTCTTGACTACTGGGCTTTCGCCGGTGCGCGTATACGTAAGAAGAAATGCGAGATGTGCGTATACGTGCATAAACAATGTACAAATTATCGATTTCTAACGCGACGACCTGATGTACGAGTAGACTTTCGTCGGGATTGATGGACACTTATTTGAGAGCATCCTCGTGGTGTGTTGATTTTTTCTGGGTTTACGTGTGCACAGTGTCGTCGTAATTTTAAACGAGAACTTTTCGCGCCTTTCACTAAGCACACGGAATTGAGTCGTGCAGTAAAATTATTTATTTAAAATTTGCATACCCATCTCTCTTGAAAATTATGCGGATGCATTTTTATTGATCGAATTTTCAACGTATTGTTATTGTTCTCTACAAAGACTAGCACAACTCAATTTTTCTGCTGTTTTTATCCCTCCTATTCCCTCCTATCCCTCCTATAAAAGAATGATTGCGTATATAAAAGAAGTCTGCACTTGACTCTTATGAATGAGTCGTTCATGTATTCAACACGTATATCTAAAAATTCTACTTAACCTTAAATTACTTGATTATCGCTAGAGCGATATCAATTTATCAAAACAAATCAGTTTCGGACTGGCCTTTTCGTCACCACCTAAACTCTCCGTGTCTGGCAGGTGAAAATAGATGGCGCACAGGCAGTTCTCCATTTCCCTAATAAAAATATGCACGCCGAGTCTAGATATAGCGGTGTGCCACCGATGATAAAACTATCTTGTTGGACCTGCTGTTTCGGTCGCTCATGCTATAACTGCACGCGTCTAAACTCGCTAGTTAAATAAAAATGAGTACTACATACGGAAAAAAAAATAAGAGGAAAAAATTCGAGTTGTACTATAGTCTTCGTAGGAAGCAACGTTATAACCAGCAAGAAAGTGTACACAATGCATAATAATTAGCAGGAAACGGCATAAAATAATCGTACAACCTCGACCAAGTAATTCGCGTTCCATATTAGATGCAAATTGTTGCCCAATCTCCATTCGAAAATGACGACAGTAACAATAACTACACAAAGCCAATACAAGTCAAACCTTCCTGAATTCGCCTGGATGTCGAAATCGCACAACAGAAAATACGAGCCATTTCACTTCCGGGTTCCCATGCATCTGCGAAACCCTGCAATCTATCCGCTCAACGATCCCGCAACTGTATCATTACGGAATTCCTTGGAATCAATCGCATCTGCATCGATCCGTAATCAAATCACCGCACGCTCCCGATCAATCGCAGCCGCGATAATAGTCGCAGCTGTGTATAAGAGAAGCGTTTGTACACGAGTAAACGGCTCGGATGTGTATACGTAAGAACGGAAGATATGGGTCGAGACGGGCGTGCTCGGACATTCTTGCCGCGGGAGGATGCGTGCGCGTGATACATTACAGCTCGCAGGATGTGAGATTGGATTTGGAAAACGATTTGAAAATCTATCTCGCACGTGCTTGCGATGAGTAAAAATGGGCGTAAAAATTTTTTGAAGAAGTTGAAATTGCAATATTTCAGTCTTTAATCAAAATTTTGAATCAAGTTGATTCATTATGATATGTAGTTTGGTTTTGCGTCTTTGTTTTAGAAATTTCAGCAACTGTTGCCATCGGTAGCAAAGTCATCGCCTGGCCTTTTCTCATGATGACGCACTGCACCTAATACATATTATACACACCCAATAAACACATCTCCTAGAGCGCGTTGATCGAGCGGCGAAATCAAACGCCAGCGGAGAAAGTATACCACTGCACTGCACAGTGCACGACACGAAAAGGCAAATTGCCATCGTCCGCCTCTCCCCGTCGTCATCACAGAGATTATAGCCGCCTTGCGCACCCCCTTATTCCAATATAGCAGAACATCCGAGTTTTCTCTTCGCTCGCGCGCGCGCAAAATGGAAAGCGAATTTCCGATCGATGAGCTTATCTACAAGAAGTAAACTGATGACGCCGGATTTTGTTTGTTTGCTCTCTTTGCTGGCGCCGCTGCCGCCGTCGCCGCGCGAGTTAAATAATAAGCGGTTGAGCGCGGATTTTCCGTTCTTTTTGGAAGAGAGAGCACCACCTTTCTATATTATAGGTGGCCGATAAGGAGAGCGTTGTGGATGTTTACCTCTCGCACTTTCACTTGTGATTTGCTAAAGTTTAGATGGATTATATAAATTGAAAGTTATTGAACCGATGGATTTTCGTCGTTGGTCACCGACGCATCGAACGGCTCAGTTGGTCGGTGGATATAAAGAAAAGCTACGGCGATTACAGCGGGTATGTTCAAGCGACTTTGAATTATATTTATGCGTCTGGATTTTGCTATGCGAAAGATATATCTTTTGCGAATAATTTTGTCTTTTGGGTTAATGCTGCGATGAACGAAAAAATAAAAGCACAGTTAGTGGACTCGAGAGTTCCGGTAAAACCTGCACTGCAAATAGTATCTGATAAGATCCTTTTTTGTGACCTGGCCAGTTTCGACTAGCCGAGAGACGGCAAGACACTGGCCTAAAAAGAACCTGCGAAGTGTGACGAAGTATTTCGAGGGTTATTTCTGGAGTAAAAAATGACGTTTCTCGTTTTTGGCGATTCGATTTACAACAGCATAGTATTTCGAAAATGCGATTACCGTGGATATAGATTGAAATTCCTACACTATCATTGCATTTCATGTTAAATTAGTCAAAAGCTCGTGTTTTCGTGCATAAAATAAGCCACATACGATCTCCGTATACAAATTTATTGTCGATATCTCGCCTAATCTACATCCTATGCAAATATTCTTCCTACATGATCTTTCACTGTCTCGCGTTAAATTTCACCGCAAATATAACATAACAAGTTCGCTGATGGTTAAAATAAACAAATCTCGACAAAAAATAAGTGAAACTTGAGCAAAGGTGCAGCTAAAAGCAAGAGTAGTTTTAGCGCCCCGAAGCGCCGTATAATAAATCATTCTCACGGGAGCCAAAGGACTAGAAATTCATTTGCAGATCTCACTTTGTATAAGCTAGACTGCGACTCTTTCTCTGCGTGACCAGTTCTCTTAATGACTGCTGAATTACGGCCTGTGGTACCACATGTGAACAGGGATGATTAATCGTACCGACGAAAAGATAGATAATAAGGAGGGATATCACCACGTCAAAAGTTGTATTCAGAAATGAACGCGTAATTATAGTCGTCTCCAACTTAAGATGCAAAAACATGTGTACTTTACTTCAAATAATCTAATTCAAAATTACTGAATTAACTGCATGACGATACAGATAATAATCGACTCAGAGCGTTTAACACTCAATTTAAGTACAAGCACGTAATAAATAACCGCAATAAAAACAAAATTTATTTTGGCCAACAACTTTCAAACGCGTTTCGCTATCATAAAAAAAAAAACATAGAAATAATTTTTCGAAATAATTAATGCCTAGAGTCTCACAAAATTATTACTGAACCGTATAAGTAAAATTGAAAGTAGATATCGCTGAAATAAGTGTTACACCGACAACTTGCTAGTGTGCTAACGGTGCAAAAAAAAAGAAACAAAAATAAGAAAGCAGCCTTATGCGAGTCCAAATTTTACGAGAGCCGCGATACACGCGCGTATAACGTATATATAGATTCACGAAGCGAAATGCGCGTTGGATGCGAGGAATAAAGAGGCTTCATCGCGATTCAATTAACTGTAAACTTGTTCTCCTGCCGGCCGTAACAAAAGCCGCCGACGCTGATGTCGGTGCAGAAATATGGCGAGTTATGGCGAGGAAGGAAAAGGCTAGAAAAAAACAACGAAGGATGCGCGCATGCTACGAACCGACGCGCTTGACTGCGATTTTCCGAGGCGGGAGGGAATGACGAGGATTATTACCCTGTTTTAAGGCTCTAGCGAGTCGAAAAAGTGCGTATTTTGAAAAAATAGCACGGCTAATTTAACGCTGAGACTTTGTGGAAGACGTGGGATATTGCGCATCAGGTATGCAGTTCGAGATAACAGTTCGGTCACAGGTCGTGAGTCTATTCGACAACTCGAGTCATTTGTATATTATGGACGTAAGATGATTGCAATAAATCACAGATAACGTAACTGTGAATAGTTATTATAGTTTTTACACGGTTTAATGTTTTATGTAAACGATTATTATGGAAAAGGTGAAATGGTTCAAATGATCGATTTAAGAAAACAAATAAATGCTATTTTTATAAAATTATCTTCTGCTGCATATGATTTCTCACGCTCTCTATTTTCATTCGTAATAAAAACATAACAAACTTTAACTGTCATTTTATAGATGGTTGAAAAAATAAACCTGAAAAATGTCAAAGACTTTTAAATTAATTTTTTTGTGTATTGAAATGAAACATCGTCAAGCTATTAAATTTGCATACTTAATAAAGTTTGACACAGGAACCTAATCAACGATTAATCTCTTGGCGAAAGGTGATCAGTAGTTGATGATAAGATTTTAGATAGTACAAAATAAAATGACATTGATTTCTTGTGAGATTTTATAAATATTTCAATTCATAGAAAAATGTTTACTAATAATTAAAAACATTGTATTCCTATAAAATACTCTGATAACTTTATGTTATAATTTCGCTACAAGAAACCTTGAAACAAATTTTATCTAATACGTCGTCGTGAACGAACGAGTTTCTGATAAAAACGATTTCTGCTTGGCTAGCCGAGAGTGGTAGCAGATTCCTACTACCAACCAAGCTAGACTCTGCTTTCTCAGCTACCGGTTTTCTGCATTACCGATCTCTACTACGCTCCGGTTTCATAAAGCAGTCGTACCGCGGCGCTCTGATATCCCTTTCTCCATGCGTGCAGTAAGTATCTCGATGATTTAAATGATCTCACGATTTGCGCGAGAACACAAAGTTGCGAAGAAGCGCGAAAAAAACACCTGGTTTCTAAATATTTATCTTCTCTGAGTCATTATTCATAATTGACAGTCATGTGGATACACCTATATATCGATTTCGATTGCTCGATGTTTTCATTGAGACGCCCACGCATTGACTTTTATTGACGCTTCCGTGTATATTTGAATACAACGACTAATCCGCTGGTATTTAGCATTTCAGATTTTCGAAATATTTGAAAAAAATTAGTGGCGATTTTAATTTCTTCACCTTGATATGAACATTAGCATGATAATGTTGTTTTTATAGGTCCTGTTAGAAATCGTTACGTCAGTTTTCATAAATTGTTTCATGTATGTTGTATAAAAGTGCCATATGATTTATGAAGTTCTTAATGGAAGTAATCAAGTTTTAATTTTAATGTTTTTTTAAATTATAATTGATATGAAAATATTATTTTCTAAAAATAATTAGAGAATTCACATTTTGACGTATAATGAGTTTCGTGTTAATTACAACAATTGAAATTAAAGTTGAATTCAAGGCTTTCACGTTTATTGAAAGCTTCATGATATCAACTTTCTTTAAAGTCGTTATCCACATACTTAAAGCAATACGCATCAATTAAATTATTAAATTTACTGTATATAAAAGTTACCCTTTCATTTAACACTGTGCAGTCATAGAAAAAATCATTAATAATACACATGATATTTATCTCTATATTGTGTTTTACTTTTAACAAAGGCTGGCTATGCATATTCACAAAGAGTAATAACAAAATGCTATGTTTCCTGCAGAGAGTTTTTATGGGTCGAAAGTTTTTCACGCATTCACTTAGGATGCTTTTAACAAGAACTTTCAATTTTATGGGTGGAAAGAACGTTACGTAAAGGAACATCTTCAGTTTATGTTTCTGAACTAGATTGTTACTGATTTTCTCAAAAAATTATAACCAAAGCCATTTCATGTAATGGAAAATATATCGATTTTTTAATACTTACGCGAAGCAATCAAATAACATTCGTTTACTAAATTACTGGGACTCACCTGAAACAAACAAAAGAGTAAAATTATTAATAATTAACAGATAACCATTTATATCATCGATAATAATTAATATTTAACTTTTGCTTCGCAACATAATTTCATAATAATGTCAGTTTCAATAAACGATGCATATCAATCAAAATTTGTTCTTACAGAATCAAGAAATACTCAGTATAAATATACAAGATTTGTCATCACCAAGACTTTCTTGTCGTTAACTCAGTAGCAGGGCATGAAAAACCTGTCAAACCGGCTATTTAATCCCCATTACCCGGCAATTTCTCCTTTTTCTCTCTCAGCATCGGAGCCACAACCCACAACGACCATCCGATCGATAGGCGAACTTCACCTTCGCCGCCCGCGGATTTTCCCAGCCCCGATGGTTCGAGAAGAAAAGAAAGCAAGCAGCGACAATAAAAGTCGTGACGAAGCTCGACTCACGAGATAAAATAGGCGCGCCAGGCGAGAGGTTAAGTAGGGAAAGATGTGCGCGAGAGAGGACGGAGGAGGAAAAAAGAGGAACTACGCCGGCATTTGGTTTCACCGCGAGCTGCTGCGGCACACAAGAAATCGCTGTTGCATCCGAGGCCAGCTTTCACCGAATCACGATTATCGCGCGCGTGGCGGAAGTCATTTCACCGCGGATTTTAATTTTTATCTTCGCGAGCTGCTCTCTGTTCGCGGGACAGGTAGTGCACGCGCGCGCATGTATAATTTGCGCGTGACCGGTAATGGAAAAATTAGCCTGTGTACGAAGATTGCGCGATCCCAGTTTGACGAGGATTTTCCGTGATTTATTTTTATGGCACGTTGCGGTGAAATCCGATACTTTGGGAACGATTGTTTGGCTGCAGGTTTAAGTTGGGATTGCCGGTGAACGGTAAATTTTGCGTTTCGAAAGCTTACTGATTGTTCTAACGCAGCGTTATGAATGCCGGCTACTACTTTTTGTGTAATTTAGAAATTCGTAATGACCACTGGGTTATAAACATTCCGTCTTAATTCAATACAGCTGCGAGACATGAGGTAAACAATTCCAAAGTAATCGACATCTCATCTATTCGAATAGTAGAGCAAACTAAGGTTCTTAACACCAAAAACGAAAGAACTATCCATTACATTTCGCGAAATATTCGTCAAGATCGGTGGTAATTACCGCATAATCAAGAGAATCCATCCGATCGCCTCTAAAATTCGTCTGGTTCCGCAGGCTCCTCGGTGCCAATCCCGTTAGCGCGCTCTTGCCGAAATACGGTAAATCGCGCATGTCGCCGATAACCTCACGTGCCAATGCTAATCGATCGGAGATCAACTCCCACGGTTTCGAACCCACAACACTGCAGCACCACCAATTAATTCGTTTTCACCGCACTATATCAACGCGCACAATTTAAAATCCTCTCTGCACACAAGATATCTCGAATAAAATAAAACGCGGGAAATTCAAAAAGCCAGCACAATTAGATGCTGCAAACTCCTCAGAGCTCGCGACGGTACATACACAGTAAACTGAAGGAGCCCTCGGAAGCTCTCGGCGCGTGCACAATCGGAGAGGCTCTGCACTTACTCTGACGGCGAAGCTCTCGTGGCTGTCGCTACTCGTGTACCGGCAGCCAGGTAAGTATGCGCCAAAGCGTAAGAAGACAACTTTCCATTTCTACGGGCGCGCACGCGACTCGACGCCGTACTGTAGCGGCGGGGGATATTACGCTACACAGCCGACCTTTCTTATGCGCGCGCGCTACCGATTTGTAACGCGCCGTTGGGAGTTAACTTCGTCGTTGCTGCTCATTTTTACCAGCTTTTCCGTGATTTATTTGGTGATTTAGAGAGTTTAGTGTTTGCTCACGGGTCAGGGGATTATAATTAATGGCATCGAGGAAGTACGCGCGCGATTCATCGTGTACGGGGGTGTTATGTAAGTTCGCGGCGCAGTCGGATCGCGTGAGTTGGGGTTTAGCGAAATGTATTTTGATAATGATAGTACTTTGTGTATGATTTTATTGAATTATGTAATTATCAATGCTTAGTCATGCTGCGTTAGCTTTTGATTGAGAAATAAAACATCGTGCTTATTATGCCAGTAGTTTTCAGCTTCTCTATAGTTTTATTCGTTGACATAACTTGGTAACAAAATTTTTATGCAAAAGTAATCATTTCAGGACCAATCGTACATTGGATAAGTATTCAGATGAAGTAATACATGGCTTTGAGTGACACGTCAAAATCAGCATGGATTACATGTTTTATTACTCTTCCGAGCGAAATGAAAACCGCAGCTCTCTTCGATTTTTACGCCACTTTTCTCCATAGTAGCCTGAACAAGTAAAGGAGTCATTTCACAATAGTCCAGTTACGTTACACAAATTCAATATCTTTATCAGTGCCTTATATAAAATGCCTCTTTTAATTATACTTTGAAATTAGGCATGAGGCGCGATAAGTAACGTTGGCCGCGGAGAAAATGCGCTTGTGTAACAGAGCGCGCGGATGAGAAAAAGTGCCGGCGTCGTCCCGCGGCTTGCCGCTAAACCATAATACAACAATGGTGCAATTGAGATTAGGCAGCCGGGACGCGAATGCGCGCGCGCTCCTGCGTGGGACGCACATTTCCGAGCGAAAAAAAAATTGTCCCGGTGAAAAGATTTCCGCCTCATTCGCTCAAAAACCCGAGCTGCGCGCGCGAGAATGGAAAGTGTAGCGAGGATTGTTTGGCTTGTTAAATCGCGGCGAGAATGAATATTCACGAGACCGATGAATATTTATAATCGAGTTAGCTGCTGATTTGTTGGCGCGTTATGTTTTTCATTGAAGAGTTAATTGAAGGCGTATTATAATGATGACTTTTTTCTAGCGGGAAACGGGAAACAGTGGACTTGGTAGTAGTGTGAATGGGTATATATTAGTTTGTTTTGATATTGAGTATAACAATGGGACATCCGCGTATATTCCAATGGGCAGCGTATATTCAGTATGAATACAACTTTGATCCAAACTGTAGAAATAAATAAATTGTTGTATATTTTAATGCAATGAATTTAAAAGTAAAGTAAAACAGATTTAAAGTCATTTCCAAAGACTAACGGCGGTAGCAAAAAGTCGTTACTTCCACTGTTATTAGATAGTTCATGCCACTCGACTGCGGTTCATTATATTGAAATTACTTATTTTTAGTCACCATGATAAACTTTCTTTCCGCGTACTGAGAAACAGTTAATGAAAGTGAAATTTGAAATTTTAGCTATAATTACAAGCTCTAAACATTAAAAATAAGTCGCAAACCATGTATTATCCGTTAAACAGTTTACATCATAATTATCCGTATATAATCGAAAGCTAAGGTACAAAGTGTCTTATGTTGGTTTTTAAAATCTGAATTGCGTCAGTGACTATTTTTTCCACCTATTCCAAACGTATCCACTCCATAATAGTTCATTGAGATTTACATTGGATTGTATAACAAAGCCTCCCGGAATATTCATAAATCAATAATTTATTCGTTTTCCTTGACACTAGCACTTATAGATTTCAATAATTTATGCATACATTGTCGGAAAAATGATTTAGTGCAACTTCGAAAAAATGATTCATCGCCTTTTCGTTAAAAAATTTAAATTTCCTCTTATGTAAGCCCTCGGAAAAACAAACACAACTTCAGGTTCCTATAACATGCGAAAAATCACATTTTTCTCAATTACAATCGCTCGGAGCAAAGGGGTCAAAAAAATTAATTGATGTAGCAATTTCAGTTCACGTATTATTACTCTACTCTATATACTAATGCCCATATTAAGCGGCACAAATTGCTTTATTCCCAATACAAAGGAGGATTAGCCAGATAAGGCTTATACGACAAATTATTTTGATAATACATATCCATCACCCCGAGCATCGCATTTCACAGTCTGGATATCGCGGAAAGTATCTCGCGTAACAACTTTATTCTCCGGAGCTTAGAAAAAAAAACGAGAAGAAGAAGAAGGAGAGGAACGAAGCATATGCCTTATAGACTCGAGTCCTTCCTGCTTCCCGATCTTACGAGGCGCGCCGTGGCTCAACGACGCAGAACCAGGGCCTCGACGCATGTGTATTATATGCGCAGAGCAGACTATGTTGAGTATAGAGGAGACGCCAATAGTCGCCAATTTTCTTTAACGGGATGCGGCGCGGCGTCGATCGGTCAATCAGCGGGGACAGCCTTGCGTGCAAAGCAACGGTATAAAGCGATGCTTTTATGATGTTTCCGTGAGTAAATCATGGCGTGTCGTCCTGGACCTTTGGGTTTCTTCCGCTTCGTTTTTTAGGATTTTATTGCGCGCTCAGAGGTTAATGATTTTTTTTTTATTGGTTAGTAATTTCGCTCGCATGCGAGCTCGCGTGATACCTTAAGTATTAGATTTTGTTGTTTTTCGATGTAAATGGAAAATAAAAACCAACATTAGTTGTTTAATATAGAAATAATCAAGTTAATTACTGTTAGGTTAGCTTTGATGAAAGCAATGCAAGTAGATCGATTCCGAGTTTGTTCGGACACGCGTTTGTTGAAAGAAGTTATCTACACCTGTCGCATTACAGTATTTACATAAACATTAATTTATACCAACAATTTTCAAGTATTCAAAGTAATATTAACAATGAATACAGATTTAAATTATAACACATGATCGAACTTTCTTCTCATCAAAAATGTTCAATGGAAGTTTCTAGATTGACGAACAAATCATAGTTTCACAAACGCAGCGTGTTTATGTTAATTTATGAGTAATTAAATTCTACGCCCAAGTTTCAGCGTTAGGCGTATAGAATATGACTTAATTCAATATCTGACAGGTATCATAAATTTTGTTGATTTTTACACCAGTTCTAATAAAATAATGCATATTTCACGCCCATATAATATATTTAAGTTTCGAAAATTTATTTTAATAAAAGCGATTAATAATCTACGTTCTAAATGATCAATCGACATTATAAATAAAATAAAAATAGCGTTATCGATTTATAACTACACGTTATTGTATGGAACATCACAGTACATTATTTATTTGCCTAATACTTTCGATTGTACTTTAATACTGCCAATAGATATGGTATAACAAAACCTGTCTCCAAAAGAAGGATCTCGATGAATTCAAGACGCGCGTGGCGAATATAAAAAAGGCTGGCGGACTACTGTAGAAAACGCTTCACCGTAAGTTCATTCACTCGCTACACATATATATGTACTCTAAAGTCCTACGCACAAACACGTTAGCAGTTCCTGAGAGCAATAAGCAACGCCTCTTCCACTAATCACAGATCTCCGCATCAATCGCAGTAAAAGGGGATTGGTAAGAAGTATTACACTTAATAAGTCGTAAAAAACAAGGTCAGGCCTTAGAGAAATAGTAAAAAAGCAATTATACGTATAGCAGTCTTGATACAAATAGGAAAGCAGCTACAAGCATTAGGACATATATTACGAAAGCCTCCGAATCTCATCAGATCAAAAACAACAATGCGCGTGTGTACCCCTGAAGCTCCATTCTTCCAGCATCTATATCCGAGGCTATATCCATCCTTAAAATCACACTTTTCCCCGTCTCACGCACGCGACGTTTATTTACCATGACGCAATGATTCGCGCATATTTTTCCCATTTTTTTCGCTCCACGCATCCGCGATACCCGCACAACTGCGCCTGGAATCGCCATATCCAGCAAGCTGCGTGGACACAAAACGCTAATATTCCTGAGGTGTCGCGCGAGCTGCGCAAAATCGCAATAAAAGACACGAAGAGAAAAAAGTTAATAACGAAACACGCACGAAATCTGGAAAAAACCGCGACGCCGCATAGGTCAGTCGTCGTCAGGGCCGCGATTGTTTTGTCGACGCGTGGGTGAGAGTGGATCGCCTTAATCGCTTGTTTCAGGAAATAACGGCGAGGACGAGCTGAGATGTCTCGGATGACAGAAGCTGTTTGTGCTTCATTTGTTTACAATGCCGAGGGAGTTTCTCGATTGTCATACCCGCGTGTGTCGCCTTAAAAGAATCATATAATAGTGATTCTATCGAAAATCGCGTTTATGGCAGTTGTTTACGCAGAGATTTGTGAATTATTATTTTTTGCAATGAGGACAGTCCAAGTCTATTAAAATTAGATTCGATTGATGGAACTATATTAATTTCAAATAACAGTACATCCTTTAATTGCCTCGCATTTTAACTTGCTTCGCTGTTGCGTAGATGATCTGAAAAATCTAAATACCTAATGCAAACTCTACTTTGCACTTCAGCGGCAATTGAAAGCCGTCAAAACAAAATCACCTTATCCCGCTGACCTAAAACCGGTTCCCGCGATGTACAACACGGCTTTTCTCAAAGAGGCCTCGCGCCGCTATCGGCTCGTCCTTATTACGTTCGATTGCATCGACGACCGGCTGATTCGTCGATGTAAGGAGCGAAACGAGGGATAGACGGAGAGAGTGAGGGAAAAAAGATCGCGTCACGCACTCACTTCTGCGTTTGACATTGGAATAGCTTTCGTAATTGAGCCAAACGAGACAGAAAAAGATGGTAAGAAGGATCGCGTGCACTAGTAGCAGCTACTGCGCTGGAATTCCATACCAGATACTTGCCTCAACATTTATAGCTTCTAATTGTCCCGATACTCGAAGCCCCCACAGAGCTGTTGATCAATTGAACGCTACCGATTTTTTTCGGAGGAGCTTATTACTGGGAATGACAAATTGTGCAAACGACGGGATGTCTAGTCATTGATACGTGCATTTTTTCGATTTCTTTTGAATCTTTCGTAAATATTCACCCACACCCGGTTTCATAAGTGCTTTTCATAAAAAAAAGCAAAAAACTTGCTTGATTGAGCGAATCATACTGCATCGGATTGACGCATGGACGCTTTACTGTCATCACAAGAACCAAGTAAAGGTCTTCATATTCAAACCTTTTTACATCTGTACACAGTATATGTTCTTCATAAAGTAGAAAAAAAATAAACGTAAAAAAAAAACATTTTTCCGATCACCCAACAACCCTGAAAAGCCACAAGCGTCCGGAGGAAGAGTCTCCTCGTCATCCATAACCGAGGCGCGCGAAAAACGCGACTGCAAGAAAGAGAAAGAGCCTCTCGCACACATTCACACACCACACAACAGACAAACAGACAGGAGAGAGGAGTGACTAAGTGCCGCGGCCTCTCGCCATGCACGGCATACCGATGACGCGAGTCCGTATACCGGCAGATATAACTACGTCAGATACACATATCACGCGAGTTATATGCAAGCGTGTATATACACGCACACCTTTGGGAAAAGCCGTTCGCGGCCCTGACCATGCGCACACCCATGAAATTTCCAACACACCGTTGTGTAAACAGTGTCTCTAAGCCGAGCGTTTGAAATAAAATGGCTTGTTTTATTGTTCTCCGGAATCGGACTTTCGAGAAGACGAGTATATATACTTTTTGTCCTACAGGCCATTAGCATACTTATGTTTGGACTGGGAGATCGGAGAAGGAATGCGCGTGGTGTACCTTTTTTTAGCGCAGGAGAGGAGGAGAAAGACAATCGTATAGTTTATGCCGATCACTTGAGAGATCGGCAGCGTGAGTCACCGGATCGAAATTGTGCTCTATACGTGTGCACGTGCGCGCCGTCCGAGAGGCTTGAAAGTTTTTAGCACGCGTTCTTCTGTACTAATATAGTTTAAATGGCCTATTGGAAATATTTGAAAGCTTCGATGAAGAGCAATTACGAATGTAAAAAGTTTGAAGTTTTGAGAAAGTTCGAGTGACGTGAGCTTAATTATTTATGGATTGATGACGGCTTTGACTCGATGAGAGACAAAAGATTCGGAATTAAGTTGACAATCTGTTTTGGAACACGAACGATAACGTAAACATTATAAAAATAACCAGTGAGCTTCTTTTTTGCATTTTAATGAATTTTATTTTTAGTTCGATTTTGGCGAGCGCGAAAGAACTGTATAATTTATTAAATCATGAACGTAACGACGTTTAAATCAATTTTAAAATAAACGTTAAGTACATGCTGCTATACTGGGTTGATATTACTTTTAATCAAATCAGCCAGGAAATCCTGTTGCAAGGACGCTTCGTACGTCTTTCGCATCTTTGTCTACTACGTATAACTTTACCGAACTTTTTAAGTATAAAGAGATCGCAAAATTTGCCACGCCAAAACTCGCCATCAATTTTACACGGTCCTATGTAATTAAGAATTTTTTCTGCCGATTAGCCGCACTGAACATCTTATACTACAAACGCAAGTCATCAACTCTCCGTATTTAGACATCATCGTACCGAAATGGTAGGCTCTTAATGATCCTAGTAGTACCTCGACTTTACGTGCTCATGTTATGTATCCAGACTAATTGTTCCTAGAACCGTTTCTGCCGTCAAAACTAACAAGCCTATGCATACTCCTCACACCCGCTCATAAAACGTATCAAAGAATCTCAAGTCACCTCGTCAACGCTGGTCTCGTAATCGTTCTCCTCCCAGATAGGATCGTCCCATCCGCCAGACGATCCCGATGATCCTCTTCTGGTCGGGTCCCAGGAATGTCTCTTGTGCAGGTTCTCCAGGGAATCCGCTGAGAATTTCCTGCTGTCGTACGACGGCGATATCCTCGTGTGCGAGCCCAGACTACTCAGTGAACCAGCCCTGAGGTCATCCTTGAAACCAACCCCCTTGGGTGTCACGCTGCTGTAGCCTCTCGAGAGAGTGCCGTGCAAGTCACCGGAGGACGAGAGCTTCTCCCTGATCTTGGCTGTGCTGGACAGCATCGGTGACAGACTACCGTCCGAGTCTTTCCTGACCAGCGAAGGCTTTTGCAGATTGGACATCGACTTGGCCACATAGTCGCGTCTCAACGGAGCGTTGTAGGTACTGGACGTATCCTTCTTCAGAGAACTCATGGACCTGCCCAAGCTGTCACGTCGGATGTTGGGCGACGAGGTACCGATCGGCCGGTGATACGCGTCGTGCTTGTGAATCGAACTCATGGACGAGCCCAGGAAATCCTTCCTCAGACTGCTGGGAAAGTTCGAGGGGTGAGAATCTCGCTGAGGCACTGACATGGGCATATGCAGAGACGATCGGCGACCAGTCGGCGTGATGGTCGTGGTGACGATGGTCGTCGGGGCGTTTTTACGAAAAGCACAGTTTTCCTTGTATCGGTTGCCGTGAATCTCGCAGCAACGGTCTACTTTAGTTTCGAGCCGGACAGAACGAGGTTTATTCTGGTCCAGATTCACGTCCTTGAACAGGGCCTCGAGCCGCTTTATGGCGGCTTGCTGATGATGGCCGGGTGTCATGTTTTCGCCGGTCGTGTTTTACGAGGAGCCGAGTAGATTGCGTTCACTTGGTTTATGCGCGGAGTACGACTTTTTGCGGTGGTTGCACTGATCAGAGAGTTACATTGGAGTGGTCACTACCTATTCTGGAATGTCGGACGGTTACTTCAAGTACGTGCCGGGGTTGCAGAACTGATTTTGATGTTTTCGACGACAATTAAAACGCGTATAAATTCTCTGTCATAAAAGAATTGGAGCAAGCTACTGATGCATTAGAAGTTAATTGTATAGAATAGTTCCCAAACGACAAGACAAACTTATGCAAGTTGTCGGTAAACTATAATTATTCGAGCTTACAGACTAAACGTACAATCACTTTTTTACTGTGGCAAGTAAAAAATTATCTAGTTTCATTATTTTTAATATAAATCCACCATCACAAAAAAATAAAACAATCAGAGCAATCGAAAAAATCTCCGAAAACATCAACAATGCAACCATGACATCGACTCGAATCCTTAGATAGATACCTTCGAATGCACGCGCGCACTTTCAAACAGCTCGGCGACGATCAGCCGGTAAGACAATAAAACGAGTCACATACGCATACATATATACGCAACAACACCGCGTGCGATAGGTTCGCGTAACGCGAGCCGGAGCAGCTTACTTAAGACACGTCCGCGGAGGTACTGCGCTCCGAAGCAAAGTCCCACGGCTCGCCGTCAAAGGAGAGAGACCCCCGCGCTAGCGTTCTTGCTCTCGTATATACACACGATCAACGACGACGACGACCACGACGCAGAGAGTCGCTCATGCCGATCCCCACCACAGCACAACACAGAGTCGATTCCTCGCTTCGGCTCGCACGCTCGCACGGCACATACACACATATGTATACACGAAGGAAAAGTTCGCCGAGGGGCCCGCCATATTAGGTCAAACTTATGGGTTTGTCGCGACCGAGCGCGAAACTCGTGTGCGCATTATGCACGCGAGAGATGTGTGGTATATAGACACACTGCGGTTGAGGCAGGCTCTGGTGGGAGGGTTAGAGAGAGAGAGAGAGAGAGAGAGAGAGAGAGAGAGAGAGAGAGAGAGAGAGAGAGAAGCTGGAGCGACCCTGATGCGCGTTTTACCGTCGTCCAAGTGGGAAAGGGATCGTGTGGTGGGAGGTGAAGATTTTTTTTCGAATTGATTGAATGTTTTTTTGACGCTTGTGCGCGGTGCGTGTTAATTCGTATTTTGAATGGATCGAGCTAACAAGCGGACTGATTTGTCAATTATTCGAATTGGATATTATAACTGCGGCATTATAAGATTTGGATATTACGGAGATGGAGCAATCACGAAAATTAAGTTCGAGTAAATTTTTATCTCTCGTACATTAGGTGTTTCATTGCGTTTTTTGAGTGGAGCTATGATGGAACGGTTTAAAGAGAGATTACTTTCGCCATCGAAATAACAAGATAGTACACGCTACGTATCGATCTCAATTATTTTTAGACTCTTTATCCTTATCAGCTTACTAGATCCATTGTTTATAATTTCGTCATGCAACACGTTCATGTTTATTTCTACTTATATTCGCAAAACAATGCGTTTATTTTCATCTATGATGAAATAATATTCTGACGTACGAATCCGAATAATTAGCGTACTAATAGTCCTGATCGTTATCTTATTGAAAATACAATTGCTAAATACTAAGTTTCTTAAAAGGATCGCGCAGTTAAAATGTTAATACAAATTTATGCGCAGTTATTTTTAACACTGTGCAAATTCTCATACTGTCTGTTGTTAACGCGACTCACACGCACGATAAAAAGTAGGTGACAAAAGTTTGCAGTCACTTTTCGCATTCCATTCCCTCAAACATTATTCCACATTCTTCGAGTGATAGACGTCTGCACCAATTCAGTGACAATTATACAATGTGACTCGTCAGAAAGCCATAAAACATCTACCTCCAGAATCAACAAACAGAAATATATCATCCGTTCCTTCGTATAGGGAATGATACGAGCCAAAAAAAAGCAAAAGATGAAGTTTATGGGGTCGAATGCGCGGTAGCAGACACGTGGAAGGTATACACACGAAGACAAGAGTACGCGCGTGACGCGCAGCTTTTTGCAGTGCGTGCATCGAACAGTTGATTTATGCGCGATTGTGCCGAAGGATGTCGCGCGCTTTTTTTTTCTGTATAATCGAGAACGTTACGCATTTGTCGGGATTAGAAGCATAAAGATGTCAAGTTCAGAGAGATCACCTTTTTGCCATGGATTTATTATGATCGTTCGGCGAGCTGGTGTCGACGAGAATGTAAAAATAAACTTGTGAAAATGCAAGGATTGGATTGTTCGTATACTTTGACATGGATTTTAAGATCTTTATGGCTCAATCGATTGGAAACGATTCTGTTTGGATCGGTATCACGGCCATATGTGGACAGTTTTTCTACTACTTGTACATAAAATGTGTGTGTTCGATTAACATACACAAAACTAGTTCAGAGTTTCAAAATCAGTCAAACCTATTGTAAATATATCAAACGTTCAAATCCCTGAGCTTGAAAAAGCGGTATACAAAAGCCAAAGCAACCAAAGCCAACGTCTCTCGTCAAATATTTGAACGCCTCTGTATTAGCAAAAAATTTTCACCTACTCGTGAATCAGCAAACACGGAATATCGTTCGCGCTAAAACCTTCTCGAAACAATATCTACTCGATCATAAAAAGTCGAAGCAAGCGATCTCTAGAACAACAATAAAACTAAAATACCTCGCACAAATCATACAGGAAATCTGTTATATTCCCAGTGAGACGTCCCACGACGATGACGAATGTACATTCTGGATACTTTAACGGTTCGCTCCTCCGGAGATATGTAGGAAGAGCAGACGCTGTGTGTACTGTAACTGTCGCCGATCGAGCAACGCCGCGCAATATGCCGCAACGTTATAACACTGCGTGCACGTGTTGCTCGCGAAAAATGAAGCACACGTGCGTACGGCATTGTGTTCTCTTATTATGCTTCTATATAGAAATGAATCGTGCGAAGGATTGGCACTGAATTTGAAGAAAAATACCTTTGGATTGCAAACTAAAGAAATGTTTTTCTTGCACGATAATAAAACACGATCGAGCGATAAAAGGGGTACCGTAACGCAGCGGATACCTATCGGCGATCTTGACCGGATTCCTGAGTTGGAGATCGATCAATTGTTTCGCAGAAGTTCACTGGTCACTGCTTGGAATATTGGCACCGAACGATCCATTTTATTCGCAAAACCAACTTTGAAAAATTATTTGGTTAACAACTAACAGACTATTATTTTCTCAAATCATCATCAAAGATAAATAGCGGAATCGTTCTCTGTAACCTTTCTAACAGAAGTTTAATTTTAAATACAAGATACATTTCAAAACACTTTTAAAACCTCACTCAAGAGCGTTACAAACGATTGCTTTTCATTGTAACCGTTTTGTAACGAAGAAAAAAACAAGTATTACGCCGATGCCAGGGAATCGAAAGTGACGTAAGATCAAGTTTCCGTACGGAGAGAAAAAGGCGTTCCAGTCGTATCTTTGATCTTTTACTGTTTTACCGACTCTGCTAATTGAACGCTCTCTTGTTCTGTAGAGGCGATCGAATGTGCACGTATACGTAACGCAGCCGCCTCGGAATAATTATTGCACTAGTCATAAACAAGCTTCCAAGTTTGTGTCGAGATGGAGCCACGCAGCCTGCATTTTTATTCAACTAGATCTCGTTTCACTTGAATTTACTTATTTATTTCGTACTTTATGTTGATTAATTATTTTATCATGTGGATTATAAATATAAACAGTACACCATTTTATCTGATGTATTTAAGAACTGTTTTCGTAATCATTTTCTTTTTTTTAACACTTGCTAATTTATCAGTTAAACACGGAACTGATGATGCAACTCTGTGAACTTTTAGAAACAAGGCACGTGTTTTATCTTTCTTTCTATTATTAAGATGTGTGCTTAGTTGAAGAGCCGTAAGTATCTTCGAGTTCATGACCGATACCAAGCGCGAGCGAACTTTGATGATTGACTGACGCGCGGTAGAGCAACAGATATATCGAGCAGCAAATTTCGTGGTTATTATTTTAAATAGATTACTTGGTTAATTACTGTGTAATTGCTTGTGAATAGTATTTTTTAAATCTTGAAGCTTAATTGCAATGAGTAAATACAGAAAAATATACATGATCTTACTAGATTTGTCTGTTTTTACTGACATCTCAAAGCTATCATTGCCGTTATTCAAATATAATACGGTGATTGTAAAATTTAAACTCTGTTATGTTAATGTTTGGCTAAAGCTGTAATTAGGCAAAACATTGCAAACATTTTTTTGAAATTACAAACGCTTATTTAAAAATCGATTGACCAACTCGATTGTGTTACTTTTGACTAATTTGAGCGCGCATTTAAATGTTGAAACGACCTTGAAAAGACTAATTATTCGACGTTTAGTAGCCAATTGTTACGCGTACCTACTCAGATTGCGATTAACTCTAGACGGATTTGTATGTGTGACATTACATTACAACATCGTCTTGCGCGTTAAAACAAATCGTTAGAATCTCTTACCTAACAGCATTTGTCATTTTTTTGAACGATCTTTTAGTCACATTGACACAATAAGTGTCTTTTATTGAAACAAAAAATTGAATTGAATGACTTCATTCGCTGCCTATTATTTTTATGAACTACTGTTTGCTTTTAAAACGCTACTTGAATAAACTTAGTAATTTTATTTAAAAGTGTGTTATTTTATTTCAACAAAAATAAACTTACTGTCCTATCAAAAAATTCAACATCATACAATGCAATAAACTTTCTCAAAACAAATCGCTGAAATTGGATTCTGCACGTCAATATGCCGTCGTTGTTAAAGCGCGTGCTTGCACCTCGAGAAATCCCAGCTGTTGCTCTCCGGTAACAACAAGCTACGCTTGCAAAATGTGCGCACATGGGTGTCGCGGCTATCGGATTACCCGGCGACGACGCCCACGCAAACTCACGATTCCAGTTCACCTTGGAGCAGCCAGCTGAGTATCTCGCGCCGGCCGGCGCCTTTTTGACGGGTAACCGGTGTCTCTCACTCTCTCGCGGCTGTAGGTATAATAATAAAACGGACGTTGGAAGAGGTGAGGTCTCAGCAGTGATCTCGTGCGGAGGATTATTCGAGCAAGCTTTAGTTGACGGTTGACTGGTTGCAAGGGAGGTATGGAATCATATCGCGATGTGCATCAAATTTCGTATCGTGTGGAAATTAAAAACGGATTATGTAGGATTGTAGCTATTTGCTGTTTGAAAGCTGGGTAATGGAAGTTTTCATTTGTTCTTATAAACCTTATAATCAATTGCGTAAGCTTGTAATTCTACCGTTAATTAAATTATGCCATGAATAGCTTATAAAGTGCATAAAAAACTGATATGACTCACCAAACTAACAAAGTCTGTTAATATTTCTAATACTCGTTAATCATTTTCTTACAGTTCACCAAAATTTGCATTTTATCATCTCGATCTAATGACCCAAGACTCGGGCATAAATCCTATATATCTCACCGAGCATATCCAGCCAACGATCCTCCGAAACCATCATTAAACACGCCGCAAACGCTACGAGGAAGTGAAAAATTCCATCGCCCACCTCCATTGTCTACCGCCGTATGTTGGACATAATGAACGAATTCGCGCCTGGATTATGCAACTAACGCTTACGTGTTCGAAAAATGCGGCGTCCGTGGAATCGCGAGTATAACGAGTGGGCGAGTCCTTGCGCGAGAAGATTCTCGTTGGGAGCCTCATGCGGCGATAAATAATCGCGTCAGCTAAATAGCCGTCGTTAATTTTTCAATGATCGCACAGTCCGACCTACTGGAAAGTCTGCAGATTAGTATCGTGTGCCTGTCGTACATGGAAAATCAATTCTCTGGGTTGTCGGCACTCTTTTTATTTAGTTTTTTTTTCTCGGCTCTTTGCGAGATTTCGCTTGCTCTTTGCTTACTCGAATGTGAATTCTATTAAGCCGTTGCATCAGCGAAGCTTGAAAAAAGTGTTTATTTAGGGAACTTGTATATTGTGAGAAAAAAAATCGTTTTAGTACTACCCGTGTTTAGTGTGGATCTTTGCTCTTTACGTGTACAGTTTGATTAGTACAATCATGAAACGCAGCACCTGGTTGTACAACACTGAAGCCATACAAAATTTACACGCCACTGAAGTCATACAAATTTACATATGACTGCAATTTCGTCTTTGATGACTTCCTTCTTCGATTTTAAATTCGCGTTACGATTTTAATAGTAACAATGCCGCTAAAAACTGCTCTGAATTCTATTATATTATAATTCATAGAAGAAGATGAATAGCGTCAATCAGTTATGCTAAACGTGCGATTTGCATATGCAAATAAATTAGGGGATTAATCGAAAATAGTTTTCTGCGAATGCAATTTAGCGATGAATCAACGTTAATTGTACTGTTGTTAACCGAGCACAAACTCGAGATACTCCATAGACAGTCAATGATGTCGATTGTGCATCGAGATAGCACAGTTACTGTTAAGAGAGATCGGTAAATGCGCCGCAAAACTTGGATTTTTGGTGAACGAACTGGAAAACGAGAGTAACACACTCATCGTTGTCGGAACCTTGATTCCATTTCTCTCTCTTCGTCTTGTCCTTAGCCTGGTTGTAAATTAAGCCATCGTGATGCATTTCTCATGAATGTGCATGTGCACGATCGTCTTGAGAGCGCTTTCTACAAGCGAAACACATGTTCTGTGTACGAAATTCGTTTGTTTATCTTTCGTTCAGACCATTTTGCTTACTGAATCTTAATGGCATTCTTTTTGCTTTTATTATAAATCACAAATCTACAATAATCCATGCATAAAAACAAAGGATCGATTCAAGAATTGTTTCCGACTACCTCAAACCCCAAGCCGAAAATCCAAAACGGGAAATGCTCACGTACGTTCTCATGCGAAGTCAACATTAAGGAGAGGACAGACCGATAAATCAATGAAAATTCCTTTACAATAAATCAAACCCGCGAGAGCGTTCCGTGAATCCAAATTCGTTCCAGCTGTCACGACACACGAACGAACACACGAAAATAAACGCGATTGTCTCTGGCGCGACGCGCCTCGCTCTAATGTTTTTTTCAGTTTTTCTTTTTTGCACCTCCCGCGTTTTTTCTCTTTGTCAGTGGGACACACCGACGCTTCCGCTGATGCTACCAGCGCGGCGAGCAATACGCACAAAGGCCTTTGAAATGTAAATGGAGAGCCGATGACGGCACTGGCAATTGTCAAAATATCTTGGCTTATATCTTCGAGCGAGTGAAAAGAGCATCAATGAGCGTGTACAGTGTATGTAAAGTTAAAATTAACTTGGTTTGATTGAGTTTCTTCGTTTCTGCTTTTATCGCTTGGATCGTGATTACCCTGCTAGATTGGCTGTTAATTACGGGCTGACAATGCGAATTGCAGTTTTTCAACTATTTTTATTTGCGTTTGTTCCACTCGCGGGAATACAATGCAAGTTCGGTATATAGTTTGTAACACGCTAGAGTTTTCCTATCGAAATTTTAATTGGGACAGCTCGTCATTACTGACTAACCGAGACCAATTACTGTAATTGATCCAATTCAGCTGATACATCTTAATTTCCTGGCCAGACTGATCGAAGAATAGAAAAAGAGTGTCAGAATTTGAAAATGAAAATATTTAAGCTCGATATACAAAATTAACTAATAAAAAATATTACATTCAATCCAATCGGAAAAAGCTTTATTACATCATAATTTATCCCGTTACTTCTAATTGAGTGCAAGAAACGCTGTTCTAAAAATACTTTGACAATAAATTGTAATTGAATCCTCGACAAGTAGAAATTACGCAATACGGGTTTTATGGTCGACTCGGCACAGCACGAAAGTGAACTTCGCAGCGATTTGCGCGGTTAACATGCATCTGCGATTACTTATTCGGCCAAGTTGCCACAAAACTGAACGTTTCGCACACTCAAGCACCGACTGAGAGCGAGATTTCGCTCTTTATTGCCATATGCTAATGACGGAGAGTCGTAAAGTCGGGTTTGATTTTCAATTTCAAAGCTGTTTGATGGGGGAATGAGAATTTTCATTGGAAATTGCCATTATTTATCGAGTATACGCGTAATCATTCCAGTGTGTCAAGAATATATACCAGTAGACCTATTAAATTTAGTTCCACAGAAATAAACATTGATTTACTAAGTAGTAGCAAACCATTCGATCTTGCTATACTTATACTAGAGACAATGATATTATCGTACACATCAGCAGGATAAAATAAAAACATTAAACTCACCTTAAATGGTTTAACGATGTCGTAATGCCCTTCGTGTATTCTCGCGTCGAAATTCGACGATGTCGAGTTTTGCCTCCTGCAAAAAAGGAAAACGCCTTACTCGGTAACTTTTTTTCACCAACGCGACAACGCCGCGCAATTCAATGGCCATACAAAAGGGGCTTGTGCACACAGTTGCGTAACTCACGTTAGCTGATCGGAGCCGTTGGTCGTTGGTTTCGGTGACTGCATGCCGGACCTCGCGGGTGTGATCGAGTGCACCGGTGATTGTCCTTTGCTCAATGGCTGCTTCATACTGAAATAGAGTGAAACGTTTGTTAGGGAGATTAACTTTGCGTAATCGAAAGTGGGCTTTTTTGTGATTATGGGGTGTGTAGAGTTTCAGAACTTGTATTATTTATATGGTAATAGTTCGACCTTCTACCGTGATTGTTAATTTGAAATCGCCTTGGTGGTACAAAATTTGATTGATCTTGAGAATTATGCATCATGTAATTTTAGGATTTTTCGCTTGATTTCTGAATTATTCTTAATTTTGGGGTACTCGTAACCGCAGCAATTATGAATCGATATTCCGTCGATATTGCACAATCTTAATTAGAGCTTGAGAGCATTTTGAACAGCTGCCGATCTAATGATATAAGCTTCTGTACTTTATTTTCCTTTTCGAAAATGCCACGAATTCTAGAAACATGTAATCTTCTTACATGTAGATTACTGATTATTTACATAATTATTACGTTGGCATTTGCCGGCGCAGTTTGTTATAAACGATGCAACCAATCAAATTTTTTAGATTGTTTTAGATTTGCCTAAATATAAGTCACGCGATATTTTTTTTCACGCGCAAACATCGAAGAAAATGGGTACACTCACATTACTCGATACATCATTTAGTCATCAATTCCTCATCAATATTTCAACAGATGCTACTTGATCTTTCTTATTCAACCCTCTACATTGATGTCAAAAGCTAATCGCTAAGAAAGAAAAACCCTCCCTATTCAGTAATCTTTCCTCGTCAATACCAAGTCATAAATCCCTTTCAGACTATCGAAAAAAGTCGAAAAATTCACACGCAGCACATAGTGGTAATTTCCCCGACGCGTCGCACCGATCGTCTCGAGAAAGCCTCGATGATTTCATTGCGCGTATACATTGTGTGATTTATGAAACCTGCGCGTATAGATCCGCGTCACATAATGACCCAGACGCCAGCGGTCATTGTCAATTTAATCGATTCGATAGCTCAGCTTGTGGATTCGCAGGTACAGTTAGACACAAGCGACGCTCGATGATTAAGATTTGTACCTTGAGCGGCTTCCGATGTTGTTGACACGTTTATGTACGAGGTTTTTGCAGGGGATAGGTCGGTGATGGAAATGTAAGAGTTTTGGATCGGATTGGTAATTTAATGAGTGCAGTTGCAAGAATTATGGGGATAATGAGATGATTGCATAATTGATGAATTTTTAGTTTCTGAGAATTGTACTTTAAGTAAGATTTGGTTGATTTGCGGGATTATTTTTAGGTTTCATATGAATCAGATAAATCATATTTATTCTAAAAGTACGCATTCTTTTGTAGTTATAATACTTATAGCCTAAGCGGCCTAAGCAACTGGTCCGACAAGACAGTTTTGTCATGGGGTGGCACACCGCTATATCAATACTTGGCATGTAGATTCCGCTGATGGAAATAGAAAAGTTTTTATGCGCCACCTATCTTCGCTAACCAGATACTAAAGATAACTAAGCTTGAAAGGCCAGTACAAAACAATTTCTTACGTTTAGTATAGTTTATGATATAGGTTAACATATATATATATATGGCTTCGAAATTAGTACGAAAAGAGAAAAAAAATGTTCGAATGAAGTACTGAATATAGAGAAGAATATTTTCTGCATATCTACTGCTGCACATAAACCAACTTACATTTATTATTTATCAAAAACCGATGGAGTTTTAATAAACTGTACGCTTCCATAGATAAACTTGCATGAGAGTCAGAATAGTCACACGATTATTATTGAAATTCTCATATGGTAGGATGCATATAAAATTAACCAACATAAAAATATCTAGTACTTCATTTTAATCGTGGTATTTATCTTCCCACTTTTTATAATTCTCGTGAGTTACCTTTAATCATAATAATGAAATACAAAAATGAAATTTAAAGTGGATACTCTCATGTTAAAAAATGCAGCGTCACACAACGTATGCGTTTACATGATCAGGATTACATGTATTCTAGCCTGAAGAAAATGCACTTGACGATGCTTGATGACCAACGGTTTTTTTCACTCACTGAAAAACGGTTTTTCATAACGGTGAAATAAAAAATATTGTCAGTGCACATATCCCAACATGTTCAAAGATTCTTCAACGAACAAACTTATTGTAAACAAAGAAGAACATAATATTATCATCCTTGTTATTTTACAAAATTTTGATCCGACTTTAACTTTACAACGATGTCGATCCAATCAAAATTAAAAATAAAATAGTCTGAAAACATCTTAATAAACAATCATACGATTCCCCGCAATATAGCTATAAAAATACAGTTGATATGTTCGTTATTTACCGGCTAACACAAGGCGGCGTGCTTCCCGCGCTCCTGAGACTGCAGGTGCTGCTGTGACCGTTCGGCTGTTTGCTGTACACCGGTCGATTGTTTACGGACACGCTGACCCGTTCCGCGATTCGGAAGCGCGGCACAGTTGGCTTGTGGTACATCATTTTGACGCACTTTTCTTGCCTTTCTTTCTGTTTATGTTTTCTTTGAACACTGATGCGACGCGGTTAAGTTGGGCCCTTGATGGAAGTCATGAAGCTTCCTTCGTTTGCGTGTATCGCGAAGTTAACTTACAAATTACAATGTCACTGACATGCAGTATCTATTATCTCTGTTTTCGGTTCGGTAGAAAGTATTTGAAATATGAATGTTGTTCACACACTGAGACGAGAGCCCGAGTAAAAACTCGAAGACATAGCCAACTTCGATAAACTAAACCACCACGTTGCTCGTTCGGAAAACTCTGAGAGAACAACTGTGTCAATGCAAAACATCACTTTCTGCAATCGCCATACAGCCACAACGTCACTTTAAATCTTCTGCATCGATTGCCGCGCGTTTTATCGTCTCACACCTACGTAAAAAAAAGCCATTTACATATCTCACCGCCGCTATACTGTAAGCACCAATTTCCACCGTCCACGCGAGTTTCAAGCCATACCGACAATTTTCAATGAAAAACCAAAAACAACAACTCGCACCCGCAATTAACCGTACCGTACGCGACAAGATTCTCGAGAGAGAAAAAGAAACAGGAAAATTAACACCAGTCCACGAGGAGAAATGCACGAGTCGCACTACTGCAACGGCTGCATGTGCACGCGATGCTACCACGTACGAAGGCGGACGTCGAGTATACTGCTGCGCTGCCGCTCGCGAAGCGTCTCGCTATCTCGGCTCCGTATAGTGAGCTATATACGCGCCGCCGCGCAGCTAAGCGACCGCGAGCTGTGCCGTGTGTGACGAGCTTTTGGCGCGGCCTTTGTTGTGTTGGGGTGGGTACGTCGACGTTCGCGTGATGAGAGGTGATTATCGAGGTTATTTCCTTTTTTTGCCGTTCACGGGCACGAGTTTTTGGGTGGTGGGTCGACGTCGTTATTGTCGCTATTTATGAATGTTTGTTCTGGAATTGTGCGTAGTTTCGAAGAGGACGACTGATGGTGGCGTGTTAGAGCGCACAAAGTCGGATTTTTACAGAAAAAAATAGTGAAACAACGTGGAGTTCGATTAGATTGTTTTCACATTTTTATCTCGTGTGTACAGTGAAATTAATGACTCACATTGTACAGCTTCGACATCGAGGTCAGTAAAATGTAAATCAAAAAGCATCAGAACAGAAAATTTCACAGCTTTAGTAGAACGAAATTCCGTTCGTTAAACACATTGTAATGAAACATAAATCAATACATAAGCACGCGTCTGATCGTAGCACGTCCTGTATCTACTGCAATTGTTAGTTCCCCTTTCTAATCTCAAAACGATTGTTTAAACTTTCGAATCACATTTTACAACCACTGAAACTATAATCAAACGAACGATAAATCACAACTTGTTAAATTTCATTATCATTAAATATCCACTAAAATTTCGCCTTCTAACACGATGAAAACCCATCCCTAAAACTATAAGGTAAACGATATACTTCTAAAGCAATGAATCACTGAATTTTTAAGCACACCTATAATGCGGCAATCGATAGCCATTGTTATTTCATTCATGTACATCTAAATCAAATCAAGACCCATCCACTCGAAATCACCGCATACCGACGGAGTTTCCAACGCTCCCAACTTCTCTAAACTATACCCCACGAGTTGTCCGGACTATATATACAGATATATAAGCAACATAGGCATGCGCGTTCCACGCGAGCGAACTCGAAATTCATCGAGGCGCGGCAGGCGCGCGCGTGACGCTTCGGGATCGTATAGACCTATCTATAGGCCTAGCTCTCACATGCACACGAGCTTATAAAGAACCGATGTAAACGTTCGTGCGAAATGATCGCTCGATATAATGGGGAGCGATTGTTCTTGTCTAGAGCGTTCGATGCAAAATTCAGCCGGTAAATGTTTGGGAGCTGCTGCTAGGATGTGCGCTCGATGATTTTTTGATTTGCGTTTGATCGTGTGTATGGGATCGAGGGAAATGGAAAGGTTTCACAATGGTTTGGAGGTGCAATTTATTTGTTATGACAAGCAATGTTTGGTATACACACGCTGTTTGCCGGATTTTTATCGCGCGTGTAAACAATTCTTTATCTGTATGACGTGGAAGTTATGAAACGCAGGAATCGGTTAGCTAAGTAAAAGGCGTGTGGGTGTGGGTTATATTGTATCTATATAAAGTTATTAGTAATTGGAACGTGTTCCCTTGGTGAGAGTATCGACGGTAGGTTTTAAAATCAATACAGGCAATTTTCTCACATTAATCTACTGAAACTCAAAGTTTCTCGTGTGATAGCAGGAACAAAAAAGCAAAGCAATACGCGCTAAAAGCAAATAACATATATAGAAACAGGATCCAGGATATCAAATTCTCGCTACAATATCGATCAATGTGTGAATCAAGCTAGAGTCTTATCAAATCCTGTTCCCATTTCCCACTATCTAGTATCCTATTGTACAACTAGCCTAACGAGTCGAGCTCAAAGTTCGCCAAACTTCAACCTGTTCATTAAAATCCCATTCGAAAGCATTTAAAAGATCCAAGTTCCCTATCTTAATAATAAAAAAGTACCTACCAATCGTAAAAAATCACAAGGCACCATAACCATAAGTCCATGTAAATCACAGCATAAATAAGGTATTACAAAAATGCTCGGGTGCGCACTGCTCTTCTCCAGCCTCGAGTATAAATAACAATAAAGCTTCGCAGAGAGAAAAGAGATAAGAAAAAATAATACGCGCCCATCCACGTGACCGTCTAGCAGCTGTCGCGCGCTGCATAGCAGTCCGTTATGCTCGCAAGCGAACGCGCGCGTAGTTCAAACGATCGCGACGGCGCCCGCTTGTGTGTGTGTGTGTGCGTGTGTCTGCCTCTACGCTTATAATAATTTTCCTCGGCGAGTAGAAACTTTATAATTCATTCGCCCTTTTTGCTCTCTTCCGTCTTCAAATGTGTGTAAGTTGGTGCCTTTTACTCTCTTCCGGTTTTGGGTTGCTTTGTTTATAGGAATTTATTTGTCTTCCCTCTCCCGGAGTCACGCTTCATCGTGAATAAATCGATTTGACGCCGTAGAGTAGAGCTTCATTATGTGGCCTTACCAAACTCGGACATCATCTACTTAACAGCGTTTCTCATTCAGACGAATCACCATAACAATCATTTTTCCCTATCACTCTCGACAGCTGATCGACAATTACATTCAATTCTATAGAAATCCGAAACAATTACGGCTGTCGAAAGAACACACCGCCATAGGAAACGCAGCGTTTGGCTCCGTCCCCTCGAGCCAAACCCATCACATTCTCTTTCTCTCTTACTCCTAGAACGGCACAAGAAAGCATCAGAAAAGCCCCTCTCGCCTCTCAAGAAGTGTGAAAATTCTCGTCTCGAGTCTTTATTCGGTATTCCACGTAGCTGACGGGAAAAAGACTCGGCGGCGGAAGTCGCTCTCGGTCCGCAGGAGAGTTATTTTCGATTATGCGCGCGCGGGGAGCGAACATCAGCTTGAGCGAGTCTAAACGTCGGCCTCGTCAAAGTGCGCGCGTTTAAAGGGCCGCACAGAGAGTCGACTATAATGCGAGCTAGCGAGTCTTTTTACGGATCTCAAGCTAACGAGTTTACCCGCGAGCTGCGGAAGAAGAAACGAATGGAGCGTGTGGAATGAAGAGAGACAGAGAGGAGAAACGAGGGAAGAGATATATAGGAGGCGAAAGAAATGTTAATTGAAGGAGCCACTTGTGTCCAATTCACGAATTGTTCCAGAAGGGGTTTATTTTTTAGTTATTTTTGAGGAAATGTTTTTTATATAAATTCTGACACTTGTCGAGGTTATTTGTGTACGTGCAACAAGTGCGAATGATTGAATGAAATCTTTATGAATATGAGACTACACTGTGCAAAGATTTCGAAATATAGAAAACTAGTTTCACAATAAAGCAGATATAACAGATAGATAAAAAATTGCTATGCAACGGATAAAATGTTGCTGTTCAATTACAAACATCGTTGCTGTATAGTTTTTATGGCACGTTTCCGTTGAAGTCGTGTTTAATTAAATGGCCAACGTGAAATCTCAATTCAACATGTGAAAACATTGATTTTTCTCGCAAACTAACGTACCGTAAAATTGCAGCTTATTCTATTTGCACATACTCATACATTGTAGACAAAAACAAAATCACCAATTAATTCGCTGAATTAAACACATCGTAATAAGCTAATGATTGACGCGTGAACAGCGCAAAACGAGCATATAGAAAGCTGCACTCTTCGGGAGAAAAACGAAAAAACTCAGAACAAAAAATTGCGATGCATCAGTCGATGAACGCGAGCTCATCCTTTCGTAGTAATGAGAGAAATGCCGAGCTAGTCCATGTTTTGCCTTGCAAACGATCTGATAATCGTGGTTATACTAGCCTCGCTCGCGAACTCTGCATATTATTCCTATCACGTGAGTCAATGAACTTCGTTTAGCGCAACTGTTACAGGATTTGGAGAGCATTGAAAGTTTGCATGAATATACAAGTATGCAAAGCATTTATGGAGATAACGCGGAAAATTTCTTTGATTTCCAGATATTGTAATTATACCCAGTTGTAATTAATAACTCTCGCGTTTATATGCATATATTGTACGTCCAGTGGTATAACACGTGTTGAAGATAATTAAGGTTAGTGCAAAAACGAACTCTAAAAAGTGCTGAATGCAGTATAAAGATCTTACGATGTATAACAAAATTTTAATTTACATCCATCTCAATAAAACTATCACTTTCTATCAAAAAAGGCAACTTCCTGTGAGCACAGAATACTAATAAAAGTGAGAATCAGCCTCCCGTTTTTTGCGCATCCTTTAAAAACAGCATCTGATAAGTCTACGAGAGAACGCGAAACAATCTTCCCCCTTTCCAATATTTCTCGCTCAACTTTTCTTTCCTCCCACCGTCGATCGTTCTTGGAAAAACCAGGCAGAGTGATTGGAAGCGAGTCGCTTGCTGAATGATAGCGTGTTAGCGAGTTTACGACGTCAGCTGTGTATGGAAATTATTGACGAGGCGATTGTCGTATCGACATGAGTAAGGAGGACGTGTATAGTGTGTTTGAGGTGGTCAAGGTTGGGAGATTTATTTCAAGAACGAAGGTTATGGTAATCCTAACTTTCTGTTGAGGGAGTTGTATACAAGCATAAAGTTTGATAATGAAATGGCAACAAGGAATGTTTCTATAAATATCAAGTGTATACTTACAGCTTTGCAGAAAAAAAGATAAGGTTATGAATGATGACTTATGAATCACGTTGGGCTATGCGTTAAGTTTAAGCCCAAGCCAGGACACAACTGCGCATTCTATAGTTGCGTTATTGATCATAAAGTATACTCGACGAAGTAATTTTTCAGAATTTATATTCATTATTTGAAATAAGAAACTCCAAAGTCAACCTATAAAAGACGACGAGACGCGCGTAATTATCAACATCTGTGCCTATACTTATCTCGGGTGTGTGATCGTTGATTGGACTACGACTAACAAACGGTTAAAGGAACGAAGCGTCGACAGCAACGCGGAATACAAAAGGAAAAATCTGACGTTTTACTTATTTGCTGAATGCTGCAATTTGCTGAGTAGCATTTTACTCGTAGTCTGAAATTAAGATGTCAATTCGAGCTCACACTTTTTATTATTCTAGAATATTTGTGCGAATGATAAACTAGCATATTTATTAAGCACTATCTATACTCGCTCAATCCTGTCCAAAAATCTTACGACAAGAGACATTATGTCGCGGAAAATTTCTCCTCGTCCGTGACCCCTCACTAACATCGCAGCAGCGAATCCGCCCACTTGTTGAGCGTCTCTCTCGCGGTTTGCAATTAGCGCGATACGGGGCGGACAACAAATGAGCCTCTGTCCCTTTGCCGCGTGACCAACAGACTCAAAGCGAAGAAGTGGAGTCTCTTTACTGGTGCGTGGAAATCGTGGATCGAGTCGTGGATCGTATCGAGTATTGATGTTTATGATGATAAGCCGATCGCGTGCGAGTTTGATACATTAGTATAGAAGGTCAAAATATTATACTCTAAATGAAGTCTCGCTTTTGTAAACATCCTTAGCGACGAAAGTGTACTATTAAATCAATAAAAAAACTATAAACGAAGCATCAACTGAGTCGAAAATTGGCAAGTGCATACAATTAGCACGAAGCTCGAGTGGCTGGAGCACGCGCGAACTGCGGCATCAGGAAGAGATAGTTCGATCGAGATGCGAAAAACGAACGGGCAAACAGCCAACACACCATGCTGCAGGCGCCACACGTGGTGCATAGCGCGCATAGCGCGCATAGCACACGTTTTAGACTGTACACACAAGAGCTTTCAGGACTTGGTGTCAGTAGCCTCTCGTAAGACAAAAGACTGTCTGCAGAACCGTGAGAGAGCAGAGGTGAACCTAGTCAAAATTTGTGAAATGTAAAATTTAATATAGTTATTTTGCGTATTTAATTTTTCATACTGAAATCCAGTCTTGAAATATTTCTCGGAACTGAAATTTCTTGGACCGATGATTATTAAGCTTAATTAATGAGTTTCAAAAAAAAATTTTTAAATAAATCTTAAAATAAATAAATATGAAAATAATAATAAATTCATATTCAGAAAACTTTTCCGCGTTCAACATTGTAAAAGCAAATTTTCAGGTCAAGCTCATATTCACGCCATTCAAGTTCACAGGTCAAACTAATCTCGTACAAACCCCTATAACCAAGCTAAATAATCAAGCATTTTTATCACCTCATACATCATCGAACTGAATTTCTAACGATCGTCGCTGAGAACAGCTCGTTCACGAAACCGTTTTCCCGAAACTACAGGCGTAAATAAGTCCCAGCGTACGGTAATACCTCATCATAACGTAACTTTAAATTTTTTCCCATTCAAAACCGTCCTTTTTCCAATAAAACTCGCATCACCGCTTTGTTGTTCCCTTGTAACGTATACGCGGCGAAAAGAGCACGCGACGACGGTCGATCGGAGATCATCGACCGCTTCTCGGCACTCGTCGCTTAATGAACGTTATAAATTACGAATTAGGTTTGCCGAGGACTGGCATGAGTCGGCATTAGCAGCGAGACGCTGATTAAGAATCCGCTTATAGAACGAATTTAGCCTCGTTGCGCCTTGCGAGTAAAGTGTACATACACGGCTAAAGTAACTGACTCTATTTTACAGCTTGCAACTTTGCGAATTAGTGGGTTTAGATTGCTTTAAAGTAATACGAACATTCAATTAGCAGTACTTATTACATTTTTACACAGAAAATAATAACAAACACACATATGTTCAAAACAAATAATCAATATTGATTTTATTACAACAAAACTCAAATAAAAGTAGATCTCAGTTAATTATAATTAATGCTTTCTAACGTTACCCGTAGAGAAATCGAAAGTAGTACAAGCTAAGTAAAGTTATTTTTATAAAATCGTTTTCACAGCGAAGTTATCAGTTTCTTTCATCATAAAGAAGTTTCATAGCATGTTTCATTATTTATAAGCAAATCGCAATTACTTAATTTATAAACTATGTCGGCGCGAAATTGTATACTTACAGATTTGAAATTCAAATAGTAAGATCATTTACATTTAATAAGTTTCCATCCAGCACTATTTTTCATTTGTGATAAGGATTATAATAAGCACAAATCTTTTCGCACTTACATTAAAAAATATGCAACAAGAATTATGTTCAATCAAGTGTTTATAATAGTGTTTTCACTTATTCTTTGTAAGCTATCGAAAGGCACAGCTAATTATTGACGTCTACGTACGTTCAGGCGACGAACAATGAATTTTTTCGCACGTCGTGTTGTAATACCTCCGTGCTTCCGGTCCGCGGCTTCCGGCTACGGTTCCTGACCAGTGTCCAGACAATGTCATCAATCGATGTCAACGAACCGAAAATCCTGTGTCTAAATTTTTAGACACAATGAGATACTTTGTAAGCGAGTAAAAACGAGCCGTCGAATCACAAGATACTTTCATTTTCAAGTGGAAATAAAACATTGGAATGTTTCAGTTACCGCCTTATATTTGTCTGTCATTATTCCCGAAATTTGATTATCATCCTTACAGAGTTTTTAACAGTAGAAAACAACAAGTTTATAAATGTGACGAATTCCAACAATCTTGAAATCAAAATAGAAATTAAAAGATTAAAGCAATATCGCAATCTCGTCGTAAAGTATTTAACTGGTATCCTGTTTTCCTCCTCGTACAATATAATTTTACGGCGTTTCCCGGAATAAACGTCCCGGTAATTTACGGCCAAAAATCTTGCCTGACTCATGCAAAAAAAGCGAGCGAGAACGAAAGCACCGCGCCGCGCGCATTCATATCGTTTACGAGAATGAGTCGCGCACTTGACATTTCGCGTCGCGATAATTTTAGCTCATTCACGGGGACATTTACGAGCTCGCCCCTATACGCCGCGATGTGTTCCGAACATGAGCGCTGAAAGAGATAAGAGACGTTGATTGCCGGGATTCGCTGGTAAACAGGTGCATTAATGTCGTTAAACGTTTTAGGTTCAATGAGATTAGTTGTGAGGTTGAATTTTCACGCAAGCAATTCTTGTGGATTTTATCTTTTTGTGAGAGTACTTTGTGCGGAATGACGATTTGTATTTATATGGAAATCTGTTTCCGGGAAAACTGTTATAAAGATAATAAACCAATTGTTTATTTATTAATAATCTGATCATCAAACGAGTAATTTGCAAACAACTTAATTTATTTTAGAAAAATTTTAATTATTTCTAGAATGTGTGGATCGTATTCTAGGCAGTAGGGGTGAACGTTCGCCAATGGAAATAATTTATCTCTCTTTCCCTTTCTTTAATTCTTCCTAGCGACATTTCGTACTGAAAACCTTGCTATTTTCATCGACGCCGCGTTGAATGTCTAGACCGCATAAGTACAGCCGCTATTTTCGACGGTATCTCAAAACCATAAGAAAAGATGACTACAAACAAAGAATTTTCAATCAAGACAAGCAACGACTAACGACGAAAGTATTTTTAGTAACACAGAGTGTTGAGATGTATTTCGAAATTTAAAAATAATGCATTTACAATACTTGAATGGGTTTATGTTTTATAAATTTCGCGATTAAAAATTAGCGGCACGAATCTACGCCATCTGTAGTATAAGTCACGCAACCATTTCAAGCTGAAGCGAGGACAGAGTATATCCTGCATACACTAACTGATGATAAGGCAGGGAACGTTTCAAATTTCATACGCTAACCCAACATACATTACTTTTATATTATGTCTTCTATGAACGATAACTTTTTATTTGAAAAACAAATGGTGTTCATTTTCAACTATCAATAGCTTTAGAAATTAATAGAGATCGACTTACCTTTCACTCTGCAATCGATTGTTGATCGCCTGCGAAGACAGCGGCGCAGCCGACAGCTGCCTCACCAATTCGTCTCTTTCCTTTTCCTTTTGTTGTATCGTCTCCTGCAACCGCTGTTTCTGTTTCTGGTATTCTTTAAATAGATCACCATTGTAGCTTTGCTCCAGGTGTTGCTGTTGTTGTGGTTGTGGCGACTGTGGTACCTGGTCACCAGCTCCAGGAACGATAGGTCTAGCAGGAGTAGGCTCAGCGATTTTCCCCTGTACCACACCCGTTGGTTTATCCGCCAAAGAGTCACGCCGAGAACTTCGTGCCGTAGAAGGCGCAGGTGACTCTCGCCCTGGAAGGCGACGCTCTGGAGTCGAGGCTGCCGATGGGTCTGCTTTGACACCTGAAAAAAAGGGTTTATTTTAATTATATTGGAAACCCTATTATTTTTTTGTAATGTTCTTAGTGAATTTAAAAATGGAATTTTTAGTACATGATAAACTATATCAAACACTTTTGATTACGAACGTTACAAAAAAATATACACGGTACACAGCAACTAATATAGCTTCTATGACACGATTTAGCTATCCTAGGTTCCTATCTTACCGACGTAATCATCTCTGTTATTTATAATAAAAATTTCCAGTATTTGTAGTTCACTAGATATGTAACAGCTTTTATCAATATGATCTCATACATAAAATACATAGAAACAGTAAAATTTCATATAAATCATATTGCAAACACTTCTTGCTCTCAAAATTTTTCATTACAAACTACAGACTATCATCAACTTGTTTGCATCAAATTTAAATAGCAATCTTCTAATTAATTTAATCCTTAAACGTACATAATGATGCATTCTGCGAAACGTGTACGAAAATCCTAGCAATTACAATAATTACGTATAATCAGCGAAAGCTTTCCCATTACACATTAAGTCTCATTCTATTTGAATCTGACGTATTTGCCAAGTCCCATTATTAACTCGTCATTAGAATAATAAGCCTCTCTTTCTCGCTCTCTCACGCGGACAAAAAAAAGGAAACCAAGCCCACCTTCCGGGCTCTTGGAATGTCCCCTTGTCCTCGGCGGCGCCTTAGGTTGAGCCGTTGAATTGATAGTCTCTTGTATCGAGGGCAGCTGCTGGAACTCCGCGTAACTCGAGCTCAGAAACACATCGCCCTCGTTCTCGAACAACCTATCAGCACAATGAAATCCGTTAGTTAGCTAATGTACGTGATATTCTTTCCTACTTGCAATATACCTTCTGACGCACAAAATGTTATGAAACGTTCGTATTAATAAATTAAATATCGTGCGAAAGAGGAAATAAATTGTTAAACGTTTAAAAGGGCTTGATGTTACATAACAGGCGTTGCGTTGAAATGTACAGCAGCACTCAGTATCTAAGTCAATTGTCTCATTCATATTGGACTTATGTAATCATCCCAACGATGATTGAAATCTTTCAAAAAAAATATCTTTTCAAACAATCTTTTCTCATATCAATTACAAACCTCTTTAAAAATTTAATTTGCTTCTGATTAATTATATTTTATGTATCAACAATGAATCAATATTTATATTGCACAGCCCGTTTACCTATCGACACTCGTATTCATCAGCTTATTATTCTTGAACCCGGTCAAATGGAAGCTGGCAAAAGAGCTCCTAGACATCATCGGATTGTTGATATCCCCTGTCGACAGTGCCATCAACGCAGCCGACGGTATATTCATGTGTCTGGGTCCAGGACTCCTGGGTCCAAATCCAGCTTCTAGAGCTGGCACGAGACTTCTGGACATCATGTCGGCGGCGGATCTAGGTCTCGTGAAAGGCATCGCACTGTGTGGGAAGGTCTTTGGCTTGATAGGGGTGATGAGCATGTGTTCAGTCCAGGAAGTCTCGAGCGATGGCCTCTCCAGTCGCTCGACGTCCACGTTCAGGGTACGCTGAGCAAACGGCACGGCGAAGGTTTCCGGCGGGATCGATTGCAGCCAGGAGAGTAGGCTGAGATCTGAATCGCTGAAACCCACCGAGCCATCTAGCAGTCTTGAAAAGCTCATCTCCACCTGGAATTTCAGAGACTTTTAGGCGGTTTGTACTAAAGTATTCTTGTGAGCGAGACTTATTTTTTTCTTCTGCATTAAAAAATGTTAGTATTATACTAATGAATGTAATATTATTAGCAAGATCGTTATAATTAATATTTTGTTTTAACTTTTTAACATTTTCATTGCAAAAGAAAAAATAATATTTCATCACGCTTGAATTGCTGTGTTAGAATTCATGATAAGTATAACAAAAGTTTTGATAATATCAGATTTTTAGTATTTTCGTAGTAAATTCACAAGAACTTTGTATTGATTTTTTTTAAAAAATGAAATATTCCCTTCGCAACGTTTCACCGGTAAAGTACGATTTTAAAGCTGCGCAAAAGCTGTAATCCGACAGTAAGCCGAAACTTAACCTCCTTTCATAAAAGCTCGATAGGGAATTACTCTCGAGAGCTAGGTCAAAGAGCTTTTACATATTTATCGTAGTATTTTCTACATTTCTCTGTCATAAAAGCAAAAACTTCCAATCCAGCTTTACATATTTTTCTATTAGTTATATCAAAATTACCATGTTTTGAATATATCGATCAAGTTGACTATATTTACAAACCACACGTTGCAACGTCGTAAATAATCACCTGTTCGCTCTCTTTAGAGCCCGTAGCTTTGGCCTGACAGTAATTCACACACGATTCATACAATATTCCCTTGATAATGAGCTGTATCAATCGGTCATTCTTCGCCACAGTAAACGGGTTATTTGGATCGCTGCTTTTCCTGTCCCCAGACAGAAACTTCTCCACCAGAGGATATACTTCGCGGAAGCACTGCACTCGGGCATTACTGGGGTTCCACTCCTTGTACTGCAGGTGATCGGTGAGCCTCGGTAGAGTGAGTAGGAGGCACAAACTACTGTACTCGTCCTTCGTTGGGGCAAACTTCTCGAGATCACTCAGAACTTTCACCACCTCCTCGACGGCATTGTCGACGCTGCCGTTCGTCCCCGTGCCGATAATGTTCGCTTCGGACTTTATGCACAGCAGCTCTACGTATTTGTGCCTGGAGAAATTGGTAATGTTAAAAAATGATTGAAATACAACGAAAAAAAAAAAAAAATATGTTCATTGAATCCGATTCAATATGTATACAAGTCTCTCGAGAAAAACACTGTAATTTGCAGATATCATAAAGGAAATGGTAAGTGGGTAAACCCGCCCATACAACCTACTTATTTACATGGTACAACAATGGAATTACACGCATTAACCCCATGTATACAACGCGCTATCTTCTCAGAAAAAATACACTACCGTAGTATCCTCTTTACAACCCACCTGAGTATAGAGTAGGTGAATCTGCGCATATCAAAGTCGGGCAGGGTCTCGAGAGGCTGTATAAACTCGAGCACGTCATCCCATTGGCCGTCGAGGATAAGCTGGCGCAGAAAGAGAACGTCGTCACTGTACTGGCCATTGATGACGCCGGTCTCGCGCTCGAGGGACAGCTGCGAGATGTGGAGGTCGCGGCTGTGCAGGAACTCGAGGGTCAGCCGGACCACGTCCTCCTCGCGCAGCGTCAGATGCGCTGCCGGCATCACGTACCGAATACGCAACCTGCAATCAATCGATAAGAAATTATGTTGCGAAATTCACTTTTCATCGGTATTTTCAGTTTCTCGTTGTAATTCATTTTTGTCATTTTTGCCGGGCTAATGAGGCGCCGATTATAGGGAGACACGTTTGTTTTAGAGGATTTTAAAATTAAATATGTATGTTTTCTAAAATGTCTATTGGAAGAAAGCGATTGTTATTTACTTCTTGGTAATCGGAACGCGGCCTTCGGAAGAACTATAAACGTCATGACACAGTTTCTGGATTTGACAACTCATTATATGCATAAGCCTAATGAGAAAGCTGTCGTCGTGAGACGTTTTTTTTTTTGGAATGGAACTTTTCTGGAATATTTTTTAATGATGATATTTAAGTGTAATTATAGAACGAGAATAGCAACGAAACGAAATTCACTTTTAGATTAATTTGCATAATTGAGGTACTTATTTATTTTTCGCACTACAGCGATATGAATTCTCACACGAAAAGCGTATGAACTAGTTCTAATTTGCATATCAGTAAAAACAAGTTACACTAAAAGTCAGTAACATTTTCCCATTGCAAGTGAATTACCATTTACAAGGCTACTATCAGCTACGGCATCTTAATTGAAGTAGCTGTCTTAAACAAGACAGTAACATTTTCTATAACGTATACACAAGTAGTATGTATATGTAAAGTACATTATTAAAATTTACAAAAAGTATTATAAACCATCCATATGCAAGTGTATATATATATATATATATATATATATATATATCCAACATTTCAATTTCTATTATTCACCCAAATCTAAGTTTTCATTATGAACAAAGCCAAAAACCTCAGCTTCCTGTCGAGCAATTCAAGACTGCATACACGTCTATACATCACGCATCTCCTGGCATATAAACCACAGCGCGAAGCAATTCAATAGCCGGCATTCACAGCCAGGTTCCAGAATCGCACGCGAACCTCTATACCCCACCATAATTCTCTTGATGCATGTACACGTCCACATCCTGCATTCGATATTCGGCGCAAGAAGACGAGGCCTGCCGCAGCAGCGAATTCGCTAAACAGCCGCATGTGCTCGCGTGACAATCAGGGCACGTCACGTCAGCAGACCGCCGCAGGGACAAGTTCAACGAACTCGAGCGCGAGGAAAAACATTCTTCTTGCTCTGCGGCTCGATCGTATAAATGCGACGGCATTTCGCAAGCTGCACTGAGCTTGCGAGACGGTTTGACGACCGCGTGCGTGCAAGAATGGAGAGCTTCTTGGGTGGTGGGGTTGATTTTTGTTTTTGGAAACAGTGAAAATAGAAGCCGGAGTAGCTTTGAGTTGCGCGAGGGACATTTCTATGAGGCGAGAGTAATGAGATCGTTCAACTTGCAAGGACCGCGCAAGTTCTACATTCACAACATTTCATTATACGTTCTGCAGTACCTTGGTTTCTGCAGTATTTTGTTAGTCATCAATTGAAAATACATTCGTTTAAATATGAAAAGATTTGGCAGCAGTTAAGATGTATACCTTTATTGCATTATGAAAATCATGTGCACAGTTAGTTTATAGATTAAGAAACAAATAATGTAATTGAAAGGAAAATTGCACAAGAAATCAAAATTAACAATAAGTTCTTATAAAAGAGGTAGTAGAATTTTTGGGTAGAAGTAATGAACAGTGAAAGTACTGGAATCATCATTTAGTATTGGGAAACTGAAATTTAGCTGCCAACGAAACCGCTGCTAAAGCTGAGTAGTCTAAATAATGTAGGGCATTCTTACAACATATGTTGCAATTATACATACTCATCACAATCAATAACGTTTGACTAATTTTATTTTTTTGACAAAATTTAAAGAATTGGGAAAGCTTTTAACGCTTAACCTGGACTAATTATCTTGCATATATGCGTATACTTTGTTCTTTTAACATACTTTCACAACTCTTGTCAAGAAACGAATGTTTATTATACAAGCAAACTAATGTAAGAAATATTCTGTTCGTTTAAATTTGAATCCTTTATAGAGTGGATAAATGTTCAAATAATTTTAAAAACTTCGTCGATTATGGCCAAACAAACAAATTTAATATTCAGAATTTAAAATTTTTCTCGAATTTATTAATTTATTTTTGTTTTATTAATTACGTTATGGCGTTTTTTTTTATTCAATAAGTAGTCGTAATACAATCGAATGTAGAAACAACTTTATAGCACGCTAACCTCAAAATGCCAACTTTATTGTCGATTTTGAGGTTGGTATGCTATAAAATATCGTATGAGACTGTTGTGGGGGGTGTTTTTCTACCTTNGGTTCCACAACAGTGTCATAATATACTATTAATCTACTGTTATAAAACTTTCGTAAGATTGGATGATTCTCCTGGAATGTTAAAAATCTCAAACTTACTGTATCCGTTTGTCCTGCATTACCACACTAGGATTTCCTTATTCTTTTATCAATGAAAATTAAATTGAATTTAATAACTTTACTTCAGTAAACTCAACATATATTTTATTCAAAGATTCCAGTAAATTACACATAAAAATTTGGAACTGCCGATAAACTACTTTTCGAGTTTTCGTAACGCAACATCATTCTTGCTGAATTTCTTCGAATGCATGCGACAGTGCGAAAGTGTTAGTGCGTAGCAATGTTTAAAAGTTCAACGTTAGCACTTTTGCTCCGAATGTGATATGAGGCAGCGAGTTCATTTTTGGCCAGTCCGTGATTCGCGAGTGTACGGCGAACAAGTGAAACGTTTACAATGACTTTTCAGATGTGCCTGCTGGTGAGTTTGTGCATAAATTTTGGCAGATATCCAATTATAATTTTAGATTGATAAAAAAGGCTATTCGATGAAAGTTTTTAATAAGACATAAATTCTTATAGTTGTAATAAATTATAAATTAATAAATCTTATAGATCTTACTAACAAATCACGTATATAAATTACAGTGTTTCACATCAGCTTTTTTACTGATACACACATCTAAAGCCCAAGGAATACCTGGATACCCACCACTATACAATGTTCCAAAATACGTGAATCAAGGCCTGAATGCATATCGTCAGGTAAGATTGTTTTACATTTATTGCGTATTTATCGATCAGGAGAAAACGTTCTTCATACTGTAAGATTAGTGTTTTAAAATTATGATTTTTAAAAAGATTAACCATAGCTGTTTTTTCCTTGCAGACACAGCAAATCGCTAAAGGTGCTAGTGACCTTGGTTTACCGGTACCACAGGCTCAAAAAATCGTAACTAATGTTGCTCTTCCACTATTACCACCAGCTCAGAAACTCGCGACGAATGTCGGTCTGCCGTTATTACCATCAACTCAAAGACTTGGGGCCAACGTTGGTCTGCCATTATTACCGAAAATATTCCCAGGTGGACTCCCGGTATTACCTCAATTACCCCCTACTTTTGCGGTAGGCACGAAGCTAAGACCACTTTCAGCGTCAACACTTTTATTAAATACAAATCCAGCAACACCACGAGTAAGTAATTTATACACATTTTGTATTAAATTTTAACGAATCTATAATTAGTTGGCTTCAAATGAAGAACTTTTATAGTTATCTATACTAGCTAAATTCAAGCGCGCTTCGCGCACTCATTTTTAATGCACGCGGTTTGTTTATTATAATGTCTTAAAAGTATTCAAAGCACTTACTTATATTTGACTATTAAGTTGACATTTTTATTTGATTGATGTTTTTTCTTAAGATAAGTAGTATTTTCTAAAACAAAGCAGTTGATTTTAATGCAATCTAGATTTTTGAGGTTAGAATATATTAATATGATATAAAATAAGCTAGAATGATTATAAACGATAAATTAATAAATATTATTAATTATGGTCGTAAAAAGAATTAACTGAATAATAGACCCAAAATCAAGATATCAAACTTGAACCATACTAAAACATTTTTAATTTTGGCGCCATTCCCTGGTAAAATCGTTGCCGGGTTTCCGAGTAGAAACAGGCTAGAAATTCTCAATATCGGTAGATTCCCGCGAACGGATCTGGCAAGAAACCCGGTAGTGGCGACATGAATTTTATATAATGTCGTTCTAGGTAAAAACCCGACAAAGAGTAAAAATGTTTATTGACGTTATTTATAACGTCTTATGTGTGAAAAAATATATCGTGATACTATCCTCGATATCTGGAAAATATTTCGCCCGAAGAAAGTACGATTACGAAGCGCAAATAGATGATGGCTAGGTATTCGGGGTCGCCAATGACGGCATTCAGTGTCCACAAATAGGAATCTGTTTTTCGTCGATATCTCGATAAGGGAGGCTTTTCGTGAAAAACGAACGAAATTTTCGCCCCATACATGGGGGTCGAACATCGAATTTCCATTCGGGTAGTACAGTCAAATTTGTTGATTTTGAGGTTAGGAAATCGTTTTCTGTTTTTTCGAAACGATATATGCGCTCTTCTCCTTCTCTCAAGAACTACATAAGGTTAGACTATATTTACGAGTGAGTCTCTCACAAAAATCTACGAAGCGCATTTCCTAGAGTCCGTCATCGGCGACCCTGAACACCTAGACATCATCTTCAAGCGATTTTCACGTCTACACAACAAAAACTATGTAGCGCACTAGGTAGATGCATATTTGAGGCATTTTTTTATTTATGAAGCAATCGTCCAAAAATATAACCTCTAATTGAAACGGGCCTGCAGTATACATATACATACACTCTTGCCGGGTTTTTGACGAGAATCAGTCGATATTCCTCCTTGATTTTCGCGAATGCTTCTTGCTGGTTTCTACTCTACTGGCTAGAACTTATCGGCAACTTTTTACCAGGGTTCAACTGGATGCCTAGCCATAACCAATCAAATCGAGTTTTAAAAGGCTTCACAACATCCGGTCATCTCTTTTTTAAGAGAAAAGAATATTCAAAATAATAAAATTGATACATGATTTCTAGATAAGTCCATTGCAAATAAGATCAACTGGTGAAGAAACAATCTCTGAAAAAGAACAGGAGGATAAAGCTGAAGAGCCAGAAAAAGAAAAAGAAAAAGCAGAGTCATCTCAAAAAGCAAACACTGAAAAAGAACAAGCAAACGCAGCTATTAATCCAATTAATGAAGTTTCTGACGATGAATTTAAAGAAGTTGTTGGCTCATCAGGTTCTCTTTATAATGAAACTACCACAGATAAGATGCATCAAACCAAAACTCGATCCCCAGGTGATTGAAAACAATTCAATTCATGATAGTATAAAATACTATTATACTTCTATACAATGGTTACATTTTCAAAAATATATTGTTACTTTTAAAATGAGATTTCTAATAAGTATCACATTTTTAAACGTGTATTGTTTATTTGTAGATAATAAAGGCGACGAACTTGATTATCTATCAAAGGCAGCAAATCCTATCGACACTATTGGAAGTTTGATTAAAAAAGTTGGTCATGGGCTAAAACATACCATGGAAAAAGTAGACACAACACTTTGGCCAAATCATGCTGAACCAGAAATGAAGGATGTGGAACTATTTACTACGCCATTCGATGAATGGACACAACTTCCAGAAAACAGGGTAAACAAACTTTATCAATATCGTCAATAAATATAAAAGATATAATAATTTCATTAATCATAATTTTTTTAACGTTAACAAAAATTTATTATTTATACAGAACAAGACTCACAAACAACTAGTGGGTGAGTGGATCGATCGAATAAATGAAAGTAGAGATCCTGCTTATAGAATACCAGAAGGGTTGAAAGATATTCTTATATCTAGTAATCCTGTATCAACAATGAAGGATGCGGATTCATTTACTATGTCATTCGAAGAGTGGTGTAAACTTCCAGAAAACAGGGTAAACAAACTTTATAAATATCGTCAATAAATATAAAAGATGGTAATTTTATAATTTTTTAACGTTAACAAATATTTATTATTTATGCAGAAAATGACTTACAAAGACCAAGTGGCTAAGTGGATAGATCTAATTAATGAAAATTATAGAATACCAGAAGGGTTGAAAGATATTCTTATATCTCGTAATCCTGTATCAACAATGAAGGATGCGGAATTTACTATGTCATTCGAAGAGTGGTGTAAACTTCCAGAAAACAGGGTAAACAAACTTTATCAATATCGTCAATAAATATAAAAGATAGTAATTTTATGATGTTTTAACATTAACCAAAATTTATTATTTATACAGAACAAGACTTACGGACAACTAGCGGGTGAGTGGATCGATCGAATAAATGAAAGTAGAGATCCTGCTTATAGAATACCAGAAGGGTTGAAAGATATTCTTATATCTCGTAATCCTGTATCAACAATGAAGGATGCGGAATTTACTATGTCATTCGAAGAGTGGTGTAAACTTCCAGAAAACAGGGTAAACAAACTTTATCAATATCGTCAATAAATATAAAAGATAGTAATTTTATGATGTTTTAACATTAACCAAAATTTATTATTTATACAGAACAAGACTTACGGACAACTAGCGGGTGAGTGGATCGATCGAATAAATGAAAGTAGAGATCCTGCTTATAGAATACCAGAAGGGTTGAAAGATATTCTTATATCTCGTAATCCTGTATCAACAATGAAGGATGCGGAATTTACTATGTCATTCGAAGAGTGGTGTAAACTTCCAGAAAACAGGGTAAACAAACTTTATCAATACAGTCAATAAATATAAAAGATAGTAATTTTATGATTTTTTTTTTAACGTTAACAAAAATGTATTATTTATACAGAACAAGACTTACAAACAACTATCGGCTGAATGGGTAGATCTATCGAATGCAAGTAGAAATCCTGCTTATAGAATACCAGACGCGTTGAAAAAACTTGGTGTTAGTAATCCTGTATTAACAATGAAGGATGCGGAAATGGGCATGAGAGCAAGTAATGCTGAACCAGAAATCAACCCAATGAATAAATTGTTTGAGTCTGCGGCAAAATTAGCTAACAGTTTTATTGATGCAATGTCGCGATCGGGTACAAATAGAAAGGATCCATCTGAATTAGGCCAAACTAATAATCCAATGAATATATATTGGAAAGAGGCTTCTAATTCGGCTGCTCAAGTGGTCGATTCTAAATATCCAGGAGCGTTGCCCAGCCCACAGCATAATAATACTGATTGGCAAATGGTATTAAACTTAGCTGAGCGGTTAAAAAATTCTAGTAAAGATAAAGATGAAGAATTTGGACCATTTATTTTTGGCACGACAGCGATGACCGAAAAAGGTACACAATTTGGAACACATCCAAATGGATATTTCAATGGTAATCAACAAATGCTCCATCCATATTCTCCGGCTTTTGGAGGTACTTACAATCAGTGGAATCAACCTGGCTATGCTAGCCCAGTATTTGATCCAACAGCTAACTTCGCACACAGTACTAGCGGATTCAACAGCGCTGGAGGATATTATAAGAGCAACAATCCGTCTGAAATATTATCTAATCCAATGGCACAATATACTGCAATGTATCCTGTATTATCTAGGACATACAGGCAGATGCCTCCACCACCGCTACCAGCATATGGACGATCAAATCCAATAGGAGGATTAGCACATGCAGCTGTCGATACAGTCCGTACATTCCTTGGTGGTAGAAAAACTTTACCACCGACACCTCCACCTCCTTCATTTGGAAGACCTCCATCACAACTGTTCGGAATACCTCCACCTCCACATGTTGAGCCTACTTGGATCGACGGACCAGGATCATTTGAAGGTAGACACATCCCTCCACATGGAGGACCTCTAATAAAAAAGAGCGGGTCATCTGGAAATGTCTGGGATTCAGCGACTGGTTTAGCAGATAGTATTACAAATACAGCAACAAATCCTGGAAAAATAAATACGGACCAAATCCTGGGATCAACTGGTACAATTTTTAACGCAGCTAAAGATTTAGCGGGTAATATCGGAAAAGTTGCTACGAATCCGAGTAGTGTTACAAACAATACTCCGTTAGATATTAAACAAATAAATAGTGATAAGTTACTTGGCTCTTCCAAAGTAGGTGATTCACTAGTAAATCAAGCCGTTGATATGGCTGGTAAAATCGTTAATACAGCTTTGAATCCTGGAATGAATGGAAATGGACAGTTATTACAATCTTTAGGCCCCACATACGCTGGTGGATTCTTCCCAAGAAGCAATCCTTCTGGATCGATAGTAAATTCAGCGACCCAACTAGCCAGTCAAATTTTGAATAGTGCTGCTACGAATTCTGGCAATATTGGAAAAATACCATTGCTTACAGCAACTCCAGCAATCGGAAACTACGCAGGTGCTCTTCCTTTAGGTTCAATACTTAACTCTGCTACTAAATTAGCAGGTGATATAACTAATATTGCTACTGTTCCTGGAAAATTATTGGTTCGATAAAAATAATTTAGATGCTGTCAATATTATATAAAGAAGTCTACTATAAGATTTTCTTAAAGCTGGTCAGTATTTTTAAAATAATACTTTAACAAATTATTTAGGTTAATTTCGCTAATCGTTTGTACTAACGATTATTTTAAACTCTTTTTATATATATTTCATTTGTTTTATTGTAATTTTACTCTCATAGTAGCACGCATTATTCATGTCTTTAAAGTCGTCAACTATGTTATTGTAATAAATCCGATATTATAGCTAATATATACGTAATAATATATAGACATATTGTGCCCTATCGACTGCCGTCCAATGTACATTTATATACAATTATTTTAATGATTATATGCACTAAATGTATTTTTAACAGTAAGCATCTACAACAAATAACTGTTTCAATAAAATAAAAACCACGCATAATTTAATCACTGTTATTTTTATTTTGTACCATGGCAATATTGGAAAACTCTTGAATTAAGTTCAATAATCAATATTAACAGCTCTTTCCTTTAGATTCAAATAAATTTACCATTCCGTGTATGATTGGTCGAGTATTTAACGACCTAAGAGTAGGGTTAACTAGACCGTATAGATCTTGGAACTTAGATTTTATCACCTTTTAATATTTATAACTATGCTTAGATAGAACAATTTGGGTTTAATAATTATTCAACCTCAATATTTTTGTTAATTTTATATTATTTACGTTTTACCAGCAACCATCGCTGAAAAGCATTATACTGATATACAGCGATAAACTATAATACACTAGAAGTTACGAAACTTTCGTAATACTGTATTTTTCGTTGTACTTCATTCAAAAGTCAATACAACGAGACAGCCTATTCGGATTTCTCATAGTAACTTCTACAATAGTTTTTCGTGTACTCAAACTTCTTCAATATTTTGAACATAATTCTAAAATTCATAAAGTCAAGCAAAGTATTAGTAAAAATTTATGGAAATTTTTTCCCTCACTGCACAACTTTTTGACGTATTCTAATGCTCGTCAATTATAAAATAGAGGAGTCTGAAAACTAGCTGGTGTAGCATTTTCCCCATTGAAGCACTAGAACCGTGCGAACACAAAAGTAAGTTCATAAAAAAGAGATTTGAAGAGCGACGCTCCTTTCAAAAGATCATGCAGCAGTAGCAGATCAGGAGGTAAAATCCTCCCGACTCATGCAATATCGCTCATGCATACAACCGACGTCTAGTTCACGCTCTAACCGACTGTCTTATCGACTTCGTCTGTGTCTGATGAAAGAGCAAGACAAAATCTTTTACCAGTTTTTTTAACCCTCATACTATTCATCATCTTTTCACTTGACAGTTCGTATTTCACGTTCAGAGGAAATGTAAAATGCTATTGAAATGTGAATTTTTACACCACCTAGTGAGTTGTGCATCATATTTTACTACTGCTTAGACATGAGAGAAGACAGTCTTATATTTTCTTTATTTTCTCCTAGTTACAAAATGGGAAAAAATTTATAAATTAAAATCCGCGTTTATCTAAATTATAAATTCCTATAGCTTTAACACCAGGTCTTTGTTACATCATACTATTTCAAAAAATTTTATTCCTGAATTCAGTACGCATTATAAAATTTGTAGAAAGAATTTTTTCATTTGCAAAATGCGTGCGACTCATAAGTCTTATGTCGAGTACATACTATTCAACTCAAGAAATTCAACTTACAAGTACCTTGGGTTGCAAACCAGAGAGATTCTAATCGAAAATCTATTGAAATAATGCTGTTCAAAAAAATTACATTGATAAGTAAGCTATGTAATATAAATAATAATCAAATCTTAAATTATGACATTTTTATAAAATTCAATGCACTAAACACCACCTCAACCAAATAAACATCAATCAATCAAAATCGCCTAATCTCCGAAATATCAACATCGAGATCTTAATCTCTTGGCGATCGATCGTCCGCATTATAATTCGTTCCCTCTTTTTCCTACAAGACCCACACAGCAACTCCCATCAAATCTGATGCAGAAATAGGTACCTCCTAAAGCGAGCATCGATTGCGCGAGGAGGTGCGTGGGCTGCGCGAGTAAAAGTTACGCCGTGCGCATATGCAAACTAGACGCGAGTGGGCCGCCGACGCACGTTTTCTTTTTTTCCTGCTGTCCTCTATAACGCGCTCTAGACTCGCGGCGTTTTACGGGCTGTGCGTCTGTCTAGCGCAACCCGCGATTGTCGAGAGAGACGCACGCGGCTTATTAACGATTTCCTGGACTGTGCATATGCGTGTATCTGTCTGCCACATTGACGCGCTGCTAACGCTTATTTATTTACCGCGAGAACCCGTAAATGGGGGGGGGGGGGGTTGTAACAAATTAACTTTATGATTGCAATGCAGGCTTTGAAAGATTTGATTTATGAATTTATTTTTAAAATAGGTTTAGTATACTTATACGTGGGTTTGAGTGTGGTGAACGGTATTGTCGTAAATTGTATTGATAATGTATCAACTTGATAAGTTTAATAGAGGAATCAGCTTATAGGATTACGGTATTACAGTATTATACAATAAATGAAAGATAGAGAAGTAATAAAATATTCCCAAAGTCCCAAACGCCCCATCCTGTAACACGAGTATACCGCCTTGTTTCGAAACAAACTCTCGCTAATCCTCTTTCGCAGCTATTCAAGTCCTTTTCTAAAAAAGAAAATTTAATCCTCGACGACTAACAAACCAGGAACAGTGAAAGAAAAAACGAATAAACTGTGTACCTTGAGCAAACCCGTCAACGAAAAACCGTAGGGTCTGCGTCAACAGCCACAACGACGAAGTCGTGCACCGGTCTCCTCAGCATCAGCCGTTGCAAAGACGCTCATTATCCGCGTTAATGGCCGAGCTTTCAAACCGAGCACCTTTGACCCCGTGTAGCGACTTTGTACTTGAGGCGCTCGACGAAAAGTGACTTCGCTGAACCACGCCCGCGCTTATGCACTGTCCGAGACATTTTTCCACTTCCGGGTACTGCTAGACTCTCGCGTCGCGACACATATTTCGCGCGCGTCAGATGACCAAGAGTTGTGTGCGTTGGAGGTGAGTGAACGGTAGGAAGCCGAGCGTGGACGGAAAATGTAACGAGAGCGGAGGTGGAGATTACGATCTTCCGTGGAAGAGGTTTTAGCGGGAAGATGTGGAGGAGCTGCTTGTCCGTTTTTCTTTTGGATTTCAAGTGCTGTTATATTTAGTACAGCCTTTTCAAATATACACCAAACTTAATTTATTGCGTATTTCATGTATGTTTTATAAAAGTCATAATAATAGCATTAAGGTAAACTTTAATTAATTAACTATAGGCACATGTAAAGTATGGTAAGAATGTAACATTTATCTAAAGATTCGCCATTATACTATTATTTATTTCTCACCAAAAAGAATTTGCTTAATTCATCAATAAAATTTACCTGGATAAAAATAATAACAAAGATTACTACTATTCTCCTTTATCGTGATACTGCGTGCAACTTAAATCAAATGATATCCAAACAAAGTTGCAGGTAATTCTAATGTATTGTGTTTCGAGAAGAAAGGAAAAGACGAGGGTATCGCGCTCTTGGATCCCATCTAAGCAATCCCGTAAAGTATCCTCCGTAAGGAACATTAGGAGGAAAGTAGTGGATAACGAAAATAAATTGAGAAGAGTTTTCCTTTTTTCCCCCAAAGCAAAATGTCAGATATCGTCCGGATGAACGAGTCTGCCGTCCCTGAGGCTATCCCAAATTACGTGCTTATAAATTTGGGATGTTATAATTGAATTCTTGATAATGATAGCCGAGTCAATAGTTGCAGGTTATATCGGGAAAAATTCGAGGGATGGGTTTGCAAACTTCATTCGAACGTACTTTGTCGCAATATAACGCTCTTATATATGATCATTTTAAAAGCAATTTTATTATATTTATTTTTCGATCAAATGAACTCTAAATGGCTTAGTAAAGATGATGATGGAGCAATTCTCTACAAACATCATATATGCTGACTGTTTTGTAATAATAATAATAATAATTTTTTTGTTTAATAATAAGAAATGCAGAGATTAATGACTCGAATCTTCAACGTCGAAATACAAAGTACTATTCAATTATGCTAGTTTATATGAAATAACAATATCTTTATAAACATATATTACAATCAATTTTGAACAAAAAATATTCAACTTGTAAAACTTCCACCTTATTAAATTCTATTATAGCAAGATAAAATCAATAAACCAATTTCCGATAAACATAATTCATGCCCCTTCAGCCATTCTGCCGCAGAAAAATCCAATATCCATCTCCCCGTAAAACCACAACAAGCTTCAGCAAAGGAACAAAAACTCCGCGTTCTCTTCTCGCAGTTTGCACTGTACTTCGGCTATCAACAATAACCGCAGCGAACAATTGAGGCGCAGGTGTGTGTGTGTGTGTGTATATATATATATATATATATAAACCTGAACCAGCAGCAGCGGCATGACCGAGAGCAGAAAAAAGCCGGCCTATATACAATGTATCATCGGAGAAGAGCTACATAGCGTGCAATTTGCCGTAGTGCTAGCTACTGTGCGCGAGAGAGTTCGCTGCACCGCATTGTGAATAGTGCCATTCATCCCGAGTGGCGACGTTATTATTCGTCTGCTGCTGCTGCAGACTCTCTCGTTTTATGCGGAGCGGAGGAAGAGGAGAGCTTGATTAAAGTCGGATTAAGCACGAACAGGACACGATAGGAGAGACACTTGCGAGCCTAGTTTTTTACGAAGCTTATTATACCGACGCTGATCGATTGTTCGTTTTAACGATTTCGTCTGACTCGAAGCTATATGACTGGATTGGGATAATTATCGCGTAGTCGAGTGCAGTTACATTTTTAACAAGGTCCTTAAGAAGATTGCTTCAAAGCAGAACAGTTCTGCTTTTTCTAGAATATCTTATGTGTTTTTCAAATCCAAAAAAGTTAAGAATTCTCAAAGTGCAGGGAAAAACAACGCAAGCCAACCACAAGACATGCACAAATCCCAATTAAAATTCTCAAAAACAAAAACCGTCGATCCCAAAAAAAACGTTTAAAAACCCTGGAATGCCTTTCGCTTTCTTCTCCGTACACTGTTGCATCAACCGCTGGACACTTGAGTTGCGAGAGCCGCAGAGAGCAGCGCAATTAGGAAAAGCCGCGAGGCATCGCAATGAACAACGCCGACAGATTACACCGGCCACGAGTACGGCTCTGCAGCACAATGAGAAAAGGAGACACGCGCGGGAGAGCCGGAAGTGGTGCGCGCGAGCAGAGCGCGTGCCAACGACGCACGGCGCCGTTGCACCGCCGCTAATTACCGAAGGGATAGGCCAAGGGATAACAACTGCTCGACTGGTAGTTTACGCGCTTAGGTGGCTTGTATAGCTGCTGCTAACGGAGCTTGGTAGTTTTCGATGCTGAGATATGTGATCCGAGGTTATACATTAGTTTAGGTAGATTAACTGAAAGTGGCTTTAAAAAGTAAATTTATTATTACAATCGCATGATTCTGTAATCAACTTCTAGTATGGTTTACCAACTCAAACAAACAGCACATAATCTCAAGCCACGCATATGCCACAGGCCAAATGAAATTACTTTTCCAATTTAAAATTCCCGAAAGGCCCTATCAAGTTAACAATTTGCACATTAATGCACAACCCCGCAATAATTCAATAAGTCCCGCGTTAAATATTTATAACGCCGAGGGGGCAGCAATAGGCACGCGCGCGTCATCCCCTATAAATTACGCAGGCGTCGCGACGTCAGAAGTCCTTAGGACCCCTGCGCGTCTGCACGCACTCGAAGCAGCAGGTAGTCATCTCCCCCTCTGCCCCCTTTCCAATCCTCCCGGTGACTTAATTAAAGGAAGGAAACTCCAGCTTTTTCGCCGCGTCACTTCCCTCCTCGGCTCCGTAGATTCCACGGAAGAGAGTGAATTTTGTGAAGTGGTTTTCTTATTTTAGAAAGTGCCTCAAGCTTTTAGATTTAGATAATCGGGTTTGGATTGTACATTGCGATCCGATTGCTTTTATTGCGCGGGTATGATTTATAACTATTTACAATGTTTCGAATTTGTCTTAAAAAATGTAAAAAATATTAGTTATTTCGAGTCTCTTTACAAAATGTTTTCTACACTCAAATGCTACTAAATCAGAGCCAAGTGGTTCGTATTACACCGTTAACTACATAAACAAACCCACTGGCACATAGGAAGTTTGACTCGCGACATCGCTCTTTTCCCGCGAAAACGCGTACATCTATCTCCCTCGGCACGCATTCATCTCCTTCATCTAAGTGGAAACGCGCAAGACCCGTGTCTCCCTCTAGATTTTTACGGCAAGCAGCTTTCGCGGAAACCGGAAGATCGCAACTGCTGATGTAACCGGTCGCGCACTTTGCGGCGACCCTTCGCTATATATAGCTGCTTCTTCCCTTACGGCTTATGGCCGGCAGAGATAATCTGTTGGCGCGTTAGAGCGTCCAGATCATCTGTTTCCTTCGGAGAAGTAACATTGCCGATGGTCAGCGCGGCGAGTGCGCGCAAAGTATATTGAGTAATGTTCGTACGCGTAATCTGGATAAATTGAGATTTTCAAGGTGTCTTAGGGCTGTAAGTATACCTACTATAGAGATAAGTGCGGTGGTTTTTGCTTGATTAGGTTGTAGGAGAGAAATGTGCAAGTAACGGTAATATACAGTTTATACGTGATGTGGAGGAGTTAAAGAAAGGTCGTTGCTTTTTATCGAAATAGATCATCGTTCCTAGATAACAATCGTATTACCATTACGAAGCTTTTACAAACGATAAATATATGGAACTGTACAAGGTGTTCGAGTTTATATAACTAATGATGATTGTACTAATTATTAAAACTGATGAGATTACTAAAAGTGTACGGGAAAAGAAAGCAATCATTGAACAACTGTACCAGAACAAAGAAGAAATGTAAGGATCACAACGAGACGAATGCGTATATTCACTGTATGTAAGTGATGAAACAAGTTAATATTATTTTCCAGCTTTTAATCTAAATAATATTTTCAAAGATTTTCCGTTATCCCAAAAGACAGATCCCAGCTGTATTGCTGAACCTTCATCCAACAAACGCCGCTGTAATTGTCGTCACACTCCACCGATATCCAGAAAAATCCCAGTCCATTACAATCCGATGCCTGTAGCATCACCTAAAAACAGTCGATCGAGTCAAAGAAAGAACGGAAAAAGGGAATAGCGCGAAGCAGGTCGCAAGACATCCGACTGCTCGAGCATCGCTAGAGCAACGTCCGTTCCGGACTGAGGCACTCGAGACTCTGGGCTGCCGGTGCCGACGCTGCTGTAATTGAACGCGATGAGCGCGTACGTGCGCCCATCTGCACCGGCGAGTCCTACGGAAGAGGTGGCTATGAGCTCGCGAGTGTGTGTACATAGAGATAGCGAGGAAACGCATAATCGCGTCGGAGGAATATGCGCTACTGAAACCGCAGAGCGTGACAGCGCAAGCGAGGAAAAATTTTGATCTTGGGGTGCTGGTGTGTACTATACGAGAGTTTATGAGAAAAGTGCGTTGTGTAGGATGCCAGTTGCATAATTTTTAATGGATGGAAATTGCAGTTTTGGACATTACGAGCTGAGTGGTGCTGTCGAAAAGTGCTTTGGCCTGGATGAGAAAGATTTCTTTGAAGATTTGTGCAGTTTTATGAATATATTTGGCGCGGATTTTGAGGATAGCGATAAAACTTCTACAGGTTGTAAAATTTTCGAGCCAAATTGTTACCACTTTGGATTTCATGTGCGAGTGGAATTCTGTATTTTCATTTTGAAATGAGTTGCCAAGGAAAAGGATTAATAGATGCGCGATGAAATTTAAAATTGCACAATTTATTCGCAAACTTCATTAAAGCAACTCATTAATTTGTATCAAAGAAGAATTTTTCAAGCAGCAGTCTGACTTCAGACTTAGCATTCTGAAAGGTCGAGTGGTTTAACAAGTTCATTTTAGCCTCTAAGGCTAAAGCAAAGTTCAAAGTTCTCGAAACAACATTAGGAGATGTATGAAGTCGTTATCTTTTTTCTTGCAGTATATCTAATTGTGAAATTCGCTAGAATGTTGATTGCATGAATTGCTTACATAAAATTTAAATCTTCAATCCTCAATAGGAAAAATTTTGAACTGCACCTACTTTCAAAATAATGTAATGAAATTATACGCCTCGACTAAAAGAATTATAAACTGAACAAAAAAATGAACCAAAGTTTAACTCAAAAAAACGTAGTAACAGTCATGATAATATACTTAACAACCTCATTCAATTTCTTATCTCGATCAAAAAACCTATCCCAGCTAACTCTCCTTGCAACAGCTCTCTTTTTTTATCTCGAAACTTGTCCAATTGGGTAATAACGCTGGCATTAACAGCCTGCACACAAAACAAAACAGGTTTTTTCCGCGACGACGAAAATTCAAACCGGATACTTTCGTTCGGATGCAGGTAACGAGGCGACTCTTACCGCACTCGCGCATTACCCACACACGCGCGTCGAGAGAAACGGGAGAAAGATTTCTCTGACCTGAAAAGTGTGCGCGTCGCTCATTTTTTTTACTTGCAAAGCATTGCCTCGTCTGTCTTTATAACTTAATTGAATGCAACCGCGCGATGCGATCGATGCTACGACGCCTGATGGACGGGGGCCGACAAGTCTTCTTCGCACGACGATGGACGATTCAATAGAGCGACGTTTGAAAGGCTATCGTGTTGAAAGGTTGACTGTTAGGGAATGAGAATGAGAATGAGAGATATGCGCGAACACGTGTTTTACTCCAGGGAGTATGTTTGACTGATTCATGTATACCTGAGACTGGGGACTTTGAAGAAGCCAGAAGTTGGTTTTACGAGAGTACGAATGGCAGGAAACTGAGCTTGACAGAAGTTCTTTGATAAGACACTACAAACACGTTGTGATAGCAAATATGTAGTTTGAATTATACGATTTGATTATAATATATCATTCTCTTATGTATTTTCAGAATTTCTGAATGAATTTTCTCGCCCAAGAATTGATTTAAAAATCAATGATCGATTCTGGACCAACGTGGGTACATGAATGTCGTAGACATTATTTTTGAAATCGAATTTCGAATAAACTCAAAATAATGGAGCTTTTTAATTAAAAATATCTTGATACAATTTGTCGTTACTGAATTAAATACTATCAAGATTGTAATCTTTGAGAAATCATTTAAAACCAATCAACATAATTTTTGTTTGAATAAAACCTTCAAAATCTGAAAGGGACGTGTATACAATTGATTCCGAAGCACGTACCTCAAGTTCAATAATAAAAACAAATGGGTAGGGACCTTCTCAATGAAAAGTATCTTGCACAATTATTTTCTTCCGAATTGAACATTTATATGAAGATCATTATTTCTCAGAGAACTTTCAAAACCAATCAATATCATTTTTATTTTAATAAATCCTTCGAAACTCGAAAAGAGAACATAACTCCGATTCCAAAAATCCTTCGGTTTTTCCAGATCAATACCGATCAGAAGCAAAACAAAATAAAAAGCAATCACCTTCATTCTCTCGGACATAATTCACACATTTTTTAACCCAAAAAACGGGACAGATTTCCCGTACTTCACTTACAGATTCGTGTCATTAAAAAAACAACAAGCGCAAAACCGTTGCGCGACGGTAAAAGTCGTACTTAACGGCTTTGCGAATGGGCCAACAGAACTCTTTATAATTTCGTACCTTCCGAGAGTGTCCTTCGAAAAGTCCTCGACTGCAGCGGCGGCTGCACTGTTGATGGGGACGGGGGGAGCCTCAACCGTTGACGTCACGACCACCATCGTCGTTAAAACCCTGTTCCATTATAATAACCGGCAGCTATTTCCTTCATCGACGCCATCCAGTGTTAATAACGCTTCGAATTTCCCGTCGGAAAATATTGCTTGATTTGCACACAAGTCACGTGATGTGTACTGACGGCCTTGATGACGCAAGATATTATATCCTAGGTCAGGCACGTAGTACAGGCGAGAGAGTGTACACAGCTTTATTTTTTCCCTTTATCTCGGTTCCTGTAGCACGAATTAGTCGATGATGGAGAAGAACTAGTTCTGAGCAGCGAGCCACTTCGCTGCACTTGCACTGTCGAGCGACGATGAGGAGGACGTGACACTTTTACCTTCCGTTTGCATCGAGCTTTTACACTCGATCGGCATTTTCCGGTTTCGAGAGTAGATGAGGAAACGAAGTCGTAGTTGGCGATAGGATGTTACCTAAATGTCGTACGAGATGACGTCAGTATTGAGCTTTCTTTTTGAGTTCTAGTATGGATTAGCCTAAAGTACGACTATTTATATATTTTAGATACATTGCCAATCTAATGATTCGAAACCGCGAGTCAAAGTTTTCATTTCAAGTATTTTCATCATTCTTCTTTACTAATGACACAAAAGAACAATTCATTTTAGATCGTTGCATCACGATGAAGTTTTGAAATTGAGATTGCGGATTACCTAATATTGTTTTCTATTATTCAATTCATTAGATTTTATAAACAGGGAAATTGCAGAGTGAATATCATTTCATTTGTTAATCTTATTCGACTTGGCTTACAATGCAAGAGTTCAATGCCGTTCAATCATCGAAATAATAGAGGGACTGTATTTTCTATCCGTCAATCCGTCACTCCTCACTAAGACCACAGAAAGAAAGCTGCACTACCCAATTTTCCAATTTTTACACAATCCGTCAGTCACAGAAAGGATGTCAATAAGCCTTTTCGTGTATCGGATCCTCCTTCTGACACCAAAAATAAGTTTTATTGACATCTCATCCCTCCGGCTTCCTTCATCAAAAACTCAACACAGACCGATCCAACCCTCGTCAAACAAAAAAAAAAAGACTACAACACCTCAACGCACTTCGATATCTTCTGCTACACGGCACAAACAAGGAAACTCATCAACAAAATCCACCATGCAATGCAGCAAACTATAAATGAGAGCTGGCGAGACACGGGTTTCCTCAAAGCCGACGCGACTGCGACTGCGGTTGCTCCGCAGCCGTGCGCGGAGCGTTCACCTTTCTCCTCCGTCTCTTTCTTTCTCGACTTTCCTCTCGCGCGCGGCGGCAGCGCGCGCGCACGTGCCGTTGCGCTCGAGAGGCGTACGTAGGCGCGATATCGCAACCCCGTGAACAGATCCTCGTACGAGAGGCTCCTGCACCCTCCGGCTAGTCTGTAGATATAGTCTGCTGCATGCTATTCAGTGGGCGGATGACAAAGGGAGAGAGACTTTCAGTTCTTTCTTTTTGCTGCGTCGCTCTCTCGAAGCTTCCTGGATTGTACGCCCGAGTGCCGGAGAGAGAGGGTTGGAATAAGAGAATGAAGGGTGCATGTATGAATTTTTTTCAAGGTTAGAATTCGCGTGCAATGCGCTGAGAGTCTTTGTCCTGGACGAGCGTTTGTTGCTGAGAGAATATTTCGAAAGCTTTGGCATTGTTTTGCTGCGCCTCTGCTGTTGGTTGAGACGTACGCGTCATAAAGATCATTTTTTGCGAGAATCTAAAGAATTAGAGTGAACTAAAAATCACGTTGCTTTCTAATTAGGCTCAGGTTATTAATCAAGATACTTTGTAAACAAATTAATCGATACCATTTCATTCAAATGGATTCTTTTAAAATAATAAATATAATAAAATACAAATTTTTAAAAGAGTAAGAGAGAATGTACTCTTAAATTATTTCAATTTTTCTGTGAGAGAAAAAAAAATCGTCGGAAGAGCCGAGGACAAAAGGTTGTGTGTATACACCAGTCGATCCTTCTATTATACATTGCATGCGCCCTTTTCGAGAAGGAAAAAGAGAATCTGTATTCTCGAAGTTATTTCAACAGAAGTAGCGTTGCTATTTTACCAACTTTATTTGGTACTTATTTATTTCGTACTTTAATCGATAATTCAAATATTCATTAGGTTTATTTTCAATTATATTTTACTCTAAAGCTTATATTTATTTAAAATTTGAAATTACATTGGTATAAATGTTATACCTTCTATATATAGCATTCTAAATTTAAAAGATGCGCTCGATATCACTAGAACACCTTGCAACTAAACTGTGCCTTGTTGACACAGTAGCTTGTAAGAGAACTGAATGGAAGAGTTAATTTTATCGTAATCGATACTGCCACAATTATGCATGCGATAAAAGTTTGCTTTCAGAATTCACCTGTTTGAACAACAATAATGATGTCTTGATGTAATACAATAATTAACTGTCGTAAACAAAAGTAAACGTAAAAATAATTTTATGAAATGCATAATTTAGAAAATATCAAGCCATTTGGAAAAGTCCGAAAATACTTTAACGATTTTTCACCGGAAATATACACTGCGGTAAATAACTTATCAAAGTTCAAAATAGCATCTTGAAAATTACTTCGCAAATAAAAGTACGAGTCATTCGTATGCTGTTGACGCGCTAATGACCTAATCAAAAGTTTTCCTTCGAAACGCAGTATTCTAAAATTCATAAAATGCAGTCGAATGACTATGCGCAAGCAGGCTCTTCTCTTCTGATTCGCCAAGAAAATGAGTAAATTTGTCTGGTAATCATGCCATGCACCTAATACGATTTCCCAGAGAGAGAACGAGAGCAACGATTACGTCCACAGCAGATTGTGCATTCAGTCATTTTAGCCCTACGTTTTACTCGTATAAGTTATTTTGTTTGATTTGCAAGACGTACACAGAAACATTATTTACCATAAATGATACCTACTCCGTACACTCTCTAGCTTCTAATTGTATACAGATGAAACATTTTCAAAATTAAAAGAAATGAGAAAATATCTATTTATAGACCTTTTGAAAAAGACAAGCTATGCAATAATTGAAAAAAGTTTAATTATATTTACGAAAGACCATATCAGTACCATTTTATAAGAAATTCGATAATATGTTATTAATACAGAATTTTGACAAGTTTTGACATAGCGTAATGTTCAACAAAATTATTTAGATATAAATAAGTAAAAACATGTAACATAAAGAAAATCGAGAATGGAGAGAATTTCGAATACTCAACTACTTAATCATGATTTTACTATTCAAAATTGCTAAACTTCCTATACTTCGTTGTGCTCGAAATTTTTTATGTATACAATATTATTCTATTGAATGCATCAAATTTTCAATGAAGTAATCTACAGCTACTATATACATTTAAAAAAGCTCAAAAAGGTGTTAATGAAAGTTCTTCTTACATTAGCAGCTGATTCTCGAATTATATATTTATGAAGATGTTGGCTTCAAAAAAAAAAAAGAATCCTTGATCCGAAATTATCCTACAAACGATGATTCCAAGTTTATCGAAGATAGCAGCTATTAAAGTACTTCTCTCAGTGGCGCGATCTCGCATCACAGACGAAAACTTGCCCAACGAGTTTTTCCGCAGCATCCCTGTCTGTCGCAAAAACATAAACATCTCGCGCGCGCATCTTATTCCAAGATTGCCAACTCGTGTACTCGATACGCCACAAGACTTCTGCATAGGCGCACAGAGAGATACAGAGAAAACGAGCTGACGTTCGTCCTTTTCGCGAAATAGCACTGCAAAGCGACGACTGGGAAACGAGAGAAAGAAAGAAGAACAGAGCAGCAGCAGCAGTCGTCGAGGAGAGAAAAGATGACGGAAAGTATAGGAGCGAATAATCGATTGACAGAGCGAGGCCTGGCAAGCGGCCACCACGACATTGCCATAATGGAAGAGGAAAGGCGTGTATGCCTAATCGCCGTGCCAATTCCTAAAAAGACGATCGAGTCGGAAGTGTGTCGAATCGCGTCCTTGTGTGATTTTCTGTCTGAGATGTAATCCTTCGCCTCCAGATGTATGTTTTCAAGGATTGATGTTTGTGTAGGACATGTTATCACAAGGTACTTTGATTGATAACTATAATAGGATTATAGGATACTTCAGAAGATTTAACTATTGTGTTGAAAATTGGTAGTGTTATAACTGTTATGATGCGGGTAATTAAAAGAGAAATATAACTGTTCATTATCAAGGTAAGATACAGTTATTTGCGAATAAATCATATGAATCTATGTTACACTTGAAACCAAGAACTTTCCGTGTTTGCTGTAATACTCACTGTATTATTTAATTTTAATTGAGCAGAATTACGTGAACGCAATGTTATTATGTTTTTGATAGGCTCCACGGACACTGATTACATAAACCTTACTTCATCGAGCACTTATTTATTCTGGACAATAAAAAAAACATCTAATGATAAATATAATTTTCACAGTGTGAAGCTGTTATTTTAGATGAAAACATAAGTGTAGTACAAAAAGTTATGGGCAGATTTGCTACTCTATTCTCAGACGGAACTAATTAGAGATTGACAAGACCATCGCATAAGTACCTAGTCAGCCGTAATGGCAGCGTAAAGTTACCAGTGCAGCAAATGATCAAAAACTCTTTCTTCTAACCTACAAAGCCACAAACTTCTCTGAGTAATTACTGGTCACTATCTGACGGTTGCGCTGTCACGTCTGGCTTACGTGACTAGAGTGAAAATGTGCATTCTTTATATTTGACATTGTATTACTTATTGGCAACGACCATCGCCCTTCCGAAAGGTCCAGCAATTTCTCTGAATTTCTATATTTATTTTGTAACGTTCGACCCAATCACCGCACAGTTGACTCTCGCTATATAACATTATAATGCAAACCAAGTACAGAAAAAAAATTCTCGACAAGCGAAATAAACGCAAGGCGCCTAATTGCAAGTCAGCCTAGTCTACAGAGAAAGATTCAACGACTAATTAAAAGGCTGTTAATTCAAAGGCTGCATGCCTCTTCATAACGCCTCATACGTGCGCAACATACTGCTCCCTCACCGATCGCATTATACTTTCGGTCACAGTCTAAATGCGAGGAGACCGAGTTGTATATTTAAATTTCGCCTCCTAAACGCCTTGGCGTTCAACGGTAATTTTTTCCATTACGCTACGCCGCCGTGTTGGCGCTTCTGTTGTTCTTTGCTCAAGCAGTGCCTGGATATCGTTAAATTAGCGGGCAATTAATTTGTTCCGCGTTCGGCGACGGATGTGCTTCCCTTTCACTGCACAGGTGGGAATGTGCTCCTGCGTGGTGTATTTATTGGCGAGATTCAACCGGCGTTGGTTAGGTGCTTCGACGAGATTTATTGAATGATAAAACCGGTAGTTGTCTCTTGGGATTATTGAAAAGTATCAAGAGGTTGACGAATGGATCGCGAATGCAAAATAAATTGATGCTGATTTCAATTTTGGAAAATGTTTTCATCATCTTTGATCGTAGAACGATGGCTCGGGTTGAATAATGATTATTAATGAGTTTTGAATCGTGGAGAAATAATCGAATGACAGCGCTTTGTACAAATCGTATAATTCATGTATCAGCTATATAAAGCGTTCAATTATTCGCATGTATGTTTCTGATATATTATATAGCGTATTCGTTATACTGTATGATTTGTGATGCTTTATTACTGAAAATAAATAGATCAATTTCTCCTCGACAGTTTTAACATGACGCCTAAAATTTCAATAAAAGGTTAATTGAGCTTTTACAAAACACCCTATATCAGAAGACTATACCTTTTATTTAACTTAGAAGTTAAATGCAAACATTGCAAACCGAAACCAATGTATTACACAATAAATATTTTTCGTCCTTCATGTTAAGATTCTGCATCTGTAATTTGCATTCACGCTATAAGACAATAACCAAGCAGCTAAAATCGAACAGACAAAAGATAACCTTAACGATCTGAAAATTAAAGTTCCAAGAATCTTCAATCATCCGCGTGCAGTCTCCCGCGCAAGAACCTCTCAAAATAAACCGTACGATTACTCACCGCGCGAATTCCCAACGACCGTTTAACTGAAGAAAAATGCCCAAAGGCAAGGTAAAAGCAGCAGCTGTTCGTCGAGTGAAAAGCAAATCGAGAATAATCGACGAGCTTTCCAATACACGCGTATAATTCGCGGCACGTGCATCCGGCCTCACCACATTCCTCCACCATACTCGCACTCAATCCTCGCCGTCATCTTTTTAATTTTCGCTCTCTCGCGCTTCGCGCCTCGCGGAAATCCGACACTTCGAGCGCCTAGGTGGTGTTCGACGTTATTACGTTACGTTACGGCTATCATTATGCCGACGCTCGACTTTTTCGAACGCGTTGCACACTGACCGAGTGGAGTCGGCGCGGGGGGTCTCTGCACATGTGTGCCGATCGAACGCCGGCGCGTGTGCCAGATGCCAAGTTTGCGCGACGCGATCGCAAGTTGTTCGCGTACACGAGATCCCGTAATTAAATCGTGCGTGTACCGGAGGTGCATGTAGTATTAGAAGCGCGCAGCGAGTCAGTTTGCGCGACCTCGACGCTTTTCTTTGATGTATCGAGAGTATAAGCTAGCGTGCCGTCCTTTAGGTGAAGTGTTTACTGCGTGAAAATTTAATGGATGATAAGGGCCATCGATGCTTGGGTTTTTTGTATAATTTATGATAAATATATGCAATTTAGATATAAGTTGACATTTTTGTATTTTTTCTAGAATGAGAAATCTCTTTGATAATCTATATATGTATATATTGTATATTTAGAGTAGGAATCAATATCGGAACCATTTTAAGTATTCCGAAACGTACTTTGTCGCGCCCTCTTGTTTGATCAGGCTGAGCAAAGGACCATTTATCTCTGCGGGATGCCTTCCCGAAAAATATTACTTTAATAAAACTTTTGAAGGGGCCATTTTTCAGGGTTCCTTATTGTTCACACAAGATATCCTTTTGGTTTTTCTCTAGAAAATCAAAAATAGCGCGGTACTCATGAATCATTCTCTGGTATAGTGCAAAACTGTCTACATGTCACCATAAGTAAATCATTAAACGGGTGATATATTATTTCAGAATAATCGCAAAAATGCATCTCCGTAAAATCATGACCATACCATAAAGAATCGCTATAACAGCTCCCCAGTAAATCACAACCACTTTCAATTACACCGCGTCCACAAAACAAGAATAACACTTTCGTTACGCCACTGAAGTAAGCAAAAGCCCTTGAGCTTTATATCGCTCTTAAGTTCCGAAAAAAAAAAAAAAAAAAAAAAACCCGCTAGCCCAGCCACAGCTTCTGGTACTAGCGTAATTACGCAAAGATCTCGGGGAATCTTCAGCGACGTGATCGTTGAGATTTTTCCAGAGCAACGCACTTATCGCGAGATTCAAGTCGAGTATACTGTTAAACCAGGAACTTAAAAATCGAGTTGTGATGCGGTATGTGTCTGTGGTCATATTTATTTACGCAAGTCGCTCCTAATTGGGTTATGATATATATTTGTAAATGACGTCTGCGTAGCTTCATTAGTCGTCACTAATTATATTATCGATACGTGATTAACGCTTGACCGTATCGTTAATTTTTTACGCGAAAAGCGTATTAATCGCTGTTCTATATAATAAAAAGCGTTATTAATTATTATTAAAGTCATAAATACACGATAAAATATCGATTTATTCATATTTCGTCTTTGACTAAGAAAAGATATTACTTCACTCGAATAAAAACAATAAAATGACCATAGTTTAATTAACAAAAAGGCATCAACGCCGCAAAACAACTCAAGACCCCATTATCCGAAACTCCATCCAATTCAACTAAAACCACCTCCGCCGCGCGCACAGATCCTCCCATAAAACTTGGCAACCGCAAAACGACCATCTTCTCATCCAACTGCAATCCCTCTCTTCCATATCCCTACATAACCCTCCAGTGCAGCGAGTGACAAACACACCATAAATCCCATAAAGCACCTGCAGTACTTACAAACAAGCCGCGATCGCTTCTTACGAATTCCCGCGTGCGGGAAACCTGTTACTCTCGTGCGCACCGAATCGATGTAGGTATAGGAACCGCGCCACATCCTCACACGTATATGTATATTTATATCAGAAGCACAGTATATTTACACAGTACGAGTATATAACAAGTAACGGTACAGCGCGTATCCAGGGAAACTCGTTTATCGGAACCGCCCGTTAAATTATTCTCAATATCTTGACTGCTTTGACGACGACGATTTGTGCAGGGCATTCCTTGGATTTTTGTACTTTTTTGTTGTCGGGAAACAAGCGGATGAGGCGTGTGGGTCGTGTTTAACCGCTTTCACTTGCTTCGGGATGTGCATTATTAATAATGCGAAGAAACTTTGGTCTTGTCGATTTGTCTGCAGGGACGAGTGCAACGTGTTTTAGAGTTTTTGTTTGTTGGGAAAGTTTTGTGAGTTATTTTAGTCTTGTTTATGTCAACGTATGATTTTAAGAGAAAATACATAATTTGTCTGCATCAGAAAGGATGAAAGAATTCAATTTCGGAAGTGATTACGCTTCCTTGATAATTTATAGCGGTATAAAGTTCAGTTAAACAAAGTTATCGTGACATTAATTCTAGGTCCATATATATAGCAGCTATAGATAATTGGATTTATTTAAAGTTTCTTATTCTCATCATTGACTCGTAATAAGATTCCGTGAAATATAAATCACAAATTATTTGAATGCGTTGCTATACGATCTTTCAAAGGAGTGTAATATTTTTTTTCATTCGACGAATCAACAGAAGCTATTATTTTATCCATACTAAAAACTTAACACAATTTTGAAATCATTCTTACAAGCTTACGAACATCAATAGCAAGCAAGGCACAATTGCTATATAAGCATTATCGACATTTATTTTCCAACCGGCCGGAAGACGTAATTTAGATATCCACGCGTCATCGACTGCCCAGGAGCTATATGCATATATCTCCATACACATACGCGAACTTTCAAGAGCCGTGAGTGCATCTCCACTCGACCGACAAACGATCAGCTATGATACCAATGATTCGCAACGTCGCGTCTCGTTCGACTCGACAAATGAGCCGATGCGCCAATACTCAAGGCTTAGCCGGAGGCTCAATAGTTCTATAGCGTGCTTACGCGTATGTACTAGATCTCGGCCTAATAGACAGTGGTCACTAGATTTTCAAGTTAATGTTCGTGCAAAATCACATGATTGTAGATACTGCGTGCTTTTTAAATTTTAATACTACATTAGGGGAAAATGCTCTTAATTCAAGATTTCCTTATGCACTTAACAAAGAATTAGTTTATGGTGAAAAACGTTCCACTTTGAATTATGTTCTGATAATGTGTATAATAATCGTAGGTGAAACTTCGTCGAATTTCAATTTTGGTAATAGTTCCTTTAAAACTTCGTGCGAAAAACTGTGCAGGGGATATAATTTAAACATACCTACTTCATTTAAAGGTAAAAAAATCTTAAAATTTAATAGCACGTAATCGACTCTAAAAGAGTTTATAGCGGCGTCGATTTAAAAGGATCACCTTTAGGCGCCAGGTCTTATAATAGCTATTTAACAAGATTATAAGTATTAGTACATCAATCGATCAGCGCGTGTTAAAAAGTCTCATGCATGTCCTAGTTGCGGTACGTATAAAGCTTGTGCGGTTTTATTGTTTTCGTGTCGCCGGCAGTGTCGCGATTAATATAAGTGATTGGAGCTTTATGTTAGCGCTTTGCTTGTACGAGTTCTGACAGCTTTCGCTGAATCGTAGCGACGAAACGTGTTAATCGGATATTGTCTAGCTGAGCAGTAAATTGTGCTTCGTTTTATGCAACTCTATTATTCCACTGAATAGATTACACTTTCGAGTACGGTATAGCATTAATAAGTTGATAACCTATTGAATTTTGACGTTCTAATTTAATTGGGTCAACCTTTGATGATGGAGCCAATAATTATTGGCCTCTGACGGTAAACACTGATACAATTTTCAAACTTTTAAACAAGGCATGGAGGTGTGATACATCATAGTAATTAATTATTTAAAAATATTGACAAGCAATAGCATTCGTATCCGTATTTTATCTGTTATACTTAATCGCATCACCAAACACACAAGACCCTGAATAAATATTGCTGAAGGAAACACGCAACGATCGAACTATGAGATATAGCTATTTATTGAATTTAGATCAGTTCAGCTTCACATAGAATCGCATTGAAATATGCATGAAATATTTTTCACTGGATCGTTCATACGCGATTTGAAACGGATTAGTCAGCAAATTCGTTCTATTTATAATATTGCCACAACTGTGTGGTCACAGTTTAAGAAAAGACTAAGCAAGTGCTCAAAAATAAAATTTTACGCAAAATGTAAAACGAGGAATTTTAAATGTTCAAGTTTGAAAATTCAAAACTACATTAAATGATGTGTCAATCGTGACCATGAAATTAGAGCGTGATATTCAACTACTTACTTTCGTTTTAAGACAAAAAGTACGCGCATACCTACAAGCATGCGCAAATTGCTGTAATTTAAAAAGAAAAGCTTAATGGATAATTACGATAATAAATGCACAGTTGCATCACTTATACATCAACTGTACTGCTATGTCAATATTTTTGAATGATAAATAATAAGGACGCTACATGTGCATCAATTTGTAAGTATTTGCGTTGAAAGAGACAAACGTATCAACAATGGAATCATAACATTTTCCATATTTATAAACAAACTGATTGCAATGGAAGATTCGTCGAATGAAAGGCTAAACTGTACCCTCAGCTACATTGCTTCTCACGTATAAGGTATCAAAATCAAATGATCGCATGAAACTCGTTTCCCCCGAGTCCGAGCATCAGCGACAGGCAAAAAAAGGGCTCACACCCGCCTTCTCGATTTCCCAATTTGCACGTGCCGCCAGGCAAATAAGATCGAATGACACCTCCCCGTGACAACCTTGAAAGGCAGGGGATGATATCGACATTTCAATCACACGCGAGAATGGGCAGAACGACGAAAAAAAAGAAGCGACTCATCCGCATCCGACAACTTGTAAACAAATGCGCTCGACGCTCGAATTTTAAAGCTCAAAATGCTCAATCGCCTCGGACGTAAACAAAAAAAAGGCGTAAAATCAAGAGCAGCAGCTGATCCCGTATACTTCCTTCGCGCGAAAGGGCTACAAAAAATTGAGGTTAGTTTTCGCTCGGTGGTTAGCCCCCGACAACGGGTATTATATAGAGCGAGATGAGTCATGAAGCTAGCGATTCACCATGCATACATGTAGTTCATTAATCGAGCATTGTTTTCAACGAAAAGTCGGGCGTGTCGACACATTTTTCACGGAGTATATCTCTGTCATAGAAAATATCTGCACGACGATCAAAACAAAACAATCGAGTTGCGCAGGAGCAACCCTCCACTCCCCGTCGTTGCCAACAATCCTCTCGCCTGCGGACGTAAACTTATAAACAAACAAGGGATTCACGCAAAGAACGCGAGAAAAAACGGCGCAAATATAGAACGCCTTGCTGACAAAGACCGATACCTACATATTCGATAGACCTAAAGGGAATAGAGAGACAGTAGGTAGTACTGGTAGAGGTAGCAGACAGAAAGCGCGCGACACGCGCCTAGACTGGGCTAATGAAAATACGCTGCTGGCATGTGTGCTCCTCCCATTTACTTCCTTTTTCTTCGGAAGCGCCGGTGGCAGGTAGATAGACAGACGCACACACCGGCCTCTCGATAATTATGCAATCGGCCGCGCGACTTTTGCGCAAATGTCTGTGTGGGCGTGCATTAGTGTACTCACCGCTGAACGAGGCGAAGAACGTCGTCGTCCGGAGAGCAGCCAGCGCACTACACCACACCACGAACACCCGCGCACACACACATGCGGGCTTATCACTCCACTCGCGCGGCGCACGACACGGAGCAGCAATCAGCCAGACGATCCGACACGAACTGTGAGGTGGCTAGTGTCCGCGAGCGCCGCGACGAGGCGCCAGTAACGGGAGAACGCCATTTTGGATTGCGGGATCGATGCGAACGCATGCGCTCTGACGAGGATCGTGGATTTGTGGCTTGGCGGGAGACTTTGAAGTAGGCGGATTGAATTCGACTTGCTTTCTAAAAATGGGACGAATGAAGTAAATGGAAAGAGAATGTGTGACTGTGAGGATATCGAAGTAAAACTTACTTACAAAAAAACTGTTTGCGTACTAAAGTTATGGATGAGTCTTGCAGATGTAGTGAGATGTATTCATTTATTCGTTTATCTGGAATTCGGTTTCTTGATATTTTAAAACAAGATGCAGTATTACTTTTACAAAAACAGGCGAGTACAAGAATATCATGATCAACTTTTATGAATATTTTCAAAAGGGGGGTTATTGGTGATGATCATGCGATGACGAACAAAAATCATGAAATCAAAACTAAAAATATTCATAAATAAAAATACAAATTCTCCTTAATTCTCTCATTTAATATACACAAATTGAAAGACAAACTATGTAACAAATTATCAAAGTAAACAGCATCGTCGCACCATTCACTTTACAGTAAAAAATGCCAAATTACATCATATCGATCGTTAATATTAAAATTGAACATTCAAAAAAAGGGACCGAACAGCGTAGCATTTCAAAATTGGCACCACTGTTGATCATCGAAGACAAGTACACTGAGAGAAATTCAAATAAATAATGCAACGACAAAAAATTCTATAAATTAACACAGAACAAAAAATGCGTTTAGCGAGATCAAGGCGGGCACTAGTTATCATTCACTTGAAATACACAATTATTTAAATATAATATAATAATAATTTAAAAATACTAACAAACACGCACATTTCACTTTGTTCTGCTTTTTATATATATATATATATATATATATATATATATATAATGTAAGTTAATGCGAATCTTCCAGTCTCTTAACGACACACATATTTTCACACGCATAACTCATACTCTCCCTGTATCATCGAAAAAGGCGATTCATTTCATTTAACTTCTCGACAATTGATTATCCTATATGACAGCGTGTAAAGGCCATAATCACCTCATGGGCCTTAGAATCTCGCAGTCGCAGATATTATCTCTGCTCCTATCGCACATTTCACATACTCATATGGAAAATGAAAATCATTCTTTGGACGTTAGTCGCCCTCAATCAGCACTTTTGTTCCTACTAATATCTAACATTACAATAAACGACTTATTTAACGTTTATCACACATATTTTCTGTTTTAACGAGTCGTGTGCTCCGTATCTCCGCGCCATTCAATTCCAGTCATTATTTTCAGTCGCTGCCATTGAAGTATTTAGCAATTATCATTTAGAAGAAAAATATGAATAGGAAGTTCTCACTCGATCATATTAATAGGTTCAGTATTATAGTATTCTTCAGGTTTAATCACGGCTTAGCTCTGGAAAACTTTGTTCAGAATCTTAAAAGTAAATCTTTAGTTAAAAATTCTGATTTATCTTAAAAGGTCTGTGCATTGCGACATATACCGCAACCAAGAGCGAATTCTTCTCCAGTCGGTGGATGTTTAACATGAAGTGGGCACTCATCTCCTTCCATTTGTTTCGCTTTTGGTCCTGAAAATAAATAACGTTGACTATTAGTAATGAATCAAACGTGGTTTCAAAGTTTTTACAATAACAAAAGGCGAAACTAACCTGCGGGACAAGAAGGCAGCTCGTTTTTAGGTATATCAGTGACTCTCTGAAAGTCATCGTGACAGGGTTTGCAAAAGTGCGTGGTTCCGAAGCAGAAGAATACGGCCACGGAACAGCAAAACCGGCACTTGTACTCGAGGAAGTCGGTGCCGTGTTTAGGACACATCTGGGCGCGTGCCACATCGCTGCAACCGCCACAAACAAGTTCAGTCGGATCAAATGATTCGCCGCCTTGCTGAGCATCGCAGCGTGCTTCGCCGCCGTAGTAGGCCTTCTGACACTTGTAGCACACGTAGTAGGCGTAGCGGTCCATTGCATAAGTGGCTGGGTCCTGGTAATAGCGACCACCTGGTGTCGTGACTGCATCGGCTCTGGAAGTTCGAGAATTTGGAAATTATTAGTACTATATTGAAATTTAAGGACAGACGTGTTATTCACATTAACATGCAACTCTTTAATGTAATGCAGATTTAATTAAAATTTTATTTTGAACGTACTTGTGTAGGCCTTCGTACTCCAATCTCATAAGCGCCTTTCTTTTTACATCCTCATAAAGCGCCTTGACGCTTGCCAATTGCTCCGTGAGGTTCTGATTCTCCATAGGTATCTTACAAATCGGACACAGTGAGAAACTGAAGGTAATTCTTGGCCCATGCCATCGCTTCAGCAGCACCGTTCTGCAGCAATGTAGATGGAAGACGTGGCCACATTGTAGTTGTATTGCTGGAGCGCATGACAAAGCCTCGGTGAAGCAAATCATGCACATATCATCGGCATCCTGCTTTAGATCGCAAGTAGGGTTGCAGCGATGCAAGCAGGGGAGGCACGGACGTTCGCCACGAACGCCACCGCAGATGTGACCGCAAGGGTGTACTTTACTGCAGGCATTTTTCGCATGTTCTTGGCACTCATGATCCGAACAGATGTTGCCGATCGCCAGAAGGCCACTATTGCCTAAAAAAAAGTTGTCAAATAAGTACTCAACTCAAGCGAAAAAATTATCTGAGTTTATAAATATGAATATCAAAATATTACCTGTCGTTCCGCAAAAGCGGCACACACCAGACGTTGCCCCGACTGGTTTTTGTGGAGGTCCATCGCGAAACTCTACCAAAGCCTTTAACGTCTGACTGTCTGCTAATACAAGGATCCAGAAAAGCTTCATACGTCCACAGCCCTCGTGAAGATCTACACGAATAGCTTCTTCCTCTTCTTTACAAACTTGCCGCACGTGCATTCGCGTTCTGCGATGAAGATGCAGAACTCGATCGCAATCGGCACACAAGTTTCCGCAATTATTGCACTGAATTATCGCCGTTGTTTCACCATCATCATGATTACTGCACGTAGGCTGAAAAAGCAGATGTTTAATTAATTACATTTTTGTTGTATTAACTTTTGTAAATTTTCAAAATCTTATGTAAACACATCAACACTTACTCTAGGGGGTGGAGGTTGACCATCGGCACCGCTCCATTGACCAGAGGATAACCTTTCAACGTGATCGGAATCCAAAACGCAAAGGGAAGACAAGGCCAACCAAAGAGTCGGCGATCGGAGACATTTTGTTGGATCTCTGTTTTTGTCATCCATCCTGGTCAAATTTAAGATGTTCTCAGCAATAGCAGCCTTTGTCACAGCAGCCCAAGCATCAGACAATTTTCCCTGTAATTCATAAGTTAAGAGCGTAATATTGGAAATTGCATAAGTGAGAAAAAAATGTTTATTATTGAAAGGTACATACAGAAGCCATGTCTTTCAGAAGCTGTATTATTTCTTCAGCCAACTTTCTCGTAATGCAGCCTCTTAGCCACCATCGAACTCCCACATAACTCTTGGGATGAATACTCGTAGCCAATGAAATCGATTGCAAAGCTTTTCCATTGCTTTCCTTATCCTTGACTTTAACTTGAACAGTTAAGGCCTTGGCTATACAACTTAGGAAAACATCTAAAATGCCCAAACTATGCTCATCGAATTCCATTGATTGCGAATACCCATTACTTGCTGCTGATATAATACTAAAGTCTGATGGTGGCAATCGGTCTGCGCCAACAACATTGGCCAATGCCTCTGGTTTGATTTCAGGCAAGATTCTTCTTAAAAGAGATGTAACCTGCCTCTGAACTCTTGCTGATCCAGTGTGAAGTAGACTAAGAAGATCTTTCAAAAGTCCGCATTGATGAGAGAGGTAGTTTCTTCCTACGGAACTTCCACTTAAAGCTAAGACCATTGATAGCATTTCAAAACAATAAGTATCAGCTGCCTTGGGCATATCACTGTTGTCGCTTATGAAGCTATTGACTGGGGTCGGAGAACACAAAAGGGTTTCCCACTCTTCTCTTAGACGAACTGTCTCTTTACGAATAGCTTGAACGATATGGGTGCAAACTTGTTTTTGGAGATTTGTCAGTTTACTTCTACTGAATAAAATGCCAACCATATGTTCCCGAAGTTCATTACTTTCTTCTAATTCTTCATTGTTTGGTTCTATAACTATAGATGAAATTGGTCCAGAATTTTGTTGCTCGCCTTGAATTAACTTTCCAAAGACCTATAATATTAATGTGTACAAATTTAATATACTTATATGCTCAGGTGTAACCTTAATTAGATATCACACTTATTGTAAATAATTTTACCTGTGACGTGATCGAACGGAAAACTTTTAGAGTTTCTGACTCACAGTTCTTTTGTTGAATGGATATTGCATTAAGCTGTTTCCCAATTTTAAGAGATTCTCCTTCAATTTCTCCAAGTACTCGAATTTGTCTAACCCTCAATGAATTATCAGGTCCTTTTAACTCAAGACCGACAACAACATGCCGTGGATTTATAATTGGACATTTTACCCATCCAGTTGATCTACTTTCTATTTCAACAGTTTTTAACTTTACCATTTCATCCGTATCAATGCCCGATTGGAATGTAACACAAGATACTTTATGCTAAATACAAAAGAAAAAAGACGTTAAATATTTTGAGTAATTTTACTAAAAAATAACATAAAAGAATAAATGCATAATAACGCTTACAGTTAAATCACGACAATTATCGATGTGAATGTAAATCATCCTGGGAAACGAGTGAGCACCGCATATTATTGTAATTGTTTTAGTTCTGTCTCGATCTTCGTCACCAGACTCCCAGAAGGTTTCGGTTGAACTGTCTGTAAGGCTGCTGATCATTGCTTGTCTGCTCGACGTTTTGATTTCGACCCCCGATGTTAAATCTTTCAGCGACTCGACAGAACTAAGTACTTGTCCAGATAAGTTTGACTGGTGGCTCTTATGCATGCTCATCGTCGTGTCCTCTTCTTCTTCCGAACGTGAAAGTATTTTGCTGATATTGCTGAAAACGTGACTGCGATGCAAGAACATGTGATCAGCAGGAGTAAACTGAATCGCCCAGCATCTTACAGCAGCCCGTTGCAGTGGAGACCCTGGAGTATGAAGTAATGAATCAGATATTTTAAAGATTTACAAAATTTTAGGAATGTTGAAATGACATACCTGGAGGAGGTAGAAGCATTAAATCAGCGATAGTTTGTAATAAAGTATGGAATGCTGTAGGAAGAGGATTCGCAGCTTCGCCAGCGATGATCAAGTCGCTCAAAGGGTGCTCGCATACTCCAACCATATCCTTAAAAAGTAAGGTTGCTTAGCAAAACTGTTCAAATCGAATATTGCCAGTGCATGAATAATACTTACATGATCTTTTTTTCTTTCTGTGCACCTCTTTCTATTATCATCCTCGTTTATATCCATAGAATCCGAAACAATCGGTGTAAGCGAGGCGACAAACCACCAAAGTAAGTCGTGAAGGCAAATCGGTTGAGTGACGCTCCTTAGCAACCAGTTCAGCGCCTGCATTGCATAGACCCGACAGGCAGCGCGCCTTAAAGCCTGCTTCATTGCGTACTGCAAATGCTGGAGGTTGTGCTGTTGCAGGACAAACAGCATTACCGGCCTCATTAGCAGCTCGGTGCGATCATTGTTGGCGATTTCTGCCGCTTGATTTGACGAGACTATTGCCGATTGGTCCATCGACGGAACTAACTTTTGAAGCGCCGCCGATGGATAGCACAGCAATGATGAACCAGCATCTGAAAGATCGATATAGACGTTTAATATTCAAACTTCTCATACTTACGGAGAATCGTAAGGGATTTCTAAATAAGTCTCCTAACAATTTTTATATTATCATTACCATTAGTTAATTCGCTACTGCTATTGTTTCTCTTTCGCATCATAACCACTCGACCGTCACTGCTGTTTTTCGCCCAAGGTGCCCCAGTTGACATTGAAACCGATCTATGAAACACCCCTCGATTCTTTCCACTATCGCTGTCACTATCACTCATTGGGAATTCCGATAAAGGCTGTATGCAAAAAAATAATATTAGTGTCGTATTACGCAATTTTTATGATGTCACTGAATTTTGTAACTGAAAAAGCTGTAGTAACGTACATAAAAGTATACACGTATTTTTATGCAGTTATCAAAATTTTTCAGTGACACAATAGTAAGCATGCAGACAACATTTATGAATAAACAAAAGTGAAACCCACCCTTCTGTTACTTACAGTAAACCCACTACCGCTGCCAGCATCGAACGACGTCTGCTGCCCACCCTGATGCTTGAGTATTTCCTCATAGAACTTTTCCTCGTTGTTTTGGGAGCTCTGAACACCCAGTGCAAGCAAGCATTGGAATGGTCCAGTCGAAGGAAACGGCCCAGCCGCTTCCGGAGGACTGTAATTTTCCGCCACAGAGCTCAAAGTCTGCGAAGGTCGTCGTTGTTGCTTCGGAATATTGACGCCTGCGGCGCTTGCCAGATCAAGCAAGAACATAGCGTTGTTCTTGACGATTATGTGCGTGTCATCGTTTTCAGGCGACGTTATTGGCGACATGAGCTTGTTCGTCTCGCCCATACGTCTGTGACGTTTGTTCTTCTTGGCCTGTAAAAATCGAATAATCATTACACTGAAACGAAGTTCGCGGCTGCTAATTTTTTAAACTACTAGAACAGGCATTACAAGGATGATAAAAGTTCCCTTGACATAAAAACTTTTACGGATCCATTAATTTCAAGTCATTACGAGGAAGGTACCAACTTCTTAATTTCTTTTTACGGGGTACATAAGAGGAACTAAACTTGCGATAGGAAATAAGAACAAATTGGATTAAAAACAGCGATAAAAGAGAAACCATGAATTTAAAACATCCTTCGGCATACTCGTGCACTCACCTTCAGGTACTTATCGCGACACGTGTCACACAATAGATACCACGAGCTACCGCCACCGCCACCATCTCCGCAATTACCGGCCCAACCAACACAGTAATTCCCTCCGCTATTGTACCCGTTACCCCCGGCATGCCATCCGCAGCCCGGGTGCATGAGCTTCATATGATAGGTCACGGGTGGCGGGAACATCAGTCCGCAGAGCTCGCACGTTGTCTCGCGCTCGATACCGCCTAGACCATCGACGACTGGTACCTTCGTTATCGGTTTCCACTCCTTGCGATCCTTTGCTCCACGCTTCTCGCGTTTTTCCACCGCGACCCCGTTGCTCTCCTTTGTAGGTGTGGAAGAAGGTATCTTCGAGGACAGATCGTTGGCAGAGCGCTTTGAGAGCTTTATAACTGGAGGTTGGGCAATTGGGCTGGGTAGGATTGTCTGTTGGTCAATCGCTTGCAGGCAGTTCATACTCAGCTCCTCCCATAGGAAGACTAGGCTCTTCAAGGCTGGAGGTAGGACTGTCACCGTTGTGAATTCCGGTAGTGCTGTGAGTGTATTTCCTGTGAACATTATATTCAAGTTAAATGTTGTGAATACTTACGGCGATGAAAAATAGTACATTAATTTGATTTATTGAACCGATAAATATCAATCCATTATTTGCAGGTGTTACAACTTATATCGGTAATTTATTATGTACAAAACCAAACAAAATTTGTTTAGGCTACGAACCAGCTGGTGGCGTTTCCTCCTTGATACCAGTCGTCGGCTCCTGCTTCTTTCTATTTCTGTTGGCGTTGGCGTTGGCCGCTGATCTCGTGAGGCTCTCCAGAGTGCTGGGTTGGATATGCAGATAGTTGCCATCGTTCGTCACCTCGACGGAGTGTCTCTGCCTGGCACGCTCCTCCCGCGTCATTTCGTTTTTGCGACCTTCATTATTAGCTAATGCTGTTTGTCGAGTGACTACCAGAGCGCCTTGTTTTGGGAGACCGGGATGAAATTTAAGGAAACTTGCGCAGGCCATGGCGTCGTGCACGATGCCCTCGTGCCAGAGGAAGGCTGCGAAGACGGCGCGCAGGCATTCTGCTACTGACGGGCTTATTGCTTCTTTTACCTATAAATTTATGAAACAAACATTTTTAATACAAATTATACATAACTTATGGTGAAAATGGCACATTTATAATTTGAAAAAGATCTCACAAAATGGATATCAATTTGAGCTGGATGTATATTATACCTTTTCTTTGTTGAGATTTAGGGTCCTACTGGGACTAGGCGTTTGCTGACTGTTTGCGGGTGACATTGCACGTTTTGCCCTCGCTTTTACAGCTTTGTTGTGATCGCGACGATAGGTTTTGGAAACGTGACGATCGTCTTTGGCATTCGCAGAATTGATGGAAAAGTGACCCTTCATAGCGGTTGTTGCGCTTTCAGGGCTGGTTTGCGTTTGAGCTTCGGAAACCTTTTTGGAAGCATCTTGAGAATCCTGTATAAAATTACAATAATAATTAGATTATGATCAACTATTTTTTATAAATAGAGAAATTATCGTACTTACACAACTTATACTTCGTTCCTTCTTAGGCGTCTCTGGCGGACTGGAGGTACTGCCCTCGGACCTCATGTGCAGCGAGCTGCAACTTGGACTAGGCGACAGATCCCTGGTGGTGTTAGCGATGGAACTGACGCCACTGGGCGATTGAGATGGATCCCGCGTGAGGCTACTGACCAGTGCACTTGTGTCGCTCTGCGTTGATCCGCGACGATGCGATGCGCCACTGTCCACCATACCACCAGACACTGTGGAGATCGGTTTATGCTTGAATTGTGCTTGGTGATTCGAGAATCTTTTTTATGAGGGGAGGGGGTAGTAGACAGTTAAAAAGTGTATATAGACAGAAATCAGCTTTTTAAAAGAAGCAGTTGAAATGTTAAAAAGAAAATTTAAAAAGAATGTTGAACGGTGATGATAAGATTTATAGTGTGACGAATAATTCACTTTCTTCTATAAAAGAGTAATTATAAGTTTTAATCTTTTGCAACTGATACAAACTAGAAGTGTTGGAAATAAAGCTAATAAATAAAAAAATTTGGATCTAAAAATAAAATGAAATATTTTTATATTACAGTACATGCATTTTAATAAATACTTGATAAATTAGTTAAATTAATTAGATATACACACCCTTGCTTCAATGTTAATTATAATTATTAATAATTAAGTTAAAAAACGAAAGATCTTTTATGATGGCTATTCATACTTCGAACGTGCAATATATATCGTGCATTTTCAACCAGATTTATTCATAAATGTAAATAAACTTCCGATACTACCAATTTTTCTGTGAATATTCGTGTTCAGTCTGAATATTATACATTATTTATACTAGGCGAAATCTATGCCAACATTGTAAAAAATGATGAAAAGACTAAATTATATACGTTACATCATACTAATAGAAATGTTGAACGATCAATCAAAACTTGAATTGCTTGTATAGATATTAAATGATTAATCCTGTTAAACCTTTACTTCATCCTTATATCTTTACAAAAATTTTTTGTCAGAAAATATCTATATGATTGTATTTCAATAGAACATGACATGTTCACATTGTGAAGTGCGCTAACAGAGTACGAAATAGTTCTAAACAATGGAGGCATTAATTATAAGACTAGTATGAAACGGGATGAGGAGGACATTGATTATTACTGCAGTTGTATGAATTTTAAAATTGAATTGACAAATCGTTTCACTTCATTGTGTTTGTTATGTCTTACCTAAAGGTGAAATGCCGACACTTCGGGGGGAGCCGAAGAGCAAAGGACTGCTGCTGGCACTGTCCCCCCCTCCAGTAAAATTTTTCCCACCTGATAAGTTTTTATAAGTTGCAATACATTTGAATCTATCTAATATTTAGAAATACGTAGAAAGCAATATTGTAAAATAGGATACTATGTAAAGTCATTATATTTAGATGTAATATGTACCTGAATGTAAATTAAAAAAATTGTTCGTATTATGACATGCTGCTTGCATTAAAAATATGCTTGATTACAAACGATTATAAAAAAATTTGTTGAGATAAGAAAACGTACTTTACTGTATATAATACGTGTATAAACTACAAATTTATTTAAATAACATGCATATATGATTACTATAAGAGTATAATACATTTTTAAACTGCATAATGCAACTAATGGTGAGTCGATGCTGATAATATAAAATGATCTAATTTACATACATTTTACGTAATCAAAATAATAATGCAAAAAGATGTTGTTTGTGAGTCATAAACAGTAAAAAAGCATTGCTAAATTAAACAAAACTATCGCGATACAAACGGTGACAAAACAACGTTGATTATTGGAATAAGCGGTTAGTACCTTGGGCATTAACAGCAGGTGGAAAGAGACCAGAACCAAACGGCAGACGACTGGAGCCAGCTAAGACCAACACCACGAATTTGTTATAGCTAATAAAGCCGGGTTGCTTTTAGTAAACAAAAATATTTTGGCATCTGACCAATAAAGATTACAATAGATTTAAATTTTAATACTTAAACAGTCAATAGCCATAAATATTCTTGAAAGTGAGTATACAAAATAGATGTATATGATTAAAAACTATTTCGAGGATAAAAATCTAATACATCCATCATAGTCAAGAAAGTATTCTTCTTAAGGGAATATTAATATTGTACATTGATACATTTTTAATAATAATTTGCAAGATTTTAGAAAAATCTAAATTTCCCTTAAGTTTAACTTGAACGCCATTTTTAATTCAAAAGCTCAAGACCGAGCACACAGAAAACACGCATTAAGTGCATGTTGATGCGCGAAATAAGAAAATGTAGATGTGTATTAAAAGAAGATAAAGTAATAAAATTATAGACAGTCAAGGTCACTCTATGGAAGAAAATCCGTGAGATGCCATGATTTGTTCGTATTCACGTACCAGGAATAGGAACTGGACTGGAAGATCTGCTAGCAAGCCGGGGCGATCCAGCTTGCGGATTCTTCGGTGAAGAGCTGCGCGACATCCGCCGTGGTGTCTCTGGTGGTGTGGAGCCGTTTCCGTTTGCTCGGCTCTCACCCATGGCTTTTACCAGTTCTTTCACGGATACACCCACAAACTCCGAAAAATCCCTACGCATATCATGTGACTCATTAGTATGAGAAATTGGATAAAAAAACTCGGTAAATTAGCTTGTAACAGTAATGTGTAAATAATCGTTAACAAAAAATCGAACCTTCCAGGGGAGCTCCTCTTCTCACCATGAGCTTTGTCATCCCCCCGGAGCCACTTCTGCAAAACACTGAATTTCCCACCTCCACCTCCCCCGGCTCCACCACCTCCTCCTCCTCCTTCGCGTTCTCGCTCTTTTGTCGGTCGCTCCTTTAGATGATTCTTTGGAAGCTTCGACGAAGGTTCGGTCGTCTTATCAGTGGTGGTCGTCACTGCAGCTGTTATGGTACACTTGTCGCTGCCTCCCAGCGAATCCTGCCGCTGCTGTTTAATACTAGTGCTGTAGGTACCAAAGAGGAAAGAACTATTGAGACCGTCACCGGAGCCGACGCTACCAGGTGGAATGCAGTTCAGAAGAGATTTAGCCTGCTGTTGAGCATTGTACTGGTCGTTCTCCTGACTACCCGAAGGCATTGATGGCGATTTGTCGTAGTCCTTGTGATTCGGAGTCTGATACCGTAATAATTATCATTTCAGCTTACTGTAATTTTATACATGATTTATGTGGATAAATGCAAACCTGATTAGTAGGGGTTAAATCGGCTAGAAGCTGCTTCTTCTCGGCTATATCTTCGTCTGGGTCCTGAGTGATTTTCATATAGGCCACTCCGTGCTTGTTAATAGCAAGAGACCAGGCTTCTCCGTCATTTTCGAAGCAATATTTACTGGCTGAATCGCTGCTAATACGTACCCAGGTGCCATATCGATTGACGAACTGTTAAATACACGAACCAAAAATTGATTCAATAATTTTTTTCGTACAATTCAAACGTCGCGTTGTCTAAAATTATAAAAACTTACATTCTCTTGTACGGTTACAGTATTTCCTAAGGCCAACTTCCCAACGACTGCAGCTTTTAAACTCGGCCTATTCCTTATGTTATGACCGGAAGCACCGCAAGTAATCACCGCCATAGTTTTCCCGCTATCTAGCGTAACTGTTTTTCTTTTACTGTAATCACAAAATATTACATGACATTCATTATAGGCAATCAACATTACGGGTTAATAATTAAAAAAAGATATTCCAGTATACTGACTCTTCACTCAATTCGGATTTTTTCTGCGCCAAATTTTCTTTAGTATTTTTTGGTTCCTCCACTGGCAGTAATAAAGTTTTTCCTAAATGTTGATTGTACTGCAGACACCAGGCTTCCAAGTGCCCACTATTGCAGTATTTTGCTATTGTATCCACATTGAGTCGAAGCCACGCTCCATCATCGTTGTGAATCTATTGATGTTAGAAATGCAAAATTAAAAAAAATTTATATTTTCCAACTTAATGACTGAACGACTATTGAATATACCTCATCGCAGTAAACAATCGTGCCGTTGACCGGTACGACGCCGATCTGTTTGCTTTGGAGAGACGGATGTGCCCTAATCCTGAGACCAGCGCTGTTTTTCGCCACGAACTTTCGCACTCGACTCGGTAGATGTTGGGGTTTCTTTACGATGTTCATCGTCGGCAGTTCCATACCCTGAGGCGGACGTTTCACTTCGACTTTGTAGTTCTGCAGACGTATAAGATATCGTGATAAAGCTTATTATTAAAATTAAAAAATTAGAGAGTAGTTTTTTGTAAGTTCTTTAAGAAAAAGTGAATCAATTCTGCATAATATTCAGTATATGTTTGGCCTACTGATAATCAAATATAGCACACCCACTTTTTACTACTTAAATAAATATTTTCTTTTTTTAAGAAAGTCAAAGCATCTAATTATTGTATCGATAGTACTAGCTGTTATACAAACAGTTTCAAAAATAAATAATAGATGCATTTAAAAAGTTTCAAAGTGTACTCACGTCCTCCATATTGTATCCATCGATGTTGATCTGTATCGAGTACCAGCCGACAGAGAAGGGCGTCCAGGTGGCCTTGTACGTTCCATCCCCGTTAGCCATAACCATCATGCTCTCGCTCGAGCGTTTTAAAGCCGACGAAGTGAATCGCAGCTCTTCAAACGAGTAGTTTCGATAGGCCTTCATGATGGTGATCGCGTGGAAGCTGACTTTGTACGGATCGTCGAGGACAGTGACCTCGTAAGGCGCGTCCAGCGATGGCTGAGGATGTCCACCAAAAGTCATCGGGTCCGGCTGCGATATGCGACGGATCTTCTTGCCCTGATCGGGCTCCGACAGGTCGCGCTTGTCTATAGGCACTGCTTTCGCTTCGATCTGCGTGAGAGGTTATTGCATCAGTCATTTCTATTTATAATTTAAATATATTGCCGTTTTGCAATGCGTCTGAGCGAATAATATTTATGATTACAATTAAAATAACAAAAGAAATAAAATCAAACGTAAAGATCTCGGTCCTCACCTTCAAGCCGGGAACATGGACGATCTCTCCATACTGGTCCCTGATGACGAGAGTAACAACAGCCGGCCACCCGTAGCGCATCTCCTCGCTCGCGTACACGATCTCGCACTTGCTTGGATCGACGAAGCTGTCCGGCTGGAGCCATCGCGCTAGTCTGCCGCCACTGGTGCCCGACGTGCAGGATACGAAGTCCCTCAGGAACAACCGCTCGTTCGAGTGGCAACTGCAACGCAAAGAAAAGAGACGCTCTGTTAGCTAGGCTGCCTTTGATCAGGACGATTATATCGCAAATGAACGCTTGATACGGGCGCGCGAGCAACGCAATTACACATGATTTTTTATGATATTCGTATACAGGTGAATTAGCACTCCATTGAAGTCAGAAGGTGTCAATGAATCGTGAATTATCGGGTAATATTCGGTGAATTATTGTGAGTATCGGTTCGCATGTAATCAGGTCTCACTGGTTATTGTGTTTGAATAATTAATTTTACGAAGCCGTAAAGCTGCAAGTTTTAATGCATGAGAACTATAATTATTTACAACTTAGTATTTAACGCGTGCTAATATTATCGTTATTAACGAGCCACAATAAAGTTAAAATTACTTCTGCTCCTTTGGAATCTTTGATCACGTTCATTTACAAAAAATTTCGTCCTCGCATAAAAACGCGATTCCAGAAATCCTCATCCAAAAGCGAACGAAATTCGCATGAACTCGCGTATAGTCCACCCCTTCAATTTGCAGTAAACCCTCTCCTCAAGGCATATCAACTCCAGCGAGTTTCGTTTCGCTCAGTCCATCAAAATCCGGTAAAAAAAACAGCTGCCTCTGCCGCTACACCTTGGTAATAATCCCCGAAAAATCAGCGCTCTTCGCTCGAAAGAAAAAAAAAAACTCGTATCCAATCTCCATTACGTGAAATATAACCGCGAGCTTCGCAATTTACGGAGGCCTGCGCGAAAATAAGAGCTGTGAGATGCGCGCGGGCCATCTCATTCCTGAGAAAAAGGCCGTCCGTAATTGGCGCGCTGAAAGAGCAGCAGCCGCGCGCGCGCGCGTCGAATCTTATCGTTGTCGCGAGCGGCCGACGACGCTCTTCTCCTGATTTTCTGCGCGCTTCCTTGTGCGAATGCGGCTATACTTTACAGCCTGAAAGAAAGAGAGCCAGACGCTCGAGGCCCTAATAAGGCGGCAGTGACACCGGAGCCACTTGACCGATTCAGAGCGAGTCTGTGTTTTGCGGCTGTGCACCTGTGACGTTTTATACAGACACGTGCACCGTTGCTACGAGGAGAGATGCTTCTGATATGTTATAGCACGTTTCCTGGTGGTATAGATGAGCGGAGTGTCCGAGGACGCGGACAATGTTTTAGATTTTTTGGTTTGATTTTTTGGGGCTTGACATTGTTGTGATGCCTTACCCTTTGCGACAAGTTGCACAAAAGCGTGTCTTTTATCATGGCGCTTTTAGACGCGCGTACTTAGTTATAGCATGAGCGGCCGAAGCAGTAGACATACCACTATATCTATAGACTCGGGGCTTATACGCCACCTATTTTCACCTGCCACAGACACGGGAGTTTAGGCGGTGACGAAAAGGCCAGTCCAAAACTGCTTCGTTTTTATAAATTGATATAATCACTCTAGATTTCGATATTTATCGAAACTCCATCATCCCTATACTTTCCACTTGAGAAAATACAATTAATCACTTTTCATGTATTAAATATACCTATCTTAACAGAAAGAGGCAAGCTGATTAAGATTTTAAAAAATGTTTCGAACATATTGTATACAAAAATGAACGAACGGCAAACGAGGAACATGTCGATCCGATTATTTCGATATATAATCGCAATCATTCTTTTATAGGAGGGATAAGAATTTTTTATTTACAGATATTGCAAAATATCTGGACCGGAAATATGGCGATTCGTGGAAAGTAGTGATTGTAACTAAAACGATACGGTAAAGAAAAATGTCTGTAGGACGATCTCGTTTTATGAAAATTGTATTATTTAAGTAGATGCACAATTTTATTACTAAGATATTCAGTAATCACTGCCAAGCCGATTTTTCGGTGTTCTCGTTAAAAAAATAATAAGCATTTTACGAAAAAAATAATATATTTTTAAATTTAATAAAATAATCCTAAAGATAAATATTTAAACAGACGCCCTCAAGCTCCAAAGAAGATACCGCGCAGAGCCGAACAAAAATCCCAAAACGATCCCCGAAATCAGCGCACATGTGCTAACAAGCAACAGGAACCTCCCACAGATCCCAAACAAGATCTCGCAATCTCCGTAAAGCCCGAAAAGCGCGTCGCCACTCGTACAAAACAATTCCCCCACACCAAGCCCCGTTTCTACGTCAACAAAACGCTTCCTCCCATTATATCCCCATAGCGCAGCATCTCATTATCGCTCGTGTCGTCGGATTTATCTGTGACACGACCCGAAAGCAGCGGCAGCAGCAGAAAAACTGCAGCGTGAAACTTTCCCGCGCGCACATGTACGGCACGTGGTCAAGGCGTCGCGGCAGGTACGGCAAGTATATGCGGCATCACGATCGACCTTAAGGGCCTCTCTTGTATTGTGCCGAGGCACGAAAACGCGCAGCAGCACGTGTCGCGCAGACGTTGCGCTCCGCGCGCGAGCCATTTCTCATGGGAAATCAGACGAGAGACGCTACGCTATGTACTCGCTTTCTAGGAGTGTATCAGAGGTGTGTGCGAGAAAAAAAGAGAGAGAGAGGGGATGCACTTCCGCTTCCGATGGCCACGAGTGAGCTGTGGGAGTAGTCGAGGAGCCGAGTTCTGTGTAATATAGCGTATCACAATAGGCGGAGATTCGGCTCTTCTTTCGGTTTCTTTTTGTGCAGCTCGAAGGGTTGTGTAAATGTGTAGACGGGGCTCAAATAAGCTTGTTTGGAATTGTTGAGCGCGTTTTTTTTTTTTTTTTTTTTTTTTGGAGGAAGTATGTTGGGCTTGATGGCGATCGTTCGCGCACGCATTGAAAGATTTATTCGAGTCGAGTTTTTTGAAATGTATAGTCACGTTACAGTAGAATAAAAATTGTTATTCTTGATCGTGAATCTCTACAGTGATAAATTAACGATATAGCGTATTTCCGAGATGGCAATAAAGCTTATTAATTTTCCGGAATTTCCGACTTTTTTCAACTCGATCCCACATGTAATAAAGCAATACCGACTTCCTTATACATATACACGTGCGCCGGCGATGAGGCGTTGCTCCGGTGCACGGACGTTTTAATTACTTCTGCGCCGGCCGTATAATAAAGCCACTCGTGCCCCCCTCTGCGAAATTACTGCAATGACCGCGCGAGCCAGAAGAGAAAGAGAGAGAGAGAGAGATCCCTTTTCCGCGCGTAGTTTGCATTTTACATGTGGCGCCTTCGGAGCGCGCGTGGGACTATGTTTAGCGCTCCATTTTTTCTTCGCAAAAAAGGGCTAGTTCGCTTTATTAAAATTGGAATTTTCGTTCATTGCAGAAAATTAAAGTGAGTCTTCTTTTTTCAATGAAAATGTAAGCAAAATTAGATTTTTTCAAAGGAAGGTTTTTTCAAGTTGAAAGTAATAAGGATGTTAATTAAAATTAAATTTCGCGTCAAAAAGAATAAATAAAATATAAAATTCGATGCATATAACGCCCTGAAAATCAAACAATAAAACTGCAATCAGAGTATAATTTACGAACGCGCAAGTCCGCCCGCCCGAAAAAAAACATAGATCGAGAAGCCCGCCGAATATCACAAACAGCGCGTCCGATTTATATATATATTTAGAACCGGCAGCGCTCCTCCCCCGCTCCGGCAAAAACGAGGCAAAAGTTCAAGACTTGTCTCGACCTGCTGCAGTACTTACGCGCAGCTGAGTCTTTCGGTGCCGCGTACGGATGAAACTTATGCACGTCGAGCAGCGCGTGATGCACATAACACTGCAGAGAGGAAGAGACAATCACAGACGGGAAGGGACACCCTATATAGACCCTCTGATGAGAAGGAGAGAGTCTCGAGGATAGACGCTGGAGTGGGAGACGAAGGAGTAGTCTCCGGTTTCTTAGTTTAGGCCTGGATTAGAAGGGGGGATGGGGGACGACAGATTTTTTGTGAGGCGCTGGGAAAACGCGACGGTCATTGCGAGTTACGATGTGCCTTTTTTAAAATGAATTTTTGTTATATGTTGAATGTTAAATTAAATACGATTTTTTTTTTAATTTTAAATAAGGGATTAAAATTTGTTAAGCATATTATAACAATTTATGATTTGAATTAAATAAGCTTTGCAAATCATAGTTTCGATATTCACAAAGCTTGTGTTGAGAGAATATTTTTACCGCATGATTAAACATCAATGAAATAGTCGTTCCACAGGATCAAATTTTATTCGTCAGGAATTTATTACACGTCACAGTGTGCGCAAAATCGAAGACGCAAAATAAGAAAACTTTGGAGAGATATCGGCTCTAATTTATGTCCTGTATATTGAAAAAGCTTATACAGATAAATCTTAATCCTCTCACTTTAGAAATGAGTCGTAGTTTCGGGTGACTCACGTTAATATAAGCTAATCATAAACAAAAAATTTTCTCTTGAATCATTCGTGTTCTGCAGCCAAAACCGATTTTATCTTGTCCGGTTTCGCTGTTTGTAAATTACATGCATTAGTTTGTTGTAAATAGAAAGTTTCACACTACACTGTCAAACGAAATAATGAAAGTTTTTCAAGCAAAATAAACGCACCTTGGCAAATTTATCTTATTTCAATAATTATCGATAAAATACAAATTTTATGATTTTAGTTTACCATCAATACTGTATGCAATAATTAAAAATAAATTTTCACATGAACTTACACCACTTGATGCAATATTTGTTCACGCGCGAAATGCTCATAAAATCTTCGATTTAAACTATACAGTCCTGAATAGCCAATTAAAAAATCTCATATCCGAAAACCCATACTATACGGTACGTCATGCAACACCTCACCACCATCACCATAACGCATCCCAATAACAGCAGCAGCAGCAGCAGCAGCAGCGGTATACACGCGCACATAGAAACCAGCAGCCGCTGTTATTTCCACCATATCTCTTTTAAAAGGCCTCGCACTCAACGCATACAGCCTAGTAGCAGGCAGGCAGGCAGGCAGCGCATAGCATCAGCAGCATAAGCGAGCTGCAGAGTAGGGATAAGAGAGCAGTCGGCTCGCTCTTGCTAGCGCGGTGACGTTACACACGTACAGGCGAGTAGGTAGGGGCGAAAAACGGCTGTGGCTCTCTTCTCCCGATCGGCTCGAGCGCAGTGCCGATGCGGCCTCCGACACGATCGCGTCAGCTGGTCTCTCGCGCGCGCGAGCACGTACATAATATAAAATACGTATTTCTCTCGGCTTCTCGGTTCTCTCGACCGGTTCGAAAGTCCGCGGAGTGTCTTGTTTATAATACCACGACTGTGTGCAGCGCCTGCGCCTCGATCGGCATCCTGGACCACGACTGCGCAGAAGATCCCTCGTTCACGCATGTGCCTGTGGTGATATGAGGCTTGTTTTGGAGAGTACAGAGTGAATTGTGCGGAGAGAGAGCTGTGATTGTTCAAGGATAATTTGTGAAAGATAATATCCAGCCGATCATTACCAGTGACTCGTATATAACTCGCTGCAGTTATAATAATCCCCGGCTTAACAAGCTGGCTCCGATTACTCACTCTTACCTCGGCGGCGTTACGTTATTCACCGACAGCAACATCGTTAATTGCTCGCCTCGCCTTTTTTCGCGCACGCATTCTCGAGAAGAAGAGTAAATCTTGAAAATCACGAGAGCGCGCACGAGTGATATGCCGGCGAGTAGGTGCGCGAACCGCGAAAAATTATGATAGAGCCTCCGACTGGCCAGGATCAACAAGTAGACGACGGCTGCTGCGACGGTTGTCGTGCGCGACGCTCATCTTCCTCTTCAGAATCTCGCCAAGATGAAGAGCTTTGTGATTATGTGTATGTGGCTCGCTGCGGCGATGGTGTTCATCGTCGTCGTTGCGGAGGAGCAACCAAATCCGGAGGAAGCAGCCGCTCCGAAACCCGCTGGGATTTGCGCCATGGACGGCTGCAACTGTACCGTCAAAGCGCATCACTGGGTCTTCGTCAAGTGTGTCTTCTCGGAATATCAGGTGATTACTGCTTATTTGATTTTTCGACCGAGCTTTCTTTGTTGCCTACGCGGCACAAAGGAGAATTTTGAGACTGCCTTTTTCATTTCGCGAGATATTTCGCGTTATGGAATTGCTTCCTTTATATTGTTATATTACGCAATCAAGTCGAGAATGAACGTACACCACAATGGGGTCACACACTTGACATGTTGCAATTTCATGTACGCGTAATTATTAATTGCGTTTGTCGGGATCGAGGTTATATGAAAAAAATTATTGTCGATCGCCTCGCGAACACGCTGTTCGAGATTTCGATGTGATGTATTATATAAAACGTATTTTGCTCGGAGTGAAACTCATCAAAATGTATTTTAACGATGGCTTTCATTGAAGTTCTGTGCACGCCTAAACCGGAAGTCCGCATTAATCCAATCACTCTCTTGAAGATCACTGCGCTTGTAAGTGCATAATAATAACGCGATTACTTAAATTTAATTCGCCACAGTTGCGATGCTCCATACAAAGCTTGTTTACGACGGAATAAAATGTAAACTATTTCGCATATTAAAAGTTACCTTAAGAATGCTCGGTCGATCCTTTTTGCTCGCTCTAAACGCGTATTCTGTGTGTTATTGCTATTTACATAAAACTAGATATTCGTTTTAGTAGTTGTACTTTATGATGAAAACTTGGTTATCCGTTGCTACAAATTTATATCGAAAATAAAATATACCCTCTGGGCGATAAAATATTTGTTTCTATTTTCACCGCGAGAAGATAACCAGCTCATTATCGTTTATAAGGCGCAACAAATTTTTCTTTAGTTTCCCAGTTTTGCTTTCGTTTCGTTTGATTACGCCTTTTTTTATCGAAATCGGGTTTGCGAGGAGGAATTTTAACAGCCGCATGAAGTATATCCTATTTTTCTCACTGATCCACGAATATAGCTGAGAAAGCCCGTTCCAAGAATTACGTTATCTCCTAAATTTTGCGTTGTTCCAAAATAGTACAATCAGCTTTATCCGCCAAGCAATCCAATAAATTTTTTATCTGATTCACGCACGTTGACATCATTCGTGTAAACAGAAATTATCTGACTCAATCGTTACAAATTTACTTTGTGTTATCGCGAATTGAGTGTATCGACTCCGATTCTCACTTTGCCTCTCGTTCTTTTGTTTATCTCTTCAATTTATCATTTTGTTCAAGCTCTTATCGTTTCAAGTATAACTTGTTGCTTGTAGCTGTTCGTATGTATATAGATAATAACGTTTTACCTGGCCAACTACAAGACTCTGTTTCAGCATCAAGGCTCACATAAAATCGTATCGCCGGCGTGCAAAACGAGCAACAAACAATGCCCACTCCGAAGCTTTGAGAAAAGCCGCAGCAATAACACATGTTTTCAGCTCTCTCTCTCTCTCTCTCTCTCTCCTCTTCTGCATTCCTCTCCTCTCTTCTCTCTCTCTCTCTCTCTCTCTCTCTCTCTCTCTCTCTCTAGATCCTCGCGTTCTACACTCATCGGCGCGCGGGCGAAAGCAAGAAAAATACCCCGCCATTAGCATTGCGGCCAATTCCCTAGACCGTAAAGTCGTCGCAGGATTAAAAAAATTTCATCCTCGATTACGCACCGCGCTCCCCCATTCCAAAGTAAAAGCAACATCGGCTCCTTCGCTCGTTCTATACGTCCGGCAACTGGTTTTCTCAACGTTTTTCCTCCTCTTTCCCCCGGTCTATTTCGAAATAAGACGAGCCGATCGAGGATCCACTCTCCCGGGTGCGTCCGACTGTAAATCCTTGGATTTACGCGTGAAATGCATCCGCGCGGCGCGAGGCTTCTGCTGTACACACATATACACACTATACGTATACGACTCAAGGGGATCGGGTCGGCTTTTTGTGCGTCTGCACCGGCAGCAGCGAATGTATTATTTTGTCGACGTCGTTCGCCCTTTTCTTTAACCCACTTTTAACCTCATATTCCGTACATCGGGAGGAGACCGGTGGGAATCGAGCGGAGGCAACAGGCTGGCGACGAGGCTGGCGATGACGTTCCGAGAGAGAAGTTTTTTAAAAAGTTGCGAAACTTTCGTAGAACCGGCTGCTATACGAGGATTGTGTGAAGCGTCCACTAAATTGCATGAAAGAGAGTCCTGAGTCACGTATAGGCTCGGACTGTCGTTTCCTTATGTGCGAGCAGTTTTACGGCATTTAATTGTTTTATTCTTTATTGGTTTTTAACTTTGTTCCCGAGAGCTTTACGACCACCAGAGATTTAGAGTGTCCTTTCGCAATTTGGTTCGAGTAAAACAACTGGGCCAAAAATTTTACGCAAAGTAATAGCTGCTACACCCGTTTCAAAAATATTAATATGACTCATCCACAAAAACACTGCACCGTGTTTGTACACGCAAAACGCAGTTCGCGAAACCTCTTCACACATTCACGTCCGCATAATAATATCATCCTCAGGGACTCTTTCAAAATATTTTCACGTGTCCACGCCTTCCTTATCTCATCGGCTCTCGAAATCATAAACCTCCGCACCAGTCCATCCCAACACCCCACAGTTGTAATCAGATGAAGGCATCGGGACGAAACAATAAAGCTGGCATCAGCGCGAGAGCCATTATTTCGACTCGCGCCTTTGACAGCCGCGCGGCGGAAAAACAAAGTCCAAAAACCGAGGCTGTGAGCAGCGGTTGAAAAATTTGTCACGCGTCTCGCGTGCTCGGCATCCCGAGCGACTCGAAAATTTGTGGCGGCGGCGCCGAGACGAAGATGCGAGTATACTTGTAGTCGTCGGCGGGGCGGAATTTTAGAATTTTTCGTGATGCGCTCGCTCGCTGCGTCTGCATGCTGATCATTTCGAATCGTGTGTAAGAATGAAATGAAAGGAGCAATATGAGCGCTGCGTTGCGTTCCGAGAGTGAATTTTTCTTGAAATCTTGTTATGAGAGGATATTGTTTTTGTGATTTTGTTCGAGCGGACATTATTCATAATCTTATGAAACGCGCATTTGCAGCTATCACATGGAGAAAAATGATAATCATACACCGGCTGTAACGTGACGCTCTTTATTATTACAGACAGCGAAGGCGCGCCTCGCAACGAGGTGTTATAAAATTCAATCTGATTCTCCCATCTTAAATATCCGTAAACCACACTGTCTCAGTTTCAGCTCAGCTGACGAGGCTTTAAAAATTCTGGAACCGTTCGTTTCCCAAAAACTGTCAGATCCAACAAGTCGTATAAAGTAAAAAAATATCCACACGTGCGCGTTTTTACCTGCGCAGTATCGAGTAACATTAGAGATTCCCAGATCTCGACAATATTCACGTCAACGCCTTATAAGTCACTCCGCATCATCCCTCGAATCATTACTTAACGACGCAACACCTGGAATGCACAATGAGACCCGCGAGAGAAAAAGAAAATAATAGAAAGTTCACGTTTCGGAGAAGATCTCTCTCTCTCTCTCTCTCTCTCTCTCTCTCTCTCTCTCTCTCTCTCTCTCTCTCTCTCTCTCTCTCTCTCTCTCGCATTACACCTCCTGCGGGATTAGCATATAAATCATCGCCGCGTGTGCAGCGTATATAGAGGCGAAGAATACAAGGGCTAAATGAGCGGCTGCCGTAAGTGAAAAATGCGATTACCAGCCTCGCAATATTATGCACAGTGAAGTGTGTCGCTCTTTCTCTCCGGTGTCAGGCGGGTGTGAACAATGGGACGTGATGCGCGCGAAATCGTGCGGCTGCGCGATGCATTGGATTAGGACTACACGCGATGAATAATATATACCTATATATGTACCAGCAAAATAAACTGAAGATGTCGAGAGATAAAGCGCGTGACTATAACCGTCGAAGAAAAATAGAGATAAACGGAGAGTTGTGTGCAAAGGAAAATTCGGCTAGAATTACTCAATAAGGTGTGGGTGAAGGCCAGGATGATAGTATCCTCGGGATTAAGATAACAGCTCTAGAAGGACAGTCTTGAAAAAGCAAACAGCACCGAGGAGATAAGGATAACTTCGACGAATCGATATGTGAGCGCAGCTCACACGAAGATAAGCCCGAACTGCATATAAGCAGCATAACAACACAGATCGTCCGAAAATTTACGAGTGTCCGAGTGAATCAGAAAGCGACGTCGAAGGGCAGGCATCAAGGGCTTATGTCGTGGGGGTATGCAATGAAACGTGATCTCAGAAAGGAAAGATAATCGGCAGCAAAGATGACGAGAGAGAGAGAGAGAGATAAAAGGAGGAGCTTCGCGGGAATACGAATGGAGGGACAAAGAGTTGCGGGGACGTGTGGAAAAGTATACGTTGTACCAAATTAATACGGGAGGCACGTGTGTGCGTTGCTCTTTTCCTTTGTGAACGAGGAACTGATTAAGCCGGTAACGGCACTGTCTTACAAGCCTCTTATAGAGAAAGAGACAAAAAAAAATATGTTGAGCATCTCGCGTACATTCTGTTCGAGTGTACAGCCGAGATATATACGTCGTGTTTTTGTAATAAACTTAATATTAGACGCGCATAGCGTCAGGATATAAAAGTAGCTCGACTCGAACAAAGTTATCACAGCGCAAGTGCATACGGCGCGGACGTAGTGTCGCTGACGAAAGAAAAACCGAACGCGCAGCTCGTTCAACGAAATACAGAGAGGAGCTGAGGCGAGAGAGAAAGGCAGCTAAAAATAGGACAAACAGAGCGCGCCGAAGGGGGGAAGAGTTTGAATAGGACCCAGGAGACCGAAAAAAAGGGCTGAATCGAGCGCGGCAGGTATAATGTAGAGGCCGAAGTGTAGTTAGCTTGCTTTTGGAAACTTTGAATTTTTCTCAAATAACTTTCGGAGCCTGACGATGGCTCTCGTCTCCCAGAAGCAAATATTGGCCGTTCTATGCGTCTTTTTTGTTAAATTCTTGTACTCTACTCCATCGTGAAGCAAGTGCTCGGTTTTTCAACTCATTAGCGCACGAGAGAATTCTGTATAGTTTAGTAGAACAAACTTCAGAGCCGACGACGATGTTTGCGCAGAAAACTAAAGCCGCGCCGCCGGCATCTTTTACCACTCATGAATCACGTTCGCCACTTTACCAGCAGCACTTATAACCCCATTAACATTAATCCCTTAACAATGAAATATATTACGGCTGAAAATTATGACTCAGCTGACGCGCTGCTGTATCTCACGAGAGCAGCACAGCGCTGTGCGCTTACATGTGCCATACGTATACACACACGTAGACGTATTTAAATCCCTCTCGAACGGAACGAAAGAGGAGGAGGAGGCGCATGAAAGAAATTCTGAATGGGACGTCGCGCGGCGAGAGCAGGTAGCCGAGAACTCGCTGCGCGCACACAGGTCTTATTGTGCGCGGCACGCATATGGAGCTCGGCGTTAAATCGAGCGCTTATGGTAAATATCCTACCTAGCCTCTGACAGTCTGTGAAATATGTTTTCGAGTTGGCTCGGTCAACTTTTCCAAGTGTACGAGAAACAAAATTAATTGATCGAACGGAATATCAAGCGTAATCGCACACGGAATCAAAATCAGTCCTTTGATCAAACGCGGAACGGGGCCCTTTACTACGAGCCGTCGTTCCACTTGCTGCGCCTCTTCGCTCGGCTGGATTTCATCGCTGTACAGCCCCATACAGTCTTGTGCTGTACGGCGGTGTGCGTAAGCGATGCCACCGCATATAGCTGCAGTCCTATCGCGTGTATATGTATATGTATACGCACGTAATAATAAGGAGGCCCCTTCCGCAGCTTTCCCATGGGAAACAGGTTCACCGCCGTAAATCCGTCACGCTCGACGGTATAGGAACGAAGCCAGGGAGAGAGAGATTGCGATTGCGACGAGGCTCAGGTGCTCTTTTTTATTTTTTGTTCGCCTCGCGCGATGATGTGTGTGTGTTTTTTTTACGCTGCGCTGAGTATGGGTTTTAACTCGCGTGTAAAAAAACTCGACCAATAATTCGTAGCCAATAATAATAACTCGTCGCATCGCCATCAGCGGAGCAGACGAGGAAAAAATTCAATCGACAACGGAGCCTGTTTTGTTATTCAGCTGTGTATATGGATGCGAATTTCTTCATTAATCTATTCGCCGGTGAATTATGCAGAGCTAATTAGCGAGCGATGATGAATAATCGTTACGTGTGTCGGGGAGATAATATAGTAACGAGACACCCGAGCGAGAGAGCCGAGCGGAATATTCTTTATATAACCAAACGAAAGAATCCTAAAGATGTACGGCGAATCCGAGACATTAAAATATTATCGAGCGAATGGCTCGAATATATGTACCGTTTGAAAACACGCTAATGGAATTCGCGAATGGAAATACGCGTGATTCACTTTGCGCGCGGCGCGAGCGATCTCTCAAGGCTTAGCGCGCACGTGCGACGAAAAAAATCTCTCTCGAGTGTGTTTAACAAAGACAGCCTGTGATTACGAAACTCACTATGGAATATCGAGCGTCAGATTTTTTCTGCTATTAATATTCTAGGTCAATATTTTGCTTTGGTTCGGGAGGCGTCACTGAAGAGATTTCGAATCGGCATGAAGAAATCACAGCTCTTTTGAAAACAATCGCCTGTCGAACCCGGCGAGTGTATAATAAAAAGCATACGCATGAAACACGACCAAAAACACTTCGTCAGGCATCAGTCCGTCCACCGCGCGCATCAAGTCCAATAAAACCGTTGAGAACCGCTGCTCTCGCGTGGAAGAGTCAACGACTTTGGCCGGCTCTATACTCTCTTTCTCTCCTTCTCTCGCCATTAGAGGGTCTCCGGGCTAGACTCGCCTGCACATGCAGCAGCGGCAGCAACAGCAGGAGGAGAACCAGCGGCTTATATAGAAATTCCTCTCTGACCCTCGCGTCGGCGATAGGCGACTCGCCATGTGGACATTCGCCCTGTATTATCTCGTTAGAAGCCGACGAGGGGGACCCCAAAGTCTTCTTTTATTTTTGTTCTTCTATTAATTATGAGTTGTGCGCGTGCGAATACCGTGGAGGGGCGGCGTATTGTAAGCTTGAAATTGAGCCGTTAATTGGCTGGATGCCGGGCGCATGGGGGGGAGTATGCGAAATTCCGCGCATATTGTGTAAACACGACAGAGAGAGCTACTTGGCTAATTAACCCAGATATGTAAATGACGGGAGTATTCGATGATATGGGGTACTTTACCATGTCTCTCTCGTTCCTTAATTTATTTGACAAATTTCGAGCGCGCGCTTAATTTGAACCGTTTCAAACTTTTAGTTCGAAGCCGATTTGCTGAAAGCGTCGAGTCGTTACACGCGATACATTATTTTCCTCGTTAATCATTCCTTTTCGCATAAGCGCAATCTCGATCTGTCACCTTCAATGCTATCAATCAACGTTCGCTTTCAGTATATCTGGACAGTAAAAAAAAAACTCGCAGTATCACGCACACGAACTCGCGAGTATCAGATTCGATTTCCGCGGAGGTCAAACGCATGATGAAAGTCAATTTACGGACGGTATACACTCGCAGTCTACATATAATCTGCGTGTGTGCAGTATAATACACACCTACCTCCGCGTCCAGCTGTGAAACGAAATGGCCGATTTATGCGGTGAAATGTGCTCGCGGCCACGAGGTCGAGGTTCGATATTACCCAGATTTCGGGCTTGTATTGAATTTCGACTTTCTATACGCGTTATATGCCTCGCCGTCGCACTGGTTGCGCAACGAGAACACGCGGCGGTAGCGTAGTTGGTTCGATGATTCGTTATGTGTTGTGCAGTGCTTTTTGCCATCGGAGGAGACAACGACCGGCGTTTCTTTTGTTTCAGATAATTCTGCGCTACGCGAGCGATAGACAGTGATTCAGACGTTTAATTGAACTTCCACTCATTGTTGATTTCTAATTGCAGCCTGCTCTTTAATTAGGCGCGATCGCACGGTTTTTTGCTATCGCGTAATTCATTGAGCCAATCTTTACTCTTGTATAAGACTCGCGATTCAGGTTTCAATTCATAACAATCCTTTTATCCGCGTACAGACAAAATAAATAAGCCGAAAATACAATTTCACGCGCAGACTCCATCGGCCTCGTTACACACATCCCGCAGCGAGTCCCAATCAGCCGCGTGGCAGCAGACGCGCTGCATATACCGAAATAGCCTCCGGAATCAACGATTACGATAAGAGCGCGACTCCCTACATCGCGCACGGCGTGAAAATAAGCCGTACGTCCCCCCTCTCCTCTCTCTCTCTCTCTCTCTCTCGTGGGCGTTGCGATTTAATGGGAGCGTGTCGCCGAGTGCAGCCTGCCGCGAGTACTTATACTCGTATGCGCATTCACATTCGAAAACGAAAACGCGACAACGTGTTCCATGCAGGGCTGTGTGTATAGCGATATAGCTCGTTATGCGCGACAAGAGCATCGAGGGCATACGAGCATAAGCTTGCGTCGCGGGTATAAATCTTAAGAGAGTTCGCGAGAGCGGATGGAGTTGTTGTGTTTGGTTTGGCCGGCTGGGTGGTTTTTGCGCCGGACTGAATATCGATTAGTGTCTCTCTAACGGTGTCTACTCTCTTCGTAAAAAAAAAAAAAAACAGATAGCAATAACTTATGCACGCAGTGCCATATCGAGTTCATAAATTTATACGAAAAAGCGAGAATCTCTCCTTTCATAAGAGTGTATAGTCGCAAAAAAAAACTAGACTCCATTTTTCAAAGTCGTCAAGCCTCGTAAACAACACGGTCGCATTAGCATTTTCAATGGAAACCTCACAGAAACGCAATGCCTAAATCACTTTTGGAAAAAGTGTCCCCCAAAACACCTCCTAAATAAAACTCTCTTGAAAAAAAATGTGAAAGAGACCCCCTAACAGCTCTCCCAAACAAAATACCCACAGGAGAACCCTCGACACGATCCCGGAACACCTGAGCTGGTTTCTCCCGCGTGTATAGTGCCATATACCGTCCAGAAGTTCGTCGTACGCGACTCGACTGTATTATACGAAGAGGCAGCATGGCGTCTTATCTCGTCGGTGCATCGACGACCTGCGCATAAGAACGAGGAGACGAACAGCGCCGGGATTTTCGACTGCATCGGGGAGAGCGGAGCAGTATAGGGNAATTTTGATTTGGTGGGGGTGGGGGGGTAAATAAAGGATATTAACGTTTTACCATTTACACGAGGGGGGGGGGGGGTGAAAATGGCTTTTCTTCTTCGGGAACTGTATAAGAGGGGAGAGCTCGATTTGTCATTTGTCCTCGGGATGCTTTCTTTCGATTTTTAAACGCTCGTTCGGTGTGCGCCGCCGAGAGTAGACGTGGGAAGGCTGACGGCTTCGGCTTTTTTGTCGGATCAGCGCGTAAGCAGTTTTTCCTTCCTGCGGCTACGGTCGCTATTGACGATGATCTGGATGAAATGTTAAAAAGCAATTCGTGTCTTTGTTTGCTTAAAATGGTGTTTGCAGCAGGCGTATAAAGTTTCAATCAATAAACTTATTTCCTAAAATCGATGAAGCCGCCGAGATGGGTGAGAGGATGGGATATATATATATATAGTATATAGGTGCAGTATAACCGCACGTCGAGAAACCGGAGAGGCTGCAGCAAAACGGAGTCGAGAGCCCGCAGCTGCAGTATACGCGCGATGTAGAGAGAACTCGGCATAAATCCCGCGACGACTACGAAACGCACTTCCTAATCGAATCAGATTCACAGCGTCACTTATCATTCCGAAGCTGTTGATTCCATTTGAACCCGAGTCGCGAGGCTGTCTCTCTTGCTCTATACCCAGTCAGCGAGCCTTTAATCACGTTCGATGCTCCACGTGATGTAGCCGCGCGCTGCTATTCTTGCGGGAAATATTCTGATCGAATGCACGCTTGCGTCGAGTGTATGCGGTTTTGAGATCGAGTTTGAAGTAGTTTTCGTCGATTTGAAGGACGAAAATACATCGACTTGTTGCGGTAAAACTTTTTTTCGATGATTATTCGTTGACTTGTTTGGTCATCCAGAGTGTCTTTAAAAAGTACCGAAAAGCTGTCATCTGCTCCAGTAACCTGTTGAGGCGGACCCTCGTGAGTCACACAGGAATGATTTTCAGAATATACGCGCTTGTCACGTTGAGTAAACTACAAGAACTTGAGCAATCGGTCAAGAAAAAAAATTATACGTATAATTGGCTACGTCGAAAAAGAAGTCGTTAATTGACAGTTATAATTCGAAAAGTGTATTATTGGGACTCACAATTTCGAGAACGAAAAGTACATGTTGTAGGTAGAGACAACCCGAAATTAGAAACTTCTCACGCAATGACGCAACACCGTCCGAATTTCCCCGTTAGCAGCCCATCCACGCGTCATTAATTCAATCTGATTCCCAGAAAATACAAGAGAAGCCGAGCCATTATGAATACAGTGTAACCACGGGTTCGACGCTACGATCGAAGATACATACGTATATACACGGAGACCCTCGAAATATCGTTGCGTTCTCACATGTGGACACACTCGAGTCCGCGACGACTTCCGGGACTCGCGCATGCAGAGTTAAACGCACAAGCGCGTGCTGCTCTCGCGCTGAGGGAAACACACATTGCCGGCGCTGCTGCATTGTTATGCAGGTCGCGTTGTCGGGCTGGATGTTATACATTATGTGCCTTTTCGTAGATTTTGGGGCTTGATTTTTTTCGAGGAAGAAGGGTTTATTGATACAAGCAAGCAGGAAATTGAGTATTTGGCGATTAAACGCAGCGTGGGCTGATTGGGCTGGCGTTTAAAAATGCGAGCTTTAATTATTCAGTTGTCTAATTGCTTGTGTTGCTACAACTCGCGTGAGAATATATTAATAGAATAAACTGTACCGGCGGTTTCTCAATACAGTGCGCAATATTTCTATTCGATTTTATAACTGGATCTCGTTAGCATTTACCGCGACACACACTCATCGCGGCGCAAAACAAACAAGTGGAAACGACGCAAAAAGCCAGTAGTTGCCATCAAGACAAAACTCGTGTCTTACTAATGACGAATGCGGTATATGTGCTCTCGGCGTGAGTGTAAGTTCATCGGTGCATGCGTGAACCGTAAAACTGTCGCTTTCATTAAGGAATTTCTCGCCTCGGAACGTAAGAACGATGACGCCATCGTTGGCAGCGCTGCAGTTGCTCGGTGAGCAACGGCAAATACACGTATTATTGTACTCGGCGACTGGTGTGCGCAGCTTGTGCAACTCGTTAAAATCACCGAAAATAGATGCGGCTGGCTTTATGGTTGTCTTTCGAGACTCATCGATTGCCATCTCTGAGTGTAGGAGTTTCGGAAAGGGACTGAGAGATGGAATGATGTCACTTCTTGAGAAGTCTTTTTATGGAAATAAAGTCGATTCTAAACCGTAAGAAATTGTTTCTCGCAGTTTTATCTTTCGTAACTTTTGGATGATTTATTTGCACCGCGGTTTCGATCTCTGCCAATCCGAATGTCGAACAATCACAGATGCTCTATAGCAATAGTCCCGTCACGAAGCCCCCCTCAATACAAATAATAATAATTAACGGTTCCTTTGTCACTTCCGACATCTCCCCTCCAAAATAAAAACGATAACCCTGGCTCGAATCACAACACGCCACTATTATAAATTCCCTCGAGCTCAACTTTTGCCCGAAAGCCGAAACACGCGCGCGCGCGCGCGCACAAAGCCACGCTGCGGCAGAATATACCGTGGGTTCGCTGGCTTCGTCTTCTCAATTTATCCACAATGGGTCTCTTTCAGCGCGCAACGAATCTCTGGGTGTCAATTCGACGAGGATGTCTATCCATGCGGGTCATAACCGCCGGCAGCGCAGCTCTGACGGCGCATGCAACAGATTGAGAGAAAGACCATTCGATTCGAGGGTATTATATTTTCGAGCGCGAGCTGCGCCCGGCAATTGATCTTTAATGGGGAATCGCGCGTCGAGGGGACAGCCAATTCTCGTCGATGTGTCGAACTCACTGCAATATGCAATATTATGCGACGTGCAGTTGTATCGGTTTTTTTTTGTTTTCGTAAAAAGTATTAGCTGCCGTTTGGAAACGTGATGATTTGCATAAATAAATAAACACACCTGTTGGCGAAGATAATAATAATGATCGAAAGGTACCTATACATTTATGATGTATTGCGATAGCGTAGAAAATGCAGGTGAGGATTAAAATGGCATTATGCGCGTTTCGAAATTCAATGCAAGGCTGGTAGGCAATAAAATTTCAATATATATAACGCTACTGTTGTATATTATGCATGCAAATGCAGCTTGCAATATAATATTTTTAACGAATGCGACGGAACGAGAATAACAAATCGTCGGGCAAATTATCTTACTCATATTTTCATGCAAAACAGGAATAAGCATAATCACTTTTTTACCGCCACTTTGTTTCACATGGAGGGGGATCATAATAATAAAACGTTTCATCCTGATTTCACCTACGATATTATCGTTCGATTCTTTCGAAATACGCATCGACAGTCTTTGTACACAGAAACGCACTTTTATACTATCGAGAAGTACAAACACAAGTGAATCACGACCACACCATCTCGATATATATCAGCTAAGATAAAAAAAAGTTCATCGACCTGAAAAAAGAACCTCAGCTCATTTGGTCTTGTTTCTTCTCCGAAGTTACTGAAAACCGTATGCGATTTATCAAAATAATTAAACCCAACGTCTGCAAAATTTCTCGCTTATTTTCTTGGCTGAAAACTCGAGCAAACGAAGATCCCGCCGACCGAGTCTGCCGCTCCGACTGATTGCGGATCTCGCGCGCTTTGTCGGGAGAGAGAGAGAGAGAGAGAGAGAGAGAGAGAGAGAGAGAGAGAGAGAGAGAGTGAAGAATTTATTCGGGGGCGTAGATATAGCCGACATCCTGCTTCGCTCCGTCATGCCGCGCACGAGTAGCGTCCGATGAATGCTCTCCGCCACTGATGGCGAATTACACTCCTCGTGCGCGTGTGCGTGTACATTATGAGTCTTGTTCGCTTCTTCTCGGCTCTCGCGCGTTGTATGCGTTTGTCCTCGTTTTTTTTCGTGCGTTTCGTTTTTGATATTGTTGCGGAGAGCTTTTGTGCGAGCGGGATATGAAGGAATTATCAGTTTCCGGTTTAGCATTGTTTTCGATTTGTGGTGCGGCGCTCGATAGCCTTTACTGCGATTGGCATATTATCGAATGCTTCGCCGATGCAGTCATTTTATTATCGTGTCTTTTTTTTTCTCATTGGCGCCTAGTTTGGTTCACTGATTGCCGCATGAGCTAATTCTTGAACGATCGCGAGAATGATCGGACCATAAAATTTTAAAATTTAATTATATGCATTTACTGTTTCGAAAAATGTAAGCAAGATTTATATGACTCGATTATTTGTGTTTGTACAACGCGATCGTGTGCTATACATTTATTATATCACCCGCGTCTTCTATGAGCACAATATAATTCGTCTCTCTATCACTCATCGAATCAATTGATCAATCAATCCATCTCGCTATCTTGGAACGTTGTATTACATTCCCTTATCGCACGCAACATACATCTGCAATAATTGTCGCACTTAATGTGATCCAAGATTGTGCTTTCAATAATTATTATATTCAATTTGATCTGCAATCGCGACTAAAAATCCATGACTCAGTCATCGATAGATCGTCACGCGTCGATGTATAATTGTATATCCAAGAAAAACGAAATCGCCAATCGCTCAGCCCCAGTCGCGCCTATCGACTGCATGAGTTTTTGCCGTCCACTTACGCACTTAAATACTAAACTACAAGCGGTCGACGGTTTGAGAGCTTTCGGCACTTATGTTCGCTGCCCGCCGGACGGATATAACGCGGGCCGGCGACTGTTATAACGAATTTACGTGCACAGTTGTACTGTATATAATGTGTGCCTTCTGCAAAAACGAGTGTTCAGTCGTTCGCTAACTGTAACAAACGTTATACCTTAATTTTAGTTTTTCATAATCTGAGATTTGAATATAAAATTATTTCGCGGTTCGTCTACCATCGCTTCCTCACACCGACAAAAGCAGCAGCGCCTTCTCGTATAAATAACCTCGAAGAAATTCGCAGCGAAAAAAAGGCATACAGCAGAGCAGCTCTCAGGCAAAGCGAGAACGACGAAAAGAAAAAGTTCGCTCGCAAATTGTAATCGCTCTATAACAAGCCCCCCCCCCCCCCTTCTTCTTTCTCATCTCCTCCTTCTCCGACGTGAATTAAGTGCAAGATGTCTTTGACGCGCAATCTACTGCACACACTCGCAGGCGCAAATAATGCGTATACACAAGAGAGGAAGTGTCGTAAGCGCGTAGCAGCAGCAGCAGCAACAGCAACAGCGGCTCTTCGTGCGTGAATAATTACGACGAGGCGTACGCTGCGCGCGGCTACTGCAGTTCGAAAACGCGTAGAAGTAAGTGCAAGTAATTGCGATGCCGTGTGGAGAGTATGACTGTCCGAGGGAAAAAAAGTTAGAGGGATGTACCGAAGATGGTCATTTTTTTTGTTCCGAAGTCGTTTTACTCCGTCTGGATGCGGATAATGTGGAGCTATGTTTCTTGCTGTAGCTCTCGCGGTAAAAATAGAAAATACCGGGGCTGCAATTATATAGTACTTTACAGTGTATACTTCGAATTGGTTCACAGCGTGAAGTGTAATTGCCTGCGCGTATAGAGCGCAGACGTTTAAAATACGAAAAAAATAAGACGGCATTCGATACGCTTAATAACTTTCCTTCTCATCTCGCAAGGAATCGGCCAGACAGCATTCTCACGATAGGCTCACTCCCGCACCCACGTGCATCTCTGAATCCGAGAGATTCGTCACACAAAAGTAAATGACCTTGTTAAAGCTCGCATTCATAAGGTCAGGACAAGGTTGGTAATTATTTCTACATGGAAGCATATACAGCAGTCGGCGACTATAGCACTCGTATTGAATTTATGATAATCCAGTCACACGCGCGTCCGCGCGACAACGGATCGACGCGATTATACAATAAAAATCTAATTTTTATCGATAGAGGAGCCCTCCGAGCCGTTATAAAATTACGGTTGAGTGCCATGCGCACACACTGTATCACTGTCACAGTATGTGTGTCAGCCACGTCGTAAAATGGATGGCGGCTTGTTTTGTGTCATGTAGAAGCCGAGCAATGCGATGATCGTAGGAATATAAAAACATAATCGCGAGCTTTTCTTGCAAACACAAGCCAAATGCAATCAAATATTCATGAGGAGGATAGTTAGTTACGCTCGATTTTCGAAAAATTAAGTCAAGCAAATCCTCCGACAAACGCGAATCTCATTATACAATCGTCGGGATCCCCCCGAGATGCCGTTCGTTAACGCAAATGTCTCATCATCCTCCTCCTTCTCGTGTTAAAAAGTTCCTAAAGAGCTCACAATTACACGGGCAATTAGCGGCAATTAAGTCAGCCGTGCGGCTCGCCGCCGCCGTTTCGCGGATTCTCGGACGAAAAAGTACAAAAGAAGTGCTAATTTAATCCCGCGGGAGAAGTGAGAGAGAGGGGGAGAGTCCAGACTCGAGGAAAGTTCTATACTCTCTGCTTCGCTTCCTCGTTTTTTGCGACCGAGTAATATCCCCGATGGGTTTATGCGATTGCAATTAGCCGATTAATAAATTGGCTGCCGCCGCTGTGACTGGAGCGAGACGATTCGCTCTCGCTAAATTGCTTAACCGAATTATCGCGATATGCAGGCAAAGAGGGGGAGTTTGAACGAATGAAAACTTTGGCTCTTTCACACGCGTCAGAGGGAAAGTATCGCAATTCGCCAATGTTCATCGGATTGCGATTCGTAGTTATATAATCGTTGCCTAAAAGTTGAAAGCTGGCAAATCTGACGCCTCTACTATATAGTCGTAAAAGACGCCCCGACAAATCGAAACTGTTCGGAAAGGTCTATTAAACTCGCGTCATATATCGCTCGCACATACACGTACATGTGTATTGCAAGCGGGTATCGCATCTTTATGTCGATCTCATAAAGATTACGCTCGATGTGCGGGATTCGGCTGTTCTTATACGCTTTTATCGCCGGGCAATATTGTCCGCGCGCGCGCGCGCTATCATCCAGATTCTCGCTGTTGGCTTTGAAATTTTGGGCGGAGTCCAAATTCCATGCGTGCCTCGGGTCGGCCCTGCGTTTATAGGGATTTTGGTAGTTTGAATCTCAATGTCGTGTTTTAGGATTCGGAAATGAAATCGGCCAATGAAAATGTGGAACGTTTCGTAAGTACACAGCGATGCATTGATCGGTAGCACATCCTGCAATCGCTATCGCTCGAGAAACAACGGCGGCAGCTACTCCACCCGATAACGTCAGTCTCTCGCGCTCCGCGGAAGAATTGATCAAGTCTCTAGTGTATGCACGCGCACAATGCGGGTCGTTGAACCTATCCTAGTCGAAGTTCGACTTCCGCGTGAATGAGAATAGACAAGCGCACTGAGCCATATCGCGCGCGAGGGCCACTTTCACGTTTCACGTCATGTAACGTCGCGAGCTTGGCCTGCTGTGTGCTGTCTATTTTGGAAAAAAAAGATCAACGTGCGCTGTTCCGAGAAGGCGAGACAGCGGCCAGGCTTGATTTTTCGGCAGAGCTTGTATCCTATACGGCAGATAACCAGAGAGACAGGCTTGATTACAGTGTTGACTCAATTATTACGGGTGGACGCCTTTATCTGGTTTTTACGCAGCTCGGAGAGATACGGAAAAGCGATGGGTTTTTTTGGCGGTTGAATCACTATTCCGAAAAAAAGCTCCAATTTGTTGCTCGCGTGGCTTATCGTTTCCACGGCACTTGAATATACAGCCAGCTCGGGCTTAACAATACGGTCAGGATTCCTCGTTCATCCCAACAAGCAACGTTAATAGAGTCGCCGAGTGGACGCGTTATAACCCGCTTGCCTCGTGTCTATTTGCTTACATTCGCGCGATTCCACGCTGAATATGGCACTAAAGCGAGCTAAGTGTACATCAAGTCGCGGGGATTGCTTTGTCCGCTCTCCTCGGCTCTAAACTTCCGAGAGTCAGGAGCTCTTGCGGGTCAAGAGCAGGTCGTCATCTCTCGCGGCTGCTGCATGCATACCGAGTTTCCTGAAATCTGACGTTGAATTTAACGCGCATAAATCAGCTTGGAATAACAATATTAAAGCGATGCCTCCCCATACAACTGCGGAACAGAAACGACCATTACGACGATTCCATTTTTCTCCGTCGCCCGCGCTTCCCAAGCGGTAGCCTCTCCTCCGCCTCCGCGCATAAATTTTCTTCGCATCGCGAATCGTCGGAGAGCCTGTGTGAAATTCTCCGCGACCTACCCACGTATCGTCGTGTATAGCATTATATATAGGTGTCGTCTCTATATACACGCGCAAGAGAGCAAGAGATCTAATGAGAAAATATTCCGGGCGGTTCACTGAATCATCGCAGATAAAAGGAGAGCGCGCGCGTCTGTGTGTATAGGAGCGTTATCTTCGAGTGTCGGACGCGCAGCGCTCTGTATGCAGAGGAAAAGAGAGGTTCTGGACGCTTGGAATGGAAGTGCATGGATTTTTTTGAACCGAGAGAGTGGCTGGTCGGGCTTTTGAACGAGGCCCTTTCAATGCTGCGGAGTTGGAATTTTCAGGCTCTATTTAGCGTCAGTACATTATTTCTGATAAGATTTATCGTTGATGCACTATGCGTACCGCTGCGTCATCAGACAAACGCTCGAAAATAAATCTTTCATTCGGCCGACCGCCAAACTCTCGCGAGGAAACACAAATACGTCGTTTGGCCAGTCGCCACTTTCAATGTTTCCGAGTGCACAAAGTCGCCACCGCAGCCTGTGACTCTCGGAAACTCGCGCGGCTGTTTAATTATTTATCTCCGCTTGATTAGGCATTCGATATCGCCCCCGTGGCGACGCGCACTCTCCCGAGGCCGCGCACTCGCGCTTATAAGGAGCTGCACCTCACGACTCGCCGAGCACAATCGCTTATTTGCGATTTTTTATTGCCCGCCGCAAGCTGATCGATCGGAGGTGGAGCTTCCTTATGGAGATGCGAGGAGCTGCTCGCTGCATTGTTTCGTCGCGGCGGGTGATGCCGATTTGAATGGGATTTTGGCTCGGCGTGGCTGGAATGAAGGTTCAACGAAACGATTTATCGGTTATTAATAAACCCTCGTTGCATAATATCTTGACGCTTCGTACACACAGTGCAAGTAACTCGAGGATAAACTCCACTTGGTTACTGTAGCGAAATAAGAGCCTACTCTCGCTCGAGACGATTTATACGTCTCTCTCTCTCTCTCTCTCTCTCTCTCTCTCTCTCTCTCTCTCTCTCTCTCGGACGGGTAGCACGTTGCGCTTTTTATTTTCCCATGCACTCGCTCACTCCCTCGCTCTCGACTGTGCTCTCGATATTTCATCCCCACGTCGCGCGCTGACACGTCGTCGAAGCTGCTCGAGAGGCCAGATTCTTCGACGAGCTGCGGCGACCCCACGGATTTTCCACGCGCTCTATGAGGCCGCGAAGGGTGTCGGTTATATACACACTCGTCGTCTCCCATTTGTCACGCTTTTTGGAGAAAGACTATATTATGCTACCCGCACACGTGGCCCGGCTTGGGAGTTTCTGAGATGGGTTGAGAAACGGCCTTTTTTTCTCTTAATTGCTGTAACACTAGACGCGTATGTGGGAGTTTTGGGGATGTTTCTTGTGGGTTAGGAATGCGTAGCAACATCTGCATTTGCGCGATTCACTCTCCGAGGATATTCGAACGCGATACGAGCAAATAGTGAGGCCTATATTAACATAGATTCATAACAGGACTTTCTTCTCGGAAGCGTTCCGCTGTCAGTGAGCATTTTCATTTATATCAGGATAAGAGAAAGCCCCGATCGTTCTATTTACTCATCGAAATCGCTAAAATCCACACACATCCCGAAAATCAATTCGAAACTCGTCGACGACTCTGTTCTCTCGCGCTTCTTCCTGCGCCCTCGTTCATTCTCTCGGTCCTGCGTTCTCTCTCTATCTCTGGCGCCGAAACGATCGCCGACCGATGGCTCGAGGCCAAGAGCAGCGCACACATACACAGGGTCCGAGCTCGAAATTAATTCGCGACTGCAGGGGCAGCAGCTGCAGCTGTGTAGCGAAAAACCTGTATACCGCGCCCGACTGCGAGAGCGACGTGAGAATTACGCTCGGGAGGAAGTCGGCACTTTTGTCTGGAATTTTTTTTTTCGCGAACAGTGCACTCGAGGGAATTCTCGCGAAGAGAGTAATTGTTCTTATGAAATTAATTGGGTTCTGATAAAGCAGGTGCGCTGCACTCGGTAATGGAAAGGAGGTTTCGAAATTGTTTAATCAGAAGAAAATCGTGCGCGCTTGAAAATAACTCTGCCGGCTTCCAGAAATCCGCAAACGTAAACGGAGTCAATCCAAACAAGTAACCGAATCCGTCGACAAAACGCAAGCGACGAGTACAAAGCTCCGAGGCCATAAAAATTAGTGACAAGCTCTCCTCCCCAAAAACAACGAAGGCGCAGAGCCCATCCACTCCGAGCAGCGCGAGACAGAGTAAGGAAGACTCATAACTAGCGCCACGAAAATTCTCGACTCCTTTGTCCATTGGACGCTGATGGCGCAAACGCAGCCGAAATAGACCGGCAGAACTCATCCTCCGCCTCCTCCACATAAACGTATGTATGTGTGTACATGTGTACGAACGAGAGGCATAGAAAATAGAGAAGCCGCATGAGGACTTAGTCATTCAGTCTGCGGGAATTAGCGGAGCTTTTTCTCACACTCAGGGGGGCTTTTCATGGCTCGAGAGCTGAAGCAGGCTCGCCGAGGAGAAATAAAGCCGCGAGAACGCGTGTAATACGCCGCGGGGATGATGAATTTTCACTTAACGAGCGCGGCGGCTCTGTTTTACTTTTTCGCGGAGGAGAGCGAGTATAGCGGAGCATGTAATGATATTCGAGGAAAATGTTTAATAAATTTGTCTCGCCGGTGAATTGCAATAACGGGGACGCGATTTTTAACAAGCGTTAAATTTCGAATGATCAATTGGGAATTTACGCGAAGTATATAATGAATAATAATTATACCGCGCTGTGGAATTATTGCGTAACGTAAATCACGACAAGAGCGCGCTATCGACGTTGACAGTTTTTAAAGAAATGATTTACAATGACGCGTAATGAAAGGGACGGCGTTAAGTAGCACGAGGGATACAAACCTTTTTTTCGGGGAGAAAGGCATCGTGTTTCTGGAAGTTAAAAATAATTGCGCGCATAAAAGTATTCCTTCGAAACCTTGGCGATAATTTACACAATAACCATAAACCGATCGCTTTTATAAAATTCGATGCCATCAGCTCAAAAAAAGAAGCTGAAGAAGCCTCAGCGTCGCGTTACCAACGACAACCAAAAAATCCATAATCCTCGCAATCAGAGATGATTCCAAGCGGCTCCTATCATTTCACCCATACAACGTATAAGCCGCATCGCTGCTCACAACCTACCATAAACACCATCTCGCCATTAAGGCAAAGCGCAATACACGGTGCAACGACGCTGCCGCGCGTATTTACATAACTCCCGCGAGCTACTAGCATCAGTCGACCAAAAAAAAAAAAAAAAGATCGGCTCTCGTTCCACATTTGCAGCGCAGTGTGTACGGCTGCATCTCCGTTTTCTCCTCTGTCTTTCTCATGTTTACAGCGCTCGCTGAGCGGCGGCGTGTAATTTGCGGCTCAATTTCAAACCAGCACAGGTTTGCCTTGAGCGATCGGAGTCTGCAGGTAGCGAGGACTTCAGCTGCGCGCATTATGTGTGCGTGTGTGCACGTGGAACGAGAAGGAGATATTGAGATATGATGCCAGGCGTCTCGGGTTCTTCGTTTTGGCGCTCGCGGGAAGGGCAAACATTTGCGGGATCGTACACGGGGCTGCGAGATTAATGCATTGCTTAGGGATTCGCGCGAGGTATTATTGCCATCGGGGTGAGCAGGTGCTGCGCTGCGTTTTCGGATTGATTCGTGTTTGTTTTTCATGCTGTGGTAATGGAGACGTCTTCGTTTTTCATGCGGGATTATATATTTTGTAATAATATGGCTAAATAAAAATACATAACGCAAATTTTTTAATAAAACTGCTTGAAAACCAATCGAAGCAACAACGTGAAAGAGCCGCACGAGAACGAAATTTAAATGTAAATACAAGTGCTCCACTCGATCTCGGCGATCACCTCCTGATTCAAAGAAAAAGAAGTCCGATAGCCATATCGATTCGAAATCTCCCAATATGCACCCCGTCCACGAGCGAAATTTCCATAACACCGCAGCATCCATCGAAGAGTTCCCTATCTTATACGAACCGCGTCTTCGCCTCCCACGCAGAAATGAATTCTCCCAGGACCGATCTCGGCAGCTCTCTCACAGGCGTGTTCCTCCCATTTTTCACCGATACCATCTCTCGCCGCAGCGACGTTTAATATTTCTCGTTTTCCTGAGCGCATAATATACACGCGACGAGAGAGCAAGAGAGAGAAGAAGGTGCCGCCGCGCGCGCGTGTTATATCATCGGTTTTCCCCCCTTATGTAAATTTTCGGGGGCAGGAAATGCGCGCGCGCGGCAACGGGACACCGTGTTATGACGATTCGACGCGTTGGTTAGCTTCCAAATGCGCGTGTATACCGCGTACGTCTCTCTGTATATGTGTCCACTGCGACGGGCTGTTTATTTGAATTACCAACTCGGGGGGGATGCGGCTGATTGCGATGTCTGTCTGTGTGTATACGGGTTTGTTAATCTCTGCCGCTTCCTTTATCTTTTTTCGATGCTTGATGGAATGCGCGGGGGTGCTTGTTTGCGAGGATATAATTGAAGCCGATATTGGCTGATTATTGTTTTTAGCATCGAAATGCGGCGGCGGGGATTGATGTTGGACGCGCGGAGATCGAGTTTGTGTGTTCTTCCGATAATGCAAATCCGTTTTTTTCAGCGGCGGGTGATTAGAGGCGTCGCCTTGGGAATATTGTAATTTTTTCGAGAATCGATTAAATTATTCACGGGTTTTCACAACTTTTTGTTCCGTGCGCGTTCCGAGAACGAGTTTAAAAACTGATTCGGAAGAAAATCAGACTCGCAGACAATGAGCTGGTTCCGAAAGAAGCGCACATAAAACTAACACAATCGGCCCGATTTTTTGTCTTCAAAAGAAACGATTTCCCCGAACAATGAAACGAAAATCACGCAGCATCGCACTCAAGCTCCATCGAATAAATTACACCGGAATATTCTCAGAAGCGCTCATCAATACGAAACTACTCACCCGCGCGCGGAATCCTTTTTACGCATTCCGGCTTATTATTCATCGCTCGTAAAAACAGTATAGCGATCCGAAGCTCGAGCGCAATGTCCAATCGCAAACGTGTCTGCCTCGCGCGTATCTCGAGTGTCTGCCGACGTCTCTGCACCTTTTTCAAAGCTGACGGCTGGCTGCAGTCGGCGGACTTTATAAATAAAACCCGCTGCTCGCACAGAGCGAGTTATGCCGGAAGTGCGAGAGGTTTATTCTAACTCCAAAGACAGTCGCCTGATAAAATGGGAACGATCGTCTGTGAGTCACTTTCACGTGCTCTCGAGTGTGTGTAACCTTGGACGATCGCTTCTGTGTCTCCTCGGAGATGTGATGATGAGCGTCGGATCGGAATCGACTGCTGTGAATTCCTGAGCTTTGTTTCGACGATATGCTTGGATTTTCGTGAGAGAAAAGACTCGCCCGGCTTTGTTTTCTTTTCATTGTTTATTAAGCGACGGATATCGTAGACTTGTGGCTTTGAAAAATTGCTGTTTCGTTCTTGAGAGTGATCGTGAGATTTTTATTTTCATCCGAGTTTAAAGTAGGTTGCATCAACCATAAATTTCGAGTCACGCATAAATTAAAATACTGCGGAGCTTAAATACTCTCTGCGTAACGCATTGCCCTATCTAAATCATGAATTTTTCGCCGCGTTACGAACAGATGCCATAATGTTCGCGTTAAATCGACTGTTAAATAATTCGCCATACCGCGCGCGCGTCCATACGACGCGTATGAGTCATAAAACCTATTTTGATGCATATTGCGCCCGTAAAAGGAGAAAGGAAAACTCGAGCAGAAACTGATATACCGCGCGTGGTATCCTGTGAAGGAAAAACAATATTTTCATTTTTTATTCCTTAATTCACCTCGACAGAGGTGCAAAGATTCTACGTCAGACCGATCGCGCTAACTCGATATCACAGGTCGCGCGGCGACTCGTTAAGCCGATACCGATCGCACAAACAGACAGTCGGATTGCGCAATAAAGGTGTACACGGGGCTATATCGTAACCTCAGGAATTGCGCCCGAGATGCACAATGGACGTCACGGCACTGGCGTCTTGAACAACCGAGAACAACAATGCGCGATTCGAGATTTCGGACTCGACACGTGTGCGACGTCTGATGAATAGGACGAGTTAATTCATGCATACGCAGCTTTGTACGCCAGAGGTACATGTAGACGAAAGCGAGAATCGTGTCAGGGAATTGGATGGTTTGAAACAATCTCGATGTAACTTGCATATATAAAAGGTGAGAGGATTTATTGCCTCAATTAGAATCGTGTGTAACTTTCAGAACTGGTCTATACCGGTCTTCGTTCCTATGTATACGTGGCTGCAGGTCGAGCCAACCACAATATCGTCATAGTGTAGAATATTATCCCTGAAAAATCCAAAGCGACAACTCGAAAAATACAAACAGCGGATATTTTAGTAACAATATTTTACGTAACGCACACGGCGACAGGCGCGAGATAATCTTACGCGCGAAGCATCGCAGTGTCTCGTTCCGCGGTTTCCTCGCGAATGAAAAATAAAAAAGCCTCTGCTGCCATCGCGGTATTTGCGTGCGCGCGACACGACATCGCAATTACATTACACGTGACGATGATAACGAAATTAACTCGGCGCGATGTGACAACTCCTCTCTTTTTCCACAAGCTCATAAAACGGGGATATGACCGCGCTATCTCGAAATCGATAACCGGCGTACGGTTGCACAGCCGGCAAATTTCCTCGGAAGTGCGCTTGTAATGTCTGCTGCTGCCTCGGGATCCCGCTTTTGTAATATTACACTTTCCGTCGTGTGCACTCGCATGTATACGTATACGTATAGGTACACGTATAGAGGAAGTCGGGAGAGAAACCCGAGGTAGAAAAGATGACCGTGACGAGGACGCAGCTCGCACAGAGAACGGTTTTCCAGAAGCGAGTCACGTCTCTTCTTCTCGTTTTTCTCGTCTTATTTTTCGAGTGTTTATACGAGAGAACGGCGCTGAAGAGTGGAGACGACTCGAGAAGGGCCCGCGTGCATCTTTTTGCGCCCTTCGCGCTGGTGCTCGTTTTGCGCAGCGCGAGGCCGAAGAATGCACGCAAGAGGCTTTCCCAGCACTGGCTCGTTCAATGCGTGTTTTGTTGACGTTGCGGCTTTTTGTTTCTCCATTTCTCGATATGGGAACCGTATACAGCCTTTATAGCTCGCAATGCTTTCGCTGTGCGCACTTGATGAAGGAAGCAATCTCTGTCGATTTTCGCACTAATAATACAATGATTTAGTTTTAAATTAGAATAATAATAAATTATAATCAAGTGTCAAAAACTAATACGAAATTTATTTTTCCGATTCCAGGACGTAGAGCTGTCCGAGGGCATGATACCGGAAGATACAATGGAGGTCGAGGTCTCGCACTGCCGTGAGCTCCGTATCCAGGCGGGGGCATTCACAGGCGGCGCCCAGCTGAAGCGCGTCCATGTCTCGGGCATCTACACTCTGGTGGCGAATCGACAAGCCTTCCAGAACATCAGTGCTCCGAACCCGCTGCTCGAGGTGTCCGAGTGCAATCGCGTGATCCTCGAGAGCCACGCGTTCAAGAACACCAAGGGACCTCTGAGCGTTGCGATATCTCGCTGCAGACACGTAACGATCAAGCCCAACGCGTTCAGCTGGCTGCTCCAGATCACCGTGAAGGAGGTGCCGAACCTCGAGCTGTCCAGCAACGCGTTCAAATTCGAAACTCCGCAGCACGGTCGTCATGGACCAGCGACCAAGGTTAGTTCAGTTTTACTTTTTCTGTGAATGTCTGAAAATAAAATTTTTAATGCATCCCTCTCGATTCTAATGCAAACGTATTATTCTTCCGTAGATAATGTTCCAAAGCGTGAAAATCCCGGAGTTACCAACAGCAGTCTTCCCTTCGAATGCGGCAGAGATACGGATAGACGATCTCTGGACGGGGTCGATAAAAAAAGATGCCTTCTGTGCCATGAATATTTTAAGCGTGACGATCAGTAATGCATCCATAGTAGAGATAGAGCCTGGAGCCTTCAGTGACAGAACGCTTATCCACGGCTTGGAGTTCGTCGACGTGAGAATGACGACCATCAGGAGCGGGGCTTTCCGAGCCGGCGCCAATAATTTAACCATTCAGTATTCTAGGTCAGTAGTAAAACTTGTTTTCACGTACTTCTTTCCAAAGTTTTTTACGGATTACTCTCCTTATTTTCTTTTAAAGCTTTCCCGTATACGCTCAGCAGATGATAATAAAACGTTCGACATTTCAGATTAAACGACGTGGAACCAGGTGCCATCGACATCACCGTCGCGACGGTGACCTTTAACAATAACGAGTTCCACAAGCTTCGTCGCAACTCGATAATCTTCCACCAATGGAATCGCGTGGCCATCGACAACAACGCCTTCCGCTACCTGGAAGCCGACGCCATCAACGCCGTCACCTCGGACATGGGGAAGTCTCCGAACCTCGAGTTCTCCTTCTCGAGCAACCACATCCACGAAGCCGAACCCAACTCCTTGACCTTCGTCGAAAACTCCCAGAGCGTTGCGACAGCTCGAGTAGGCAGCAATTACTTCAAGCGCACCTGCAACTGCAACTTGGAAGACTGGGTACGGGAACGGGTGGGCAGCGACTCATCAGTTTCCTGGATCATGGACACGAGCTACTGCATGGTGGACAAACTGCTTCGCAACTGCTTCAATCTTCCCGAGGGATACCTGGGTATGAGGAACTATACCCAGACTATTTGCTCAAAGACCAACAGGATCAACTGCACCGATCCACCGGCCAAGCCCGAGCCCAGTGTCAGTCCTCCTAGTGTTGGTCCTCACCAATACCCAAGGCACAAAGGTTACTTCGACGTGGAGATGAGCGACCCGGACCAGCTGAAGCACGAGAAGCGTATCATTGTCATCGTGTGCGTGGTCGCGGTCTTCTCCTTGGTGGTCGTCATCCTGACTTCTGGAATACTGTACATGCGTCGACGCGGCGTCTGTCCTAAACTGACCTCTGGACCACACTTTGCTAACTCCTGGTTCTCACCAGCCAACGGAATGACGGCTGCCACCTCGGCCAGGTCGATCTCACGACTGAGCGTACACGAGTACGCGGGACTCCAGCCGGAAACGCGGATTCTGGACGTGGAGGCTCATCAGGATGCCATCGAAGAAGACGAGGGAACCGCGGAGGGAGGAGCTTACGCTTACACCGAGAACAAGGCTACGCAGACTCTGCCCGAGGAACTGACAGAGGAATACCTGAAGGAGCTCAGGGAGAGGTTGAACGACCCGGAAAATTACAGCTACGCCAGGGACATGATCGAGCACCTCTACGACCTCATCAAAGTCGAGGAGAGCTGCAATAACAATAACGACAGAAGACCGTCCGAAAATGGCAACAACTACGACATCATCAGACATAGACAGAAGAAAACGCGAGCCGGGCCAAGGCAGCCATCCGTCAACGTCGGCACGAAAGCTCCTTCGTTAGAAAAGCTCCTGCCCAGTCTGGTGAGTCCCAGACCCCAGATAACAGAGTACTCCGAACCAAGGGATCAGAGGATCATAGATCAAAATCACCTGTACGCAGAATTACCTGGGGACGAAACAGTGCCCAGCACTAGCAGACTCTCCCAACCTGTCTTGGCGACTCTTGCCGGCAGGGCACCGCAGCCCCTGCCACCAGACGTCATCAGTGATTACACGAGCGAACTGAACGGAACTGCCAACGGTCTAACGTACGGACTGGATGACGACGAGGACGGTTCTCGAAACGGTCAAGAAAAGCGACCCATGAACTTCCTCAAGTGCCTCGGCGACACACTCATAGGCTCAAAGAAGGTTACCGGAAAGAGGCCAGACTCCCTGCTGGGCGAATACGCAGATCCATCGGATGTAACGGCACATCTGTACTCCGAGCTTCCGGAACCGAAGCAGCAGCAACAGTCAACTTTGACACTGTCGCCTAACAGTAAAATGGCCAACAGACCGCTGCCCACGAAACCGACAGACCACCAGGAGGCTGCGGCCGCAAGAACGTAGTAGCCGTTGTTCCGTCCCGGAATGTCTATCTCCAACCCTCGAAGAGACGACCTTATCTCTCTCGTGACACGTGGGGAACACCTCGGACTAAATTTTCTCGTGAAGTGTGTGATACGTTGAATTAAGTGATCGAACGTTTGAAATTCAGTGGCGAAACGAAAATCAAGAATTCGATCGCGTCTGATGGTGATGGACGTCAGTCCGGGGTGTCTTGCGAGGGTTAACGACCTACACGCCTGTCTGTGATATCGCATCGTCGACCGACTGAGTCGACCTCGAGAGAAGATTGTACTCGATGGATTCTTTTTCTTATATTTTCCATGCACGTTCTCGCACTGACGTGAAAAAATGAATTGATAATAATATTATCAATATTACTCGATTGTGAAAGTGAGCGCAAACGAAAATTTGGCAAAGTGTATCGAATACGCATGATTCCAATGATATATAAATCGGGTGTGTTGTGCTGAGCGAGCGAGTGTTGTTTACTGTATATGTGAGAGACGACGATGATGAAAATTTATGTATATCGACCATGTGCCTCTTCAAGCGCATATGTATTATTAAATATAACACAGGTCTTTATTGAATCGAAAGCCGAACGCTTTGAGTGTATAAGCCATATTTCCGACGCGTATTTTGATTGTATAATTCTTCGGCGAATAATAAGAAAAGAAATTATATATGTATATGCTCACGTTTTTTTGTTGTTTTATATATAGAGTTACGAATGTATGAGAGAGCCTAGCGTTGACTCCGAAGCGAAAGGGTGGACGCGGCAGAATTATTGCGTGTTCCTTTGTCTCGCAATCGTTGACGCGAGCAGACGGAACAAGCGACATTCTTTATTTAATGACCAACCTCATGGATGTAATATACGATTTTATAAATATATATGTAAATGCCTCTATAGATATAATTAAATCTTCATTTCAAAAGGATCCGCTTTGTGTTTTCTGCTGTCCCTTAAACTACTTCCCCGAATGACTTTCCTCTACTCTTAAAACAAACGCACGTCATTTCCGCTGTCGTAAAAAGTATCAAAAATTATTTTCATATTCAGATCGTAAAAAATACTTACAACAATATCACTGATGCTAATGATAGGCTTAAAAGGAACAAAAATCAAATTCAAAGAAATATAACTTTATTTTATTGCTTCATTATAAAGCGCTCGGGTTGCAACGTAAATATACCTGTGTTCGCTGAGCACACCACAACTTTTTAATTGCAAGCATCCATCAGCGTGACATCCCTCGTAAAAAAGCAACAAGCTTCCGGCAACCGAGCAAGAAAAAAGGCAGTCAATCGGCGTTCGTCACCGCTCGACGTTTCCTCCAAATCACAAGGGCGCGATGCGTCTAGGTCGGCGTTAAACTGCCTCTTAATTACCCCTCGTGATCACCGACGCTCTATATACACGCTCACTCGTTTTATCCCTTCGAGCAGACTCCGAATCTCCAGCGGACTTAATGCGACTTCCTGTCGTTCTCCAGGGCGACTGCGGAGCTTTATCTCGCCGACGCCGTCTAAGAATACCCCGGAGAATATTTATTTCCGGCCGAAGGGCTTTCGGAAATAGCGCTCGCGCGCGCGCGCGGCCTTTGTTTCGCTCAGCTGTGTACCAAGGAGCGGAGAGAGGGAGAGAGAGAGAGAGGTGTATGTTCTATAGGTATAGTCGGGATTTTTATCGTTCGCGGTCGCGCCCTTCCTTCGGGACAGGCTCATTCGAAATAAACAGAGGTTTAAAACAATTCGTGTTTTTCTTTGCGCTGGGAGGTTCCTGGGCGTGCTGGGGTCGCGGCGAACGGGGATTTTTTAATTTTGGCCTTGCGGTCTGTGTGCATAGTAGTTTTTGTGTGTACGTGAAGAGGAGAAAAAAAGTAGGAAGTTTCGTTTTACTCTGTGGTGAATTGGTGATGTTAGGGCTATTTTATTCCTATCTAAAAGTTTCGATCGCTCCATCTAGAGTTCTATTTGTCGTCTGATTATCAGAAAAATGCGCGCGTTTGCGGTTCGATTTTAAATTTTAAAAGAATGATAAGTAAAGCAACAATGCTTGCAATAAAATGAGATATTAGGATGGTTTCTCATTATATTCAAGCAGTTACTGATATTTAGAATTTTACGACTTCAAAAAGTGCACGACATAACGTATAAAACTTGTTTGTATGAATTTCTAACCTCAAAAAGTGAAAATTGAGAAAATATGACAAGGGGTGTATTTCGTTATATTGCCGCGGGAATCTGAAAATTTTAGGCTTACTCATGTACCAAACATTTTTATTGTAAGAACATCGTTGCGAGTCTAAATACATACGTACATGTGGGCCGCTAGAACGATACCAATTTATCAAAACAAAGCAGTTTTGGTCTGGGCCTTTCATCACACCGCTTAAACTCTCCGTTTCTCTGGCAAGTGAATATAGGTGGCGCATGAGCACTTTTCCGTTGCCCTCATAACAATATGCGCGACGAGTCCAGATATAGTGGTGTGCCACCAATGCTAAAACTGCCTTGTCTGACCTGCCGATTCGGCCGCTCATGTTATAACTGTTGACAATTTGTTATTTTTTTTACGGAGGCGTTATGACGAGTAGGTTTCAGAGTGTTAAATGATAAATTGATGAATCAATTAAAAATTTATTTTCCATTATGCAGTGGCAACTATGCAGATTGAGTTAAAGTCAAAGTAAATTTTCTTCAAGGTATACTTCAGACTCTTGCTATTTTGTTTTCAAAACTGCTTCCGAAACTTCAAAGGCAGCGCCTCATGACACTTAAATCACCGGCTTGACATTTTGATGAATTTGCATATTTTCTCACGTGCCGTTCTCATTAATAGCCATCTCAACATTAACGTTTCGAATTTATCCATCATTTACGTTTTATTAATAAACTCATTACAGATCGAGCAATTTATGCAAGAATGTCTTCCAGGAATGATAATAGCTAAGAACAACAAACTTTTGTGGCAGTAATTTCAGAATTACCCCGAATTCAATTCATTAGATCTCAAAAGCTCAATTCACATACAGCGAGATGCTTATTCACGGGGGTGTGCGCGCACTCGTGGGCGCGCGTCTGCTATCTCACTCCCTCTCTCTTTTTCACAAACGCAAGATACACGTATATAGCGGGCGAAAGAAAGAACGAAGAGATATTCTGGTCGGGTCGGAGCCCAAACTATACTGCCCAGGAATGCAAGAGGAACAATTCGACATCGCGGTGGCAACAGCCTGCAGCGCAGCTGTTGACACCCGCAAGAGCTTCACCCGCGTGTCATATATACGCGTGTAAGTATACACTATACACACACAAGCGCCTTTTTGTGAGCGAGTTTTCTTCTTCAGCGACGCTGGAAAAATAATTTTGCACAGCAGACGCGCGCGAGTGTGATGATGCCATTTCGGTTACATTCGAAGTGCTCGCTACATTTTCGGCGCACTTTTGACGCGTCTGCGGGTATTATTTAAAGAAGCAGCGGGAAAGGGAGAGCTTCTGCGAAGCTTTTGAGAGATGCGCGTACGGCTAGGAAGTGGATACACTGGCGCGTCTGTAATTCGCAAAGTAGATTGAGATTTTCTTTGAGCTAAATGGGTTTTTATAGGGCAGCATTTTATTGATAATAATTTCGCGTCCACCTGATTACATCTGAAAAAGAACTCATGTACACCCTCATACCGAATCACCCGCTGAATCCAGTTTATTTTTAAATAATCGTGTCAGAGCGTCAAAGATTGGGTCAGGGACCACGCGCAGAGAGAAGCTCAGGCTCAGGACGAATAGGTCCGCTGCACGCGCGTACTCTATATACAAGCACTGGTAGCGTCGCACACGTACAACACTTATAGCGTTCTTGCCCGCCTCGAATGATGAGATGATTGGTCCCGGCTGACGAGGTCTGATGAAGCTGCCAAGAGCCTCCAAGCCGGCCCATACACACTATATACTGTGCGCGCATTGCGCCTGATGATCAAAATCTCGTCCGCTTCCGTTCGATTCTTTCCATTCAGACACTCTCGGCCGGATTAAGAGCTGTTGCTTACGGCCTGCCGCGAATTTAACTGATTGATTTTGACGAAATTGGGCTGTTAGCGCGGTTTACTTGTCGTCGTCGTCGTCGTCGTTTCTTTTTTTTTACGATGATTACTTTCGCGATGAAAGATATTGCTGTACTATGTTGCTAAAGGACTTTATGCTGGAGCCTGAAAACAAGAGCTTGTACTTGACGTCTGGTTTATCGGCGAGGCCATCGACTCGTTCATCGTGATACCATACAGGGGCTTTAAATTTTCAGGTTAGAGCTTTTCGAAGAAAACAAGATAAAAAATAATAGCGCGCGATTAAGATGCAATATAATTTCGCACACACACACACACACCTGGCGCAGTGCAACTAACTTTCGGCCGTAAACAGTGCAATACAAGCGTGATAAAAAGTAACGCGCTAAAAGCCGGTACTTAAATTTTTCTCCCGCGCCTCGGCGGAGCAAAGTTCCGCCGGCGCTGTATAGCATTGTGTGTACACTCTGGCGCACGTAATAACACACAATGGGCATGTATGCCGGTATATGGAGTGTAAGGAGGAGAGGTCAGCAGTAGTGGCCGCTGCTCTTTCGCGACTTGGCTATTCGACGTTATAACTCGCTCCGACGCTGGACTCGACATCGTCGGGACGTTTACGATTGGCCGGAATCTCTGCAGCTATACTGCCGCACATATATACACAGGAGATGAATGACGCTCTTATCTGAGAAATGGCACCTCATAAACAATCCAGAGAATCGGCCTTTACGATATACCGAGGAATCGCGCCTCGTATAACTTGCTAAGATTATAGCTGAGTAATTCTACGTATACGGTAGACAGTTCAAAATTTATACTTTTGCAGCGAAGACAACCGTCATCAGGAAACGCCCTTCAACTGCAAATATCAAGCAGGTATAACACGTCCCGATCGGTAGTTAAATCAGGGTAGGTATACAGTATACACCCACGGGTGCCTTTTCGTTCCGTCTTACTCTCTGTATAGTATATGTTTTGCCGTCATTGAATCAGCGTTGCAGCGACGCCGACGACGTCGCCGGCATTTGCAAGTTTATTAGAGAGTCTCGGGTGCCTAGCTCGAACGAGAGGGAGGCTGCAGCTATACCGTCGCCACACAGCTGCAGAGCAGTAAAACAGGCGCAAGCAACGCAGCCGCAACAGTCTAGCTTACTAAAACATCTGCCTGGCGCGCGTGTCGTATACCGCCCCGAGGAAAGACGCTACTGAATCTTGGACGGCACAAGTGCACAGCGTGTCCGCCAAAAGCGAGGAGTCGCAAGAAACGCAGCCGGGATTGAGCTTTGCTTAATATTCGAGATTGATATTGGTGTTTTTTACTGCGGTCAAGGTGAAATTTTAAAAACCCGCGGTATAACGAAATTCCTTTTAAGGTCTCTGACATCGAATCGAAAAAGCCATAATCCAGAAGCATGCGATATCTAAACTTCTTTTTATTGCAGAGAGCCCATCGACGCCGCCTACACACATGTTCGCAAGCTGATGCTGCACCTAAAGCTGCAGCACAACGATATTGCGATTCGAGTAGAGGTATAAGCGTTACGCGGAGACGGGAGCGGCTCTAATGGACCTTTGAGCTTGCCGGCGTGGGTCAGCAGCCCGTCGGGTATTGCGCGCCGCAGTCGATCGCAAGTCGTTTCGCGAAAATTATTTTCCTTCGATATAATATCACGCGGACCGCCGCTGGGGAATTCCTCCGCGGGAATTGCGGAGCATCGAGTTTTATCGTTGATAATGACTCCTGCTCATTTTTTCGTTTTATCCCGTACCTATATACCTGCGATTGACGATGCTGATAGATTTCTCATATAGAAAGTGTGCCGTGTTATAAAAGCTTTGGTTCGCATACAAATAGTAGTCAATTACGATGAAAATGAATCATACTATCGAATTCCAATTCGAAGTGCACTTCCTCATCCGGGAAAAAAAGCTCCTGATCGAAACCTTAAGAAATCACTTAAAACCATAAGAGAACGTCCAAGTAATAACACATGCCTCTCGCGTCTGTAGATCCATCCGAAATCGTGGAAGCTATACCCATATTCGGCGACGGACGCGCGACTCTCGAAAAAGAGATCGAGCGAAGGCAGGATGTCGCCTTGACTGTCTCCCCCGACTTCTTCGCCCTTTTTCTCCCTGTCTCCGTTCTTCCACTGCAGCGTCTTTCGCGTGTCTGGCAAAAGCCGGAAGACGCTTCGCGGAAGGACAGAGACTCGCTTTTTTAGTGGGGAACCGACCAGACGGTGGCTCTACCTTTTTTTCTCTTTTTTTAAGGACTCGTTAGAGGCTCAATCAGATGCAGCACGATTCTGGACTTTGGCTGGCTATTAGGGACTTGCGCTTGATTACTCTCGTTAAATACCTGTCGTTGACTGAGTTATTATGTTTCAAGCATCAAGGTAATTACGATGAAAAATTTGTCATTCAACAGCGTTAATTAAAAGTGCCTCTGTTATTTTTATGGGCAGAAATTTTAAATAAATTTCTCCTTGAAATTCTCCAACTTCATCGCGCGAAAAAGGTGAAAAATTGCACGACTTGTTGCTCGCGGCTCCTAATTCAGTCTGCGAGGATAAGCGGGGGTTTCTGTCCACGCGAGTTAATCTCGATTCTGTATATACACGGCGTGTTTACGCGCGAAATCCCGGAGCATTCTTGCGAGCGTAGAAAACTAATGGAAGCCGCGGGTAGGCGTTGTTCCATTCACGAGGTCTAAATTTACGCCGCGAATATTAATGGGCGTGCGTGCGAGCGCGAAGTGCTTTAGCCCTTTGACGCCCGAGTTTCTGGATACTGTGTCGCGTCGCTTTTTTTGATTTATGCACGGTCGGGAATTAAATGTGAAAGAGACGTACAAATTATTTTCATATGCAAACAACGTTTAAAATTATAATTTTTTTTACATAACGGGTAAGGTTATACGGAACGTATAGTAACCACTAGAAAATAAACACACGCGGAAAAACAATATAGCTCATCCGAAAGCATCTTCGAATTAGTCACCCCTCTCCCTCTTTCCCACAAAGCTTCTGGACTCTCCCTTTCGCTCCATAAACACCGAAAAACAACATATCCTCGGCGACACACGCCCGTTTTCCAGTAGCTCTCGACTTTCCGCCGCCGCTCGTGTGTCGACGACACGCGCCCGATTTTCGCTTCCGTCTTCCGCTAGCTTTCCTCCTCCGCCTTCTCTTTTCGGAATTGTATTACGGAGGCCGATTCGGGAATCGGGCGCTCAGCGTGAAGCCTTCGACGAAGGATACGCGCACTTGACGGGTCGCTCGCTTGCTCGAATTTCGGAAGCTGAGACTCTGCTCTAAAAGTAGCGGCGAGCCACTTGGACCAAAGAAAAACACACCCGCCTCTGCAAGAGATGGCTATCGATCTCACTCGTGTGTGAGGACTGATTTTGAGTTTTTTTTTTCGAAAGAGACACGTGGGAGTGCATTGGAGGAACGTGGCGAGGATTAGGAGATGAAGGGACAATGAGCAATAATGTTAGTTAGGTGTGATATCTTCTTTGTACGAATTTATTAAAAAGAAGTAAATTAATTTGATAAAAAATGCTGTTTTATCATTTGTTAATATTTAAAACATTTTAAATCTGACATTCCGATAATTAACTTCGATTTTTAATTAATATACCACGTTATTTGGTCGACTATCAATTTTTTAATCGTTTAAATAATTAACATTAAACCGTTCAAATAAATTAATCATTAACGATTTCATTTTCGATTAAACTGAATACAGCTGCCTACATAAAAATCTTATTTCAGAGAAGGGCCTGAAGTAACGACTAACCGAAGGCCCAGCTGAGCACCATAATCAATCCAAAATAAGCCTAGACCTTCGAAAGTGGCACTAAGACGTCACAAAAAAAAAAACCTCGACCATCAAGACGCAGCAATCATAACCACCAATACTTATAGTAGGTACATTCACACCATCAAGCGACGCACAGAAGCGTAGGCATAACGAGCTCTACCTATACTCTCGGATCCAATCCACCCTCCGAATGGAGCAACAGCCGCAGGGGCGTAGGCTCTTTTCTCACGCTGCGCGTACTTCGTGTGAACGGAACTCGTAAAAGCGTGCGCTTCTAGGCCCAAAGATCCCCCCATGCGGGTCGCTCTCGGGGTTTCTCGCCGAGGCAGTGCGGGTGTCCTTCGTTTTTTTTTTGGCGGTGGTTGCTTTAAGGAGCCGAGAGGTCTTGAAGTCGCGCTGCTGTTCCGGCTTCCGGGAGACGGCTTTGTGTGTTCGGAGGCGACAATTACGCGAAAGGGCAGGTAGGTTTTTGGTATGACGTATTTTGATATTTTGAGGAGAAATTGGAGATGTTGTTCTTGTGTTCTTTTCTTGGATGGAAGTTTGCTTTTTGATGGTTTACGTTGTGAAATATTTGATATGGAGTGCTAATTCATCTGATATTCATAATCTACTTACCTGGTCCCCAAACGTTATCGATAGTTACCATAGTGAACTTTTCTACCAGAACCTTACCTGTAACAAAAAAGAGAGAGAAAATTAGACCAAAACGGAAATAAAGTTTCATTAAAATACAAACTGCGAACAGTTCAAAAAATCAAATATAGAAATCATAAAAACATCTAGATCTGCATCGCATCATTGCAGTAGTGCGCAACTCCCATAAAAACATAACACCGCCGCAACTACTAAAAAAGTATGCACTTAAAACGCTCAAACTCAACTCGCACCGTAAACTAATTTCATCAACTACGCGGCTCTCAAACTCATTTTTCCACCTTCTACCTCGTTACGCTAGACGCATTCTTAATCACGCGCACTCGATGCGCATCCTATACAGCAGCATCAGCAGCACTTGCCCATATAAATTTAATAATTTCCTACGTTCTCCAGAACTCCGCGCGGCAGCGATATAAACAGCCCTGAGCGTCATAAACCGAACGACAAATGCGCGCGCGTGGAGACAAAGAGCGCGCGCCCTTTTATTACGAAGCGGTCATAAAGGGGAAAAGTCGGCGTATTATCGTCGAGCGCGCGTTTCTCGCAAAATTAGCTAAAAGCCGACCGATAACGCTGTGGCCAAATGGGCTTTATTCCAAGTTCGCTCATCGGTACGGGTTGCGGCTTTTTCGGCGATTCGTATCTGTAATTGCGCGACAACGTGGCCGGACAATGCGAACATTCGCCCGTTTCGCGCGCGGCTCTCGGTTAATTCATAAGCGAGAGTAGCAGAGGGGGTATTCGTGCTGGGTGATTTAGGTATGCGGGGATTTTTGGGAGCTTGGTTGGAAACGAGTTGCGGCGAGAGCGAAAAGTGGATGCGGCCTATTCTGGCTTCAATTGCGGATGGGCTGATGTTTCGCGGTGGATCGAACGCGTGATGGGATCAGGAATTCGCGGGCGCTTATAGTAGAATTTTACGAAGGTTATTCCAATGGCATTTGCTCATTTAAAGATGTGTGTACAATCAGTGTATTTATAATTTGGAAACATTTCAAGATAAAATAAGAGTATATTTTATTCGAGGGTAATGCAATAATTTGCTCGCTTTGACGAGGAATGTCACGATCACTCACCATCTTGTCAATCCGTGCTACAAAATCACAGGCAACGTTTCCAACATCTCCGGGGGAAAAAGACACTCAAACAAGAGACGACGACGATGTGTGCGTCTTCCACTCGGCCAAGATATTTTCGTCAGGGTCGTCGCTCCGAGGCGCGGCATAATGAAAACATTGTCCCTCGCAGCGATTAGCTGTGCACTGCGTCTCTGCTGCACGTACATCGACTAGCTGTAAAGGCGTTGAGATTTTTCGCGGCCTTGACAGTGTGCGATCGCGCTAAGTGGAAGCTGCGCATAAGAAATCGAACTGGAATGAGGCCAATTTCGATGAGTTTGCGCTTGCGAGCCGCTTGGGACGCGTTGATTGATGAAATTTGCGAGGCTCTCAACGAGAGCACCAAAGCAAAGCTGAGGGCTCTTCTTTGTTCGATTGATTTGAAGTGATCGATTTTATGAAAAAGCTTTTGTTGCTCGGGTTGCTTAGCTTTGGCCTTGCAAGAGGAATAAACACGGAAATATTTGTTTACTTCAAAACGAAGTTTATTTGTTATTCATGGTTTGTGTGTAATATGCTTGTAACGTGTATGTAGTTAAAAAGTAATTATCGTTACAATTAGAAGGCAAAGGTGAACCTATATACCAGAAGAGTTATTTGTGAGTGCATGCAAGCCGTCGTCAATCAAATTGCAAGAGGGCCATATGAGATCATCAGGGCGGAAGTGATCTTTGCATCGAATTGAGGACTTAATTTGCTTGGTGGTGCTCTCTCTCTCTCTCTCTCTCTCTCTCTCTCTCTCTCTCTCTCTCTCTCTCATAGTCGCATTTCTTCTCTCTCTTTACTTATTTTACCGAACATATTGCTGATGTAGACAAATTCACTATGCGTTTTTACAAGACACTTTCATTAAGTAGTTCCTGGTAAGCAATAACCGCAAACTGGATTATATCAGTGTTACAGGGATCCAGTGGTTTTAAATTACTAATAAAAAAATTTTGGGGGCAGATAACGAACGTTTCCTTTTAATGCACTTATCAGCACTTATCAATTGCACGTATAAATATTTTATGCGTAGGAAGTGTCGGAGTAAAAATCAACTTCACGTGATTAGATCCTGCGTATTCAATTTCATTAAAGTCATAAAAGTATAGTTAGCGCAGTGCAGCTCACTGACTGTTTATTCAGCAACGCATTCTTGAATGAACGATTCATAACTCGCGCCACGCCGCGCCGCGAGTCTATAGCGCTATCTGACGGGTAGAACGTCGAATTGAATGTTAGTACATGGTTCGGACGAGAGATGGCTGCACCTAGCAGTTTTGAAACTTTGCTTTGGTGCTTTGTGTTAATTGGTTATCGCATTAGTTGCTCAATTACTGTTTATCAATATCTATTTGTAATGACTGCTATTGCATTTTGATTTGACTTTCTTTCTCTAATTATTGCTTCTCAGATAAAACCAATAATACTTTGAATAATATTTTAAATAAAAACTCAACGCTATATTATTTGGGACACGTGTTCAAGCGATTAGAAAAAGTACAAGCGATGTGCCAACGTTAAGCAATTATAAACAAAATCGCGAAGTAGCTGCCAAAAGAGAATTTTTTGTATTAAGATCTCATGCCTAAATAATAAGCACAATTCATCTGGGGAACAAGTCAAGCTAACACAAGCCTCCAACATCGGTTCTTTCAGTTCTTTTTAGTCTCCCTTCAAATACCGTCGCCTTTTTGCATTTCGCTTTATAAAGAGAATCGCGCGATTCATTATTTAGAAAATTAACAAATCCCTCCCCTTTTGCCCGCTGGTTTAATGAAAAATAAACACAATCAATCCCCGCGTATACGCGCGCGCGCTCCTGTCGCTCGAAACAAGGAATATTATATAGCGCCCGCTTGCGGTAAGAGCGTAATTTTGAAGCCTCGGGCTATCCGTCGCCATTTCCCACTGCCGCGCGAGTTTATTTATCGGTCTCGTCGATCCCCTTCATATTTTCAGGATTTTATTGCCGCATAACGATTTCGCGGCGCATTCAGGGCCACCTTGTTGTATTTTATTTTGCATTTATTGTATTAAACAGGTGTGATTGCCTTATTTAAGCGCAATTTACGGTGATACGTTAGTGAAAAAATGAATCAACCGAGAAGATTTTTAAGTTGAATTTTATTTGAAAATACAAAATATTTATAGCTGAATAATATCAGAATTCTTCATTGAACTAAAAACCACCCAACGTACAATAACATCAACTCGTATGTAACGCTTCATCGCTTTTTCTTCTCGAACTTCGGCAATTTCGCGCCGTATCTCTCTGTTTTCATTTCATTATAACCTGTAGTCCTACTGCAGTGCTCCCACGAGTCACGCTTCGATTTTCCGGTAGAACTTGCGAGTCAAGCTGCTAATTATCCATAGCAAAAAGTCTCTAGTACCGGATAATTGAGGCCTTATTTCCTCTAGTTCATTTACATTGCGATTTTTCGATACCTTTTGCGTGCGTGCTTGCGTGCTCAAGTCACAGAAGTAGAAATTGAAGCTCGGTTTCGAGCTATAAGCTAATTTTCTGAAATACCACCGAACTTGCTCTCTAGTTACAGCTGAGTTATCATCAGTTCTATCAAGCTTCCCTTTATTTTTGGTTTTAGTTTTAGTCTTGCTATTTTTGCTCGTACTAGGGATTTTGAGATATTTTGAGCCAGCCCGTCATTTTTAAGTGTTGCAATAATGCTCTTAATAATGGATTATTCGTGCGAAATAAAAGTTCAGTTTGCATCACGGAGTATGCACTCATCGAAATAACTCACTAAGCTATTATGTATGTAAAAATTTTCACAGTATGCGGACCATGTCGACTATTTTCCGCTTCATTTATTTACACGTTTGTAGCGTTTATTAATTAAAGGTATCAAACGAGCGGGTATATAATACCGTGTACTGGTCTAATGAACTTAATCTTTCCGCGTGCACATCCGAGATGACGTTCGTTAGTGTAGTCGTCGACATTGGTAGTAGCGCTGACGTGCTCCAGTATAATGCCCGTTTATGGCATGTGTGCAAGTTTGTTTCAAAATCTTCGTGCAGTAGTAGATATCTCTATTGTTAAATTCATATAATTGTGTATGATCAGTGACTTTAGGTTATCGAATGTATTGTAGTGATATTTTTTATGATGTAGCTTACATTAATCCAACGTATTTAAACTATTGTCTTTTGTTTGTATGTGTTTTGTCTCCTATGGATCTAAACTGGACGTTAATTTAATTGACATTTCTAAAACAAACCTATAGCTTATCATGTTATGCCAAAATTTTGATGAGAATTAATATGTTGAGTTATTGAAGCGGGATTATAAAAATTTTGGAAAATTGCTATTGCACACATTCATTGCTTATCAAGCATTCAGCGACGAAGGATATGCATTGATTACGAGATTGATTTGGTTTGTTCGAATCAGTCAGTATCGACTATTACATTGCCAGCGACAATTAGTATGAAAACATTTTCACATCGTGCATACCGAATTGGTCACTAGTCGTCAATGCAACATTATTCAGATTCGCCATACGTTATACGAAACACCATTTTAAACACTATCGCACTTCTCAAACAAAAAGTCAACGACAGTAGGATTTTACATAAAATTATACGTAAGCGTAAAGAGCTGAAAAATACAAATTTTTATGAATCCGGCGATGCCGATTCTGCCGAAATATTTTCGATGTTCCAAGATGATATAGATTTTTGGCTTGGCAATCTAACGTTTATCTTCAATTTTTTCATATTTGTGCATTGTTCCAAAAGCATCAATAAATAAAACTATTTATACGACCTTATAATTCACATGCCATTCTTTTCATTAAAATTCTATTAATTTTTTTAAGTTTTAGCATGCAATTGAATGTTGCTTGCATGCTGCTTGCTTCTATCTATTCATGTATTTTTTATTTTAAAAAAATACAGATTTCATCAAGAAATATACTGCAATAATATTGGACCGAAATAACATGCATTAATTAATTTTACTTCTTTTGTCAACGACTATTTTGTTTGTACTTGCTCGGATAGTGCGAATGTGACCTACTTTTTATACATTCCATTAAACGCGCACAAGACTTTAAGGGTAGGTATTCAATTTACATTTAGCTAATGAATAAATGCAATTTGGAAATGCACACACATCAGTCATCGAACAACTGCGATTGACTTATTAAAACTTAATCAACTTCTCGACTTATGTTCTGTATATTTATATAATACACAGGAAAATGACAAATTCGTGCTTTCGAGTAATTTGGCAACATTTCATTAAATTGGATAACAAATAAAACGATTATGCATAATCAATCTGAAAAACATTTGTTGCGCCGTGCTGAAAATCCAAGTATGAAAAATAAAATTTCAGAAATGTTTCTAAACTGCAGCGAAAGGAAAACTCTGCAAGCTCCGATGAAAAATTCACTAGCCCCGCAAAATATAAATGCGAAACGAAACGATATCGCATGATCTCCCGCGCTTGCGCGCATGAGCCTGAACAGTTGCAGCGCAGCATCCGAGCGGAAAACAATTTACTCGAGATTCCCACCTTTTCCCCATGTGACGCGTGAATTTTCACCGTCGCCGCACTTCTGTTGGCCCGGAGGTAATTTCTTCCGGCCTCCCGCCGTCCAGCTTTCGACGCCTGAATGTTCGCGACGCGTCCAGCAGACAAGACGAAAAAAGGTGAGAATATTCGAAGGGAAGGGATTTTATTCCGATAGAAGGTGAGAGTCTGAGATAGAATTTGAGATTCAGTTAAAGGTTATCGTTATAATATTAGTTTTTATTCGAAATGAATCATGGACGCGTTTTGAATTTGTTTTCAATAAATATGCGAATTAGGGCATCAATTGTTTAAAAAGAATTTATTTTAAAAGTAAAAAAAGAAGTTTTCTGAGAAAAAAATTTAATCAGGAAGGAAGCATTAAATTTATCCTACTTTTTGTCGACAATTGTCTTTGGAGAGAAAAAATTTTCCACGAATGCATTAAGGAATTTACATTTTGAATAAGAAGCTCTAGGGGCTTCATGGTACGGCACTGACCCGGAGCGCATGAAAAACGATGCCACTGAAAAAAATAATACTTCTTAAGCTACTGTCGACCATTGCATAATTAAGAGCAATAAATATATTCAACTCTATGTGAAAGGTGTCCCAAACAATTAAGCTTTTTCGCAAGTGCAAGCTCGTTTCCTTCCCCTAAGCTCTGTATATAGTTTGGCGTGCCACATCTCGCAGTCTATCCACTTGACACGATTACTCATCAAAGGTCTTTTCCGCGTCGCAGTCTCGACTAATGGATCTTAGATGCCGAGTCTTGCGATAAGCCGGTGCGCGCGCGTTCTCACGGCTCGACAAGCTCGAAAAGAGACCGCCGCGTGCACCTATACTCGGCTTTGCGCGGATACTACCCACAGCTGGCTTTTTCTTTTTTCCTTTCGACTCGCCGAGGTTACACGTCTGGCTTTCGCCTTTTTTCCGAAAGGCTTAGCTCGAGATAAGCGATATTGATAGCCGGTTTATTTGTCGAGCGATATGGCTGCCGATAGTTTCGAAATAAAGTTTTTTTAATATATTTCGCTTTTTAAAAATGAGCTTATGGCGAAAAATGCCATTTGAAATATTGTTGATTCTATGGCACAATGGAATGAACGGCCTTCTGTATTATTCAGCTTGCGTCACAGAACGTTTCAGCGTGACTTCAGTATCGGTAGATAAGGTTTTCTAATCTATGCAATAATCCACAAAAGAAAGAAATCATAGGAGCGTACCTGGAACTCGAGGTTTTTCTTTAACAAACTGCAAATGAATTTTACAATTCTTGCGAGTTGTATTTATCGAGTGGAATCGATTCTCTGCAAATATGCGATCAAACAATCAAACAAGCATTTATCATTTTTATACATAGTTTTATTAGAAAATGATTCAGAGCACGGCATATGAATGTAGCTTTCTATATATAAAACAAAGGCAATAATAAAACTCGATAATTTTATCCAATATCGGCAGAGAGTTTTTGAATTATTCAATAATTTGTGAAGCGAATTTTCCAGCAGATTTTATGCACGATATTTTCAATGGGAAATTTCGGATTGGACAGTGGCTCCGCGACAAAAAGCCGGCTCTCGAATTTCAAAACGCAAAGAGGGTGAGAGCAAACCCTTTAAAAAGGCGCCTCTGACCCATAAAAGGTCCGCGGACGAGCGCGTTCATTAAAAGCCTTCAAAAGATATTCGGAAGCTGGGGCGGTGGCGGCCGGGCAAGAGCCATTAGATTCTCTCCTGATCCGCAGGCGTAAAGTGACTAAAGTGCCGCTCTCGAGGCTTTTCACGGGGGGTGTCCCCTTTCCTCCCCCTCGGCGGCCCTTTCCACGCGCCCGAGGAAACTTGAACGGCGCGCCTCGATCCCCGGCAAATTAAGGGACTGCGCAAGCTTCCTCGTCCTCGTCGTCCCATTACCGGATGCTTCGTGCCGTGAATGCTCGCGCGCATTTCGCAATTTCGAATGGCGGACTGCTCTGCTCTGGTGCTGGTTTTTGCTCGATCTTTTTTTTTATAATTTCGAGGGGCTGTTTGCTGGAGTCGGGCGCGCGGGAAACCGCGTCGAGAATTGGGCTTTTAAAGCATTTTGTAAGCGGTTAGAGTGCTCGCCCTTGCTCGAGTGCCATAAGGATTCCGCAGATTTTTATTGACTTGCGAGTTGCTTGAAACAATACTTTATTACTATTTATTATTTATACGCTTTTTAATTTGTTGAATAATATTTGAATAATCTAATTAGATATTTTTCATAATATAGTTGGCGATGTATATTCGAATGATTATGTTCTTTTGCGAAAGGAAATCCGATAACATTTTGCACACCAAGCCGATGATTTAAATATCTGGAATAAACGAACAAGAGCGAATTAATAGAATCAATAAATACACTCGCCAACTCTCTCGTCCCGATTTGCTTGTCCAAATAAATCATAGAATTAAATTTCGATTTATTCGCGACGAACAGCGATTTCCCATCGCGTTATACAAGCCTCGTTATAGTTAATTAATTATAATCGCTTAGTCGCTATAATGCAAGGCGGAATTTATTGTGGCCGCTCTGCGCTGTTGCTGCGCTCGGACGCGGACAAAGGTGACGTGCATGCACGCTCGCGGGCTCTGGCATAATGAAATTCCAGTTTGACGGGGAAAGGGGTGGCCTCTCTCTCTCTCTCTCTCTCTCTCTCTCTCTCTCTCTCTCTCTCTCTCTCTCCATCTCCCTCTTTCGCTGCTTCTATTTTGGCTTTGACGTCTTACAATAAACCCGGAAATCGTTTGAAATGCATTCACTGCTATGCAAAATCCGACCTACTTACATTTCGCCGCGGCAGAAACAATATTGGAATTCCTGTACAGTACACGTTTCTGCAGTGTATAAGATTTTTAATGCGATGTTCGTCCGTCATTCGCCGATTTATGCTGACGGATGTTAAGTGCCTTAATGACTTTAATTTTGCTTTGCTTTTACTGCTTTGAATGCTGAAATGGTCGAATTTCGATTTTTACACAATCCGCATTGACAGGTCAATGAGCAGTTAAAAATTATTATTTTTCAATCGCTACCAAACTAAGTTTAAAATATTGACACAGAAATTGAAGACTGTAATTTTTACGTATTCGTGTTAACACAATTTCGAATTTGACTATATTATTTATTTGTGAAATTCCACATACGATGTGAAAAATAATATTCGTCAAATTTCCAAGTATATATACGAATTTCCGATTTCAAAATATATACAGGATACAGCGAGCATACCTGTTACTCCTTTATTTCAACAAAATTTTTAATTATTATTGCATATATCATAATGTTGTATGTTATTGTTTTCAGAATATTATGATTATTCATAAAAACAAGGCACTTAATAATTATAACTCCGTTTTACAACGAAATTTTTAGCCTCTACAAGAATCCAGAAATGCTCACAAAAACCGTTTACAAGGGCCCTTAATCCCTATATAAAAAAGTCATGACCGGATGAAGTGAAGCCAAGAATGCGTCAATATGATTGGCTCGTGTAGTGCGCATGCGTCAAAAGTATCGTTAGAATTTTTTGATTTGTTTTTGATTTCTAAAATTGATCCTAATACAAAGAATGTAATATATTACTATAATACATATCAATAATTATTATTTGTGTATTTATAATATTCTATTGTAAATATTATCATTGTTACAAAAAGTGACATGATGTGAACGTTGACACGAACTGAGTTGAGACATAACCTTAAAATTTTAAAAGGTAGTTGGTGACGAAACCGCGGCAATTTTGAAATTTACATGAGCGCGAAATGAATCATATATTGTAAAGTTTGATATATTTCCGTAATAGAAAACAAATATTAAAAATATCAATCAAGCATTTATATTTCATTTAATAAGTTAATGAATTAATATTCTACTACAGTGCGCGCAGCGCACTGCGCCAAATCTAGTCACATAAAAACAAGAATAAAGCACAAATTTGGCAAATAAATTCCATCGCTCAGGTAAATTTCTGACACTCCGAATTCTCTCTCCGTGGGATCGTCGGTAGTAGACACGATTGTGTATCGCTGTAAAATTGGTTATCGAAGCTCGCCAAGCCTCGCGCAGCCCGCGAAACTTCCTCATACACCACCGTGAAATTCGCACAAATTCTTCTTACTCACTGAGTAAAAAATAAGTCTTTCATCCATACACATACTCACACATCCGCTGCACACGCGGATATAAGGATATCGATACCGCCAAGTTCAGTTTCTCCCGGGACTCGTTGTTCCCCGCGAGAGCGTTTTATCGAGAGGGGGAGAGAGAACAAAAGGCGCTCGGCGCGACGGCGGCGGCGGCGTCTTTCTCGCGAAATTCGCCGATAAGAAATTTATGTGAAACAGTTAGAAAGCCACGGCGAAAACTTCTCGCAACTTTCCTGAGCCGACGCGATAGTTCGCTTTATGTACATATACGCAAGTCGCGAAGTGGGAAAGTGAGGGAAGGGGAAGCAGCAGCCGACGTGAGCATACACGCTATAATGTATATAGGTAGCAGGAGCTCCGACAGTTGCCAGAGCGCGCGATAATGAATTTTATTGGTCCGGGTAAGCTGCGAAGACAGATTGGATAAGAGTATGCAGTAATGGACGCGCAGCTTTATCGGTTACGAGGCGCGAATTGCGCAAGAGTTGCCCTGGTATCGACGTAAATTATTTTTGGGGGGCGTTGCCATTGAATTTTAAATCAGGTTCCGGGAGTTTTACCGGTGATTTGAGTGTAAATCAAGCGATTTGTCAATGCCAGCGGCGTTCTATATAAGTTATATAGTTCCGCTGATAAATGTTTCATGATTATAAGCTAATGGTAAAAGCTTTTTTAAAAGTCTTTTTGTTGATGATCGAATTCGGTAGTTATAACATAATAAGCTTACGTATACTTAACTGTGTCGTGTTCGAAAATCCTATTAAATTACAAGAAGATAAATAAGAAACTATATAAAAATGAACGAGGTCAGGATTAATTTTCGGTTTACGAATTTCAGTAAAACTTATTCGCAGAACAATAATTGATGTTGATCCACATGCATATAAATGGGTAAAGTTCGAAGAATCACAATCGCATCGCGATAAACATTCTGGGTTAACACGGTCTCAGATGAGATAAGGTTGTTAATCCATCGAAGAAAAAAATGTCAGATACGGACACAGAAACTTGTAAACGATAAATGTCTCGTTGTTATCGATGTTAAAAATAGCGAACACCAAGTTTAACCGCGAAATGTGTCGCAATAAGTAACAGAAGATAAGAACTTAGACACGTTAGAAGACGGTCTTCTTCACATCATACGTCAGATCCGAGCCGTCATTTCTCAGCTCGGCGAAACACCAACCGGCCGATTAACCAGCCTTTAGCAGGAGCATCATCGATCCAAAGGAACACGACGCCACTCATCAATACAAGCCTCGTCCCCTTGCAAGTGGCCTCTTTGTTCCGTCAACTTTGGCCGGGGATAACAACAAGGCTTGTAAGTGACGTACTGCGCGCGTTCCCGAAACTTTGCCTGCATCGAAGTAACAACTATCGTCCTAAATCTTGGCCGGGCGCACGTGGTCGAAGTTCACAGCGGCGGCCGCCACGACGCCGCAGGCTGCACTGCACCAACGGACCTGAAGAGTTTCATTATAAAAGCCAAGTTGCAGCCGGTAGTGCTGCAGCAGCCCTGGCATTTTACTTTGCCGTTTTATCTCTTTTGCGGGACTTCTGCTCTTTAGCGCCGGTTCTCTCTCTCTCTCTCTCTCTCTCTCTCTCTCTCTCTCTCTCTCTCTCTCTCTCTCTCTTTTTTGCTTGATTTATCTGTTTTGCGCTGCTTGGAGGGCCGACGGGGAGCTTTTAATTTTGGTCGGCGGGATTAATTTATGGTCGGTTTTAGGAGAGTATCGAAGGAAATCGTATAGTGAGATTTAAATGTAGTTCGCGTTTATGAGTAATTATTGAAGTTTGGTACAACGATTTTTGTTTGTGAATTTCTGATTCCTATTTTTAAAAAGTATATAGTTTCAAGAACGTGGTGAATCGCTTTTTTTATTTCAAATCTAAAGAATTACGTTATCAGTTTACCTTTGCAGAAACTATGTTTCACCGCGTCTGCGTTACAGCTATATTCTTCAAAGCAATAATAATGATTCAACTGGCCTACATACAGACCTTATGTAAAAACGGTTTATACGTTCAGAGAAATCCGAATGAAATAAATATGAAATTATACTTGTTAAAAGAGTTGAAGGAAACTCAACCTATTTTTTAACAGATCCTTCCCCCAAAAGTTACCTAAACTCTCAGATCGGAAATCTGAATCCTTTGTCACATCGAGTGCAAGCTTGCAATGACATGACACAGAAATCTACGATGTAGGATTTTGCTTTCTGCGATGCAGGGGTCAGCAGTTCGAAAGAAGGGCTTCGAAGATAGTTATCGATGGCAAGTTTTCCACCCCCTACGAGGCCGAAGGACTTTGGGAACCGATGACTCACATCCGCCGCGTCATCGAGAAAAACTAATAAATACGAGTATCAGCTGAGAAATCGAGTAATATGTCATACGATTATTGAAGTTTACATGATTTACGATGATGTAACAGTGCATAAAATCTTAATAAATATCGGCTTTGGCGAATTGCTCATTTTATTAAAATGTTGTCCTGAATAATCCGTGTATTATTAAGTAATTTCTGTGAATTTTAAGTACGTAATTGCTACGATTTCACAGGTCTTCGTTTTTGCGTCATCTACTGGCAAATTCTTTCCTGTCCATTGTTTGAAGAACGGATGTCTTCTGACATTAATTAATCCACAGAGATAAAGCTTTGCATAACACAATTTTCATTCGCGCACAATTATTGAGATTTAATAATAAATTACTAATAATTACTAAATAAAATGCAATTTTTTGATTTTGCTTACGGCACAGAAAACTGAATTTCAGCAAAAACCGTTCGTGTGCATTTTACGGCATCAGGTTATGTTCGCTCTTTGTCGCTCCAATAATCCCGCAAACGTCATCGATTGGACTGTCACTATAAAACGCGCACCTAATCAAACCGTCTTCGAATCAATGTCTCACGTCACCCAGCCCGCAGGTGTCACCTTTATCGATGGTACTTTAATTACGCTTCATTAATCACTTGCTATAAGTGGTCAGGGCCGTTCTTCTCCCGCGCATCTTTCGCTTGATAAATGGTCACTTCCTTGGGCTCTTCCCACTCACAGATACGTAAAAATTCATCTTGGGAGCGCGAGGCGACGTCATTGTTGTCACTGGCTGACAAGGAGCTTCTTCGTTGCCGTCGCCGTCTTCTTCTTTATTCGCGAGTCGTGACTAGGACAGTTTTCGGACTCAGACATGCTGCGCTTGCTCTTTTTCCTTATGCTTTAGAAGAAGGATTCTTTTTGTAGCTTACCGAGCGGACAGTTTAGAATTTTCGTTGCAGGTGCGAATGAGTCTTTTCCGCTTCCAGTGTTTTTGGTCTGGGAGAATCAAATTGTAAAACTTTATTCTATTGTTACATTTCTCGAAGATTTTTAAGTCTCAGAATTAAAACTCTATTAAAGAATGCATTTTATGAACAATCGATTTCCCAAACTAAATTGTTAGTAAAATATTTAAAATTTAATCAAAAATTCGTCTTTATAAAAAAGACCTGCACACAAGCTTGCAGAAAGGAGGATGCCCACGGGTATAGATGAAATCGGCCCCCTCGGGGAACGTACGCAACCTACACCATCGTTTAGAACATGAAAAAACGCGCCTTTTAAAAAAAATCAACCCCCATACTTCAAGGGAAGCTGAGATATTTAGCAATGAAGTTTTCACCCCCGAATGTTGTAAAGAATTATAAAATACTCAAATCTGCAACTTTGCACCATTATTTCTAGACTTTTTGGGGGTCAATGGAAAGGTCTCGATATAGGCTACCTCCTCAGTAAGGTTTCAAATGGGCGACGCACCCTTAAACCAGTTTTCAGCGCGAATTTATCATTTTTGCATACCACCCCCTAGCTTTTTCGACTATAAACGGTACTTTGCACCATTATTTTTTTACTTTTCGGGCGTCAATGGAAAGGTCTCGATATAGGCTACCTCCTCAGTAAGGTTTTGAATGGCCGACGCGTCGCCCATTTGAAACCTTCATTGATGCTCGAAAAGTCAAAAAATAATGGTGCAAAGTACCGTTTATAGTCGAAAAACCTTAGGGGTGGTAAGCAAAAATGAGAAAATCGCGCTGAAAACTGGTTTAAGGGTGCGTCGCCCATTTGAAAGCTTACTGAGGAGGTAGCCTATATCGAGACCTTTTCATTGACGCCCGAAAAGTCAAAAAATAATGGTGCAAAGTACCGTTTATAGTCGAAAAAGCTAGGGGGTGGTATGCAAAAATGAGAAAATCGCGCTGAAAACTGGTTTAAGGGTGCGTCGCCCATTTGAAACCTTACTGAGGAGGTGCCTATATCGAGACCTTTCCATTGACCCCCAAAAAGTCTAGAAATAATGGTGCAAAGCTGCAGATTTTGAGTATTTTATAATTGTTTACAACGTTCGGGGGTGAAAACTTCATTGCTAAATATCTCAGCTTCCCTTGAAGTATGGGAGTTGATTTTTTTTTTAAATGCGCGTTTTTTCATGTTCTAAACGATGGTGTAGGTTGCGTACGTTCCCCGAGGGGGCCGATTTCATCTATACCCGTGGGCATCCTCCTTTGTACACTCATTTTTGCAGACCAACATATAGGTAAAAGTGCAGGATGGGGTACAAAAGAGAACGTACGTAATGTAGGTAGACCAGTAGGGATTCCCCTGGAGGATGTAAGGTAGAAAATGTCTGCATCCCTCTCTTTAAAAAAGTGATGACCGGATGTTTTGAAGTCGTTAATGAAGCGATTTTATTGACTGAGAAACAAATATCCGGTCTGAATACAGTTACGATTTTAAACTTCTAACCTTAGAAAATTGAGCGAGCGTTGAATTTAGCTAGTAATATCTTAACGCAAACTAACATGCAATGTGCACATTAATGTATAAAACCCTTGCAGAAAATTCTACAAATAATTCGTGATGTTTAAACAGCCCTTTTCGAAAAGAATGTGCAGAGATTTCTGCATAGGTTTTTTTAGAGCTAAAAATTTTGACGCTAGAAATATATTTTTCACCTGCACAGTGTCGTGCGCAAATTTATGCATAAAGTCGTGCAGAAGGTCTTGCAAGTGATTTTTAATAATAATTATAGCTATTAACGACGCGGGAAATAGACTGGCAATTCCTTGGACAAATTGCGATAATTTTTACTAAAAATCACTTACATGACCTTCTGCACGACTTTATTTGCAGAAGGTCATGCAAGTGACCTTCTGCACATAAACATAAACTAATACCTCTGCATAAATTTGCGCACGACACTGTGCAGGTGAAAAATGTTTTGTTAGCGTCAAAATTTCTAGCACTGACGAGACCTATAGAAATCTCTGCACATACTTTTCGAAAACGGATGTTTAAACTGCGCGAATTATTTGTATTATTTTCCGCAAGGTGTTTCATACGTTAACTTGCAAAATATTAATTGTATGTCTGACTGCACAATAGCAAGAAACTTATTACGATGGCATGTTCATAAAACGAAATGTTTATTGTCACTGATAGTTCACTTCAAGTCGATATAAAAATATATGCGGTTCGACATATAGCCAAACTTTTTCTATAGCTAGCGTGACAGTTGTTGCCAAGTCGCTAATATCTTCTTGAGTAAATAAAGATTTTCCCGGTAGAACATTTGTAAAAAAGTTTTAGCTAGAACAATAGTTCGAGCATAGGTAAGTAGAGTATAAATTATTACAGTTTCAACCATCTGTTAGTACATTTTGGTAAAGCGAGCCGTCCAAAATCAAAATGAAAGCTGTGCTATTAATTCTTCAAATCTCGTGCGCAGATCTCAAGAATGTGGCCGTTATAGGACAGGCTTTTTTAGCCTTTAGTAATTCAAAGACGGAAGGGCACAGCGCGCTAGTCAGATACTATCTGTCGACCGCCAAGCATAGGTAGTCTGTAGAGATTTCTTCTTTCGACTTGTCTGGTCTCGAGACCAGCGAATTCGATGTATCGAAAAAAACATATGTTGTTATTCACGGTTTCAAATCGGGAAGACAAAAATCATGGGTTCTACTACTAAAGGATAAAATTATTGACGCGGTAAGTATAAGTCATAGACCAATCGAACAATAAGCGCTTTAAAAATGTCTTACATGCATGCGAATCTAATCTTTTTTATCTTAAAATGTTTATCTGTAGTATACAAAAAGTGTTATTATGTTACTCGTATCTTCTCTTTCTTCTACTTTATATGTTTTTCAAGGAGTTGGCAATATCCTTCGTGTGTTAGCACAGCTTTGTACGAATTTGCAAGTACACTGCGTATATTGCCTCTTATATATAATGTATGAATAATAAATGATTTAATTATTTCAGACCGAGGCGAATGTTATTTTAATTGATTGGAGTGAAGGCAGTAATAAGAAGAATTATGTTAACGCAGCTAGAAACACTCAACTGGCGACCAATGGAATATTCGAGTATAATATATTTATTACTTCATTTAGTGATGGAATGCTTATTAACTACTTAAAAAAAACATTGTATTCATTAATCTGCCGAGAATAATAATGTTTAGACTATAAGAGAAGCAGATAAAAGAACTTTTAGATGATTCGTTTGAAAATTCAATCAGTATCAAAGTTTAATATTTTATTTAACAAAATCGTTCACGTTGATTTTAAAATAATTAATTTCATTTAATTCGTTTTTATTTAAAATGATTGTTACTAACACGTGATTGTGTACCATAGCTTTCTACAACAGATGAGGATTGCAGTCAATCAATTAAATAAAACCGGCGAAATCCAATGGAATCACTTAAACTTTATTGGTCACAGTCTTGGCGCTCAAGTGAGCGGACAGACAGCACATTTACTGAAGGAAGATGACTTTTGGAAAATAGATAGGATAACTGGGTTAGATCCAGCTAGACCATGTTTCACGAACGTTGACCCAAGTGTCAGACTTGATCAAGACGATGCCGATTTCGTCGACATTATTCACACTCAAACAGGAACCGGAGGAAGTGTTGATGGTTTAGGATTAAAAGAAAGCATAGGTTAGTACAGCTATTTGAATGTAATTTTAGCAGTAAAACCCATTCATCAATGATATATTATAAACAATAACGCCTTATTCAGGTCACATGGATTTCTATATTAATGGCGGTATCGAGCAGCCAGCTTGCGTGAGAAAAAGTAAGTTTCAAAAATGTATGCTGTTTTGCATATAGATTAAGAATCACAACATAAAAATCGTTATCATCATTTTCAATAGTATTCAAATGGAACAACATGATCTGCAGTCACAAACTCGCTTACAAATATTTTACTGACGGAATAATCGATGCATTGATGGGATATATCCATGTTCATTACAAAGTTACACATGGGACGGAACCTATGCGCACGCACAACAGATTCTCTCAGATAAATTAAATGGCTTGTCTTGTTCGGATTGTCCGCACATCGGTCTTGACGCTCCCAAGAGCAATAAAAGAGGTATCTTCTTTGTGGTCACGGGTAGCAACGAACCATTCTGCCGTAAGTAATCGATGTTGATTATGATGTGTTTATATACACGGCTTTACTGAATTAATGCTGTGTATTATGGGTTTTGCAGAAGTTGGAGATGACTATTTGAAAAATGTTATCAAAGTCATAAGGGTTAGTAAAATTGACAATACAATAACTGTTCGAATATGGGATTAAAAACATGGTTCTTAACATTAATTTTATTTCACAGAAACTAAAGCAACATGGATTTGTAAGTAATGTTAATAATAAATGTTAGACATGGAGACAGAGTATCGAAAACGAGGAGTGTATCGTCGTTATCAAAGTTAAAAATAGCGAGCACTAAAGTTTTACCAAGAATAGGAACTCAGACATAGAAGACAGTTATCTTCACATCATACGTCACATCCGAACCGTCATTTCTCAGCTCGGCAAAATATTAACCGGTCGATTAAACAGCCTTTAGCAGTAGCATCATCGATCGAAAGGAACACATCAACGACGCTCATCAATACAATCTTTGTTCCCTTAGAAAACTTTTCGCACTCCGACCTACTGCGCTTGCTCATTTTTCTTATGCTCCAGAAGAAGGTTTTTTGTATAGCTTACGGAGTGGACAGTCTAGAATTTTCGTGGCAGGTGCTAATGTGTTTCTTTTGCTGGCAGTGTCACTGGTATGGGAGAAAGAAAACGTGGAACTTTTTTTGATTGTTTTATTTCTCGACAGCTTTTCAGTCTGTCAAAAGTAAAACTGTCTATCCGTGCTGAATATATTATAAAAGAGACTTTCGTACGTGCACAAGCATCGTGGGGCTATTCTTAAATTGGTTCATGACATATATACCAACTGAACTATTTTTAAAAATGATGTAATGCGAATATTCTACTCATAATTAAAATATATCTATGCAATTTTTTAGATACTATATAAAATACAAGTACGTTGCGCGTGGATATAAAATAACAACATCAATAAAGTTATACATGATTACCCTGAACTAAAAATGAGTACGATAGTAAATAAAAAAGAAAACAAAAAAGATATTATGTATGTCTGACTGACTACACAATAGCAGGAAACTTGCCAAATCGATAACGTGTTCATAAAACGAAATGTTTATTGCTACTGATGGTTCACTTCAAGTCGTTATAAAAATATTTGTGCTTCATCATATAGCCAAATAACTTTGCAAGCAACCTGATATAAAAAGAGAGGCAAAAAAAGTTTATATGAATTTCACTTCTTTTAGATGAAAGTGATAATATATTCATGATGTGTTGGCAAGATTCTGAAACGCAGACTATGCAAAACAAACGTTTTTTGACGACTTTGTTAAAATGCCATGTTTATATTTAGTGGAAATTTTTAGCCGATAAATTAGATTTCTTCAAAATTTACCAACATAAGAAGTGTTGTGATAATTTTTCTAAAAAAAATATTGTAAAATATTAGCGTTATTATGTCTTTGGTCTAATTTCTAATTCGCTGATGAATATTAAACAGATTAAAGTAGTAAAAAACACTTCAGTGTTCGTTTAATTTATTATCTTTTTTTTTTAATCTCATTTTTCTTACTTATTCAAAGTTTTGAAATTCATGAAAAATGTTACAATGTATTTCTAACTTGATAGGATCGACCCATAAATAAAAAACACCATATGATAAAAAAATTATTACAATAAATATGAATTTATAAACATTGATCTGTGTTACAGAGCATTTGCATAGTGTATTTATGTATTACGAAAACTCTTACGTTTGTGAAGCTTCGTATATAGAATAAATATTTGGCTCAGCCTTGTAGCGGTATATCCCAGCAGAGGCGATGAGTCAACGACAACAGTTGAGTAAACTCAGTACGAAAAAGAACGCCGAAGCGTGCGGACGTGTCGATAAAATATGGCCGTCCGAAGAAACAAAACTGCTGTTTGCAGTGAATAGTTTTATATTATGCAAGACGTATATAGTGAAGTTTAATGGAATTTGTGCAAATACGAGTAACTTGATTAGTCAGTGCTAACTCAGTGTGCCGCGAAATCAATAACAATGTATCCTAATACTTTTCGTGAATGTCTATAAGATTCAATAGGACTTTCAAACAGTATTGATAATAATAATAATAATAATAATAATAATAATAATTCACGCGTGTATAAATTAATTACTTCCAAACGATTGCCAAGTAGCTAAAAACGTGTTTAATACTTTCATAACCTCAAAACTAAACTCGAAAACTACCGACGCTACACAATTTTAAAAATAAAACAAAGTCATTCACGGCGTCTCTTTGTTGATTAGCATATTTTTTATAATCAATCAAACTCGTGCATTTAATCACAAACTCGCTAATGAGATTCATAACAACGTTGTGCGGCTTCTGAAAGGTTATCGTTTTAAAGCAAGGCATCTAAGACACGCTCATTCATCTTATGTAAGGAGTGCTGAATATTTTTCTATAGTTGGCGTGTCAGTTCTTGCCAAGTCGCTAATATCTTCTTGGGTAAATACAGATTTTCCCGGTAGAACATTTATAAAATAAGTTTCAGTAAGAACATCTGTCAGTCAATTTTCGTAAAGCGAGCCATCCGAAATCAAAATGAAAGCTGTACTATTGATTTTTCTTGTAACGTTGTTATCATCTACAAAGGACGCTAGGAGCTTCCAAATCTCGTGCGCAGATCTCAAGAATGTGGTCGTTATTGGACAGGCTTTTTTGGCCTTCAGTAATTCAGGGACGGACGACGTGCCGGTCAGATACTACCTGTCGACTACCAAGCATAGGCAGTCTGTGGAGATTGCTTCTTACGACTGGTCTGGTCTCGAGACTAGCGAATTTGATGTATCAAAAAAAACATTTATTGTTATTCACGGCTTCAAGTCGGGAGGACAAAAATCATGGGTTCTACTACTGAAGGATAAAATTATTGACGCAGTGAGTATAATATGATTTGTTTATCTTAACACGTTTATCTGCGGTATACAAAAAAGGTTAATGTTACTCGTATCGCGTTTTGACATAAAAAAACATCGATATATTTTTTATGATTAATTATACTGAGATCTGGATCGGCTAAGATTTAAAAAAATACTTTATAATGCCTTCTTTTTTCAACTCTGTATTTTTTTGAGCAGTTGGCAATGTTCTTCGTTTGTTAGCACAGCTTTCTACGAATTTTCAAGTACGCTGTAACTGCGTTATTGCCTCTTATATACGTTGCCAGCCGAACAACTTTAGTTTTACACGTGCTCCCACACCCATGCCTCCCACTCTCTTTCTTTCTTGCGTAACTATACTCGAGACCGGTGTCAGCTGAGCAACCGTGAACGGGATCTTGTATTTTATTTACAGCTTGGGTATTTCCAGCGGACCCACATAAAAATATTATGGGGGAATACCTAAATGATTTAGAGTAGGTAATCGCGTGGGTATACGAACGTCTGCGATTGATCACGTACAGCTGAATTGTGTACGAACATTTGCGATATTAATTTGCAACTTTGTAATTTAACACAAATTATTTTTTCATATGTAATATAAAACATGATTTAATCATTTCAGACAGAGGCTAATGTTATTTTAATTGATTGGAGCGAAGGCAGTAATAAGAAGAATTATGTCAACGCTGCTAGAAACACTCAACTGGCGACCAATAGAATATTCAAGTATAATATAAATTACTTCATTTAGTGACGTACTACTTATTAACTACTTAAAAAAAAAATTGTATTTATTCATCTGCTGACAGTATTGATGTTTAGACTACAAGAAACAGATAAAAGAACTTATAGTCGATTCGTTTAAAAATTCCATCGGTATCAAGTTTAATATTTTATAGCACAGTGTGGCTAAAATCCGCTGTTAAGTCACGCCTATCTGTGGCTGAAGTAGTTCTTTTTTGCACCCTGTTTATATCTAACCTAACAGTGAAAATAAGGACTACTTTAGTCACAAATAAGCGCAAATTGCTGATTTTAGCAGTCTGTGCTATAACATTTTATACGATACTCTTGACTTAAATGGTTCATCTACGCTCGGGTGCTAACTGCGCCGTGTAAAAAAGAACCATTTAAGTCACACGTATCGTAATGTACTATTATTTACGAGATTATTTAACACAATCGTTCACGTTGATTTTAAAATAATTAATTTCATTTAATTCGTTTTTATTTAAAATGATTGTTACTAACACGTGATTGTGTACCATAGCTTTCTACAACAGATGAGGATTGCAGTCAATCGATTAAATAAAACCGGCGAAATCCAATGGAATCACTTAAATTTTATTGGTCACAGTCTTGGCGCTCAAGTGAGCGGACAGACAGCACATTTACTGAAGGAAGATGACTTCTGGAAAATAGACAGGATAACTGGGTTAGATCCAGCTAGACCATGTTTCACGAACGTTGACCCAAGTGTCAGACTTGATCAAGACGATGCCGATTTCGTCGACATTATTCACACTCAAACAGGAACCGGAGGAAGTGTTGATGGTTTAGGATTAAAAGAAAGCATAGGTTAGTACAGCTATTTGAATGTAATTTTAGCAGTAAAACCCATTCATCAATGATATATTATAAACAATAACGCCTTATTCAGGTCACATGGATTTCTATATTAATGGCGGTATCGAGCAGCCAGCTTGCGTGAGCAAAAGTAAGTTTCACAAATGTACGCTGTTTTACTCATCGAATTAAGAATCATATCATAAAAATAATTATTATCATTTTTGATAGCACTCAAATGGGACAACATGATCTGCAGTCACAAACTCGCTTACAAATATTTTACTGACGGAATAATCGATGCATTGATGGGATATCCATGTCCATTACAAAGTTATGCATGGAACGGAACATATGTACATGCACAAAAGATTCTCTCAGATAAGTTAAATGGCTTATCTTGTTCTGATTGTCCGCACATTGGCCTTGACGCTCCCAAGAGCAATAAAAGAGGTATCTTCTTTGTGGTCACGGGTAACAACGAACCATATTGCCGTAAGTAGAAAATGTTAATTATAATGTGTTTATATAGACAGATCCACACTATTCATGTTGCATATAATGGGTTTTGCAGAAGTTGGAGATGACGATTTGAAAAATGTTATCAAAGTCATAAGGGTTAGTAAAATTGACAATACAATAACTGTTCGAATATGGGATTAAAAACATGGTTCTTAACATTAATTTTATTTTACAGAAACTGAAGAGACATGGCCTTGTAAGTACTAGTGATAGTATTGACTATAGTGATGAAGAAAGTGATCCGCTTGCTGCACTTTACAATAGTGCGCACACATTGAAATTAGGACATTTGACAATAGCATATTTGTTAACTGTTTTTGTCTTTAACTTTAGACACTGATTCGATCGTATACCATATAAGAATTACGATAAGAATGAATAGTGCTAGTTAAAATTTTACATAGTATATAAGTTTTATACTTGAAAAAAGCGATCTATTTTTGATGAATATTTTTCTAAAATTATTCTAATCAATCTTTATTTAGACTGGTGAAAAGGACAGCACGCTTCTTTGAATCTTAGAATTACATCTGCAGATGAATTAATAGTTATGTAATTTTGACGTTGAAAAAATTACGTGTAGTACAATTAAACAAAATTAACGAGCATTTAATAGTGTGTTGTAATCTAACCTCATAAATCTTGAAAATCATTGCTACATATTTCTTTTGAAGTCTATTTAAAGCTAGATTAGATATGCACCGACTAGTAACTATGTTCGGATGGTAAAATACTTAGACGTATTATAGAAAGTATAAAAAGCAGTACAAAAATTGTTGCAAACCTATGAAAAATTTAAGTATTTTCTAGTATTAATAAATTATTCTTGGTATTCTATCAAATATTCCAAACAAAGATGTTAATTTTCGTAATATAGTTAAATATTGTTTTGCAGTAGAACGTATTTTAAGCGATGCTGTTCTATCACATGATAGTTTAAGTTCCTTGGAAGACAATACAAGCAAAAACACTTGTTTATTAAGTTCCTACAGATTTCCAATGTATACATCGTAGCTAGATATATACATAAAATAATCTATGTAAGACGGCTAGATTCTATTTTCGACAAATCGTTCGCATGTTGAACGACTTTAGAAATAAGCACCGCACTCATGATGAATTTATGTAAACTAGCAAAGCAAATATACATTTTCTATTAGCGCACACCTGCTCAGACCTTGCGAAAATCAATCCATCCAGCCAGACCTGCCAAAATTATCACGCCCTTTTGAACCCAAGCGTACAGTTGCGTGAGGCATTCCGCATCTTCCTACCGTTCGTCCTGTACTCTCCCTTAGCATAAAGTACATAAGCGATGCAGCGGCGTTCGCGCAGAGAAGAGCTTAAAAGCGGCGATGCGAGCTCGCGACGATGAAACGCGTAAATATTTCATCGAGCGTAAAGGCTTTCCCGTGCACTGCGCGCGAAGACCGTGTATTACGAATGCGTTTAAACGCAGGCATTAATGGACAAAGCCCTGGTCGCTTTCTCCTCAGGCTGATTCTTGAATCCACTCGTTGGTATGCGCGCTACGCAGTCTCTAGAGTAATCCCTTTCGTTCTGTGGAGCTTTTAGATACTATACTAAAATTATTGCGAGTGGATTGTTTGCAAAGCGTAATATTATTCAAATCAGTAAGTTTATATCATCGAGTAGTGAAAAAAAATTGTTCCCTACACCTGCAAGTTCCTGATAGGGTGTAGGAGCATCAAGCGTAACCGCTAATAAAACGCCCTCAACAATCTCCAAACTTTGCCAAGTAGAGTAGTCGCTCGATTGAAGAAGCGGTCTCAGACGCAGGCCCAGCACGTCGGACGCGCGCGCAAGGGAAGATAGACGAAATTTACGTGGGAGTAATGGGATTCCTGGATGCTCTTGGTAGCTCGCGCGGACTCGCCTCTGTGGCGTAATCCTTCGGATACATCTAAGCTCGAAATTAATTTCAAGGCGGACCGCTCTGTGCTGCCGCTGCTGCTTTTCGCTCTGGGCTAAACACTGCGATGCCGTTGCCGCTTCGACGAAACGCGAGTTTTGAGCCTCCGAAGAGGCTTGGGCTAATTGGTCGATCTCGGCTCGAGGGTCGACTGGCATACACAGACATGCGTGCAAGGATGATGCGCAAGGGTGGTAATTTACAGAAGATCAGGAGGCATCACAGCGGCGTGCGCGGGATGTGTGCTGCTGTTGTAATTTGATGTATCAGGCGCAATGCCTCGGTCGTTGAGTTTGTTTTGCTTCGTTGAACTCGGTGAACTGAGCAGTATTTATAATTTTTCGCCTGCGGTAGAAACTTTTATAAGAGGCACTAAAGGTAAGTTCAGATTCAATTTGGTTAAAGTTCGAAGCGGTAAATTAAGGACAAGCTGTCGTTTAAACCGGAAGTTGATTATCGGCCAGTCAAAAAGCCTTAAACGCTCAACTATTATCCGAGTGGAATTCACGGTGGACACAGAGAGTGGCTAGAAGTTCGCTGGAACTGCGCGGAATGGGCGCAAGGAAGAAAATGTGAACTGGCCTCAAACAGCGACCTCCTTAGGAACTCCGGGGTGCTGCGCAGTATTTTGAAGGAAAATGTTTAACAACAAGTTGCCGGTCGTCCGTGGCAACCTCTCCAGCCGCGTCGTATCCCGGCGACTTTCTCTACCGAGCGGCAAAGTGATGCCAACGTAAGGGAATACTTGATACAAAAGTTTCAAGTGCGGCGCCTGCACGATCGGTGTGCATCCGCGAGTACTTTGTAAGGAGGCTCGTTTTTCCAAATTTGATTATATAGCGGTTTTCACGGCGGAGATCGTGATGATGTTTCGAGATTTTTTCATCCGATAAGTGGTAAGAGTATCAGTTCGGTTCTGACATTTCAATAATTCTCACGATTATACTTTTAACTCATGCATTCTGTTTTTTTTTTTTTTTTTTTTTTTAAGGGGCTTTTCGAACTCGAAAGTTCATCGCCTCATCTACGCAAGCCTTCCACGTATCCCTATTTTGTGCTAACCCTATCCATTTCGCGCCGTCCCGTCCGATTTCAGTTAAGTCCGCTTTTACATTGTCCTCCCACCTGCGTCTAGGTCTACCTAGAGGTCGCGATGTATTTGGCTTTCCTTTCATTATACGCGCTGCCGTGCGATCATTTCCCATTCTTGCAACGTGCCCTGCCCATCTTAGTCTTCGCGATTTAATTATTCTGTTTATATTCGGTGACGCGTATAGGTTATGTAGCTCGTCGTTGTGCAGTTTCCTCCACTCCCCGGTTTCCTCATCTTTCTTTGGCCCGTATATTTTTCGCAGAACCTTATTTTCGAACACCCTAAAACGGTTTTCTTCCGCTTTAGTAAGCGCCCAAGTTTCGCACCCGTACAGGATTACCGGCATTATTATAGTCCTATATATCCTTACTTTTACATTTCTAGACAGCAGTTTTGATTTTAGTAATCTATTCACGGCGTAGTAGCAAGCATTACCCGAATGAAGTCTCTTGTTAATCTCGGCTTTAATTTCGTTTCGATCATTTATGGTTGTGTCTAAATATCTGAATTCGCTAACCTTTTCAAAAGTATAATTTCCGACTCTAAGATCATGCATTCTGTTTACCGATATAAAATATAAAATTATCAATTGTAACACGAACCCCTATATAGGCGAAATCTGATGAAGAAACAGAAGTGATAGCAGGCCTCTAATAGAAGACACTGAATCCTGTCACCGGCCGAAACTGAAAATGGAGCGCGAAAAATCGATAGCCACTCCTGGGCGCCAGCGACACCCGATAAAACCGCGATTTTCACGAGCAAAAACGAAGTATAAGAGACCGTACCGTCGAACTCCCCGTGGTTGCGCCGTGGCTTGCAACGAGAGTGAAAAGGGGGTCGAGCGAAAAGCTCCTTTAAATTCGCCGCCTATACGCGCGGCGGCTCCCAGCCACACACACACACACACACACACACACACACACACACACACACACACACACACACACACGGGCTACGAGGACATCGCCCCCGGGGATTCTAGCCGTCTCCTCGTCGTATTTTCACTTGCTTATACGCCCCAAAGACGAGCAAGACGACGACGACAAACCGAATTCTCGAGGAGCGGCGGACATCGATCTATTTTCTGGCAAAACGAATGAAGTGCTGCCGGGGAACCAAGCCAACAGGACAAAATACTGGCAAACGAACGGTGGGAGTATCCGCATCGACGAGGAATGCCAAGTTATTCTGCGATTCTTTCTGTTTCACGTTCTGTTTGGGAATATCGAGATTCCACGTCTTGTTCGGCTTTTGTTTGTTTTTCTGCACATGCAACTGCCCTTTTTTCGCTGTGATTTGCGCGCGGACTGCCTTGGTTTCACAAGAGCGGATGCATTTGGTCCGCTTGCTAAAATATGACTTGCAGAACATTCAATTAACACTGTCTAGACTCTTTTTTTTCGATAGAAAATTGACACTTGCAAGTTAGCTCTGCCTGAAATATTTGGCTATAACCTACACTATCACATTACCGATTTCGATACTGGCCTGAACTCCTTCAGGGCGCAGGGCGCCCGCTTGTGGAGTTCGCTCCCGCAAGGCATGCGGATACTGCTTTCGCTTTCAAAGTTCAAAAAAGCAATGCGAAATTTCCTGTTGCTGGCGCCCTAGTGCAATATTATATGTTATAGTTTAGTGTATACGCCTACGTCGTGTCTGTTTGTACCTGTACCTGTCGTACCTGTCGTATTTGAAATCTAGTCTGCGTTACTTATCTATATTGACGTGAATAGGCTAACTAATTATGTGTCATACACAAAAACTTGACGTGTACTTATATCTATATATGTATGAAACTGTGATATTTAATGACGAATATGTGATAATACCAGCTGTGATTTAACCAGCTATGACGTTGTGTGACAATGGTAAATTGTTTCAAGTATATCAAAATAAACAGTAATTCTATTCTATGCTATTCTATTTCCCAACCGAAGTATTATTTAAGAAAACTCCACTTTTCTTATTATTTTCTATTATTTAAGAAGAAATTCGCTTCTCATAAACTAATTTATTTTCTTCAAGTTATTCGATATTGAATATTACATTATCAGCCTCAATTCGTATGAAAATATCCACCGTGGTTACAGGTCGCATGAAATACAACTTTTGAAACTATTTCGTTTTTAAACAAGTCAAACCATTATTGCTTCTCGCGATAGCTGTATTTTTGGATGAAATAATAAATTTATATACGAAACGCTATGCAAAGAGAAACCTATTTCGTTCTTTCTAAAATGATACCTGAAAAGTAACGAGAAATTTTACTAAATGCAGATTTTCTCCAAATGCTTCGTTTGACGTCACCTTTCAACCTTTTACTTATCTATTTTCAGTTTCAAATCCATTCCCATATTTTCTACTTTCGTCGTCAGAAGCAGCACCAGACAAGATTAACTCAATCGGATGCTATATTCGCGTCGAAGTGTGACAACGTTTCGTTTGCTTGTAAATGCTTTTAAAGCTATATGAATATATATGTATATATATGTATTTGCTATATAAATAGTTTATACTACTGTTTTATATAATAAGCTATAAAACAATACATTTGCATAGTATGCAAGCAGTCGCGATAAATATTATAGTCAACTCAAAATTATCTTTACACGTCAGATTCTCCAGACCGAGCACTAACAATAAGTTCTCATCCTTTTTATGTTCATTTGCGACCTAAATAAACTACTTACAAGATAGAATCCCATCACAAAGCACAAATTTCGGTACACCAGAAGCGCTCTGGGATTCCTCCCATTGTACGAGAGGCGATTATTCCGCTCGGCAAAACGAAACGCACGTTGCCGGCGAGCAGCGCAGCACACGCGTCGAATTCGTTTTCCTCCTACACCTCGAATTCAGCAGCTTTCTTACTTGGGTTATATTTTCCTTGCGCTTTTTTCGCTTTCTCACTCATACATGTACAGCACCGCATTCACCTTAATGAAAACACGCTGCGAGCGAGATAACTCTCTAAATTTACCCGAGTGAAAACTCGCTACTCTCTCTATTAGAGTTTATTTTCATTCGCTATAGTGGTTGGTTGGTTACACATATAGTGTATACGAGACGTGGCGAGTATGAGAACAGCGAGAGAAGCGGAATGAAAAGTCATTTACGGGGAAGCAACGAGTTCGATGATTCAATTTAGAGTTGGATTTTTAAATTTTAAAATTGTTTCGAACGAACATGTAATTGTTTACGTATTTCGTCAGTAGAACAGTGAGGTACTATCTATTGTGGAATAAATAAGAAGTATGCTAATGAAGTGTGAATCTAGACAATAAACACTCAAAACGATGACACGCAATAAATGTTGTATAACGTCGACGTGATTTGCATCGTTGTAACCGTGACTAATTGTGAATCGCTAACTACAATAATTGTTAATTATTATACAGTTGAAGACTTGCCTTCAGAACGTCGTTAAAAATCTCTGACAACTTTGTAACACCCCACACCAGCTCCACAGGGTTTTACATTTAAAATTATAAAAAACTAAAGTCTCGCGACTTGTTTTTTAGAAAAAACTAGACTTTTGGCGCAGTGCGCTGCGCGCACTGTAGTAGAATATTAATTCATTAACTTATTAAATGAAATATAAATGCTTGATTGATATTTTTAATATTTGTTTTCTATTACGGAAATATATCAAACTTTACAATATATGATTGATTCATTTCGCGCTCATGTAAATTTCAAAATTGCCGCGGTTTCGTCACCAATTACCTTTTAAAATTTTAAGGTTATGTCTCAACTCAGTTCGTGTCAACGTTCACTATTCGTATGTCCACCTAAGTTTTTGTAACACAATGATAATATTTACAATAGATATTATAAAATATCACAACTATATTATTGATATTGTATTATAGTAATATAGTACATTCCTTTTGTGTTAGGAATCAATTTAGAAATCAAAAACAAATCAAAAAATTCTAACGATACTTTTGACGCATGCGCACTACACGGCGACAATCATATTGACGCATTCTTGCTTCACTTCATCCGGTCAGTGACTTTTTTATATAGGGATACTTTTGACGCATGCGACTACACGAGCCAATCATATTGACGCATTCTTGGGCTTCACTTCATCCCGGTCATGACTTTATATAGGGATACACGCAAATAAGCGTACTCTCCCACTGTTTCTCATCAACGCTCAGGGCCACAGCTGATCAGCCAGCTACAAGCAACAACAGCAACGCCATCAAGCAAGTAGCGGCGGCAGCAGAAGTCACTCCGCCCAGCAGCGAGCGCGTATATCTATAGTGTAGCGGCAGCGGCGAGCGCAGCGTGAGAGTGGGAGATGACGCAACAGCGGCGCGAACGCGCGCATCTCCGTATGCTAGTATGAATGGTTTTTGTATATAGGTGTGAATGTATATGTGTCTATTGTATGTGAGAGTTTTTCGGCGGCTCGAGCCCCGCCCTCTCTGTAGCCTTTAATAAGGAACCTGCGCGGCCTTTGACCAGGCACTAGCTCCAGCGCAATTATCAGCGCACTAGTCCTTCCAAGAGCAACCATAACGCCTTGGTAGAAAGAACTTAGAATATTTTCTCACTTTTGAAGGACTATAAAATTTTCTAGTCAGGCAACGATATCGCAATTAGAGCGTATCAAGCTTAGACTCAGAAAAAATTCAGTTCATTTCAAAAAGACTCAGAGAAATTTCTAAATATTCTCTATACTTATAAAAATTTTCTAGTCAGCAGATATCGCGAACTTTAAGCGTATCAGTCTTGGACTTAGAAAAATTCACTAATTACAAACATTGTAAAACTTCGAATAAATCAGATAACGCAAATTAAGCGTATCGGATTATATTTTCGTTTGTAAAAATCAATAGCGGATTTATTAATTTATTTCATCTTGTGATATAGAATATATGCAATAATCAATGCAATATTCTAAATTCTATTAATAATTTGAATATATTTATGTTGTTAAAATCATAGTCTTATTATTGTGTAAATTTTCACTACCTCGTATCCCGGACCTACCCTATTATTATAAATTTTACTTATTTAAATATTTAAAATATTTAACAAAACAATATAAACTCATTATACTTGGCCAGTCGTCGGAATCACGACGCAGAGCAGTAAATGTTCACCTCTTTTCAAGAATAAAATCACTAGTTATATATATATTTCAAAAGAATACAGGACCGAGAAAAGACGTGACCGTTTCAACTTGTAATCGGACTAATTAAAAATCCAACGTTTAATTTTTTATTTCATTTTCCTTCACAAGTTCGGGATTTCACTTTAGTGTTCCATTCAGATTACGCTATCAAACCAAACTACCTCTAAGAGCTCTTCATTAACAATCTAAAATTTCAATGAGCTACGAATCTTCATTCCTTGCCCCAAAGAAAATCACTCTCTCGCTCTCTATCGGAGCAACGCCAACGGCGCGTCCCCTTCCACATTCCGAACGTGCCAGCCAAGCCAACGAACAATAGAAACTCCATGCCTAAAAAATTCAGCGAACCAAATCGAAAGAGTAAGTAGTTCCCGGTCTCGGTGCGCTCGCGCGAATACGTGCCAGGCAACGTGTGTATTAGAGGCTCTCGCGGGCGCGTAGCTACGCGCCATAGAGCGCTAGAACGTGAGCTCCAGTCTCGCTGGGGTTCCCGTCCAGGAGAGGAGAGGAGAGAGAGAGAGAGAGAGGGAGAGACGAGGTCATTGTAAATCACGATGCGCCAGGACACGCGCGATGAATTACAAGCGGATTCGCCTCCCCGCCTACTTTGCGCTCGCGCTATCTACGATAGTTATATATAGAGAAGCGAGATGTCGGAAGCCGGGGTTTATACGGGGCTCTGCCGTTTTATTGAGCCTGTGCAAATTAAGTCGACGCTGCAGCCGTTGGTGTACTACCACAGTCTGATCATCCGAGGGATAGCTCCTGATATTTATGTTGTCTTGTGTAACTCCAAGAGCTCGTAATCGATTTTTGCGGTTACGGTCATTATTAGAACTGACGTAAGTGTGCATAGGGGTAACGGTTGCGGTTTCTGTATTGTCATGTTTTTAACACAGCGTTATGCTTTGGGACGATAATAAAATATCTACACGTCTGTTTGTACATGTATATAAGCTTTGTGTTTTTAAAAATCATTAATTAAGCCGTGTGATTAATTATCTTACCGCAATAACCGGATCGCTATTCGTATATTCGAAACACTTACTCAGAACTGCAAAAATCACGTACCTGGAACAAACAAAAGAAAGAAAAATATTAATAACAATTCTCTCACAGCCGAAAAAATATAATTTCGGTTTCTGAAAATCCAACATATACAAATCATACCAGTATCATCAATCATGGCAATTCGACTTAGCACGCATCAACCCCAAAACTCACAAAAAATAAGCACTTGCTCTCCAAACCGCAGGTAAGCCCTGCGTATCTCTCAACAGACGCAGATATTAATTCAAGCTACAAAAGAGAAAGCTCTCGCCACCAGCTCACGCAGGTGTGCACGCTACGAACCAACATCCTCTCGTCTTTCAAGATCTACAACTTCCCCCCGCACGCACACACACAATCCCGTCCTTTTTCTCGGAGCTAAGTACTATACGAGCTATACAGGGTTGGACGCGAGGCCAGCTATTAGCCGGAGATATATTTTCTTTTGCACTCGGCGGAGCTTATCCGCGCGCGCAGAATTCAGGTGAGATTCCAGTCGAGATTCGTTGCGTTACGCCCATCTCTCTCTCTCTCTCTCTCTCTCTCTCTCTCCCGTGCGCTTCCCGCTAAACTCAGACTATTGCTCGCGGATTTACGGCGCATGGTCAACGCCGTGTGTTTCTCCGCGGAGCTGCAGCGGCGACTGTATACTACACCGCACGAGCTTTACGTGTGGCTGCAGTTCTAAGGCATGTCGAGAGAGATGGAGCGCGAGATAGAGCGGAATTTTTCCTCGAGATTTATGGCGAGATGCGGTGGACCGAGTCTTACCTGAATTTTCGGGGGAGTCGCGGAATTTTTGCGCTATCTGATTGTGCTTTAAACGCGCACAAAACCAGGCTGCGAAGATTTATAGTTACGCTGGGCCATCCCACGCTTTGTTACTAATGCACGCTTCAGGAAGAGGTAGAACTTGATGAATCTAATTATACAGAACTGTGTGAAAGCTTCCATCAGCTACTGAAAAAACGACACCGATTGTGCCCTAGAATAATATAATCTGAAACTGAATTTAGCCGTCCTTCCTCGAGAGAAAAAAAAAGAGAAAAGAAAATACACTGTTGTGAAACTCGACCTCAAGACACGAAGCCTCGTTGTGCGAACAATGACGCGAAATTTTCAGCCTCCGCCGCGCAGGCTTGTAAAAACGAGCCGAAGCTCTCCAAGGCCGAGACGCAAACAGAGGAGGGCCTTAATGGAATTACAGGATAACGAGGGCACTTTTCCCGATTAGCCGGCGTCTCACTCAGTCACTTTCACCGCCTCTATGAACATGCGAGCTTATGCTAATCTGCTCCTCCGCGACGTCCTTATTCGCCGTCGGTATTATACCTCGTGCAGGGGAGGGTAAAGCGCGGATTCGCCGGAATTTATAGGCGGCGGAGCCAGTGCTGCGCGGCGTTAAAGTGATATTCCAACCGAAGTGGTGTAACTATACGTAGCTCGGAAAGCTGTAACGGTATATATAGTGAGTCACGTTTTTCTTTTTCGGCGAGGATACCGCGTATAATATGAATGGAAAGTCGGGATTTGAATGATAATGAAGCTGCTATTGTTGGATGAAATATGTGTCACGGTGTATTCTTTTTTTACGTAGCGTATCAGTGAGGACGTTTTCATGAAAAAAGCGATGACGAGTCATGAAATATAAAACTAGTTGAAGAACGTTGCCCGCGGGAGATAATTTAATTTTATAAGCATGACGCAGCGAGAAGCTCCGCAAAGTTTTCATTATATAAAATATTAATAATTAAAGTTCGCCCGTATACACACACACACACACACACACACACACACACACACACACACACACACACACACACGAAGTTTCAGCTAGAATGCGGGGGACGTTTTATTATGTGCGCAAACTAGGCGTGCGCGTTGCGTAATAAAAGTAGAATTTAGAAATAAAATGTTTTGAGTATGTGTTGTGAAACTTGATGAAGTACTTTATATGCAGTTTATGCATGACAAGCAGAGCGCTAATTATATTGTCACCCACAGCCAGCTATTAAACTCCTGCTTTATATTTGTAATTTTTACGCCGATCGATATTCCAATTAAAAGTCAATCATTTCCTCATAATTAGAATATCTTAATGTGAATCCGAAACACGTCGTCGGCGCAGTTAGCGATTCGAGCAAAATAGAGACGAACAAACGAACATGTAATTTTTCCAAAGTCTTCTTTACGAGCGAGCGAGCGAGCGAATCTCGCGGCTATGGCGCAGGAAAATAATGCGCGAGTGTCTCCCTAGTTAAGCGAGAGACAGAGAGCTAGAGAAGCCGAGAGATATAGTGAGCGTTCATGGGAAGCGACTTTAATGAATTCCGATGGGATGAGGCCGTCGCTGCTCGAGTGCAGCTGTATGAGAGGATCCGCGAAGTGCTCGTCGGATAAAAATGGTAATTACGATATAAAGGTGTATCTTTCTCTCTCTTTTTCTCGTTCATCCTTTCCGGAGGGGGGTATAAGAGGTGCATTGTCGGACGGTGGAGAAGAGGCAAAAAAGGCGAGACAATAAAATGCGACAGAGCTGCGCGGAAATAGAACCGAGCCGAGTTATGAGTCGTTCGAGCAGCGAGTTGTGTGGAAGCGAAATGGAGATCGCAAAGGAAATTTGTAAATAAAATTAAGAGAAGAGGGCTGCGGTTCTTCTGCGAAACTATTAAATTAGCAACGATCGCTTCGGAGCAAGTCTTGTTTATTCATAAGGCGATTCTGGAGTCCTTGTTTCGAGGGATATATAGTTATCAGACGGTCTTGGTGTAGTATTTAGGTGTATTTTTTATTATATTTTTGGTGCACCCTTTTCAATATATTGTAGATTAATAATATAAATCTTAATCGTTAATGTGCTCTTTTGATAAGAATCATAAATCTTCAAGATATTTAGTATTCATTTAGTCACTTATTCAACTGAGAAGACTTTTAATTGTTCACTTGCATAATTACATTCGCTCTGTCATAATTTATTCTCATTAGTTTAAATAAGAATCTTAACGGCGTCAATTAGTAACCATTGTAAATGATTATCACTTTTTAATATGCAAAGCTAACTGCGGCAACTTTCAAATTGAAAAACAGTAGCAAGTTTGAAAGAGTAACAACAGCTATGAAATAGCAATAACTTTTCGCGTGAAATCGCAAAATTGCTTTTCTCAGAGACGAGGCAACGGCCTGTGAAATGCATCACCCATAATTAAGGAGGGCCACGCGACAAGTAGCGTATCGCTCTGCATAAATTAGCGCAGTTTAAAGCGATTTATACCGTCGCTGGATGTCGTGCTCTCGCTACTCGTCCTCGATATAATGAAAAGGTTAATCAGGCCTGACGCGAGGCGGGCTGCATGCAGATATCGAGACGTAAGAGACACTCCGGCGGAGATCGTTCGAGTCCATTAACGTCAGCGCCTCATCGTTCTCGAGGATTACGAATGCGATAGAACTCGATGCTTTAATTTTAATCCATTTGTGCTATTTTCAAGAAGTGGATTATCGATCAATTTCTGGACATTAGCATCTTACCGTATCCGGATTTTGTCTGTTCAATTGCAATATAATAATAATGATGGTGATAAGTATACTTCTGTATACGTATATAAATACTCCATCACTTGAGGATAAGAACAGATTCACAAGTAGCTGTACGGCGGCGGCTTTCATAAGTAACTACCAATCTAAAACGTTGACTACCTCTCAGAGCGAAAGTTAACCTAATACCAGTCCCCTCGTAATAAGTTGGCAAACGAAGCTACAAAGGAGGAAAAGACGCTTTCAGCCCCGAGGATTTAGCTCGAAATAAAAGCGGTTCTCGCGGAAGGGCGAAAATCGCCTCGAACCAGCGAGTCTTGCTATCTTCAGCTGCGTCCCGAGAGATGAGACGAGGATCCAGAAAAGAGACGAGAGCTGCTCCGAAGAGAAAGAGCCGAGCTAGAACGATTAAGATGCATCGGTTTATAATGATACCCCGAGAGCAAGAGGAAGAAGAAGAAAAAAAAGCAGGGCCAGGCTCTCCCTCTTCCATTTCTGTTTCGTACCGTAGCTCGCGTACAAACTTAATTACTGTTTAATGAAACTCTCTCTCTCTCTCTCTCTCTCTCTCTCTCTCTCTCTCTCTCTCTCTCTCTCTCTCTCTCTCTCTCTCTCTCTCTCTCTCTCTTTCTCTCGCTCTCTCTCTCTCTCTCTCTCTCTCTCTCTCTCTATCTGGCTGGCTCTCCGCCGAAATGAAATCCTTATCTGCCCGAGGATATGCTGCCGCTGCTCGTTCGCTCCGTCTTGTTCTTCAACTTGCTCTTATTCTTCTCTCAAGCTTTTGATATCCATCCGGCGCAAGCACGCTTTCTCTTATCGCTTCTCACGTTCGTTCTCCCGCCTACTTACACGTGCTAATCAAGCAGTTTGTATTAATTAATTGTTAAGGCTACGCGCACTGCTTCTATTCCGAGCAATCACCTGAATGAATACGTGATTGTTGAAAGACTGCGTGGAAAATTAAAGTAACGATTTTCAGGAGAAATTAAATAATAAATTACACCGAGCTAGTATCGGATTAGCTCTGTAGATATAGGTGTGCAATTCATTCCAACGAAGCCGTTGAGTATTTCATCATTCAGCCGTCTTTAATTAAGATGGTATTACTAGCAGAACTTTTGGATGAATAAAACGATCGCACATAGAATATTTGTCAGAAATGAATCGACGGTTTCGGATCCTCTTTTTAAATTAACGGAAAATAAATTACACGACCCAGATTGTCCCGGACAAACTCACTCAACAAATTTGCGATAAAACTCCCTATACAAAAATACATCACTCCAAGCCATTCAGCGATTCTCTCTCTCTCTCTCTCTCTCTCTCTCTCTCTCTCTCTACACACATGCAAACGCCAGAAAGTAGAATGAACCCATACCATTAAGCAGACATCGTTTCTCCTCTCAAGCTCCACTTCCAATAAGCATTTCTAACCGAGCTTATTCGGGAGAATTTCCTGTCCCGCGCGCCACACCTACACGAATTCGGCTTCCAAGTTCGTGTATATATATATACATAGAGAGAAGTAGACCATTAAGCTGCGTTCAATTCAAGCTCTTATCTCGAGATGACGCGGCTTGTAGCCAAAAAAAGTGTCATTGTGCAGCAGCGGTGGCAGCTTTCATGCATTTTTTTCGTATCGTCGGGATGAGAGTCTGCAACGTCGCTGGCAGTATAGAAATATATGCGCGCGCTCTGTCTGCCTCTCTCCGAGAGTGAATAAAATATGGAAGTTGCAGAAGCAGCTGAGTAAGTGGCTCGCGCGGCGCGTTGTACGCTGACTCGTACCACTGTACTGTACCAACGCCCGAGACGAGATAATGCAATTCGCTGCAAAGAATATAATAGACGCGCCCACGCGCTTTCGCTTTTCTCTTTTCAACTTTTTCCTCACTGGGTTAGTTGGTTTAGGCGGAAACAAACTCTCTCTGTTCTTTGTGCGGCCAAAGAAACTGACTTTAGATTTGATTAGGCCGTCGTTGGCTAGAAAATTTTTTGTTCCGCTCAATTAGGCTAATGAACTTTCGGGTAAATTAGTTTGTCCTCTGAAATTTAGAAGAGACGACGACAAAAGCCGTTTCTACGATGGATTCGGCAAATACGCAGCAACGCCGAAAAGGTACAGAGCGCTGCATATAGATCTCTTGCGCCAGCGGCTCGACAGAGAGCAAACACAGAGTCAACTCGATTCCGAGAAAGCTCGCAATATGGATGCAGGCGCGCACCCGCGATCCGTCCCAAGACTCGTATTAACTTATTCCTGCAGGCAAGACTGAGAGAGAGAGAGAGAGAGAGAGAGAGAGAGAGAGCAGCGCGCCAGCGCCAATCTCGCAAAGAAGCTGCGCGCCGCCGAAAATTCGATATAACCCTCCGAGGCACCAGTGCCCCAGATGCTGTGCTTCGACTTACATATACACGTATACACAGACTCGACAACGTTTCTGCGCTACTGCGCTTTCTTGCGAGGCTGTTTCCTGTACTATACGTATACAGCGGTCTTGGGAAAGAAAGGCGAATCGTTATTGGCTGTTCGGAGAACAGCTCGCGAGCTTCGACATCTAATTTCCGCAAATCCGAAAGAATAACGCGACGAGTGGAGTACTGCAGCTGCGGAATCGGGGACGTAGCTCCCGAGCGTATCGTTGAGTTTTATTGGCCCTGCACGCCACCGCTGCTCTCTTTGCTTTCGCTGCTTCGTTTCTACGGTTTTTAATGTTTGTTTTTGCCACGGGAAGGATGCTGTGTGCAGGTACAAGCCGAGCCGAGAGTCGAGAGGTCGTGTGACGTACGTTGTCTTGCTCAAGCGTATAACACGGAAAAATGAGTTGTTAAATTGAAAAACTTAATTTTTGTTCTAGTGTTTACACAAAAGAATTTCATCTCGATAACCATATCGAATCTCCAAACATATCCGTTACAACATTTTACTTTATATACGCTCGAAACGCACCGTTCACGCTGAAAATCACAAACATACATCCGCATCAACCGTGTTGACTCTCATTCAAAAGTCAGAAAACGTTGGGTAGAAAAAAACGAAAAATATCCGATATCCTCATCGCGAGTATACTTTGCGCTCGGCAAAGCGATTTTTCGCGCGCTAATTAATTCGGCTCTCGTGTAATCAACAAACATCAAAGCGCGCTCTTTCACATCAGACTCGCTGTATACATGTGTATATCTGTTCGATCGACGAAATTCTGCAGTGAAGAGTTCTTTCCGAGCGTGGCTTTGAAGCGCACCACGAGTTTTATGACGCGACGCTCTCGAATTTGGTTTTACGACTTTGATGCAGCGGCGCCGCGTTGTACATGAAATTTCGCGCGATGCGTAATTTCCTGCGCGCACTCGAGATTTATTGAATCGTGTGGCTCTGAGGGGTGCGGCGATGGAAGTACGAGAAATTTTTTAAGCGACGCGTGACTTTATTGATGCCGGTGAATTACCGACGAATGATTGGGTACAGTCTGCATTCGCACATGCATGGTCGAAGGGTTTATTGTGTGGTCTTACCGAGTGAAAATTACGTTTTTGAATCTGTAAGTGCTTTCGACGGTATGGAAAATATGCATTCGCGTAGCGATTGAATATCGAAGATTGCATAAAGTTGCTATTCGTAGAGAATCTTGTGGAGCACAAGCTAATTCGAAAATAGTATTTGCAAAATCGAACTGTCTAGAAGAAAAAGTAAATTATTCCGTACAAATATTAAATATTACTGGGTACGTCACGCTAGCTTGAAAATACAATCGACTTCGATGCGCTTCGCGCAGTTACAGCATGAGCGGTCAAAGCACCATGCCAAAGCAAGGCAGTTTTAGCATATGATGGTACATCACTATATCTAGACTCGGCGCACATATTATTATGAGAGGAAATGGAAAAGTGTCTATGCGCCACCTATTTTCACCTGACAGACACGGAGAGTTTAGGCGGTGACGAAAGTGCTCGCAAAAAAGCCTGTCCAAAACTGCTTTGTTTTGTTATTGATACCGCTCTTTATAGCGGTCCGCACGTATACACTATCCTCTCTAAAAAAAAGTGATGGCCGGATGTTGTGAAGCCTATAAAAGATGGACGATGGCCGTGATTGGTCGACAGATGTGTATCCGGTTTAGATGGCGCCAACATTTAAAATTCAATATTTGAATTTGAATGGTAACGAGTTTAATAATAAATGATCGTGTTTTATTAGTTTAAATTTTGAGATTAGGTTTGTAACAATTAATTATTTAGCTATAAAATAAATAACGAATATCTGACTTCAAAAATTAAAAAGCACATAACCTACATTATATTGGGTGACATGATTGGTGAGACAAGATACATATATACAAATGTATTATATTATAGTGAGGAAAATGTTAACATTTGGATTCTGTTTAGAATGTAAAGAAAGAATTGCGTAACGATATTATTCGCGCGAAGCGCGGTCGATTTTCCTAGTCTATATTAAAATTAAGTTCAATTGCTCCGCGCCTTTTAATTTTTTACATTTTTAAGGTCAAGGGGAGGCCGGATCTAAAGCTTCGCAACGCCGCCACGGATCATTTCGTATTTCCAATGCCAAAAAAAAAACTAAAAGTCAGATTGACTTCTAGTTTTGCTAAAACGATTCTTTGAACTCAACACTACGCCGGAAAGTTCTTTATATTAATGAAAGCCAATTTATATTAACGTTATTTGATACAATAAAGATATTTGAGGTTAGGTGAGGTTTTCCATAGCCGCAAAACACCCGCGTGTATTTCCAATGCCAAAAAAAAACTAAAAGTCCAATCGACCTCTAATTTTGATAGAATGATTCATTGAACTAAGTACTACGCCAGAAAGTTATTGGTTTTTTATTGTAAGTTTTATTTAAAAAGCTATACCCAATAGAAAAACAGCTATTTTAGATATGGCCGCCCCTTAACTGGAGCTTTTAGATACGTGTGCATACACGAACGACTTATTTATAAGAGTCAGGTGCAGATTATTCTTTTTGGTATAAAAGTGAAGTTTCCTTTTAGCAGAATAGTACATTTCGATACTAGTGCGAAACAGTTGATTCTGGCACTCGTGTGAGGTGTGACAATCACACGAGTGCAGAATCAACTTCGCACGCGTATCGATCATTATTTTTTAACAAAGCGTGCGCGAAATGCGATTTCGTTGTTAAAAAGTATTTTCTTTGAGGTTCTAAATTCATACGTACAAGTCTTATAGGTTATGTCGTGCACTGCCTGAAGTCGTACAATTCTAAATATCAGTAACTGTTTGAATATAATAAGAAACTATCCTAATATCTCTTTTGCTTCCTTTCTAAGGAAGCCTTGTAATAGTAATTTTTGGAGTTTGTGTAAAAACATGTGGGAAGTGTGCTTTGATGAATTTTTAGTCGAAAAATGGTGTTTTTAGAAAAGGTCCGTACGGATGTATGTGTATGTGTGTGTGTGTGTGCGTATGTATACGCCTGTTTCTCAGCTTCTACTTGGTGGATTTTAACCCACCAAGTCTCATTTTCTTTGTTTTTGCTAGAAGATAGTGGGACGAAAGTCCGTTTTTACAATTTATATACGCGTTTTTTTTTATAGTGATTTTTTAGTTTTGAGATTTCAGTTTTTGCCAACAAAGTTATCGGAAAAGTTAATAAAAGTAAATTGCTTAATATGTACCTGAAAGAGAATAAAATTGCCTATGTTTTTACCGTGAAAAATTTATATTATCGTTCGTCGTTCTTTTATTATACACCATACAGTGCAATTTTTTTAAATCGTTATAACTCAAAAACTAAATAGCGAATCATTCTAAAAAAATATATGATTATTGAAGGTAATTAGAACTATATACCACTTAAATTTTAAGTCATTTCATGGGGCAGATCCTGAGAAAAACATCAAAAACTGAAAAAAATCGTTTTTCTACGTGACGCGATAACTGGAGTAAAAAGGCAATAATCAAGTTCAAATTTTGGATTTAGTTAGCATTATATAGCACAATGATCCCTTTCTTTGGGATTTTTATAAAACCAGTTAGTTTCAAAGATATTGAGCTTCAAACTTTTGTTTTTTCACCCTGTATACTATGAGTCGTTTTTTCTACGTGATGCGATAACTGGAGTAAAAAGGCAATAATCAAGTTCAAATTTTGGATTTAGTTAGCATTATATAGCACAATGATCCCTTTCTTTGGGATTTTTATAAAACCAGTTAGTTTCAAAGATATTGAGCTTCAAACTTTTGTTTTTTCACCCTGTATACTATGAGTCGTTTTTTCTACGTGATGCGATAACTGGAGTAAAAAGGCAATAATCAATTTAAAATTTTGGATTTAGTTAGCATTATATAGCACCTTTATCTCTTTCTTTGGGTTGTTTATGATACCAGTTAGTTTTAAAGATATTAAGCTTCAAAATTTTGTTTTCTTACCCTGTATACTCTATATAACTGAAAACTGTATCGCTTCGATCTCAGTTTCCATTAATGGATTTTAATCTATACTTAGACTCGTTTTTTGCTGTTTTTGTTTTATTAATTCGTTAAAAATAAGATTTTCAGTTACGCATGTGCGTATATTCATGGCGATTTTTCGATCACTGGTGATTTTAGATACGTTCCGCGAACTATATCCTTATCATTATATCTCGGAAACTAAATTTTGAACTTTTCGTTAAAACATCATGATTATCGGCTAGTTTTTTTCTGTTTTTTGTTTTATTAAATCGTTAAAAACAATATTTTCAGTTACGCATTGATTATGTAATATAATTATTTCGAAATAATTTTATCCATCAAACGAAAAAGCATAAAAACTTTATAGAATTATATATGAAGTAAAAACAATTTAGATATTAAAGCGATACATAAGGTTGAAGGAAGCTACGTGCCAAAGAATTGGCAGCGGTTTTTTTTAACTTTACTTATCATTCTTGTAAAATTTAAAATACAACTTCGAATTTAAAATCGAACCGCTTCCACGCCCTTTTTTAACTGACCAATCAAGCAATATATAGAACACCTTCAAGATGGAGCGATCAAAACTTTTAGGTAGGATTTAAGACTGTTATAGTGATTTCAAAGGAAAGAAAGTAAGTCATCTATATAACGAAACAGACAGCGAACCCTCGTTAGTAATATTAGTATACAAACACAGGCGAATGATCTCTAAACATTTCTAGTTAAAGGCGATGCCCTCCTCAATCTTCCAGCAATCCCGCAAACAAATTAGCGCCTTAACACAATACCCCGTGAATTTCGTAACACTCCCCTATCTCCGAAGCGAAAATTAGTCGTCGTTCCAAGCGCAGCCTCTACATCTCCCGTCGTCTTGTTGCCGTTGTTGTCACTCTCGCCGTACATCATCAATCTCATAATTAACGTCAATCTGCAAGCATCGAAGGTAACACCAGCACCATCAGCGCCGTGTGTACACTCAACTTGACGAGAAAGCTTTTGTACCAAGCTCGAAGCTGCTGGATATTCGAACGTCGAGGCAAACACTGATATTGTTCGCCTTGTTTGGGAGATCGTGTATGTGAAGAAAGGATCTTTAGGACACACTCTAGAGAAATTATGAGAAAATAGGAAGAATCGTTCGATAGAATCGCATCAAAAACAGAACAATACCTTTCTCTGCACAAGTTGAGTCGTTTAAATTAGCTGGTTATTAATTATTATGTGACGTACGAGTGGTTAACAATATAAAATAACTGTCTCATCGGAGTAATTAATTCTATCTTACTGCACCCATGCGGAGGGTACAGCCATAGAGAGTCAAGAATCTGCTTTTGTTGTTGACTCGAGAGCGAGGGGAAGATTTCAGCATGAGAAAGTGCACTAATTGCATGACAACGTGTGCTAGTACACTCGGTTTGAATTGGTTGCACGCTCCGAGTCACAAGAGGTAGGAAACAACTGACGCACTTCCGCATAGAAGCGGATAAAATGTCTATTTTTATCTTCAGAAATATTTAACAATCGTCAGATTTCTTATTTGATTTTAAAAAAATATTAAATTACAAGAAATGATTAAAAAGATAATCGCACTGAAAGGAATTACTAATGATCCAATACGATCTTACCTGTCGCACAATGATAATTACACAGTGTTATCATCTACCATTTCTACAAAGTTTTAAATTAATTAAACAACTCTCCGAAATAATACAAAGCACACGCAGTAAGTATATTAAAAATTTCTTATTACAATTTTTCCACAGTCTACTATTTGCATAAACCAACTATAGTCATCTGTTCCACCCACCTATACAATCGCAATATATATCTCTATTCCTCAACTCAATATCGGCTATATCCCTTCCCCATCAGCCACCAGCGTCTTATCGCAATATCCACGTACCGCGACTCGCAGAATGCACAATCTGCGTTAATTACACAGTTGGGGACACTTGTTGATCGCGTCGAGCCTACACGCTGCAAATGTGAAGAGGCGCGCGACGAATCCCGCGCATCTTTGCCCCTGTACATATGCCGCATCGCGTGCGCGTGACGAACATCGATCGCACGAACGAAAGATCAGATTGCATAGCTATGGTAATGAGCTGAAGCAGCGAGTTTTATTTTTAGATTTACGAGATTTTTATTGGCAATTGCTCCGGTTTTTCCTGCGTGGACTGTCGTGACGGAAAATTTACGGGAATTTGAATAGTCAAAGTAGGGTGTGACATCAAGTCTCTAATTAGGCACAAGTTTCTGACATCACGCTTCGGTGAAACTCAAATAGCTGTTATAATCCATTTACACTTCAGTGATCAAGGTCCTAGATTGAATTAACAAGATAAATGATCGAGTCGGCCTAATTAACGTATATGCAAAATAAGGGGTCCGACTTCTCGAACTCACTCAGTTGTCGATACTGTCAATAAAATATGTATAAAAGAGGGCCGCTAGAGGTGACTTTCTAAATTTCCATATCTTAGCAATTCAAACACAGACGAAACCGCTATTTACATTACAATAGACCGATTCGGGTTACCTCATCGGTGCAGGCATCACCAACAAAACAAAAATAGCTGATAACACATTATGATCTGAAATCATCGAAATGCTGTGTGAGCCCAGACAAACTGAATATTTAATGAGCTTCTTGGAGAAAGATTTTCCAATCCCGTGTGCATGTGTATTTACTGTATGCGTACATAATCGATTCCGCGTATGGCCACTGAGGCGTGAGCGATGTGTGGTCTTGTGATAAATATACAATACAACTGATAGATACGATTGATAAGCTATTTTGGTGAATGAGGTGTATCTGGTAATAAAGTTCTGACCGAAAAAAATGAAAGGCTTACTTTTCAAACTGATATTTCGCGAATCAAGATCTACTCAAACGAAGAACTAAAAAAACGCGTATCATCTCTTAATAAGAGCAACACCTACTTCAAAAGCATAACAGAAATCACATCAATCGCGCACTTTTCCATCATCGCAGGCGCCTGCAGCCTGGGTATACCGCTATACACGTCCCAATAGCTCGAACGTGCGGGCGCGCGTCGGCGGCCGGCCGCCGGAATCTCCGATATTCCAATCGGGAAATTCCGCACGCACGTCGCAGCGCAGCGCGGAATGCGCGATCGATCCGGCTCTGATCGGCCTTAACTTCCCGAATATAAGCGCGAATCTCGACTCTCTCACTCTCGCGCCGTCCCTTTGTTATACTCCCTGGCGTTGCATAGGTAGGTATATAAGTACCATCAGGCTTGCCGCGCGCGTCTCGCGGAAATGAAGGACGTAAACGGAATTTCCCTGTGCAGCGGTGAGTCGAGGGATTAAGGCTACGGGGAGCTGCAGGCCGGCTATTTTCATTCGATTGGGAAGTGTGCAGCAGTGTGCAGCGCACCAGTTTGATTGGAATGGGAGGATTTGTCGCGTCGGTGTAAGGTGTGACTGAAAGAGCCGATGCGATGAAGAGTTCCATGGGAGTTGGCAGGTTATTGTAGTGGCGTGATTGGATTTTATTGAGTCGGTACCTTGATTTGTATTGTGGGATTAGGATTGATTGTGTGCATGCTAGTGGAACTATTCGTTTTCGAGTATCAGTTTATTGCTTCATCGTTAAATAGTTCGTAATCGATAGTTCCCCTGATGAATTATTGTCTTAGTTAACAGAGATACTACTCGCATACTGAGAAAGTGTAATTAACTTTTAAAACGCAATCAGTTAGTCGAAAAAGTACGTACACAATTTAAAAACTCTTGAGCTAATATACTGTCACGTACGCACACTAGCATGCATACGTGTGCATAGTAATTCCTCCCCCGTAACAGCACTCAACTCTAAAATTAACAAAAGGGTGCATTAAATAGATTTAGCTTTCGAATCAGAATATAACCAAACGAAGGTTTGCAGAAAAAAATCTGTCATGACCATGCTTTATTCATCACTTCACCCAACATTAATTTAAGTTCTCATAAAGCTGCGTTCCCGCGGAGGCAGCAAATTTTTACGAATTCACCCCGTCATAGTTCGCCCCATTACACGCGCGCTCGCGAAAGCTCTGACGACATTCTTTTCCATTCCCGACTTCGCTTTTTCTTCATCTCGCGCTCCAGCCGCGGAAATCACCCTAGTCACTGTTTATCGCCGCGCGCTCGCATAATGCACGGCTCTTATTACCACCTGCACACGCGGAATATTAATCAGTCCCCCATGTAATCCTCTCTTAAAATAGAGATGACCGGATGTTGTGAAGCCTTTTAAAACTCGATTTGATTGGTTATGGCTAGGCATCCGGTTGAATGGCGCCAAAATTTTAAATGTTTTAGTATTATGGTTTAAGTTTAATATCTTGATTTTTGGTCTATTATTCAGTTGATTCTACTTTTTACGACCATGATTAATAATATGATCGTTTCGTTTACAATCATTCTTGCTTATTTTGGTATCATATTAATATATTCTAACCTCAAAAACTAGATTGCGTTATAATCTACTGCTTTGTTTTAGAAAATACTACTTATCATCTTCTTAAGAAAAAACATCAATCAAATACAAATGTGAAATATATGTTAGTGTTTTGAATACTTTTAAGACATTATAATAAACAAACCGCGTGCATCAAAACTGAGCGCGCGAAGCGCGCTTGAATTTAGCTAGTATATTAAGGAGGTTCACCACTAAAATCGTTTTCTTAGGAAATTAATGAAACTTTGCACACTGCTTCGTAATGGTTTTATCCATACACACCTAAAATTTCAGATCGATCTGACGTCTAGAAGCTGAGATATGAGGCCTCAAAGTTCGAGCGTTTAACACGCGATCCCTATGCTGGGTCCGCGCGAAACGTACATTTTCGTTGATTGTAGCCGAATGCTTCTTACGATCTTGTTGAAAAACTAAGGTAAGGTTAAGGGCGATATTACGAATCTTTTGAGACCTCGTGAGCAATGATCTGACGTCTATAGTTTCCGAGTTATTGTAATCTAAAGTAGGCTGTCGCCGGCCGCGCGCGCCTAAAGAAGTGTACGTGCGGCCTGTAGAGGCGCGTTCAAAACTCTCTGGCTGCAGAGAGGGGGACGCCATGCGGAGAGAGCGCAGCAGCGAGCCGAACTTTTGGCAGGGACGGTCGGTGGTGAACCTCCTTAAATGCGACGTGAATTAAGTCACGATGCGCGATATTTAAGAGCCATAACTATGTGGTCAGAGGATTCAAAAGTACATGGGTGTAATCTATATTCGCCGAGAGGCCGTCACATTGTATGGCGTAACATTATGTATACGTATATGGGGAAATTTGCAAGTAAAACGACAAGCAGCACAATCATGACTTTTAGCCGCATTCAATAACAAGCTTTTCTTGCTGAGCCTTTAGTTTATACATGTATATTATAGTTAGATAGATTGAATGAGATGGCATTGACTTACATTCATTTATTTTTCGCGGACCTTTGATTTAAATTAAATCGCAACGATCAATATCGACTTTCATAACCTGAAACATAACTTTGGACTATAAATGAATAAAGTAAGTATCGCTGTACAAGATGTATTCATTTGAATTTATAAAAAAAACTTACTCGAGCCAACGCGCAATAAGATTCTTTTAATCCGGAAATGATTAAAACATATGAGCTATTCACGCAAACGGAGAGCAGTTTTAATCAGGCTTCATTGAAAAAAATCTTAACCGACCGACTGGGCTTGATGAAAGGAAATTAAAAATATCTCCATTAGCAGAGTCCAAGAGCGCTAAATTGAAAAGGTTTGAAAAGGCGGCCAGAAGCTGGTATTGCCGCAGGAAAAAGGGCAGAAACCAATTCCCTGGACGTATAAATTCACGGAACTCGTTCGGTATAAATGACACAGGCAACGCATTTTACAGTACACGTACCGCGGCACATGGCGAAAATTGCGTGCGCGCGAGTACAGAGCTTCTAAAAAGGAAGGAAAGCTCGCGTCTAAAAAAAGCACGTTCTCGCTGTTGTTATTATCGTTATCGCTGTTAATCATCGCAAGCCTCACCACAAACTCTACCCTTTTCCTTATACAATGTGTACGCGATCCTGAAAAGTTTGCAAGCTGCGCCGGTTGTATACATAAACTCGCTCTAATTGTTCTTCAGTGCCGTGGAATTTTATTACTCTAATCCGCGCAATCTGCTATTACGTCTGTAGCGTATACAACGTCCCGGCTGCGCTCGGCCCCGGGAAAAGGAAAGAGCTTAATTTATTCCGCGAGAGGGAAAAACGAAAGCTGAAGAGAGAGAAAGAGCGGAGGGGTTACGAAGATTTAGGACTGCCAAGGGCAGCGTCTTAGAAACGTCTATATAAATTAGATATTTATGCGTCTGCAGAGCTAGCGATTTTTTAAGGCTGCGGAATTAGAATTCTAAAGCGCTGTACCCGCTATTATACTCACAATGAATGTTTATTCAGCTACATTGCCAAAACATTAGAGACGTTATAAGAATGAAATCTGAGTAAACACTTTTTATCGGTCCATCGAAAATTGCACCGATCAATTCTCATATGAATTGTCCAATCCTCCTCCCCCAAGCGTCACTTATCCATACACCCCTGACGCTCCATCCTCTCCCCATTGTTTTTTTTAGTTCCGCCTTACCTAGCACCGGTGAAAAGCAGGAGATAAAGAGCAGCTCGCCCGCGCTCGCTTCCTCAGAGCTTTTAATTTTTGATCCAATTACCCCCCCCCCCCTCGCCGCAGTACCCGCATACCCCTAGAGCTACGACGACAACGAAGTAATTTAGCCCGACGACGGGTCTTTGTCGCAAGCGATGCACGTTACCTCCCACGGGGGTCTCCAAATTTATCGAAAATTTCATTCTAGGAGGACGAGGCAGACGCTATTATAGGCTGTTGCCGACGAAACGCCGTGATTTATAAAGCTACCTGAGATTTATCTCGGTCCCTTTTTTGCGTGTCCTCGGCTTGTCTTGTTAGGACTCTCGTTGAGAAACAAAGCTGCTCGGTAGAGATTCGCATGTGATTTATGAGTAAATGAAGGGCGATGTTATATGTAATAGAAGTTCATTAACCGTTGAGAATAGATGGAAATATGAGATCGAAACTTTTGTAGAAGTGTATTTTACAACTATAACGTATAAATTGCTAGATACCGGTGCGCGCAACGAATTCATTAATAATTACGACTCCACATTCGCTTATTTAGCGGCTTATCCCTAAGGGCTTATTGTGTACGCAGAATTTATTATAAACCAGATACGCCATAAGCGTGTAATAGATCCGGGCATAAATTCTATAAATTCTGTCCATGATGTTCAAAGTATTCCACACACTTTAGAATTATCCACTCGAGAATATTCAACGTATTTGAAGCTCCAGACTAATGAAATCACGTTACGCGCTAAATAATCAATCGCAACTACTGCAGACGCGCAATATATACAGCAGTGTCTTCGCCGTCAAAGTAACCCTTCTCCGAAAACAATTACGCAATCCTCCAAGGCCATCAAAAAGCCAAACTGCTTGGCTAACTTGGAACATCCCGGGCCGATCCGGCGTTATAACTCGAGCGCCATCGGTACATCAGGCTTGCGCACACTCGACCGACACATACCCACGGAGCAGAGCGAGCAACGGAACACGTCGCTCGTTAAACTCCGGCAATCGTCAAAGGGCCTGGCGCCCAAGGAAGCGCAGCAACTTGGACGTCCAGCTTTGCGCCCCTCTCTTCCTTTCACGAGTTGCTACTATACTCGCTCTTGCTCCTGCCGCTTCTTCGAGGACGTGTCCACGAAAGCGCGGCGAAACTCCCCCGAGAAGCGCCGCGACCCCCTTCCCCCGCCGGCGTCATTTCCGCAGAGTTAACCGGGATAACGATGTGTAATCACGAGTCTCGCGATTATAACCCTTCCGCGTGCGCCGCGGCCTCGCGGGACGTATAAATAACGCAAATAACGGCGTAGATGCGGGCCGCCGATAATTTCACCTGAACCCTCTGTGCTTGGATTCTATATCAGTATGCGCGATAGCGGCTGGTGCAGGTTCTATCTGCAGGCTAAGGGGGCCGATGCGACTGGATTAATTATCGGGTGCCGACAATTTTGGCCTGCAGGCGACTGATGGAATTCTCTTTGCGGACGAAACTAGGCTCTGGATAAGAGATCGTTTGGGGGTAGCTATACGGCATCGTTGAGTGATTGAGTTGTTTGGGGGGTCGATGGATGTAGGCGAATATCTTTAGATGTTTTCTTTAGATTTGGGTGAGCTTTTTTTACTACCGTTTCATAAGACAATATTAGGAGTTCAGTAATGGTTTCACCAAAGGTTATCAATACCGACAAGTCTCTATTCAACCGGATCAATACGATTCAAATCTGCACGAGCTTCCAAGTCGAAACGATACTTTTTTAGAATTGAATGTAAGTATTCTGCGCGACGCCTTCGGCACCCAGGTAAATAAAATTCTCCTTATGTTGTGAAAGTGCCTTCACTATAAAACTTTGTAGATTGTTGGAAGGAATATAGAAGAGCCCGTAAAATAGGGCTTTAAACTTGCTTACAAAGAGGAGTTAACATTTTTATTTATACCGTAACCTTATTCGCTACTTCAACCATAAATTCAATGTACACGAGCGTTCATCAATTTGCACCCTTTTACAATGTAATGGGTACTATCATAACTTCAATGAGCTAGAAGAAAAGCTTTAAACTCAATCCAGATATGAGTTTACTTCTATATATAAGAAAACATAAAAGGACACGGGATAAATAAAATTGTCTTCGAGGCTCAAACAATGTTTTTTATACAGAGTACACGTCTAATAAACCAATTTCATATGCGCAAGCATATATCAGAACTGTGCTGTTTGACGTTTCTTTATAACCTTTCCAATATTTAATAAAGTTTCCGAGTTCCAGTCGTTGACAATTCCCTCGGTATAATTTTTTCCTCGCGGCAAAATTCCACCCTTGGAATCGCAAATCCCATCAAAGAGACATTTATTTTAAAGGATGCCTTATCAGCATACAAATGCGCCCCGACGAAATCTCGATCGCAACCAGTTTGCGCGACGCGCGAGAAAATAAGCTCGCTCTCAGCTTCCTCGAAGCTCGGATCCAAGAGTGGCCCCGTCAAATTCACACGTCCCTTCCAAGTTGCGGAACATTTATCAGGGCTGAACTTCTTTGCCTCTCTCCTTCGCGCGCTCGCTCGCGTACCTCGTGCATCCGAGCAATGATTAAAGTTTGTAAAAAATTATGCTTTTATCTTTGCTGCGTTTCCAGCAGCTCGCGCGAGCTCTAACTCCGCGCGTCCTACTTTTGAAATTGCTCTTTTACTGCCAGCATCGTTAAAAGCGTATTATGGAAGGGATTTCGAAATAAAAATTTTATTTTGATAAAGATTTGGTTTTGATGGTTACTGACAGCTCGATGAGCGGTATAGCGAACGGCTTTACGGTTGACGGTTTTCGCATCATCATGACGTCGGTTATTTGCGTAGGCTGTAAGTATCTTTTGTTCTTTTTACAATCGATGATCTATTGGAAATTAAATGTTTTATAGCTATAAACGCATCTATATTTACAGAAATTTGTTTGTATAAGTATTTAATGTACAATACCCATCAATGCGAAGATAAATTTTCCACCTCCTGAGCGCTTTTGACAATGAACGTAAGTAACTATTCAGTAACTTGATCATTCAACGTTATAAAGTTTGATACGAAATAGACGTTTTCTAATAGACAAGTAAATACAATGTATACACTACCCAAATACAAAGAGAAATTTTCCAGGTTTCAAATGTGTTCTCTACTATAATTTACGACGCTGAGTAAACGCTACACAAAAACATTCTACACACTACACGAAAATAACTCTACACAGTTATTCTGTACACGTAAAAATTCTACACGAATATTCACTGCACAAAATTTCCCTACACGCATTTTTGATTATTTTACTACACCGGTAAACTCTACACATCGCATTATCTATTATTGCAACAATATATAACAATTGGTTACACGATTGTGTAGAGTTTACCGGTGTAGTAAAATAATCGAAAATGCGTGTAGGGAAATTTTGTGCGGTAAATATTCGTGTAGAATTTTTACGTGTACAGAATAACTGTATAGAGTTATTGTCGTGCAGTGTGTAGAACTTTTTTTTGTGTAGAATTTACTCAGCGTCAAATTTACGAAATTAGATCACTGCGTGAAATACTGCACCCGGATTACAAATTAAAGCACCCAAATTAGCATTCCCAAATAAAAGTCGGCATAATTTTCGTACGAGTATTTCTAAAAACAGTCACTTATCAAGCCTTAAACAAACGGCCGCCACAGCCGTAAATCAAAATTCAAGCAGCGCTATAGCAGAGCGGTTAAAGCAAATGCGAAACAAAATACGAATTTGAATTCACTTTTATTTCGTATTGAGCCGCTGGCCAAGCGAAAAACCTTCTCGCAGAATTTACGAGGGACTATACGCGCGACTCCACCTTCATTCCCACACGGTTCGGTCACCCTTTACATCCCCCTGTGTAAAAANAAAAAAAAAAAAAAAAAAAAAAAAAAAAAAAATAGTCGGAGTAAGAAGGAAAGTAGAAAGGGGTGTGGGCCGAATAAAAGCGAATAGGTATACGCACTGAAGTGAAATGTCGCGCGCTCGAGGCTCATCCGCGAGTAAGGCCGACCACCGACGAGTCGTCAAGACGGCAGAGAGTTTTACGATTAAGCGCCAGGTCGGATCACGTCTCCATCTCTATCTGGGCGGGGATTTCTTGGGAGGGGGTAGAAGTGACGAGGGTACTTTGAAGGGTTGAAACACGGAGATTTTCTGCCGCGTTTCTAGTTTTTTGCGAAATGCTTCCAGTTTTACGTAGTTGAATTTACATTTTGTAGTTACGCGAAATGGTCTTCTTTTATTAGCTAGAATTTTGTAGGGTCACGCGAATGTAAAGTTTGTGTTTTATGGAGATCGTTTTTCTTCTTTTTAATGTTGACAAAAAATGTATGACATCAAAGTAAATTTTAAAAAATGTAATAAGATTAAGATTTTTTAGTTTGAAATCTTTTAGATCACTTAAAAGTCAACAGGGTTCATTATATTTTATTTATAACATAAAATGACGTTTTGTTTCAAAATGTTGTTTAGAACGTATAATGGCCAAGAACTTTTCTTTAGAATCTGGTGAAAAATAAGCTACTCTGTGTCTTCGAGAATAAATGTATGTTATTGACAAAATTATATAATTTAAAGAGCGCATTGATGATATTTCTGCGGAAACTGATAATAGGTACTCTTTCGAAATATAATTACCAAACAAATCTAATCAAAAGACTTCTTTAAAATGTTTGCTATAACGTTCGACCTTTGAACTCTCAGGACGAAGATTCGCTATCGTCACGTTCCTCTGAGTTCACGGTTGCAGCAGCGCAAGCGGAAGTAATTGCGGCAAACGATCGAGTCCTGTCTTTTTACGAGGCCTGGACTCTTCTATCTTCTTCACCTTTTTTCTGCTCAAAGGACGCGGAGAAGCCGGTGCAGAATTTCATGTCGGCCTTCGTGCGCAGAAAACGAAAGGGAATGACGTCGCACTGGGAAGAGACGAAAGTGATTCCCGAAGGAAAGTGTACAGTACGCGCACCGGCTATGAATAATAAAGTGAGGGCTTACCCGAAAAAAATCTCTTCGTTCAAGTACGGTCTTACCAGAAACCGATAAAAGAGCCGTTTATCAGTAATGAAATTGTTTAAGCGATGATGAGATTTAAGTTATTACGTGAATTTGGGGAAGTGTATGTCATCTAAAATATAATGATGTAGCTGTTGTACAATATACTTAAATTTTTATATGACAAATGATAATCTGAAATTGTAAGAATAATATTACATTTCGATACTAGTGCAAAAAGGTTGATTCTGGCACGAGTGTGAGGCTCACTTCGCTCGGGCGACAATCACACGAGTGCAGAATCAACTTCGCACGCGTATCGATCATTATTTTTTAACACAGCGTGCGCGAAATCGAATTTCGCACACGCTGTGTTAAAATAGTATATTATGACACTGTTGTGGGAGATAAGTTTTCTACCTTGCTCGAGGTTTTTCGAAAATCTAACAAGGTGGAAAAACATCTCCCACAATAGTCTCATACGATATTTTATAGCATACCAACCTCAAAATCGACAATAAAGTTGGCATTTTGAGGTTAGCGTGCTATACAAAATTGCTTCCTCCTGAGGAAACTTTGTAATAGTAAAATTTTCAGTTTCGCTGAAACTTCATAGAAACATGTTTTTAGATGTTAGAAGTTCGAATTACGTGTTTTTAGGAAATGTCCGTATGGATGCGTGTGTGTGTGTGTGTGTGTGTGTGTGTGTGTGTGTGTGTGTGTGTGTGTGTGCGTGCCGTGATATTTCTGAAACTACTCCGTCAATATCAATCAAATTTAACATGCATATATATTTTTGGATTCTGAATTCGGGGAAAACATTTATTTTTTAATTTTTTCAATTTTTTTTTTATGGCCATTTTTTGATTTTTGAAAAACATTATTTTCGTTTTTTTCAATCATTCCATTGTTACAAACAATTCAGCTAAAATGCATTTGAACGATAATAAAATTACCTACTTTTCCCCGTTTGGTCCTCGGGATTGACCGCTCCGTCCGCAGATAAAATGAAAAAGGTGATTTTTAAAAAAAATTCATATCTTTGAAACTAAACGTCATAACCTCACGAAAAAAAATATGTTGATGGGTTACGTGTTAAACTATATTCCATTAAAATTTCAAGTGATTTGACTACTTACTTTTTCAGTAATAAATCGAAAACTGAAAAAAATGAGTTTTTTTTGAGTCTCGATTACGGGCGTAAAAAGGCCTTATTGCACTTGAGATTTCGGGAAAAGGTAGATATTTTATATTTTTTGACTAAGTTCATTGTGCAGCTTTAAAACCCCTATGGTTCTCAAAATATCAAGGTTTGAATTTTTTTTGAAAATTTTTTGATTCCTTATATTTCTAAAACAATGTAGTCAAATGCTTCAAAATTTTATATGGCGATTCACCATAAACAAAGATATCTGCTGTTAAAATTTCAAACGATTTCGTTGAACGGTTCTTAAGTAAAGAGCTGAAATGTAACTAGCGCGCCACAACGCGGCCGTCGGCCGCTATGTGGCTTGCTGCCTTGCATCGCGCTTTGCGTTTTGCGCATAAGGCACGACCGCCGACGCTCGCGCTTCGCGCTCGCTGTCTAACCTTACTACTTAATCTAATTATTAGAAAAAAAATCAATGAAAAAACATTGATTATTCATCTTTTTTTCGTATACAATTAAAAAATGTGTTGGCCATACATAGCTTCAAAGTTTTTACAAATATTTTAGTTTTTGACTTATGATTTTCAATATTGTTGATTTTCGAATAGACATTCATATAAATTTTAACATGTATTCTCTTATTGCAACGAAATAATTAAAAACCCTTTTTTATTCCGTAAGATTAGAAAAAAATTATCTTTTTATAGTACTTGAATTCAAATTATACACGAAATATATTCAAATTATATACGACATTTCATAAGGTGGCCAAATTCGGAACTATCCTATTGGTGGAAAATACATTGATTTATATGTAAGCTGTGACTGTGACGTCACGCTTAACTAACCGAATTCCATCCCGTTCCTAAAGTCGTGAATTTTGTGCAAAGATAGTTTATTACATAATTTGAACAGAAAAAGTATTAGTTTTATTATCAGCTAAGCAAAGCCGAACAGCTGTTCGTTGGCTCTGTCGAAGCGAGGCAGCGAGCTCGACCACTGCGCATACATTGTGCGCATCGATCTGGCGACCGGTTGGCGACATGCTCATGCAGCCGTCTGCCGTGTGTGTTTTGACGTTTTGAAGCTGCCCCCCGGCCTTCGCTAACCGCAATGTTTTGCTCTGTTTAACTTTTCGGCGATATAAGTGAGTGCGTAGTGAAAAAACGGAAACGACGACGCGATGCAGCAATGTTATATGTAGTTTTAAAATCAGAACAGAAGTGCTGCTATGGTGCCTATACGTGTTTACAAGCAACATTTGCTCACCGCGATCCCGCTCGCGGTTGTTGCTTTGTAAGACAGTGCAAAAGGTATTCAAAAGTGATGCACCCGGAATGGCACCGACGATGCGATGTGTGAGCAGTGTGAGTGTCAGTTCATGAAGGAGTGCTGCAGTATAGGAACACATGTAGCTCCAACAAGAAACTTGAGTTTTTGCTTGGAGGTTATCCTTTGTTTTTGAGATTGGAGTACTCCTGCGAATGCTGCTCCTACTCATTCTATTGATGTGCTCATACATTCTTCTTGCAAGATGCAGCTTGGATGAAGATTCACTATCGCATAAGATCTACGACTGGTTTTCCTTTGTTCTATTTCCTGTGTTATAAATATTCATTATGTTTATAACAGATATCTATTGTGTTCTGTGCAGTATAATCAGTGTAATTTTGTGATCTGTTTTTTAGAGTTGTACTCTCTCTCTCTCTCTCTCTCTCTCTCTCTCTCTCTCTCTCTCTCTCTCTCTCTTCTCTCTCTCTCGTCTATCCTCTCTCTCGATCTCACGGCATTCTCTGTGCTGTCGGCCCTAGATCCCTTCTGTACCTCAGAAGGGAATCCCGGAGCAAGCGGTCATGGGGAAGACTGTAATGCAGCCACTGCCACCTCGGTGCAGACAACAGACTTCCATCGATTGCTGTCACCCTGTCGTCCCACGCCCTTGTTCGCTTCAACCATCTTTTGCGAAAATCAAAAAGGGGCAAAACTCCATACAGCAGAGTTAGATGGCGGCTTCTCGAGGAAGCAAAGGCCCTAGCCCCAGACATCAAGGGCTTAGTGAACATCAATGAGCTGCTTCCTCGAGAGACCATAAGCTTCGCGTCAGGGCCAGACTGCGAGGCAAGAAGAGGAGGGGGTGCAGCACCTAAGTACGGGATGGAACGGTCTACATCCGTTTCTATCAGAGAGATTACGGAAGGGCCACCGTCATCAACCGCGACGAAAAAAAAGGGAAAAACCCTGACAAGGTTTTGTTGTC